>JACEHZ010000117.1:0-600000 GCA_017893485.1 Hemerocallis citrina | reverse complement strand
CTTACAAGCTTGGGGCTCGGCGCTCGGATAACAGTGCGAGCCCAAAAAGCTTCTCTTACAAGCTTGGGGCTCGGCGCTCGGATAACAGCGCGAGCCCAAAAAGCTTCTCTTACAAGCTTGGGGCTCGGTGCTCGGATAACAGCGCGAGCCCAAAAAGCTTCTCTTACAAGCTTGGAGCTCGGTGCTCGGATAACATCGCGAGCCGAAAAGGCTTCTCTTACAAGCTTGGGGCTTGGTGCTCGGGCGGCTCGGCCTGGTTGGTTTTTTGGTAACGTGCATCCAATCAAACAAAACCGCACCTCCACGCCCGCACCGTCTCTCCCTGAGAACATGTGCAGGAGCTCGGCGTCGACCCCGAGCAAGGCGGGTGCCTTCTTCAATGCACCGTGACCTTGATGCTCGGCGGCGACCCTCTGCTACGCCCGCAGTTGTCTTTCTCACCGGTATGGGGGCTCGGCATCCGTCCCTCGCTTGGTTTGGGCTTCTTGAAGCTCATCAACCTATGTACGAGGCGACATCCGCCAGCCACGCCCGCACCGTCTCTCCCTGAGAACATGTGCTGTAGCTCGGCGTCGACCCCGAGCAAGGCGGGTGCCTTCTTCAAGGCACTGTAACCTTGACGCTCGGCGACAACCCTCTGCTACGCCCGCAGTTGTCTTTCTCACCGGTATGGGGGCTCGGCATCCGTCCTTCGCTCGGTTTGGGCTTCTTGAAGCTCATCAACCTATGTACGAGGCGACATCTGCCAGCCACGCCCGCACCGTCTCTCCCTGAGAACATGTGCTGGAGCTCGGCGTCGACCCCGAGCAAGGCGGGTGCCTTCTTCAAGGCACCGCGACCTTGATGCTCGGCGGCGACCCTCTGCTACGCCCGCAGTTGTCTTTCTCACCGATATGGGGGCTCGGCATCAGTCCCTCGCTCAGTTTGGGCTTTTTCAAGCTCATCAACCTATGTGTGAGGCGACATCCGCCAGCCATGCCCGCACCGTCTCTCCCTGAGAAGATGCGCTGCAGCTCGGCGTCGATCCCGAGCAAGGCGAGTGCCTTCTTCAAGGCACCGCGACCTTGACGCTCGGCGGCGACCTTCTGCTACACCCGCAATTGTCTTTCTCACCGGTGTGGGGGCTCGACATCCGTCCCTCGCTCGGTTTGGACTTCTTGAAGCTCATCAACCTATGTACGAGGTGACATCTGCCAGCCACGCTCGCACCGTCTCTCCCTGAGAACATGTGCTGGGGCTCGGCGTCGACCCCGAGCAAGGCGGGTGCCTTCTTCAAGGCACCGCGGCCTTGACGCTCGACGGTGACCCTCTGCTACGCCAGCAATTGTCTTTTTCACCGGTATGGGGGCTCGGCATCAGTCCTTCGCTCGGTTTGGGCTTTTTCAAGCTCATCAACCTATGTGCGAGGCGACATCCGCCAGCTATGCCCGCTCCGTCTCTCCCTGAGAACATGTGCTGGGGCTCGGCGTCGGCCCCGAGCAAGGCGGGTGCCTTCTTCAAGGCACCGTGACCTTGATGCTCAGCAGCGACCTCGACACTCTTGCAACTGGTTCTTTCACAAACATGGGGGATCGACGAACCAAAGTAAGGCCGCGGCTTTCTTTAAAGCCGCTCGACCACCACGCTCGGTTACGACCCACAACCGTGTGTTGACAAAATTTTATTAAGGTTTAGAGCGTCTGCCTTCGGCAGACGTCCCGAGCCTCGAGTCGAATTATTGACCACCCTCTCACCCGCGAACAACTCGGGGTTTACGGTTTTTACCAGCCTAAATCCCAAATTGTTCGAGGATGGCACGGGGGCTCTCTCCGACCCGCTGCTCTCTCCGTCCCGGAACAAACGCTCCGAGCCTTCGAGCTGTTCAGCTGACTCTTCTCTTGCCCCCGAATAACTCAGGGTTTATGGCTCTTACGAGCCCAAAACCCCGAATTGTTCGAGGACGGCAGAAGAGCCACCACGCTTCGGCTCTCTCCGAACCCCCGAACCGATCGGTCGGCCCACCGCTCACGAACGAACAACCCGGGGTCTCACGGCTCTAACAGCCTGAACCCCGAATAGTCCGAGGGTGATCGGTGTGCCTCCAATCCGGAGTACTCGGAAATATTTTATTCTCTGGGTGCCTGCCTTTGGCAGGTACCCGAGTCAGACGGCTCACTGCCTGACAACCAACAAGGGGAATGGGGGATTATATAGCCCCCTGAGGCCCTCATTTATTGCATCTGGGAATACGAAACAACGGGAGGCGAAACGTCGCCATAAATGTTCATGGGAATGCGAAACGTCGCCAGTTATTGCTTATCGAAAAGCTAAACGCCGCGACAGTCGCGCCCGTTGCAATAAGTTACTTCGGAGCCGACCCCTGCACAACTAGCCCGGCAACCGTCCCTAACAACCAAGATGATCAGAGCATGGAAAATCAAATGTTCTTATTCATTACTCATTGCTTACAACTCAATGAACGTTGGTACAAATACAAGGAAAAAGCTCACAACTCACTCGCACTTGGCTGGGAACTCGAATTCAGGGCTCCTATCACGCTCAGCCGGATCGGCCTAGGAAGACACTCCTGCCACCGAGCTTCCAGCATCTTCGGGCTGTGCCCTATCGGATAGAAATATCAGAGACCACCCCGGGGTCGAGTTGCTGGCCCCTTCAATCAGACCAGCGCCTAACACCAGCTTCAGCCTGCGAATCTCCAGCTCTTTCTCGACTACGGCCTCACGAAGGAAAGACTCTGAAGCTGACCCCCCGCTCGAAGCATCCGAGAGGGACCAGCCTGTCTCGATTACCCACCAGTCCTAGTCGGCTACGGCCTTCTTCAGGCGCGCCAACTCCAAGCTGAGCTCCCTGGACCTGTTCAGAAAATAGTTAACGGCGGCGGCTCGATCCCGAGCCTGCTTCTGTTGACGAAGCAAAGCTGCCTCCGAGGCCTCCTCCCCCGCTCGAACTAGAGGTACCTCGGCAACAACGGGGAGGGCGACATAGGTCCCGTGCGTCTATCAAAAGACGAGAACAAATATCACAAAAAACACAAGTCTGGAAGGATCGGCCCAAAAAGTAAATTTCATTTCTTTCAAAAAGTTTGATACAAAAGCCGCAGTGGCTTTTGTGTGCTATGATTTCTGTGGTTTTTTCCTGCCAACTAGTTACCGACGGCAGACTTCTTTTTTTGTGCTACCATTAGCAATGGTTATATTTCTTCATTATTCGCTGAGGATGCTTACATTAGATTGTGTCTGTTTGGTTCTGTGCTTGATCAGTGGCCGGCCTGAATTCGTTTTGGGCCTGAACGGTTTTGATGGTTCGTGTGTTTCTCTCATTTCTTTATTTTTATGTATTGCTCTCTTCCGTTCTGTCCGTTCTGTCCGTTCTCTAGTTTGCGCTGCTCGACATCGGCATAGCTGCTGGGCTCTTCATTCCCGTACTCCGGAAGTCTCGTGGCGACTGATCCTTGTTGAAACTGCCGGCTCTGAACCAGCATTTCTCCTCTGGACGGCAGTTAGGCTCTCTTTTATGCTACAACGATGTATTCGCTATTTTATCGTTAGTTTGCTGGTTATTATTGCTCTGCTGTATATAGTTTCCTTTATTCATGTTGTTAGTTTTCTTATCGTTTTACGTCTTGTAAGACCATCGATGTAAATTTCTATTATTAATGCATGGCTGGAGTCAGATGACTCTATCCGTTTCATCAAAAAAAGCCGCAGTGGCCAGTCCGCTTAAGGCATTTACATCAAAACGAGAAAAAAGAAAAAAAGATCTATTCTTGAGGGGGGGTGGCACCTCGTCGTCGACCTGATTGCCCCCCGCATCGTCGCCCCTGGGGTGGGAGGAAGGTTCGACGCCCATCCGTAGTAGAGATGGTCCACGTTCTGCTCGGGGTAGATCTGCTTAAAGTGAGACTTGGCCTGTTCGTACGCCTCGTCCTGCACCACCATGTTGGTCTCCCCCAAGGCCGACTCCATCTCCTCCAGTGCCTTCTTCCCCTTCACCGCCTCGGCCGCGATCTTCGCTTCAAGATCCTCCCGGTCCTGCTTGTGGATTTTGCAGAAAGACTCTATCTGGGCCTCGTGGACGGCCACCATGGCCTGGGCTTCTTTCAGCTCATCCATGGCCTTGTTCAAGTCGCGGAGGTACTTCTCTGCATTCCGCCTCTCGATGTATATCTCCTTCTCCAAGCACTTGTGGAAGTGCTGACCATGGAGCATCGCCTGTCCGAAGAGAGAAAGATCAGAAAAAACTCCAAGTCATTGAGTGAAGTAGAGCCAAGCCAACTTACCGAGAGGTGTGCCTGAGACCACCGCATGTAGGCCTGGTCCGTCGTCTGCGCCGCCAGGGCCATCCGATTGCGCTCGGTGGCGGCCTTCGAGACGAACTCGACCGCCACAGGCCCATCAAGCAGAGAAACCCCCCGCACCATCGACCAATCAGGGGCAAATGGCAGCGTACCATGCTTGCTCACCATCTCCGCGGCGGTCGGCCGAATAGGGGGGAGCCCTTTTTCCGGGGCATCCACGGTCTTGCCCAAACCACTCGCAGCGTCTCGAGCCGCCCTCGACGAATGGGAGGACTGGGAGTGTTGCCTCTACTCTTCGCCGGGGAAGGCTCCTCGGCCACCGGGGCCGACACCTGGGAGGACGCCTCGGTCTGCGCAGCCAGCTTCTGCTTCTCGGCCGCTATCCTCTCCTGCTCGGCCTTCTTCCTCTTCTCTACCCTTGCCTTCTCGGCGACAGTGAGCAATAACTTCTTCGCGTCCGCCTGTTGAGTTGTCATCCCTACAAAAATACAGAAGAATAGCTAACGTTAACACTAAGGCAGGAAAATGAACATATTCAGAAAGAGACATACTAGGGTCGGCAGGACTCAGTCTGGCCTGGGCGAGGTGTATCTCGGTCACTCGAGGCCACGCGATACTGTGCCCCCCGACTATCTTCTCCACCCTCTTCCACTCCTTGGCAGTCAAGTCGCTCTTCCTCGGAGGCTTGTGCTTCGGCATGACGAAGTTCCACCTGGTCGGAATTCCCCAAGACCCCTCAGTCCGAACTACAAAATACTTTTCTTTCCACCCCTTTATAGAGTCCGGATGACCGTACATAACCTTCTTATGCGGCCTCGGCGAAAAGTAAAAAATCCCCTCCTGATCTCCGAGCGAACCAATCCCAAGAATAGCTTGGAAATACGTCAGCCTCGGCTTCACTCCCTTCTCTTGACACTTCAGTATGAAGTAGACTAAATGCTTCCAGGAGTTCGGACCGTACTGCATGGGACACAGCTTCGCCCAGTTCAGAACCCTCTTCACGAAAGGATGCAGGGGCAGTCTCAGCCCCGAAAGGAAGGCGTCCTCGGGAAACATACAGTACCCCGGCACCAGAGCCGTGGTGGGCCGAATACCGGGGCTCGGAATGAAGATCTCGAACTCCCGCGGAATATAGTAGGCGGCCATGATAATGTTAAGGTATTTCGCCTTCAAAATGCTCAGGATTCTATCAGCGCGGATCTTCACCCGAGTGTCTTCGTCCGGCACTAGAGGGATCGGTTAGATGTCCTTAATGTTGTCCGGATATACCCGAATCGACCCTGGAAAGGAAACCCGGGGAAACTCGAGACCCTGTCTCGGTGCGTACTCATTGGGTGAGGAAGGACTGTGTGGGATGGTCATGACTTTCTTTTTCCGACGAGGGCGAGCCTTCCGCTCGGGAGACGGCATCGACAAGGGGGAAGTGGTGGAAGATCTTCTCCAATCCCGGTCGGCCTTCCAGCCGTGCCTTGGCCAGCGTCTTCTTGGGCAGCCTCCTGTCCGTCGACCTCATCCTCCTCGGCACCCTCGGCACCCTGCTCATCTTCGTCCTCCTCCTCGACCTCGGTGCCTTCCCCCTCCTCTTCCTCATCATCCTCCTCCTGATCCTATTCCTCCTTGTCCTCGCCGTCCCCTTCATCCTCTTCCTCCTCGTCACCCTCATCCATGGGCTCCTTCCCCGGCCTTCTGGACCTCAATGGGGACACAACGAAGACTACGTCGCCCCCATCATCCGACCCGGGGTCGGTCAGAACTTCTTCCTTCACCTTATACTTACTCAAGGACGAGGACGTTTCCTGCTCGGATTCCTCCGCGGAACGGCCTGACGAGCTAGCCTTGGATCCGGACTGAGTTAGCGACATTACTAAAAAAAAAGTACTAACCTGGAGCGTAGGAAGTTACGGTCACCGGAAAATCTGCCGAGGCAAGTAAGATTCCCGCTCTTGTTAAAAATTGGAAAGTGAGTAATAAAGTGAAGATGAAGAAATGAGGGAGGGGGATGGGGTTTTAAAGAGGAAAAGCGACTTCTCGATTTCCGCAAAAAAGATCTGGCCGTTGGATCTTAACTGACAAGATCCAGCGGCCACCAAGATCTGGAAACGCTTTGATCTTTGTGCCCATGACGTCAGCAATAGGCGTAAAATTACCCCCACTGCCCCTCCACCTTTTCTCTCCAAAAAAGGCTTTTTTTGACAAGTCAGAAGGGTTGACGCTCGGATAGAAGCGCGAGCCAATAATTCCCCTTCTATTTTCACAGAAGGGTCGACGCTCGGATAGAAGCGTGAGCCAATAAATTCCCTTCTATTTTCACAGAAGGGTCAACGCTCGGATAAAAGCTCGAGCCAATAATTCTCCTTCTATTTCACAGAAGGGTCGATGCTCGGATAGAAGCGCGAGCCAATAATTCCCCTTCTATTTCACAGAAGGGTCGATGCTCGGATAGAAGCGCGAGCCAATAATTCCCCTTCTATTTTACAGAAGGGTCGACGCTCGGATAGAAGCGCGAGCCAATAATTCCCCTTCTATTTTCACAGAAGGGTCGACGCTCGGATAGAAGCGCGAACCAATAATTCCCCTTCTATTTCACAGAAGGGTCGACGCGCGGATAGCATCGCAAGCCCCAACTGCCCTCCTTTGATATAGAGGGGCTCGGTGCTCGGATAACATCGCGAGCCCCAACTGCCCTCCTTTGATATAGAGGGGCTCGGAGCTCGGATAGCATCGCGAGCCCCAACTTCCCTCCTTTGATTCAAGGGCCTCGGTGCTCGGATAGCACCGCGAGCCCCAACTGCCCTCCTTTGATATAGAGGGGCTCGGAGCTCGGATAGCATCGCGAGCCCCAACTGCCCTCCTTTGATATAAAGGGGCTCGGAGCTCGGATAGCATCGCGAGCCCCGACTGCCCTCCTTTGATTCAGAGGGCCTCGGCGCTCGGATAGCACCGCGAGCCCCAACTGCCCTCCTTTGATGTAGAGGGGCTCGGAGCTCGGATAGCATCACGAGCCCCAACTGCCCTCCTTTGATTCAGAGGGGCTCGGAGCTTGGATAGCACCGCGAGCCCCAACTACCATCCTTTGATTCAGAGGGGCTCGGAGCTCGGATCGCACCGCGAGCCCCTAGCTAGCCACCTTTAATTCGGAGAGACTCGGAGCTCGGATAGCACCGCGAGCCCTAACTACCTTCCTTTGACTCAGAAGGGCTCGGAGCTCGGATAGAACCGCGAGCCCCGAACTTTCCTCCTTTGTTCAGAAGGGCTCGGAGCTCAGATAGCACCGCGAGCCCCACATGCCCACCTCTGGTCACGAGGGACTCGTCTGCCGACCCATAGTGCTCGACAAACCGAGCCCCAGAAGAAAACCTCGCCTCCTCCTCGCTCTTCCAACTAGCGAGGAGATCGTCCACCGACCCAAGGAGCTCGTCTGCCGACCCACAAGCACTCGGTAAGCCGACCTCCCACAAAATCGAGCCCCAACGGAAGGCCTCGACGTCCCCTCGCTCTTCCAACAAGCAAGGGGATCGTCTACCGACCCTTGGAGCTCGTCCGCCGAACCCAAAATAGCTCGTCTGCTGACCCCCAAGCACTATTTGAACCAATCTCCTACAAAATCGACCTCAACGTCCCCTCGCTCTTCCAACTAGCGAGGGGACCATCCACCGACCCCTAATGCTCGACAAATCAAGCCCAACGGAAGGCCTCGACGTCCCCTCGCTCTTCCAACTAGCGAGGTGGTCGTCTGCCGACCCTTGGGGCTCGTCTGCCGACCCCATGGGCTCATCTGCCGACCCCCAAGCCTCGGCGAGCGTCGCTCTGGCTCTCCTACTCCTCTACACAGCCTCCCGCGCAAACTCCAATGAGGGATCCATTCCTCCTACCCCCTGGCCTCTTCAGAAGATAGCAGATCCTACTTTCTCACCCCAACATCCACCCTGCTCTTCCTACAGAGGCGAAGAATCACTCCTACATGGCTGGTTCACCCAGGCCTACAGGAGTGTGGGGCTTGTGATATGGGTTAGGAACGACGTGGCCCATCCTGGGCTACAGGATCCCCTCAGGATGCGCGCACCTCCTGATCCTCCAGATCCGCCACGTCAGCGTCGGAAAACCGTCCGGACCGCTGCCACGTCAGCCCGGGAACCGCCCGGGCATCTGCCACGTCAGTCCTAAACCGCCCGGGTTTCCACCGCTTCAGCCACACGAGCAACCGGGTCCAGACCCGGCCCCAAACTAGTCTAGACCCGGTTGGCATCTTCTATAAATACCAGACCCCTACTCCTTCTCCAGGTAATCAACTTTTGCCTACTCAAACCCTAGTTACTGTTACTCTCCCTTAGTGACTGACTAGATCGTCGGAGGGTCTGCCACCGGGACCAACTCCGGTGTTCCGAGACCGTCTGCAGGTACACGAGATCCTCGGATCCGAGCCTCAAAGATTCGAGCCGAGCATCAGCCTCCGCCTCAGTACAGTTCGTCCAGCCAAGGGTCGTCTGCATAGGTGTCTCCTCCTTCAATACAAATCGAGTAAGAACTCATGCCTGGTGCCATCCACACGTTCCCCAAAAACAAACCGCATCAGGGGTTATTCGAGATTCCGAGTTCTACGGGCTAGGCAGGTCTTTTTGTATAAATCAAACTTTTTTGCTTTGATAACTATTTTCTTACTCTTTTTTAACAATTTAGATTAACTATTAACCAGTTAAGTGTATATATGTTGAGAATCGATAAAAGTTAGATTCATGCGTGAAAATTAGTGCCTAATGTATATTAATATAAGTTGTAAATGTTATATTGGAACAGTCGAGAACTACAATACAAGTGAAGTTCGGCTGTGAAGCTGGTTCGGTTCGGATTTGAATGGGCGGGGGTTTGTCATAAAACCCAAACCGGATTAGAATTTTTAAATGAGTATTTTCAAATCAACTGGCTTGCATTCGGGTGGGTTTGCAATGCTTAACAAACTCACCCGTTCAGGTTGGATTGTTGGTTAAATCCAACGTAATGCATAGTCTTAATCCCCAGTGCACAAGCTAACTAACTATAAATCCCAGGCCCACCAAGACACCAACCAAATTGCAGTGGTCCCCTCTTCTCCAAATACAATATCCAAAATCCCAAACCTCGGACAATGACAAAACCCACAAAACAGAAAGAAAAGAGAGGAAAAAAAGAAAAAGAAAGAAGATATCGATGCATCCAATAAAACCCACCATCAACAATCCATGACCAACCAATTTCATCACCACCACCCCCACCCCCACCCCCATCATCATCATCATCATCATCATCATCATCATCCTCATCCTCATCCTCATCCAAATAAAAGTTCAACTTCACAAAAGAACCCAATTCCTATCCCCCCCCCTCTCTCTCTCTACTTTCAACAACAATGGGTACAAGCTCCTCCAAAAACCCAGACAATTCACACTTTGACAAGCTGCTGTACGTCTCCCTCAAAATGGACAACTTCAAACTCACCGGCGACCTCGTCCCCCACGTCTACGGCTCCTCCCCCATCATCGGCTCCTGGGACCCCTCCAAGGCCCTCCCAATGCAGAAGGAGTCTGCGTCCAAGTGGGAACTCAGCTTCGTCGTCCCCTCAAACCATGGTAATCCCAAAAAAGAAGAAGAAGAAGAAGAAAAAAATCATAAATTTTGATATTGGGTTTTGCTCACTTTCTTGAATTGTGTATCAGAGACGTTGGATTTCAAGTTTTTGTTGAAGCCCAAGTACAGCAATTGGCCGTGTGTGGTGGAGGAGGGGGGGAATAGGCTACTGACGGGGGGGAGTTTGGAAGGGGATGGGAGGTGTGCAATTTTTCGATGGGAGGAGGGGGTGGTGGTTGAGTACAGGGTGTTTGTGAAGGCGGATATTGTGTCTCCGTTTGATCTTGCGGCGAGTTGGAGGGCGTATAGGGAGAATTTGCAGCCGTCGACTGTGAGGGGGGTTCCGGATGTTAGTATCAATGCAGGGACTGATGGTGGTGATGAGGTACGAGTTAGAGATTAGATTGATTTTTTGTTCTCATTGTTGAAGTTTTTAGTATGTTGAATTGCTGGTTAGTTGTGCATTGTCTTTTGCTCGATCTGGGTAGTTGTCGTCACCACTAATTTAGAGGTAGAGGCAGGATTGTTTTTTAGGGGGTCAAAATATAAGATGCACGGGATTTTACCTAGTACCTTTTGACTATACTGTTGAGTTTCTTGTATGCTGACTTGTTTTTTTTTTTTTTTTGATTATACTGGGTATCCATCCTCCTCTACGGGTCAGACTAGTCCCAGTCCCGTGACAAAGGGGCACAACCGCTTTTCGCATGACGTTGTGCTAGGTCACTGGCCACACAAATGTAATCTTAACCCAGGGCTCGAACCCGGGATCTGTGGGGGAGCACACCCCAAGTCCCGCTTCTAACCACTAGGCCACTTGTGGTGGTTGTATGCTGACTTGTTATTAGTAGACAATATCTTTAGCTGTATATGGTTAATTGTGATCAAAGATACGAGAGGCAAAGGCAGGACTTTATGGGGGTCAAAATGTAACATGCATGAAATATAACCTTATTATGGTAATGAGAAATAGAACAAAATACTGCAATAGTACCAAAAATGAGGGGTTGCATCCACATATATTGTTTAAGTAATAAGTAAGCAGAAATTACCTTACACAAGGTTTATACTCTTGCAAAAAAATATTCATGAAGGTAATCCCAATATTTAGATATCTTTAGAAATAGTTCCCAATATTCTTAAAAGGCTAAATATAAAAAAACCTCACCCAACTATTGTGCATTTTAAAAAAATCACACCATACTTTTAATTTTTAAAAAAACCTCACCCAACTATGTTTTCCAGGCATGGGTGAGTGGGTTTTTTTTAAAAAAAAATTTGTGTTAAAAACATTGTTGGGTTAGGTTTTTTATAAAAAAAAAAAAGTTGAGTGTGGTTTTTTAAAAATGCACAATAGTTGGGTGAAGTTTTTTTATATTTAGCCTTCTTAAAAACTAAGCAGAGATGGTTAAAAAATTTGTGATTTAGAAGTTGGGATTTCATCAAATACCCAAAACCGAGAGAGAGATAGCCTGGAATTTCATCATATACCCAAGATCTAGAATTCATACTTGAACGTATAATATGTTTTTTTTCCTTAATGATTTTTTGCTTTTTGGTATTTTTGTTGAATTCAACCGGTGGTAATTTTCTTGTTTACAGAAAATATCTTAGTACGTGGAACCTTTACCTCAACGATATTGGATGTAAATAAATACATGTTCAATTTATACATATATATGTAGCAAGTCAAAAGTCCTAATTAGGCTTGTTTCTTCTTAAGATTAAATCAGAGAGTTGTTTTTTGTTCTTTTTCTTCTCGGGTATTACTTATTAGCTTTTACTTGGTAATGCAAACTGTCAAATGCTAGCTTTTACTTGGTAATGCAAACTGTCAAATGCATTGGTGGTTATAACACTGAGCTCTAACCTTTTATTTTGACAGAGTGGTTCTTCAGCTAGCTTGGAGCTTGACATAGAGCATTATCTTGTTCCATCACCATCTTCTGTTGGTTCCAGTGTAGTTTATGCTGCTAATTTGACAGAGACTCCAAGGTACTTGAGTCGTGCTGGAGTTTTCTCAAAAAATGAAGCCTCAAGTAGTGGTTCACATGTTGATCATTCTTCCATAACAAAGGTTTCTACCTCTTAACCTTTTTCTCTAATTAATTGATATCTATTCTGCAGCTTTAGTTGAGCAACATATATTACTTACATATTCAACATATTAATTAATATCATAGAGACTCAGAAAAACCTTACTATGCTTTTACTATTAAGTAGACCTTGTTGATTTGCATCAGATAGCATGAATTGAAAGTCTTTGTCAAGCAAAAGAATTACATAAAAAGAACTTCTGCGAAGTAGAAAGCATAATTTTAATTCTATTTGGGAGTTACTTTTGATTGCAAAGAACACTTCAAATTTCTGACTGAAATGAGGTAATCTATTAATTTTTTGTTTTTTGCCGTGATTGATGAGGTCTCTTATTTCTTCTTCATGTTTCCCTTGTACGTATTGAGTTCCACTAGACATTTTGGACTTCATTTTAATAAAAAATTATGATTTGATTGTATTTATATTTTCCTTACTATTGAAACATTTAATACTAATGTACTTTCAATTATTGCGGACCCTATATATGTTATTGTTAAAACACCAGTTAAGTTAATGCTTCGGCACAGCCTCATATTGGTTACAGCCCTTTTATTCCATAACTGCTATTGTATAGTTGACAGTTGAGACTGCTTGTTACCCTGAATTGGTAGTCAATGTCATCATCTTTTTCTATTGACACTGGGCTGGATATGGAGCACAAGATTCCACAAAGAAGATGATGAAATTTATGATTTGGTGTCAACACTACGTCAATCTTCTCTGATTTCATGCTAACCCATGGTTGACAAAACTATGGAAAATTGTCCTGATGGCTGGTCGGTATCCTCCGCATAAGTCATTGATCATCTAGAACAAGGGAAAGTTGATAGATTTACTATAATGAATTATGTGTCAACATTTGTTCTTTTTTTCATGAAGTTAAGAGCTAGGGAGCAGAAATGCTGTTTCCCCTACGGGACATCACAAATTTGTAAAACGCAGGTCATGAGAACACTGACACAATATTAAATGTTATTACTAAACATTGTTAATCAAACCTGGAAACCATATTATATATATTGATTATTGAAACTAATGCACATTCTATTTCATTTTTTATTTGCAGGATACTGATGCTATGATCTCAGATCCTGCTAAAGTACTTCCAGTTTCTGGTATAGTTGAGTCAAAATCAGTAGGCACATTTTCTCTATTGCAAAAGCAAGATGGTCAAAGAGGACTTTTTGTTGATAGGGGTGTGGGCTGTCCGAGGCTTGTTAAATCATCTAGTGCCGTATTCCCTAACGAGCTCACATCGGAATCTGAAGGAAAGGTTTGTCCCTGCCTTCAATAGTATAAATGTCATAAAACTCCCTTTTTTTTGGGATAGTCTAAAAATGACTATTTTTTTCTTTTTTAAGAAGTCATACGATTATTTTTATGAATTCTTTTTGCTCTTACACATCAATTTTCTGTTTTAGGGTCGGTGTGCCATCTGTTTTTCATAGAGATTTCGTAGAACCCAAATGCATTCAATTGCAATGCGCAAGATGCTCCTATTCCATCTTTACCAATTGATGCCTTGAAATTAAATCCCGTTAATTAGATGGATACAATTATGGTCTCTCATCAAACTGTTAAACTCTGATAGGATTTTCACTTACATATCTTTATGAATAGTAGATTTGCATTTTGCATATTTTCATACATATATATTTCAAATATACCCTTATGTCGTGTAATACCCCGTATTTAGTAGTGTATACATATATATGTGTGTGTGTGTGTTGGGGGGTGGGGGTGGGGGTGGGGGGGGGGGGGGGCGCTATAGAGTACTATGAATTAATTACTATGGGGCCATGAGTTCTTGAAGGGTGGTGCTGACTTAGTCCCACATGAATGGTGTGTAGGAAATATGAGTGTGTATATTAGGAAGCCTATGATTATAATGTACCTACAAGCCATGACACCTTTTGTGAGGCAAGCCTGTGGTGGGCCGGTGTTAGGAGTTGTTTTCCGCGTGCGCTTACACGTAGGCGCGTGCGCAGTTGAGCCTGGCTCGAGGCGTTACAAAAGGTATGAGAGCCGATTTTCGATATCGATCGTGGGTAGGAGTGAGTTAGATGTAAGCCTGAGACGGAGCTAGCGATGTACACTGGTAGAGAGAACAGCAACGTACACTAGTAGAATTAGGGTACTTCACTCCACATTAGCTAGAAAGATGTTCCTGTGCTAGATTATATGTCCCGACCTTACCGAGGATGGTAAGATCTCAAGGTGGGGTGTATGTAATACCCCGTTTGGGGGATGTGGGGGGAATTTCTGGGGTGGAGAGGAATTTTGGATGGAATTTGAATTTGAATTTAAAATTCGAATTACATCTACTAGAGATGGGTGGGAGAACATGGTGCAGATGCTTTCGTCTACAAGTTTAGCTAGGAGAGAGACTAGTTTATGTTGTAGGATTAGCTTTGTTATTGTTTTCCGTTGTTCCGTTTTAGGAACATATAGATGTAGATTATTTGTAATACTTGTTTCGTTAATTATTTATTAATAAAGCAGTGACTGTGGTCACCTTTTTTTCTCAAAAAAATACCCCGTATTTAGTAGTGTATATATATGTGTGTGTGTGTGTGTGTGTAGGGCCTATAGAGTATTATGGATTTTACTGTGGGGCCATGAGTTCATGAAAGGTGGTGGTGACTTAGTCCCACATGGATGGTGTGTAGGAAATATGAGTGTGTATATTAGGAAGCCTATGATCATAAGGTGCCTACAAGCCATGTCACCTTTTGTGAGGCAAGCCTGTGTGGGCTGTCTTTGGAATGACCGTTGATATCTTTATTACATTAGCTAAAACTTATTTGTTTCTGTTCATTCCTATCACAGCAAGATGGACTTTACCTAGGATGAGAATGGACCAGCTATTAAATTTTGGATGGAAATTTCTTTGACCTATTTCTCTGGGTAATCTATTATTGACAACTTCTTCGGAACTTGCTTCCCTATAATAAAAAAAAAAAGGATAATGAGATTCTATTAGGACTTTTTTTTCGCATGTTCGCGCACGCGTAGGTGCGTGCGTAGCTGAGCCGGACTCGGGGCGTTACATGTCAAGTAACATTTATTGCAAACATTAACTTCTCATGAATTTCAAGTAGGTCCTTTTCTGTCAATTTCCCAATATTTAGAAATATCAGGATGAACTTATGTTTTTTAGTTCCATATGCACAAGATATATTTATTTAAGCTTAAAATTGATAAAACATTTGAACGTTGATGTCATTATTTGGTTGTATAATAAATTTTAATAAATAAATCAAGGGCAAATGCCCAGTAAGCTACAGAAGTTAAGTTAATGACAGTTTTGGTAATTGAATCATCTTTTTAACTATGGTAGTCAGTAATTGACTGAAAATATACTTATACAATTTAACCAGAAAACACAAGGCTTATGTGATTTTTCAAAAGTATATAGATATATATGCCAAAACCTGTTTGTGTTCCTTGACCATGTTCTATAAATTTCCATTTTCTACTTATTAAAAGGTTGCTATAGTAGTTCCCCCCCCAAAAACCCCAAAAAAAAAGGAAAAGAAGTTAGAACATGAAAGGATATATTCAGAAGCCTTTCCACTAATGGTTCTTACGCTTTCTCATTTCTCATTTTTAGAAAGCAATGCCAGCAGCAGCCGGGGCTGTTGCAGCTGCAGCTGTGGCAGATCAGATGCTGGGACCAAAGGAAGGTATTCGTTTGGCAATTGTTCTGGTAAGATTCACATCCAGAATTAAATTTTCTGACTATAGCTTTTCTGTTCAGTTCAATATCCTCAATTTCCTGTTTGAGAAATACTAGTCCTTTTACAGTTATTTAGAACTTAGTATTAATTGAGACAGTGTTTTCAAATCTCAGCCGAGCCCAGGATTATATAGCCAAGTGCCTTGGTTTTTGGCCTATCTGATATGGTATTTGTCAAAATTTTGAGCTCAGCTGATCTGAGGTTGAACAAGAAAGGAAGCCCAAAAACTTTCAATAATAAGCAGTCATAACTCCAGATAATAGAGAATTTCTTTTTGGTAATAGGATAGGGGCAAAAGATCCCAGCCAACAAAAACAAAATATATTGGTAACACAGGCATACAGAGAGTTCCAACACAAAGCCATAACGGAAAAGCCGGATATAAGAGCTCAGAGCTGATAACACAACGGAAGCTCAGCTCCAAACACTATATAAAAGAGAATACAAGTCCACGTATAGAGAACATTTAATGGATAGACCATAGAGACTATAAACAACTAAATAGGATAACTGCACGGTTAGCATTGTTCCATAGAGTAGAGTAGATGTCAGCTTCCGAAGACCACCATGGTTCTGGAGTCATCAACAGCAGCATCTCGGGATTGCTGAAAGATTTGCTAAGAGTTTCCCATTTGAGCTAAAGAAACGATGGTGTTATAAATTGGAGCTAAATCTACTTTGCCATCTTTCCAGGGCAAGATATATTTCCAACAATGTAAATACTACACAAATTATCTTACAGGTTAGCTAGATCGTTAGACTTCTTTAAGAAAATTCTACTATTTCTTTATGTCCAAATAATTCAAATTAAAGCCATCATTGCTGGATCCCAAACAAGTCCGAGCCTAGATTTAATGCACTTTTTCCTCCAAATACTCCACCTTTAGTAAATAGAACCTCTGGTTACCTTCAACATTCCAAGCAGATAAAAGAAAACCAGAAAGCTTGAACAAAAGGAAGATTGATTGACAAGTGCTTAGCAAATTCAACATAAGGGTAACAAAAAACACATTATTGGTAGTCTGACTGGTGCTTCTGTATATTGGAAATTTAAATTTCTTCCTATGTCAAATTATGTGTTTTTATTGTAGGTGGGTCTTCCTGCTCGAGGAAAGACTTTCACGGCAGCGAAGCTAACAAGATATATGAGGTGGTTAGGTCATGAAACAAAACATTTTAATGTTGGCAAGGTGAGGGTTCTACTTATAATTCATGCTTCTAACTACATAATGGGTGGAAACTTTTCCCCCTCTTGTTTCATACTGACAATTGTGCTTGTTTCTTGCGTTATATATGGAAATTTGGCGGATAGTATCGTCGTCTTAAGCATGGAGCAAATCAGGTATTCTTGAATATCCAGTAATCTAGTGAATTAACATAAAGATGTTTGTACCTTGTACTCTCTGTAGTCTGTTGGCATCCATGATTGCATTATGTCAATGGACGCATAATTCCTTTCGTTGGGAGTTTAATTTTCTGGTTTCTATTGGAATCCCACTCCTCCTTTGCACCTATTATTATGTGTCTCATAGACCCTGCTAATATTTTTAGTCTTCTTACGCTCTATCTTCTTTACTCAGTCTGCTGATTTCTTCCGAGCGGACAATCCTGAAGGGATGGAGGCACGTAATGAGGTGATTGTTTGATACTTATTGTTAATATATTTTCTAGTAGTTCTTAAGCAGCCCATTGGGAAAGATAAAACTACACTTGCTTTGGTGCTGCCATCCATTCTATTTAATTTCTGGACTTTTCACTTTTAACAGTGGCTAATTTGGTGTTCATAACCTTAAACTTGTTTTTTTCATTATTATTAGGTAGCAGCTTTAGCAATGGAGGATATGATATCCTGGATGCAAGAAGGAGGTCAGGTAAATTTTTTGATTTATATCTATGAATGTAACTATGTAAGCTTTGACTGCTGACTTTTGGTTGGTTCATAGGTTGGTATATTTGATGCAACAAATAGCACTAGGAAAAGAAGAAACATGCTGATGGAAATGGCTGAGGGAAAATGCAAGGTGCAAAATATTGCTCTCTCTACTATTAACATTTAGAGTTATTTGTTTTAGCACCATTTTTTCAGTTTCAGCATTGCATACTGTCTAACTTGCATTCTCAAACTGATTTATATGTGAACCTTATGTTTTAAAATATGTCTGAGGACACAAGAACAGTAAATTGTTGAAGGATGTATATAAAATCTCAAATAAGAAATTACCTGACAAGAAAAGAAGGGGCGGGAAAGAAGCTTTTTTTTATTAGCAAACCGTAACATTGACTACTTTTGACAATGTCTCTATTTTGGATATGTTAACCACATGGAGTTGGTCATTAGAGATCTCCTAATGTGTGGAAGTATGGCAGTATTTTGGTTTAGGATACCAAAGGATGCCTTACAGTTAATTGGATTTCTCCAAATATACCATTTCTATGTGAAGGTCAATTTGGAAAGTCAATAGAATGTAATAAAATGTGGTTTATGATATTAATGTTTCCTCTCAGTTCCTACTACTTTGGATCACTTAAATAAAATGTTAAGGCATTGTAGGAAGAAACTTGGTATTATTGGTAATGTTGGACATATATCAGAAGTATCTGTACGCAAAATCCTGATGAGATTTGACAAATGATATTTGATACCATGTAGGCATGTTTACCATGACATATCCTTAGTTATTGAATGGTAACCATACTATATGATCAGCTATGAAGCACGGATACTTCACAGAGGGTGCCATCCCTGTATCATTTACGTATCCGATACGGGATACGGCCGGATATGCCAGGATACGTACATGATACGACTGTCAAGCATTTTTTTAAAAAAATGGATATGGCAGGGATACGTGGCAGATACAGTGGGGATACATCGGACATGGTGGGGATATGGCTCGGGGTTAAAATTGTTAGAATGAAATAATGGAGGAGCCTTTGCTATATTTTCAGATTTGTCCCACTATTTGATTTGTCTGCTTATTTTATATTTCGTATGAACTTGCTTTGTTTGTTTACTTATGTTATTGCTTATGCTTATGAACAATTATTGTAGCCCTTATAGATTATCTTATTTATGTTTAATGAATGATATTTACCATTTCCTTATTAACAAGAGATATTATTTAGTAATCTATATAATTAAACACAAAGAAAGCTATCAAGTGGCTCTCATTCAATCCCCCCAAAATCAAAGGCCCAGATTTAATCTCACAAAACACATTTTCTCCCCAAAAGTTTCCCCCTAAAACTCAAATTTAAATTCCCCCCAAAACAACTCATTTATTTATTTATTTTAATTATATATATAGAAACATAGACTTTTATATCTAATTTATAATTATTTTTCACCATATACTAATGGAAACATGGACTTTTATTTACAACTAATTATTGTCATACTATTCAAATTTCAGCTACAAAATTGTTGATTTACTGTTTACAAGACTTTTCATATGCTGTATCGTTCTAAAGACGTGTCGTAGGCACGTGGTCACGGGCAAATCTAGTATATATATATATATATATATATATATATATATATATATATATATATACAGCCGTATCCAGTATCCTACTTTTTTGAAAATTGTCGTATCCCCCGTACCCGTGTTCCCGTACGCATATCGCCGTACTCGTATCGGTGCTTCATAGATGATCAACCTTTAACTTTTTGTTTTTGTTTTTGTTTTTTTTGTTTATTTTATTTGAGTACAATGAGGAAAAAAAGATAAACTACCATCATGTTCTATTGAGCCGGCGTTTGTTTCTTGGAACTGCTTGTTGAAACTCTAATCTGATTGTTGAGTTTAGTTACAGGTGAATATTGGAGATAAGAATCAATTGCAGTCCCTGTTGCAAGATTGCCTTGGGTTAAACCCTCGTATTTTTTTGCAAGTGAAGTGGTAACAACTCCCACCACCACCTCCGACCTGCCCCAATGCTCCTTGCTACCGATCACCGTCACCACTACTGGTAGTACTAGTACCACACGCCGTTGCTATTCACCGATGGCCATCTTTAAACCATTTCTTATGGCCGTCATCACTGGCGACCACCTAATTTTCACTTGCAATTGTAACTGTAGTAGCTGCAACCAAATTGTTACAACTTCAATTGTTGTTGCCGCTGTCACATGCAATTGGACGGCGCTCAACAAAATTGCATCGCAGTAGTAGTTGCATGCAATTAAATAACCCATGAAAGGATCTTAGCAAAATAAATTCCTGGCTAAATTTGAAACCCCCCCTAAACTATACCCTTTTTTGTAGAAAACCGCACCGAACTATTTTTTGCGTAAAAAAACCATTTTGAAGTATGTTTTCAGAAAACCCACTCCTACGGCGTGAGCTTTCTGCTAAAGTTGAGTGAGGTTTTTTGATAATAATGAAAAAGATGCATGATGTTTTCTGAACCAACTTGCAAAGATGAATGAGGTTATCTAATACAAGAAGAAAAGTTAGATATGGTTTTTTGAAAATATACTTCAGGTTTTTTTTTGAAAACTTACTTCAGGGTTTTTTTTGCACAAAAAATAGTTCAGTGCAGTTTTCTGCTGAAAGAGTATAGTTTAGGTTTTTTTTTCTTCTAATTTAGCCTAAATTCATATGTGAGAGTACAATGTAAAGCAATTATTAAACAAAAGCAACTGTTATGCAAACAACATGACACCACATATAACTAAAACATAAGAGATGAGTGCTTCTTCGTTGGACCATCAGTCCTCCGTGCCATCATTGACGGAAAATTTGAGGTGGACATTTAATAAAGTACAAAATGGGAAGAGAGAGTAAAACAAGAAATATATACCATGAGCATACCATGAAAGTTGTAACCATAGTAAAAATATTAGGGAAAATTATTTCAAGGCCCCAAAGCTAGATGCTGATTTATTTTAAAATTGTTGAGTTTCATAAATATTAAAAGCCCTATCACCCTAAAATATTTTATTTTTAGACCAAAACCTCTTTTTTAATTAAATTATTTCCTGATTAAATTTTTCTTCTTCTTGTATTTCCTATATTGGCCTTTTAAAAAAGTAAATTTCTTTACAGAATAATCCAATAAAAAGAAACAAATGAAATTAGAAATACTCCATGTGTTGTAGAAGAATTCTCATTCAGTTAAACTGAAGAATCAATGATACTCGAGAACATTTCTATGAGAATCAATACTGACTTCAATAACCCATAAAATAAAGAGATCCATATTCTTCAACCAAACAAATAAGAGTTATTTAATTAGGGTTTCATATGGGAATCACGTGTTAGTAGAAGATTGAGGCAAGGTGGAGGTGGAGGTATATAATTAGGGTTTCATGTACTCCATCAAACACCATGATTTATTCTCCTAAGGAAAAAGGAAAAAGAGAATATGGATTATTTTGAGGATGGATCATGGGGTTTGATGGAGTAGAAGAAACCTAATTAGATACCTTCACTACCAGCATCCACTTTTCCCTTGCCTGGATCTTCCATCTAAGACTTTGACCCTTACATGAAACTCTAATTAAATACATCTCTATTCACTTGAGGATTTTAATCTCTTTATCTGGGAGAAAAGGAATGGAAGAAGAAGAAGAAAAAAATAACTCCTTTTTTTTATAGAAAGGGTAATATAAGAAATACAATTTCAATTACAAAGGAGATTTAGGTCTAAAAATAATCAGTTTTAGGAGCTGGGTCCTAGTATTCATGAAACTCAATGGGTTTCGAAATAATTCAAGATCCACCTTTGGGCCTCGAAATAATTTTTCTAAGTATACCTAAGCTTTCAACATTCCCCCTGAAACTTGACTTTCTTACATCTTCAACTCCAAGCAATGTCTTGAACTTGTAGAAGGTTTCAATTTTGAGTGGCTTGGTGAAAATATCTGCCTCTTGTTTTAATACAAGTCCCATCACCTTATTTATCCTTTACATTATCACAAACAAAATGATACCTAATATCGATGTGTTTACATCGTCATGGCAGACCAGATTCTTTGTCAAAGTGATGGCCGAGTTGTTATCGACAAAAACTTGCGTAGCAACATTGAACATATTGATCAATATGAATCTTCTTGAGTATTCATTTTAGCCAAATAGCATGACAAACACTATATGATGCAGCAAAATATTTGGCTTCACACTTGGAGAGGTAATACTTGGTTGCTCTTTTGGGGCCCATAAAGAAACAAATCATGTTGTTCTTTTTCTATCGTCCACACCTTAATTATTATTAGAATCTCCTTAATTATTATTAGAATAATCCTTCAACATGAAATCATGTGACGAATAATAATGGAGGCCATAAATGATGATACATTTGATATAGCGAAGCTTTGTGTAAACTTTGGCTCTTCCATTTGTTTGCTTACAATGCCAAAATTGTATAAGATATCTGCTCTTGTGTAGGTTATGTATCTATCTTAGACTCCCAACCAAGCTTGATGTAGACCCTTATTCTTCATCTTGAATTGAAGTGTGCCATATTCCAATATCAATCGTCTGAAATTCTTTGATTAGACATGCTTTGATCTCTTCGAACATTCTGGATTGGTTCTCATAAATCTGTAATCATCCACATACAAGCACACAAACAAAATATCTCCTCTTTTCTTCTTCAAATAAAGAAATACTCAAATGGACATTGTACATACCTGTTTTCATTGGAGAAAGCACCAATTCTGGCATTCTTGGGTGCTTAATTTAGACTATACAAGGCTGTCCCTTAATCTTCATAACCCTTCCTAGTGTACCCCATGGATTCCTCAACATAGACTTCTTTCATTAAGAAATCTATTTGTCGGCTCTATTTTTCGCATTTCTCATATTGCACGAAGAAAACAAAGAATAAAAATTCTAGCATGATCCTGTGAAAGGGTTAGTCTTACATTGGGTTTTTAGAGAAAGCGAAAGCGGCGTTCTTTGATAGCCTTAAAAATTCTAGCATGATCCTGTGAAAGGGTTAGTCTTACATTGGGTTTGTAGAGAAAGCGAAAGCGGTGTTCTTTGATAGCCTTAAATTCTCCTCATGAACGGTTCTCATATGGTGACAGAACTACGATTAAAAAGCCACACACCATTCTTGCCTTCAAGACCTTGGATTCAAAATGGAGACGTGGAATGAAGAAAGCAAGAAAGAGAACACCGTTGTTTTTCTAGGAAACTGGTTGGAGATTGTTATGGTGATGAATATATTTTATTGTGGTAGACAACCCTAGCTCCATCTATATATTGATGGGGAGAAGGGTAATTTTTTCTATGGCTTGGGTCTATTCCTAATAGTTCTGAAGGTCTTCTTTAATCCCTACATAAGAGGTTGGATATTTATCTACTAGAAAAGTATCTCACCAAGAATTTAGGTATAGATAGTTACTTAGTGCCTAAGCCAACCCCCTCCCAGGGGTTTGGCCGGCCTACGAAGAGATGGGCGCTATCTGATTAAAATCTCTTGCGGATACTTTATGCTAGCACGTTTGCAACAAAATGCTTAGCTCAAAATCTTAATCAACGCAGGTCATTCCAATTCATCTTATACCAGTTATGGGACGTGCAACCATACTAGAGATGGGCTTGAAATGAAGGGCATAATTTTCAAAACCGTGTTAGAGCCACACCGACCAAGCGTAGGAAGGAAAGGGTTAGCGTCATCACCATTGTCTATTGTCCTGAGTCTTCCGTGCCACATCAGGTTCAACATTCCCCTATACCCTGTATATGAGCCCTTGGCTTATTGGTGATGCCTCATAACCAACTACAACATTGCACCAATTTTTTTCATTTTTGTGCGTGGTAGTAAATGATCATATTTGTAAGATGTGTTGCAGAGATAGCTATACTCGACACCAATGAGTACGGCGTCTGGCTGGTTTCTCGTCTGGTACCGCGGACATGAACTTATGCCTTTGGTGAAACAATAAAGTAGTGTATTCCCCATTAATTTTAGATATTTATTCCACAACTAGCATGAGTTAACAATCAAGAACAATAAAATTGAAAATTTTATTGATTAAAGATCCGACAATATATTTATATTAGATCAAATAAATTATTAAAATATATCCTATCATTTTACTAAGTTGTTCGGGCTTTGCCTATTTAATTACATTAAATAATACGTTTTGCACATATCTCATATTGCATGAAGGACACAGAGAATAAAACCATAGCATTATCTCTATGGGATGGTTAGTCTTACATTAGGTTTGTACTGGAAGAGGAAGTAGTGCTCTTTGATAGCCTTTGATTTCATCATGAACGGTTCTCACAAGGTGGTGGATTCTATGATTGAGAAGCCACACACTATTTACGCCTTCAAGACCTCTAATTTGAACAGAAGACGTGGAAGAAAGAGAGCAAGAAAGAGAATGACTTTCTCTTTCTAGGGAACTAGGAGGAGATTGTTATGGGATTCAACCTATTGGATTATGGTAGACACAACCTGAGCCTGTACCTATCTATTAATAATAAGAAGGTTAGTTTCTTATATGGCTTGGATCTCTTCATAATAGATCCAAACATCATCTTTGATCCCTATGTAGGAGGGTAGATATATATTTAGTAGCAAAGTATCTCACCAAGAAATTAAGTAGAGATATTTACTTGGTGCCTTAGCCAACCCCCTCCTTGAGATTTGGCCGACCTACCAAGAGGATGGGCCCTATTGGGCCCAATATGACTAACGTATTGAAGAAAGCATATTTATGTACCATTTGCCTTATTCTTCTTGTACATCCGTTTGACTCCAATTGCCTTGTGACTGTCAATAGCAGCCACTACCCATTGTTCTCTGTCTGTGGATTTAATTTCATAATCCATAACCTTCCTTAATTTCTCTTTGTTAATTGCATCTTCAAATGGAAAACGTTTGCAATTTGCAGGCAAGCAAACAAGATGCAACTTCTTTGTAGCTTCGTAAGACTCCTGTTTGTTGGTCTTACAGCATAAGAGGGTGCAGATGTGGCACTTGTTGGAGAGGATGTGTTACGCCCCGCTTTCCAAAAGAATACGGAATACGAGTACGTGACAAAGCCCAGCGAATGATTTTCATCACTCATAAGCTGTAAGGATCGACTCAGCAGTACAACATGAATATACAAGAAATATACAACCACGCATGCATGAAACAAAACTCATAATCAACAGAATATTTGAAAACAATTACATAATCTTCAAATAAAAACAAGATTTGGAAACAATAATAAAACTTCGGGACAATATGCCCAATACAAGTTCAAGTAGCAACAAAGGAAAAATAAATTCAATACAAGAATAAACTAAAGCATAAAATGTTCCAGCCCAAGCTCAAAATACCTGGTCACTCACTCTGTCACAAACTGATCTCCAAAACCTGTATATTTAACATTTGGAAGAAATAGGAGAAGCAAGAGACAAGATGCCCGTTAGTGCAAGCTACGGGCCGCAAGTAGTACAAGCAAACGGGTACAGAAACAAATACAAGAAGGTATAAAACAGGGAACTTAATTCAAGATTCTACAACATATCATGATAGGAATGTAACAGGTAATAAAGTCTAATGAAACTAGCAAGCAAGTAAACTGAGTCGGGTAACAGGATCATGTAACAAGTGAACATGTAATTTATAACAGTTATCAAGTAACATGCGAGACAAGTAACAAGTGTGTACAGGTAAACATGTTATTCTTAAGTCTATTGTTTAATTCTAACTAATGCACCAACCATGCGTCTCATACCACATGGTTGCTGCATATAAACAAGTTATGTTTAAACCTAAGCAGTTAAAATCCCCGATTACGCCTGATTAATTCCCGATTAATCGCTAATCAAAGGCTAAGCGATTATTTTTTTAGCGATTTATAATATTTCTATAGTTAGCGATTTAATCGGGTATAATCAGCCGATTAGTGATTAATCGGCCGATTTTAAGTGGCCGATTAACTGATTAAATCTCTAATTTTCATGCTCGTTTGCATTATTTTGGCTCAATCCGGCCCAAACTCAAATTCAATCCAAAATCTCAACCCCTTCCGGTCCTCGTACAAACCCAAACCCGACATGTCGCCGCTCTCTTCTTCTTCCTCGTGCAAACCCAAATCCAAACTGATTCTCTTCAAACCCAAACCCAAATTGGTTCTCTTTTCCTTGAGCAACCTAAACCCGACCCGCCGTCACTCCTCCCGCATCGCCACATATTTGACTCGGCCCGTATCTGCTGCACCTCCTCTTTCCAGTTTGGTTTTGTTTGATGGAACCGACTAGCAAACCCGATCCGACCCAACCCAACCCACATCCAGAATTTAAACTCGGCTCAAACCAAATACTCTCTTCTTTTTCTGTATAACTATATGTTCCTATTTGATAATCTCATAAATGTTTTATGTTAGAATTTAGGGTTGCTTTATAATGAGTTTATATCTTTTTTAAATTATATATATATATATATGGGTAAAAGGGATATGAGCAACTTGCTCATTTAGTAAATGAGCAATTGATTATGTGACATGCATGTGATACATTGGACAACTAACCCTTTAAGGATTTTCCAATCACATGTTTGCCACATCATCAATTGCTCATTTACTAAATGAGCAAGTTGCTCATACCCCTTTTTCTCTCTCTCTCTATATATATATATATATATATATATATATATATATATATATATATAATGAATTTTCCGATTTAATCCCCGACTATTTTCCGATTAACCGATTAATCAGGAATCGCTCCTAAACCGATTAGTTCCAAAAATCGATTTTAACTGCCTAGGTTTAAACTTTGTGGTGGATTTTATAGGATCGTGTACTCAGGCATCATAATAGCAGGTAAACAGACGCAGGAATCATGTAATCACGAATCTATGCACAACAGATGAGACCTAAGGGTCCCCCTTCCAAGTACACCTTCCTATAGGGAAGAATGCAGCCAGGAATCATATAACAGATAACAGACACGAACCCTGTAATCATGTATTCATGCAAAAACAGATGGGACCTACTGGCTCCCCCCGCCGAGAACATTTCTTATATTGCTGCCCTAGATTCTCACCGTGTACATTATTTGTCAGTTCGGTGTATCCCGTATCCTCGTAATCGACAACGGAACCCAGTTTGCAGGGGCGACTTTTCGCAACTTCTGTACCGACCTCGGCATCCAGCAGTGGTTCTCCTCAATATCCCATTCTCAATCCAACGGCCAAGCGGAGAACGCTAATCGACAAATACTCTCCTGCCTGAAGAAGAGGCTCGATAAATCCACCAAGGGATTATGGGTCGAATAGCTTCCCAACGTGCTATGGAGCTATCACACCACGAAGAGAACTGTGACAAGAGAGAGCCCTTTCAATATCACTTATGGCTTCGAAGCCATCATCCCCCTAGAGGTCGTCCTACCTTTGGCCCGATTGATCGCCTACAATGAAGAACAGAACCCGAATCAGCTTCGCAACAGTTTGGACCTCATCGATGAGATCCGCGAAAGAGCTTCCATTAGACAGGAGACGTACTGACGCAGGATCACCCAGTCCTACATTAAGAAAGTCCGACCCGCTAATCTTAAAGAGGGGGACCTAGTACTCCTGAAGTTGTTAATCTCTCTTCCAAGCAAGAAGGGCAAGCTAGAACCCAACTAGGAAGATCCATATAGGGTCTCCAGAGTTATTCGCCCAGGCGCGTATCAACTCGAAGACCCCGGGGGCAGGAAAATACCGAGAACTTGGAATTCTGACCACTTAATGAAGTACCAAGAGGGTGTTGTAACACCGCTCCAAACAACTTCAGGCAACTCCTGAGTCGAGCAGTTTCTATTCGGTGTTTTTATCTACCTTGTTATTTTTCTTTTCATAATGTAAGAGTGGCTTGCAACTTAGAAGCAGCCACTCAAGTCATCTTTAATAAAGGCGAGTTACTTCCTAGGAATTTTTTGTCTATAATAACCTAGTTGGTTTGCTTTGAGACACGTGAAACTCTCTAAAAACAATGGCTCGGAGTCCAACACTCGGTTCGATTCCGCTTTAACTACTTGCTTATAAGCGAGTAGGAAGCGGTTCACCGTTCAGAATTGAACCTACAGCTGTTGATATTTTTTAAATGACACGCTCAGAGTCCAACACTTGGTTTGATTCCGCGTCAACTACTTGCTTCTAAGCGAGTACGAAGTGGTTCACCATTCGGAATTGCTCCCACACCTGTTGGCATTCTCTAAACGACAAGCTCGGAGTCCAACACTTGGTTCGATTCTGCTTCAACTACATGCTTCTAAGCTAGTACGAAGTGGTTCACCATTCGGAATTGCTCCTACAGCTATTGACATTCTCTAATGACAAGCTTGGAAGACGTCCAAATACGAGAAAGATCTTCTGGACTTCGACAACCTGTGTCGAGCACTCTTGCCACCGACGTCCAAATACGAGAAAAATCAATCTCTTGGACTTCGGCAACGTGTGCTGAGCATTCTTGTCACCGACGTTCAAATGCGAGAAAAATCAATCTCTTGGACTTCGGTAACGCGTGCCGAGCATTCTTGCCACCGACGTCCAAATGCGAGAAAAATCAATCTCTTGGACTTCGGCAACGTGTGCCGAGCATTCTTGCCACCGATGTCCAGATACGAGAAAAATCAATCTCGCGGACCTTGGCGACCTGTGATGTTCCACAACTGTTGATACGTTTGCAAACGATAACAAAACATACAAGTTCGGGAAATGAGTTCGCTATTTCATTAAAATTTGAGGTACAAGTCTAACTATAGACCGACAACTTATCTTTACATCGAGGTACAACTCATTCGAAATAAAGTTTACAAAATTACAAAGATCTGCCCTAACCCCTCCTAGGGAGGGGGATGCTTCTCTTAAGTGACAAACGAGGCCGGCGAGCACCATGTTGCTGTGGCCTTACTTCCGTGGAGGTCTCCAAACCGGCGATCCGAGTTGGATCGTTGGCAACTGAGAGCCTAAGTATTGTCCAAACAGATGCTCCGCTCGACGAACCAGCTACTCTGCTTTGTGCATCACCAGGGCGCCTCACGATGGGGGCGAGCGTACTGCCAACTCGTGGAACGACCTTCCTTGTGCGTACTCACCTCGGGGGCAGGAAGTGCTCCTGACGTTACTCCCCTCGGAAAGCCGTCGTAGCCGATGGTTCTCGACCTCTAGCTCTACGACCCGTTCCTTCAGCGACTCATCCATCACTCCGATCTTCAGGAGTGGCATTCTGCTCGAGCTACCTGCGCGAGAAGCCTCGGTGATAGTCCTTCGAAGTTGTGCCGCCTCGAAGCCCTTCTCGAGTACCACATTCTTCAGTCCATCTCTCTCAGCCCTGACATCAAACAAAGACTGACGAAGGAATTTTAATCTTAAGCTCTGGCCAACGGCCATTGAGGGACACGTCTCCTCCCCTTCGGGGGGCACTTCGCGAGCCTTCTCCTTCAGCCGTCTCAGCTCAGAGGTTCGATGGGCCAACGTCAGCTTGAGGTAGTTCAACTCCGACTCGGCTTTAAACAACCTTTCTCGAGTTCGAGCAAGGCCCGGCTTTGTGACCCCAAGACCAGTCCGGAGTCGAGACACCTCGGCAATCTCAGATACTTCGACCAACTGAGATACTTCGACAATCTGAAAAAGCCAAGATACTTAGTTCAAACAAAGCCACAACAAGATAGCTCGGGAGCAAATTAGACAAATTGCAATCAACACTTAGGCAAAAAAATTTCAAAAAGTTTTTATTTCATTGAAATTCAAGTTAGAAGCGGTGGCCAGTCCGCGATTAGGCAATACATTTCTCATCAAAACAACTATGAATTACAAGTCAGGGCCGGACCTCTTTGCCGTGGCTACCGGTCGTTGCAGGCTCCGACCCATCCATGGCGGCGACGATTGCCAAGAGTATGGCATCTGAGCCGGTCTTCACTTTGGCCTCGACCTCCACATCGTCGTCCCCTTCTTCACCCTCCTCGGAGGCATCATCGAATCCCGATATGGGGTCGGGGAAGAGATGCCATCCGGAGCAGTCCACCTTGGGGTAGCTTTCCTTCACTTGCGCAATGGTCCGGGCATAGGCCTTCGCCATGTTGACCGCGAGGAACCCCTATGCCCTCTCCATGGTCTTGGCCTCGGCCTCCTTGGCTGTGACAATCTTAGCGGCCTCGATGACCTCCATTTCCTTCGCTGCCGACTCCTTCTGTTGGAGCAGAACGGCGATGTCAGCCTCGAGCTTTGCCTTCTTCCCTTTCTTCGGAGGCATAGTTAGAAGTGGCTTTTGTTGATGGAGTAGGGTCGGGTTGCTATTCAAGTTCCCACAGAAGGCGCCAATCTGTTGCTGCTAATTTTGGTGTGGGGGCAATCAGATGAATTTGTGAGTTCGAGAGGAATCGAATGGGTCAAACCTGACCACTTCCACCGATGTTGGACTGACTCTTAGCTGCTCCCGTTGCCTGCACGAAGTTCGAAACACTGGGGTTAATTTCGGCGGCGAACCCTCCGACGCTCTTGTCAGTACTCAGAAAAGAATATGAAAGAGCTTTAGGTAGACAAAGAGTGATCACCTTGTAACGGTAGGATATAGGGGGTTTTTAGTCGCCGTGAGAATCTGTTTCGAGATAAGAACGAATCTCTACTCCCTGGTGTGGCTGGATAGAAGTGGTTAGAACCACCTCTTAGGGATATGGGTGAATCAAGATTTATCCATATCCTTTGGAACTGGCTCTTAACGGGTTGGGACCCGTACCCAGTCGATCAGATCCGTTCATGGGTTATTTGGCCCTAGAGAAGAGACCCAGTCCCCATTTCGGACCTGTTTGTAGGTGAGATTACCGTTTTGCCCCTGTGAACTTTAAGATTCGTGTCCAATTTGAACGATTCCGATTTAATCCCATTTTTAGCTATATCATCCACTACGAAATCTTTCCCTTAAACCCCGGCTTAATAATAATTATTATTATCAAAATCGACATGAAAGTGCACAAACAAGGACAAGTAAACATGAAGGAAAACATGAAACAAGTTCGGGTTGGGTAGAACACATATTCGGATGTCAATCAACATATAATTATAAAAAACAACAAAAATTTCAAATCTGGACAGCAGGACGTTGCTACACCAAAATTGGAATTTCCGTTGCTACAGGAATGCAAATCTAGATCCATCAGAAGTTATAAACACTAGACTCTCTGCTCGTTCCAGTGCATACACACACGATATATAGAAGTTACAGCAATTAGGTTCAAATCCTCATTCTACACGAATTTTGTGTTCAGCCAGAATCTTTAAAGTTATGTTTACATATACAAATCAGGTATGAAAACTCATCAATTAAATTCAAGAAAATTTAGGGTGAGTCCTTAGCATGTCTAGTCTCAGCAAGATAAATTTCATATTATTATATTACTGATAACATGTTCAAATTAAATTACAAAGTAGGGTGATACAGGTGAAATTCTAAATGGAAATCTAGATCCAGCAGTACTAAAATAGCAATATCTCACAGAATATAACTCAGAATTCGATTCCGTCAGATGTTCTGAAAACTAGACACATGGGGTTACAATTCATATTCAGAAACCAACTCAATATTTTGTCATTAACAGGGTCGAAACCATCATGCAAGGTCAGGACAGCAGTATTCAAGAACTAAAATATTCATAATAACTTGAGTTTTGTTCATCAATTATAAAATCTCAACTAGAAATAATTGAATTATCACATTAGCAACTCAAGCATGCTTTTAACATTATTAAGATGGGAGAAATTACTATCATGGTCACAACATTATATTCCAATATTCCACATAAATACATACAACTAAGTTATACGATCCAATCCTAATAGTTCATATATATATATAGTATTGTTTGTCATGTGTCGTGTCATGCATGCAATGATGAGGCTAATCATGGTATTTTTTACAATACCGAATGATAGGATCGAATCGAAACGAAATATCGGTGGATCAAAATATTTCAACACGAACAACATGAGATCGGAATTGAACTACGATGAACCTACTTGCGGATTTTCAAGGAATTGCTTGTACGGGATGCCATAAAATTCGTACAAGAGAAACCACGAAAGATGACGACTCCGACGAGATTATTAGAATAACGGGACTAGGATCCCGACAACACGCGTAAAACCACGAAAGCACATGCGATACACGTACTCAACAACAACACGTTCACAAAGAGGCAACATCGCACAACGGCAATAGCAGGGGGCAGCAACAGCATGTGCGACATGCGAAGGGGCAATGCAGCAAACAGTGAGATCAACAGCAAACAGCAAATCCAATCCCTTAAACAGCAGACAGCGGTGGCAGATCAGTAACAGCAAGCTACCTCAGCAATGGCGGGAGACAGCAACGGCAGGGGCAATCGACAGCTGCAAGGTGGTCGCCGGCTACGGTGCAGGCTGGCGATGATCGACGATGGAGGTTGACTGCGGGATGCAGGCTGTGGTCGCGGTGTACATTGGTGATGACGCGTGCGGCGACTGGTCGAGGGCTACAGACGGCGGGAGCTTCGATGGGTTCGCGGGGTTCTGGATGCAGGCGAAGTGGAGGACGTGGTCGAGGGTCGCGACGCACAGTCGAGGGGCAGCGGATGGGGTTCGATGAAGGAGGAGAAGGCAATGGCAGTCGACGACGGGGCTAAGGGACGTCGAGGGTGAAGACACTGGCGACAGGGGGCTCGGGGAGGGATGAGGGTGAGCAGATGGCGAGAGGAAGAAGAATGGCGCAGGGACGAGGGTGGCGGTAGGCTGGCAATGGTGGGTGGTCGACTGGATGGACGACAGGACGAGGAGGAGGTCGACGCTGGGGGTGGGGAGATGGGTTTCGGCACACAGCGAGGAAGAAGGAGATCGGGGGTGTTAGGCAGTTGGCTGTGAATAAGAGATTAGGGTTAATTAGGTTAAGTGTGATTAACAGGGTATTATATAAGGGTTAAGATGTGTTAATGGGTTAAAGGTTTCAGGTTATGGGGTAACGGGTTTTAGATTAACAATAAATAAATGAATAAATAGATAGCAATACAATAGTAAAATAATCAAATAGTATGCATCAAGTTAATACTCAAATACTAATAAATACGATAGATTGTATGGATTCACAAATAAATGAGATTGGATTAGAATTGAGGTAATATAATAAATAGCAGTTAATTAATTAAATCAAATAGTACACAAAACCCATACTCCAATAATAAAATATAGATCACGATCTATAAGTTTTCAAAATTTAACAAACAATGAATTTAATAACAACAATAATAATAATAACCATAATAGTCAAAATCATAATCATAATAATACTAATAATAAGATTTGTATTAAATAACTTACAGAATATAAATGGACTTGTATTAAAATATATAGTCGACTAAAGATAGCCAAAAAATACCATTAATGAATAAAATTAACTTTATCAAGAAATCCAACAATAACTTTTAATAAAAAGAATTTAAAGGCAGGAAAATAGTTTATAAAAATCGAAATACCAAAAATACATAGAAAATACGTATTGAGGGGAACGGGGGTTACAGGATGAAGATGTGGACTTGGTGGAGAGGACGAGGATGAGGATGGAGTTGGTAAGGAATTTTTTGTCTTCTAAGTAGTCAAATCATCTTCTTGAATTACAGTAGCTTTTGGATTCTCATACCATGAAATAGCTGTCAAATTCTACTTCTCTAATTAAATACAATTTTTTATTGTTAGGTTTACAAAATTTATATACTTTGGAGTTAGAATCATACCCATTGAAGACAAGTTTTGTGCAATTGTCATCAAGTGTGGCCCTCATTTGATTTGGGAAATGAACATAATCTATGCTCTCGAACACTTTCAAGTGGGAAACATTGGGCTTTCTTCCACTATATGCTTCTTGAGGAGTCATGTTTTCAGTCTTCTTTATAGGACATCTATTAAGAAGAGGAGTCATGTTTTCAGTCTTCTTTATAGGACATCTATTAAGAAGGTAGATGGCCAATCAACTGTTTCAACCCATAGTTCTTTTGACAATTTTTTGCTTTTTTCAATTCAACTGTATATTTTTTTTGTGAAGAATCGAAAGATGTGGAAGCCATGATTATATATGAGGTCTTTGCAATCTCATGAGTCAAGGGTCCACAAGAAGAAGTGAGAGCCAAGCTAGGAGATCCTACAAGCAAAGCTTACAATTAGGGACTCAAGCTTAAGGGAGAATGTGGAGAGTTAAGCTTGTCTAAATTGTTAACTATGATTACAATTTGCATGGCACATTTCAAGAGCTAATTTAAATTAATTGTTGTCTTTTAATATTGTCAGTCAGGTTGCACCCAACAAGGCCCATTCTCTTGATTGACTAGCTAAACCCCTAGGACGGGGTTGGTTTAGGCTCCAAGTAAGTATCTCCACTTGAATCCTTGGTGAAATACTTTCCTAGTAGATAGAGATCCACCCAATTATGTAAGGATTTAAGAGGACTCTTGGATCTATTAGGAAGATCTATTAGGAATAGATCGAAGCCTTAGAAGTAACTACCCTTCTCATTAATAGATAGTAGAGGCTAGGGTTGTGCCTACCACAATACAATATATTGATTCCATAACAATCTCCTCCAAATTCCCTATAAAAAGAAAGACGGTTCTCTTTCTAGCTCTCTTCCTTCCAGATATTCCTTTCATTGCCATGGTGTTAAAGGCATCAAGAGCATGCGGTTTCGTGATCATAGAATCCACCACCATACGACAACCGTTCATAAGGAGAATCAAATGCTTTCAAAGAACACCGCTTTCGCTTCTGGTACAACGCAATGTAAGACTAACACTTTCATAGAGATCATGCTAGGGTTTTACTCTGTGTTCTTTATGCATATGCGATGTATACAAACAGTAGCCAACATTGGTATAAGAGCCTTAGGCTTAGATCTTCGGTCTGTGATTTGTTTAATGTTGAAAAACCCAAAGATCAAGTAGTAAAATAGATAGGATGATTTTAATAATTTATTTAATCTAATACGTCTTGTCGGATTTTTAACTAATAAAAGTTTAACTTTACTACTCAAGATTAGTGATAGATTAATTATCTTAATTTAATGTGATGATTTTCTTGTAAATTATGAAACTCTCTTTGGATTTTTCTAATTAAAAATCATTTTTGTTGGAATTTGTGAAAAATACCATATTTCGAAAAACCTTATTTCCCCTCCCTTTGCGAACTGCCAATTTCTACTGCCAGTGCCACCCTGGGGTGGGCACTGTACCATGAATGCCAACCCCCACTGTCGTGTCTTATCAATAAGGGCTACCACAGTCGAAAAATCCTTGGAAGTAGACTTCGTTTGGTAGGATCTTTAAGTTTTTGGAGGTGTTTGATGGAGATGAGAAGATTGAAAGAGTTGGCTGGATGGTGACCACTATCGACGATTGCAACCACCCAACTCGCCGGAGCGCCGTCGTAGCAACCTAGTGCCAATGGGGTGATTATCAAGAGCTATGTAGCACATATACTTCTAGCAACGAGCTTACCCGTTCCGAATACGTGTTAGACACTTAAGACACTTGGTTAGACACTTCTTATGTGTGTCCCAAATTTCATAATATAGCTTGTTAGTTGGACACTTCTTAGACACTTTTCAAACATGTTTTAAAAGTTAGACCACAAAATTAACAAATTTTAAATACATAATCATACTTCTTTTACTAATTAACTCTAGTTACTTTTATATACATCTCCATTTTTATGGTGTACAATGAAGTATTATCTCATTTTATGGACAATATATTTTTATTTTGATTATGAGTAACAAACTGTATTGTTCCAACTCTATTTTTTATTCAAATTATACATAAGTGAAGTAATATTAAGTTATGTTATGTAATATTATAGTCGTGTCCTCGTAACCTACTTTTTATAAATTTGACGTGTCCTGTACCCATACCCATGTCGGTACCCGTACTTGTATCCATGCTTCTTTGATTGAGACATTGTTGTGGCTTGGGCATGAGTTTTGAGAGAGCAAGAGGAGGGAGGAGGTTGCTGGAGGTCTCACCGGAAGCCGCTTACATTGTTACATGTTGTATCCATGCTTCATAATAAAAATTGTGACAGTAGAAGTATCTTATAGTTTCCTACCATAAGCTTCAACTCTAGTATTTCTCTAAGAACAAAACAAAAAGAGAATATAGTGTTGGGAACCTGAAGATGGATATTGTGCTAAGTAACCTGTTAACCTATGAACCATGTATACTTTTATTTGGATGTTCTGTTGTGCTGCATACATCTTGTACTCCAGTGTTAGACACATGTACTCGACATAACAACCTACTTTCGTGTTTTTGTAGTGTTGTGCTTCTGTCAGTGTGTTCATGTTCATCTTCTTAGTCTTTAATCCTTAATACCTGTGATAAACCAGACTAAAACATTGAAGTTGTAGGAAGGGAGGGAAATTAAACTTGTATTTTTACAAGGGACCACAGGTCGTGTGCCCAATTTCAAAGGACCAAAAATGGGAGACAAATTCCCAATAAATTGTAGACCGAGACCGGGGCATGCGCAATGAGTCTTATGTAGCTAAAATCAGTTTTTTGAACTAATCGGTCTAGGAGCAATAATGATTAATCGGTTAATCGGAACAAAGTCAGGGATTGAATTGGGAAAATTGTGTGTGTGTGTGTATGTGTGTGTGTGTGTGTGTGTGTGTGTGTGTGTGTGTATATAGAGAGAGAGAGAGAGCTTCGGTTGCAAACAGACTTTTGGTGCGAACTTGCGTGATGCCACTATTGGGAATAGCTGCATCACTATATGTTTCTTTTGAAATTTGCATTGATGCCGCTACTCCCAGTAGTGGCATCAGTGGTTCGTATGCCAGTTCGCACCAAAAGCCCATTCGCAACCGAAGTGTATATATATATATATAGAGAGAGAGAGAGAGAGAGAGAGAGAGAGAGAGAGAGAGAGAAATGTTTCGTTGTGCACTCAGCCTCCGGGTGCACTCGGCCTTCTCGCCTTCGTATCGAAAATCCGAACCGTTCACATTGATCTACACATCCAAATTAGTCTAAATATGTAAAATCAAATCATTTAAAATTCATTTGCTCATTCATTGAAGTGTTACAAAATTGTATGGCTGAAAGTCGTCGTTTTTTATAGTCACATGATGGATGGACAAATGAATTTCAAATGATTTGATTTTACATATTTAGACTAATTTAGATGTGTAGATCAATGTGAACGGTTCGGATCATCGATACGAAGGCGGGAAAACCGAGTGCACACGCCGTGTGCACTAGAGGAGTGCACAACCGAAGCTTTCCCTTTATATATATATATATATATATATATATATATATATATAGGAATGCTCTATTGCAAACACTATTGTAGTGTGCAAACGCGTGTAAACCATCTAAGTCGTTGTTTGTTATATTAAAGTCATTGTTTCAAACAACGGCTTCATACTTAATATAACCTAAGCCGTTGTTCGAAATAACGACCTATGTGGTTTGCACGTGTTTGCACAATATTTAGCATTTGCAATGGAGCATTATATATAGAATAGGTTTGCCCGTGGGCACGTGCCTACGACACGTCTTCAGAACGATGCAGCTTATGAAAGTAAGCATTATAATGTCAAGAATATAAAAGAAAGAATTAACTGATCTAATATAAAAGAGTTGTAGATGTCATACAAAAAATGATACTTACATGGCCATATATAATGATCTTATCCATTGCAGGAAGCAGTAAGAAGTCCGATAGATGTTGTTTAGTTCTGATGAAGAACTTACTCTGTATATCAAGGAGGAAAAATTTAACGATTAACTTTGGTGTTCTCAGTGTATTCTTCTATCGGATGTTAATATACTTTTTGAGATGTATACTATAATAATGTTCATGTATAATACTAGATATATTTACTTTCCAGCATTTCGGATGCATGAATCTGAAATTTCTATCATGGAGTTTATGTAGCTCAAGTTTATATAGTCCGACAATAATTAGTTGTAAATAAAAGTCTATGTTTAAATAATTATAAATGGGAGTGTAAAATCCAACTTCTTACAACTTTGAGGGTGCAGAATGATGAAATTTAACTTTTGAGAAGATATTTGCTACTTTTCACAGTGTAACTTTAGAGGTTAAAATTTACCCAAGTGAATATCCATTTAAATCTTCTATTGCATTTGAAATCAATCATGAAACTTAGTGAAATTTTCTAAATGAGCAATTAAAAAGAGCATCAAAAATATGAAAAATCCGAAAATTTATAAACCTGAAATATGAAAATCTAAATTTTTGGGTAGAGAGAGACATTTAAATCTTCCATTGCATTTGAAATCAATCAAGGAAGTCAGTGAAATTTTCTACATGAGCAATCAAAACAAGAAAAACATATGAAAATCTGGATTTACAAACCTGAAATATGAAAATCTAAATTTCTGGGTAGAGAGAGAGAAAGAGAGAGAGAGAGAAATCTGAAAAAGTGGAGGAGGAGAGAGATAGTAATAAAGTTAGGAGGAAAAACTTTTGGAGGAAAAAATATCTTTTGGTAAGGTGAATGTGAGCCATTGATTTTGTTTGAATTGAAGGAGAGCCACTTAATAGCTTTTTTTTTCAAATTGCCTTGTGATATATATATACTAGATTTGCCAGTGGGCACGTGCCTACGACACGTTTTCGAAACGATACAACATATGAAAGTCTTGTAAATAGTAAAACAACAATTATGTAGCTCAAGTTTAAATAGTAAAACAATAATTAGTTGTAAATAAAAAACCATGTTTCCATTAGTATATGCTGAAAAATAGTTATAAATGGGGGTGTAAAATTCAACTTCTTAGAACTTTGAGCATGGAAAATGATGAAATTTAAATGTTGATGAGATATTTGCTATTTTCATTGTAAAATGAGTAATAAAAAAATGCATACAAAATCTGAAAATTTACAAACCTGAAATCCGAAAATATAAATTTCTGAGTAAATAGAGAGAAAGAGAGAAATAAATAAATAAATAAAGGAGTTGTTTTGGGGGAGAACTTTTGGGCGGGAAAATATGTTTTGTGAGGTTAGATCTGGACCATTAATTTCAACCCTATTAAAAGAGAGCCACTTGATAGCTTTCTTTGTGTTTTATTATATATATATATATATATATATATATAGTTCCGTTGTGCACTAGGCCTTCGTGTGCACTCGACCTTCCCACCTTCATATCGGCGATCCGAACCGTTCACATTGATCTTCACATCTAAATTAGTCTAAATATGTAAAATCAAATCATTTAAAATTTATTTGCCCATCCATCATGTGACTATAAAAAATAATGATTTTCAGCCATAAAATTTTGCAAATAAATTTCGAATGATTTGATTTTACATATTTAGACTAATTTAGATGTGTAGATCAATGTGAACGATTCGGATCGTCAATATGAAGGTGTGAAGGCCGAGTGCACACGAGCGCATACGAAGGCCTAGTGCACAACAAAACATTACTATATATATATATATATATATATATATACATAAGTGATCCCCTAAAGATATGGTCTTATATCTTAGTTTAGGATCCAGATCTGAAGATCGTTCAATTGAAGCGGCACGCGTATATATATATGGTCTTATATCTCAGTTTAGTATCCAGATATGAAGATCGTCCGATTGAACCTTCACGCATTGGGAGGTAGGAAAAAACCCAAAACTCCAAAGAAAAAAACCAACATTTTTTCCCAAATTGTGTTGGAGTTGGAGGGGGAGAATTCGGAGGTAGCCGGCGGCGATCGCCGATTGGTGGAGGGCGAGACTGGCTGCGACTGCGGTGACCGGTGGAGGTGGCAATGGTGGTGATGGAGGCGGCGGCGGTGGTGGTTGTAACGCCCTGAACCCGGCTCAGCTGCATACGCGGCTACGCGTGCGCGCGTACGCGAAAAATAAGTCCAAACAACGGCCCATCACAGGCTTCCCTAACAAATGATGCTATATAGCTTATTAGGTACCTCTTGATCTTAGGCAAATCTATTATACACACTCAACTTCTCTTATTCATGGTCGATGTGGGATTTTAAATCCCCACATCACACCCACTTATACACCTCACGCCATGCATGCATGCCTGCCTTGGGCCATTTTATTAATAATTCCCAATTAATCAAAGCCCAACAACTTTCATCATGGCCCATTAATTATCCATATACCCAAAGCTCAAACCATATCTATAGGCCCACTATATAACCATATTATATATATATATACTAGGTTTGCCCGTTGACATGTGCCTACGGCACGTCTTCGAAACGGTGCACCTTGTTTGATTATATAAAATAGTTTTGGAGGTCCAGCAAATTAATTGAAGTAGCAAATATATTATAATAGAAACTTTTGGGGGTCCAGCAAAAAACATATTATATGATTTTTTGATTTTTTCTTTTGAATTATTTTTAAAGTTTGTAAATTTTTAATTTTTTTAGTTTTTTAATTTTTTAAAATTTTTAAAATTTCTATTTTCTTAATTTTTATTTTTTGAATATAAGAGGGAGGGAGAGAGAGAAAAAAATAATTAAATAAATATAGGAGTTGTTTTGGGTGGGGGATTTGAATTTGAGTTTTGGGGGAAAAATATGTTTTTTAAGGTTAGATCTGGGCCTTTAATTTTTGGGGAAATTGAAGGAGAGACACTTGATAGCTTTCTTTGTATTTTATTATATATATATGTATACATACACGCACACACACACACACGTAATAATCTCTTAAGTACGGGGTATTACATACGTCCTACCTTAAGAACTCAGCGTTCTCGCTCAGCTCGGGACATGCAACCTGATCTAGGATCGCCTTTCTAGCCGACGTAGAATGGAGTACCCGGATTCTGCTAGCGTACTGTCCCTAGTCTCTTTACCAGCGTATTGTCCTACCTCCATCTCAGGCGTACCTCTAACTCAGTCCTATCCACAATCGGTGTTGAAAGTCGATTCTGATATCATTTGTAACGCCCTGAACCCGGCTCAGCTGCATACGCGGCTACGCGTGCGCGCATACGCGAAAAATAAGTCCAAACAACGGCCCATCACAGGCTTCCCTCACAAATGATGCTATATAGCTTATTAGGTACCTCTTGATCTTAGGCAAATCTATTATACTCACTCAACTTCTCTTATTCATGGTCGATGTGGGATTTTAAATCCCCACATCACACCCACTTATACACCTCACGCCATGCATGCATGCCTGCCTTGGGCCATTTTATTAATAATTCCCAATTAATCAAAGCCCAACAACTTTCATCATGGCCAATTAATTATCCGTACACCCAAAGCCCATAAACCATATCTATAGGCCCACTATATAACCATATTATATACACATATATATTCATATATATACATATACACATAATAGTCTCTTAAGTATGGGGTATTACAGTGGTGGTGGTGATTGATTTGGAGGAGATGGTGATGATGATGATGATGATGATTATGATTATGATGATGATGGTGGAGTTGATGGCGGAGATGGTGGAGAGGGAGACTGGAGGAGGCGGTGGCGGCAACCGATGGAGGTGGCGATGGTGGTGGAGATGGTGGCAGCGGTGGTGATGGTGATTGATTTGGAGCAGATGGTGATGGTGATGATAATGGTGTTGGAGGATGGGGGTGGAGGTGGGGGTAGTGGCAAAGATGGTGGAGGGGAGACTGGAGGAGGCGGCGTCGGTGACCGATGGAGGTGGCAATGGTGGTGGAGATGGCGGTGGTGGTGGTGGTGATTGATTTGGAGGAGATGGTGATGGTGATGATGATGGTGGTGGAGGAGATGGCAGTGAAGGTGGTGGCAGCGATGGTAGAAGGGGAGACGTAGCGACGATGGCAATTGGTAGAGGAGATGGGCGGCAGTGGTGGTGGAGATGGGCAGCGAGAGAGAGAGAGAAAGAGCAAAGCGGGAGAGAGAAGAAGGGGGTTTTGGGTAAGGGGATTGAACCGGACCGAGCCGAGTTTTTTTGGGTTTGTTTTCTGTTGGGATCTTAAGTGAAGTGTTATGAGCCGTTGGATCTGAGAAATCTCACATCCGACAGCTTATAAAGCATTGCACATATTGGATCTTAATTTAAGAAATAAGTCTAGATCTTAATTTAAGAAATAAGTATATATATATATATATATATATATATATATATATATATATATATATATATATATAGGGTAAAAGGGATATGAGCAACTTGCTCATTTAGTAAATGAGCAAGTGATGAGATGGCATGCATGTGATTGGGAAATCCTAAAAGTGGTTAGATACTCAATGTATCACATGCATGCCACCTCATCACTTGCTCATTTACTAAATGAGCAAGTTGCTCATATCCCTTTTACCCATATATATATATATATATATATATATATATATATATATATAGCAACCTTCCGTTGTACACCACTACCGTGTGCATTTGCCCTTCTGGCCATATAGCAACCTTCCTTTGTGCACTACCATGTGCACTCGCCCTTCTGGCTATCGCATGGATGATCCAAACCGTTCATATTGATCTACACTGTAAATAAGTCTAAATATGTAAAATCAAGTCATTTGAAATTCATTTGTCCATAAATTGAAGTATTACAATATTTGTATGGTTGAATATCGTTTTTTTTTATAATGACATGATAGATGGGCAAATGAATTTCAAATGACTTGATTTTACATATTTAGACTAATTTAGACGTGTAGATCAATGTGAACGGTTTGGACCATGCGATTGCCAGAAGGGCGAGTGCACTCGGTAGTGGTGCACAACGGAAGGAGACTATATATATATATATATATATATATATATATATAAGATAAAAAAATGATCTATCTTCTCAGAAATATATGATCAAGAGGATCTTAAGTTTCGAAAGACAAGTTAACACATAAAATATCAAGTTTAATGTCACTAATTAAGTGAGCATACCTTAAAACTCATAGATAACACATTCAACATATAAATAAATTGTAAACAATCCACACCTATATTCAGAATTCACGTTTAATGTCACATCCACGCTCATATACAAATTCATAATTCACGTTTAATGTCACATACAAAAAAGAACTAAATATAAATAAATATTTCCAGTTTTCTACCTATTGTCATGTTTAATACCAAAACGCAAAAGACCAAAATAAAGTGAAACAAACCTAGAACGGATTTAATCGGTTAATCAGATTAACTGATTATCGGCCGATTAACGACTTAATTGCCGATTATTCCTGATAAAACCGCTACTGAAAGAAATATTGTAAATCACTATAAAATTAATCGCCTTAGGTCCGATAAGCATTTAATCACCGATTAATCGGCGATTTTTTCCGATTTTAACTTCTTAGCACCCATCTTCATAATTATCATTCATATCTAATTTCACATCCACACCTATCTACTTATTCATAAATCACGTTTAATGCCACACACAAAAAGTAACTAAATATAAATAAAATTTCGAGTTTTCCGCCAATTATCATGTTGAATACCAAAACGGAAAAGACCAAAATAAAGTGAAGCAAAGTCTATGAGACAATGATGGTGCTGGGGGAGCGGTGGCGCAGGGGGGATGTTGGCGGCTAGGCTAGGGTTTGGGTTTGCCACGGCGCAAGGAAGAAGAAGAGAATCGAGAGGGAGATGGTGATGGTGATGTCAATAATGCAAACTTGGCTGATTCTTCTTCTTCTTCTTCTTCTTCTCTCTCTCTCTCTCCTGGCCGATGCGGAAGCAGAAGGGGTTTGGATTTCTCTTCGTTCGTTTTTTAATTCTTTTATTCGCTAATTTTCTGGTCAATACCTAGAACCGATTTAATTGGTTAATCGGATTAATCGATTATCAGCCAATTACCGAGTTAATCGGCTATTATTCCTGATAAAACCGCTATTGATAGAAATATTGTAAATCGCCAGAAAATTAATCGCGTTAGGTCTGATTAGAGATTAATCGCCAATTAGTCGGCGATTTTTTCTGATTTTAACTGCTTAGGCAATGGTATAACAACATTTTAAAAAAAAATCCGATAAACAAATAAATAGAGCACACCTAGCGAGACTCGAACATGGCTTGCTTTGATTGACCCCACTAGGCAAAGAAGGTTTGATGGAATTAAACTTGTATTCTAACAATACCAACACACCTTCCATATTTGTGTAAGGATAATGCAGTAATAAGTGATAAAACTCACTCTGGAAAACCACTCAGTCATTACAGATGGAACCTTCAGTGAAAGATCACATGCTTCATGGTAGTCCACATGAATGCTCTTATTTTAAACATAGGTTCTTAACCTTGCAAGTTTATTTAGCTTTTTACACAGTGCCAGTCTTTGCTTATCTCCATATGCATTTTATGGATTAGAACTAAACAAAAGTCTTGTTACTAATTAAGCAACTTATGGAGATGGGAAAGATTTATCCCTAACCTGATTAAGTAGGGTAGGCCATCGACAATAACCATGACCAATCTGATAAAAGGGTCAGGTTGAGGTCAAGATTGACTTTCCCCAACTTGTAGCCACTTGTAGCTTATATCTGGCATTTACTCCATATATCTGGTGTCTGCATGGGCCTAACGAATCAGATCCTTGGCTGCTTTTGATGTGGGAAGTTAGTTTGGCTTCGCTAGTGCTAGAACAGTTTAGGTTAAAAGGAGATTGAGGTTATGATTGATTGGAAGAACTCTATTAAAAAACTTTTATATCTTTCGGGAACATATATGCATTTTCTTGATGGGAGAAAGAGGACGGACAAGGAAAATCTTATCAGAGACTCTCGTATCATGTGCGTTTGTTATAATAGTAGTGCCTTTCCAGTGTTTCCATCGACTTAGTTAATGGTGTCATACTACATATCATCTTGGACTATGTTTATCCTCCTTTTCTTTTTATTTGGGTTAATTTTATTATTTGTGTGAAACTAACTCTTAAGAGTCAGTGTCTTGGATTCTTCCATTATGTGCATATGTATTAATACTATTGAAACCTTTGACTGCCTGCAACTGTTTGCACTAAAATGTATATTCTTTCTATTTGTTAATTAATAAGCGCTAGATTAAATTGCCTAGTTCTTAGTGTTGATTATATCTTGTCCAATTTGCAGATAATATTTCTGGAAACTATTTGTAATGATCCACGCATAATTGAAAGAAACATACGTTTAAAAATTCAACAAAGTCCTGATTATGCTGATGAGTAAGTTATCTACACGTGTGGTTTGTCTCCTATTTTTCTAGTGTTTTCTATTTTCCATAAGCCATAGTGAGTGCAGCAGTTTATACCATCTGCAGGCCTGATTTTGAAGCTGGACTAGAAGACTTCAAGACACGCTTAACCAATTATGAAAAGGTATTTAATTTTAATTTTCATTAATTAACTGTTCATATAAAATGTCTGTTTTTTTAATTCAACAAAGTCATTTATACTCCTCAATAGGTTTATGAGCCGGTGGAAGAGGGTTCTTACATCAAAATGATTGATATGGTCAGTGGTAATGGCGGTCAAATACAAGTACGTGCTTTGTCTTCTTATGTGACTGTAATCTCTCGTGTTATATTCTTGTAAATTATTTTTTAATCTATTGATTGCAATCTTGATTCAGGTAAACAACATCAGCGGATATCTTCCTGGTCGTATTGTCTTCTTCTTGGTAAGCATAATTTTGTTTGACTCTCATTGTAATATAATTTGACGGCAAAAGATTAATGCATTTGTTGTTTAAGGACATTATACTCTTACCATTGTGTAGCTAGTGTAGTCGACAAGAATTTGTCGTAAACTCTACAAAGTTACATTTTATGTGCCTATCTCAAGGTTACTTGGATGCATATAGGATTATTTAAGGCCCTCTGTTATGGTAATCTTTATTTCTTCATCTTATTATGTGGGAGGTTACCGACATATTATGGTTAGGAGTTTATATTAGTTCACTGTTTGTGCCTATATCAGGCTGGCTGTTGGAAGTTTGCATGAAAAGAAGATTTTTGGTAGCATTTAAATGTTGAGGGGGAGACTTTTCATGCATGATCTAGGATTAGGAAGACATAAATATGAATTTTTTTATGAAGTATAGACGAGAACATAGCAGAACAGGTAGTGAATAGTAAAAAAAAAAATTCATGCGGAAAGCAACTTAATTAGAGATTAGGGCCCTTTAATTTTTAGATAGCTTGTACCTAAATCTACTCAGGGTTTTAGAAAGTATGGAGACTGAAAATCGTATAGCTAAGATTTTGTTATGTAGCTAGGGCATATACTCAGTTTACTTTTAAAGTTCATCTTGCAAGCATATCCATTTTGAAGGAGTTTTAAGACTTCATATGCTTGCATGCAGAGGAAGAGTGTCAGAGTGCTTTTTGTTATTTGTGCAATCGTTAGAAGTCAATGTCCTTGTCGACTTGGATGTGGCTTAAAAAGATGTTAATATGAAGGATTGATGAGGTCAATATGCATGTCAAGGAGGTAGAAGGAGAAGAATATTCCTTAAACCTGCTTGGATTATATCAGAGATCTAACACTCTCGAGTCCTTTTTTTATTATCTCTTTTCTCAGTCTTTCTTTAATGCTTCTACCATTGAAGCTTCTGAGGGCATTCCTTGGTTTGGCACTTGGACCTGTTACTGGTGCCTATCCTCAATGTGGCTTGAATCTGTCCCATGCCAATTTTTAAGTGGGTCATATCGGCGTAGCAAGTCAGACCTGTTTAAATATTCAGGTTGGATGACCTTTTTACGTTGATGTCATGATAGGTAGTTGTTCTAGGAGATTGGTGGTATACAGTAGAATATGTGGTTTCTGACGTAGGCATGACAAGGGGTGCAATCAGGTCTATGTTGCACGGACACTTCCATCATGGAGCCTTACCAGTATTGGACACCTACAGTTAATGGACACTCGAACATTTGTCATACTCATACCTGTCCTTACTCCTTACTTTCATTAGATATCTTGTTCTTGGACACTAGGCTGCGTTTGGTTCGTTGTTTTGAAAACAGTTTTTAAACTTAGGTTTGTAAAAAAAATTGTAAATTGAGTTTTTTGAGATTTTAAAATACAAGGGTTTAGTGGATAACTGTTTTTAGAAAATAGATTTTTGAAAATGAGAAGAAAGGGAACGTGACGTTTTTTGGGAGAGATGAAGAAAAGGAGAATTTTTTTTTATAAAACTGTTTTTTTGAGTTTTCTAAGAACGGGTTTTAAAATGAGAATTTTCCAAAAAAATTTTAGAAACGATTTTCCGAGAACACCTATACAAATACGATTTTTAGATTTTAAAATTTAAAAAACTGAAAACAGGTTTTAAAACCCTAAACAAACAGACCCTGTACACTTCTCTAACATTATTTTTAATCAAGAATCTTCAAACATTTTTCACATTTCAACTTTACCCTTGTGACTTGTGTATGAACTATGGATCTTCTCCAATATGTAAAGCACTATGAAGTATGATTACTTCTTTAATGGACTATAAAACTCTTAATTTTCTTATGCAATTCAAAATCATATTTTTAGATGTCATTTGAGCTAAATTAATGCATAATTGTGATATATAATGTTTATTATTTTAATAATATAGCTGACTGTGTCGTACTTTTTATAATTTTGTCGTGTCCCTTGCCTGTACCTGTGTCTTTTCCTGTGTCCCTTAACTTGTATGTACTCATATCCATACTTTCTAGAGTCAGGTTAATGGTTGGCAGGGAAGGATTTGATCCAGTAGTATTAACCTTTATTATTCAAAGCAGTGACTAATCTCATTAACGCAAACTTAAGAGTGAGCCTTTATCTCATCCATATGAATCACGCATTCATTTATAGTAGTTTTATGTGCACTAGCATTTCCATTATGAAGTTCCTCCAGGACAAGGCTGTTCACCCATCAATTATTTAGCTAATTATTCACTAATTATTATAGTTGAAGTTTCAGTTGTATGTCTGGCATCTCTGCTTAAGACTGTCTACTCATGCTATGTGATTTGTTATTTATACCATGGCAGGTAAATACTCATTTAACACCCCGCCCAATTCTGCTAACTCGACATGGTGAGAGTCGAGATAATGTAAGAGGACGAATTGGGGGCGACACAGTTTTGAGGTATGATATGTCTTGAGCTACATTTTAGTCCTGTGACTTTTAAACTCAAAATTTCTCTGATAAATCTTTGTTGCTCCTCACGTAGTATACCAAATTGTGTTCGGAGTGGAGAGTTTGTCCTCAATTTATGTCAACCTTTCCGGGAGCAGTCTTTTTGGCGTTCTCTCCATTCTTTTGTTTCTTTCTTTACTCATATTGATACTCACAAGCGGTTTTGTTTTGTTTTGTTTAATCTTTTTTTTAGAAAACATGTTATCTTTAGCTTTAAATTTGTAAGATACTTATCATGTAAATTAATTTAAAGTTGAAAGTCACCTGATACGTAGAGGTTTTGAGAGTTTAAAACTGAATTAGTATATTTATAGCTGGAGTTGAGCATGGCTGATTGTCACATCGACCTATTTCTTTTTATCTATTTAAGACGTGCTAGTCCGTTTGATTTACGTACATGTTTTTTTGTATATGATTTATTTGAATTAAACTAGTGGTTGATACTCTTTTGTGATAGTGTCCTTAATATTAAAATATTATCTCCTGCTGTCTCTTTTAGTTCTTCTAAAAGTCATTATGAAAATAACATCATTATCATTGTTTTCTTTCGAACAGTGAAAGGGGGGAACTTTATGCTAAAAAGCTTGCCAACTTTCTAGAGAAACGATTGAAATCAGAGAGGACTGCTTCTGTAAGAATCTCACAATAATTTTGCAATTTACATTGTTTGAGCATTTCTCTGTCTATAGAATAGTTTTAAAACCTTTTTAATTGGTGTTGACTTTTTTCTTAATTTAATTGTCATGATGCCTCTCTCTCTCTTTCACTCACATACACATAAACATACACATCCTTGTCTGTAATTATTAACTTTTTGTGTAAATATAAGATAAGTTTTCATGGTACATAGTGTGTATACAAAACAATTATGCATCTGCAAGGGTCAAGGTTGATAAACTTGGTTTTAGTTTCATTAGAATTTCTTTTCCAGCAATACCGGTGGTTTCAACTTTGTCACGTCTTTTCGCTCATATACTATGGTCCATCTATGTGAACAGAATTTTTTCACAAATGACAATTACAATTTTCTTTTATAGCTATTCGGCCTCGGCCTTATATTTTACCAAAATACATGCTTGTTCTTCTTGGCTTTGGATTAAATGACATCTAAGGTGTTTATTTCATTATTGTCCTCAATTTTTCATTGGTTAAAAACATCAACTGTAAAATGCAATTTGTTTCAGGTTGGATTTAGATATATAAAAGTTGACAATCATTGTAAGATAAATTTTAATCATCACATGTCCTTTGCATCCATATTGTTATATATATTTGTATATATTGAAATGTGAGATGGATGATCACACTGTATCTTGAAGGCTATAATATGTAATTGAAAATTTTGTAAGAAACTAGAGATAGGTCCATTGAGGATAAGTCTGCAAATTTTCCATCTTGGGGATAATTATGGGAAAATATCAATATAAAGATGTGTATATGTTTTGTGTTGGATTTATGCATGGTCAAATTGACATGCTTTATAAGCTATAAATACTAAATGATGCATACCACGTGCATCTACATGACAGCAATAAGAAATGAAAACATATACAATGAAATGGAGGTTGCTCCATTGAAGATGAAATTAGAGAGCTAAATTTTCTTATATTGGCAGACATTGTCAGTATTGTATTGAGTTGATGCCTACCTGCTATGATGAGGGACCAAAACTTGGTTCAACTGTAGCTAAAGAACATCAACAGTAATGTTAAGAAGTTCACAAGTAGTACCGGCTGGTACAAATCTACATATACCATCATAACCCTAGCCATTTTTATACCAAAACAACAATTCAAAGCCCTCGATCCCTTAGCTAACAATAAAAATGTCCAGCCCTTGTGACGTTGTCTCACCAAGATAATGAAAAGAATAGTATTTATTATTATTATTATTATTATTATTATTTAATTAGATGTTGCATCTTAACATTTGGTGATTGATTAATAGATACAGCCTTAATTCTATATTAGCTAATTTATTCCATTAAATTTCATTTCAGTTTAATTTAAACATTGTCAATTATATAATTTATTTGTCCATATAATGCAAGTTCTATTAAATTTCATTTAATGAAGCTTTACTGATGAGGACATCAATTCTGTTTAGTTTATTTTGAGATTTAGCCCTATGAGTAGTTTTGCAATTTGCACCCTTTATTTTATGCATTAGAATATTTTGGAGATTTGTATTGAGATTTATTTTGAGCCTGATATGGCTAAAATCGGGACCGTTCAAATTGGGCACAAATCTTAAAGCTCTCAAGGGTAAAACGGTAATTTCACCTATAAACGGGTCCGAAATGGGAACTGGATCTTTCTTCAAAGCCAATAACCCATAAACGGATTTATCCTATTGGGTATGGGTAACAACCTGTTACAAACCAATTCAGATATTTAAAGAGTAATTCAAATTCATGGTTATCTCTATGAAACGATTTAAACTCTATATCTTATCCAAAAACACCGGGACATAGGTATAAATCATTATCTCTGAACTGTCTCTAAAGGCGACTATAAATACCCCTCTCCGCCACCATAAAGAAGGTAATCAATCTTTTTCTACAAAAAGCTCTTTCATAATCTTCCTGATTACTGACAAGAGCGTCGGAGGGTTCGTCGCCGGAATCATCCCGGTGTATCGAACTTTTTACAGGTTCACGGCAGCGGCAAGAAACCAGTCAAATGCCGGTAAAAGTCGACAGGTTTGCTTATTTATTTTCCTCGAAGAATCCACAAATTCATCTGTTTGCTCCCACACCAAAATCAGCATCAACAGGGCCTATATATAGGCCTCTAGATTAATAAAAAGAATGCAATTCTTGATTAAAAAATTTTATTGTGTGTTGAGTTATTACTCTGCATTCTTTTCTTGTGCGTGAGACCATAAGAAATTATTAGAGTTTGTGAGAAATCCTAAGAAAGTATTAGGGTTTGTGAGAAGCTCTAATTACATCCCTTAATCCCCAAATTATTAATTAAACCCTAATCCCCTTCTTCTATTTCTACTTCCTTCTCATTGATCCCGATCCCTTCTCTCTCCCTCTCCCAACACCCACACTGCCAGCGTCCCGACCTCTCTCCCATCATCGATCACCTCCGCCCTCTCCATCCAAACCCCCATCAGCCCCTCCACCGTAGACCTGCTTCACCCCACTGTCGCCTCGACTCTGACTCACCACATCATCACCCTCATCACGCCCTCACACTTCCGACCATCTTCGCCGCCATTCCCTCACCACCCGACCAACCCAAACCTCCTAAACCTCCCTCCTTTTCGACCCAACGCCGACACCATGCCCCGCCGCCGCTGAAGCCATCGCGGGCCAACGGAACATCCCCCCTTACACGCAAGTAACCGCCCCGACATTGACCTCCTTCTCCTTCCTCCCGAGCGCACAGCTACAAGCCGTTCAAATCAGATCTGATTTGATTTTTTTTTTTGATTGGATATCTTTGGTGTTTGGTGTTTGGAGCAAGGGATTGGATCTCTGTGTGAGAAGCAGAACACGTGGTAACACATTCTTCGAACTCTCGATAATCTCTTTTCACTTTTCAATTATTAGTGATACTGCTCTATCGTCTCTAGAATATTATTTGATTTATATGTCGTCCACAAATATTGAGTGTGTATTTCTACTTGCTAATTATGGTACAAATTTTTATTGTATATCTTACATGCTAAGAACGATTAAGTATAATTGTTGATTGTTAAATTTGAATATTTAATTGGGCTTGTTAAACTATTTCATATCTTGAAAATCCATCAAACCAGTTAGTAGTTTTAATTTCTGACATAATCTGTATTACGCGTTGGTAAACTTAATCTTTTAATATTATTGGAAATTCTCTACTTAAGGTTAAGTTTTACATCATTTTGGTATCAGAGCGAAGGTTTTTAAAACCCTAGTTCTTGCATCATTTAGCTATAGTTTTTGCATTCATTTAGGAATTATTTGCATTCAGCACTTTTAGTTCAGAAAACAGGAAACAGAAAACAAAAAACAAAAAACAAAAAACAAAAAACAAAAAATGTGCATTTAGGACATGTTTCCCCAAATTTTAGCAAACACACGTCACTCCGATCTCTAGTTTTCCACCGTTGGTGAATGCATCTTTGCAACACCATCACAAATCCCGAAGAGCCTTTCTTGTCCTTTCCAATCAGGAACCCTAGAATTCTGCGAGACCCTCCTCAAATTGAGATGGACAACTCTGATATTTCCACTACCCTCGCTACCATTCAATCAACTCTTGCCAATATCAATCAGAGTCTTGAGAAAGTGAAATTGAATTAAACCATTGCTCCTGAGCTTCATGCTAATCGTCAGATCCCTCAAGGGAATATTCGTGACGATCGACGTCAAGAACATGTCCCTGACGAACAATACAAGAAGAACGTTAAGGCTGATGTTCCCCACTTTGAAGGCCATATGGAACCTCACGCTTATCTCGATTGGATTCATGTCATGGACCACTACTTCGTGTGGTTGGATATGAGCGAAGCCATGAAGGTCAAATTTGCCATGATGAAATTGATTGGCAAAGCTCAACAATACTGGACCAATCTTGAACATGTCAGCAGAGGCCGAGGCCTGACACCCATAACCACTTGGATAGCCATGAAAGAGAAGCTCACTGAGAGATATGTGTCATTATCGTTCCACATCTGATTGCTAGATTCGTGAAACCGATTCTATCAAGGAAGCAAATCCACCCAAGAGTATGTTGATAAGTTTGACGACTTCCTTATTCGGTACAATGCCTTAGGTAAAGAGAGCGAAGAACAAATTCTCTTTAGGTTCAGAGCTAGATTACGGGCTGATCTTAGGAACGAGCTAATTCATAGAAATATGGACTCCTTAGGAGCAGCTTATGCCCTTATCCTCGATATGGATTCCCTTAAAACAAGTTTCCACTATAAGTCCAGCAATTCGAGAAATCATTCCTCTAGAATGACCTCTACTGAGCCCTCTAGGTCTGAGCCATATTTGTCACGCCCCGCTTTCCAAAAATACGGAATATGAGTACATGACAATAGCGCAGCGAATGACTAACGTCAAGCTGTTTATCTGATTAACTCAAGAATATAATCAATACAGAACATTTGTGCAGGCAATAATAATAATCTCATGAACAATAATACTTGGAATGAAGCAATAAAAATATCCAAATACAATAATAATCTAACGTCTGGAAACAAATAACAATATTCGGGACATAAGCCCAATACAATAATAAATCCAATCTCAAATAATAATAAATCTCAATACATTAAGTTCAATAAAATGATAAACAATTAGAAAGCATTAAATTTTTAGAATCTTTGTTCTCCAATCCCAGCAGGCAATTCTCCTTCATTACCTGTGAACACTTCATCTAAAAAGAGAAGAAAAATTGTCCTTAGAGCAAGTCATGGACAACAAGTAACGAAAGCAGGGAACAATGGAATAACAGTATAACAATGAATCAATGAATCAATAAGAATCAATAACATGGGACAATAATCATGATAATCGATGCAATGGCTATAAACAATGATGCAATATTCGGTAACGGTAATTAGTGATCAATAACGATAACACTTAGCCAATATTCGATATCAGTGGGAACAATCATGAACAATATGTAGTATCGGCAGGGGCGGAGCTATGTGGGCCCCCCCCCCCCAAAATTTTGAAAAACCCCTTAAATTTTTTGAAATTTTTTTTAAAAACCCCTTAAATCTATTAAATTTCATTATTTGGCCCCCCTAAAAATTATGAAAAATACCTATATATTTATATATAGTTATAGAATTTTTTCTTGGCCCCCCTGAAAATTTTGTTCCAGCTTTGCCCCTGAGTATCGGTGATGTGTCAATCCTTAAGTCTATTAATCATTTCAAAACCTATCTAATGCACGTACTACTGTGCCCCATCTGTTCCATACCACAGGTTCGATACATACAATCAATTTTGTTTAGACTATAGTGGTAGATTTTATAGTTCATGTACTGGGTATGATGACGATAACAATATAACACGGGCCATGTGTAATTTTTTACACGATGATGATAACAATAATAACACAGGCCATATGTAATTTCTTACACGATGATGATAACAATAATAACACGGGCCATCATCCGAGTACAGTCCCCATATCATCAACTACTCTGGTCAATCCCTTAAACCCCGGCTTGTTAATTATTTATCAATGCAACAATACTATATGCAATTCGAGACATTGGATGAACATGAAGTAGGGCAATTAGAACGATGACAATAAGATTAGGATCATGCAATGCAATATACATACATCGATTCATGCAATATTACGATATGAGAATAATTAATTTATTAAAAACTGACATATAAAATTCTGGACAACAAGCGCAGTCTGTACAAAAATACAGTTTCCTGCTGACTCAGAAATCAAAAGTTGAATCCGTCAGAAAATCTGGAAACTAAATTTCCACACGGTTCCAACGCATATTTAAAGTTGAAATTACGACAACAATAGCTAGATCAAACACATAGTTCTTTACAGGTTTTATGTTCAGGCAGAATATCGACATCATGTTGTTTTAATTTTAGGATCGGCAAAAACTCAATATTAAATTCATTAAAAATACTTATTAGATTCCTAAACATGTAAAGCTACAGTCTGGAAATTTTCAGAGCAAAATTTTATCATTTGATCAGCCTTTTTACTGTTTAAACATGAAAGATACGAGAATCTGGAAATTTGGAATTAAAAACACAGCTGTAGTAAAACAGGCATAACTTTTGCTACAAAATTTGGAATTCAAAAATTCAGGATGTTCTGAAAACTAGAAAGAATAAGATACAATTGATGTAAAACCAACCCTAAACTAGAGAATTTCCAAGAATTTTAATGGGTTAATTTTACCAACATGAAAGTGCGGATCTATTGGGAAAGGCTAGGAAAGGCTCTTCAGGGTCTGTGATGGTGCTGCGAAGACGCATTCACCAAAAGTGGAAACTATGGGGTGTCTTTTTTTTTTAAATGATTCTGAACTAAACTAAAATAAAATAAAAATAAAATAAAAGACTACACGATACTAAATGAATGCAAAAATGATGCCTACGATGCAAGAACTAAGGTTTTAAGAACCTTTGCTCTGATACCAAAATGATGTAAAACCAACCCTAAAATAGAGAATTTTCAAGAATTTTAATTGGTTAATTTTACCAACATGAAAGTGCGGATCTAAGTTGGAAATTTGTAACAGTTAACAGGTTCGATGGGTTTTCAAGAATTGAATAAGTGTAACAGTTCCAATTAATAATTCAACCTTATAATCGAGTGCTGTGTTTTTTCACTGCTGGTCAAATCGGAGATCTACGCTGGTTTCTTCACATTCGGTATACTCTTTCCCTTATTAAATATTGTGTTTTACTGCCTTATCATCTAGTATATTATCTAATTTGCCTGTCGACCACAAAATACTGAGATTGAGTGATCCACATGCTAGATTAGAGTACGAATCGGTATTGAACTTTTTACTTGCTAAAACACATAGGGATTTACTTATTGATTATAATGTTGAATTATTAATTGGAACTGTTACACTTATTCAATTCTTGAAAACCCATCGAACCTGTTAACCGTTACAAATTTCCAACTTAGATCCGCACTTTCATGTTGGTAAAATTAACCCATTAAAATTCTTGAAAATTCTCTATTTTAGGGTTGGTTTTACATCAACAACTCTTGTTCAGAAAGTAATTCAATTTAAGATTGTTTACTGGGTCAAAAACAGCAGACAAATTTTAGGCAGCAAGCAAGATATAGGTTTTAGGGTATTTTTCCATAAAAATAAATTAATTAGCATGATGAGTATCGAATATTTAGTCAATAAATTGTGTAATCAACATGATGGGTGTCAAAACATGATAAATAAAATTAGAACACACTCATACATCAATTCCGCATCAATCAATCATCAATCGATCAAACAACATACAACCTAGCAATTATCTCTACAATAATTTATTTGTGTCTACAATATGAACAACCTTATTATCAATTCTATATGCACTCATGAAAGATCCAAACTTTAGAGTCAAAAGTTTTTGATGTCAAGAATATTGGGGTTAGCTCGTGTAAACCCTCAATAGACCCAACGAAGAGATGAACAAAGTATAATACGATAAAAAAAGGGATCTACTTGTAAGAGTCTCAACAAAACTTAAATTTGATACAATTAACTATTCAAGAGGACGGTGACTTGCCTTATAAACGGTAAAAACGAATACCAAGAATAACGGGATAAGAATCCCGAAGCAACGAACACACGAACCCACAAGATAGCACGTGTATAATACGTGCACAAAGGGACTTAAGCAATCACAGCAAAGCCAACAATCATAGAGACAAGAGACAGCAGCAACAATGTCAGAGGGATCAAGGGCGGTTGTGGCGGACGGCGGCGGCGCTGGGCGAGGGCATCGACGGTGGGGGGAGGGGGCGGTCGCTGCCGTCGAACGGAACAGGGAAGCAATGGGGTTTCGGTCTTGTTGTTTGTCGACGAGATGGCGAAAGAGGAGGAGAGGGGTCGGGGTGTTGCTGGTGGTGGCGGCGCGACTGGAGGGGGATGGCGACCGGGGAGGGGGGGTCGCTGGAGCACTGGGGATGGTCGGGATTTGGGTTGGGGAAGATGAACAGTAGTGGGTGGGTTGATTGGTCGGGAAACGGTGACGGGGAGAGAGAACGGGAGAGGAGAGAGAAGAGAGGAGAAAGAATAAGCAGCTAGGGCTTCAAAATTATACAATTTTAGGGTTTGCATTAGGGTTGTATTTATAGGGTACAATTAAGGTATTGGGTTAGTGGTTTAGGGTCCAATAATAGCGGTTTTGAGTCAAAAACAATGAAATTGGGTTTTAGGGTTCAATAAAGAGATAGATCAAAATCAATAGGGGTTCACATAAAAATACCCACAATTAAATAAAAGATAATAAAATCCACAAGAATGGCCCGATCAAGAAGAACGAAGAATTTCATGAACAAATTCAATCAAAAATAAAATAATCAAGAAAGAAAAATAGGGTATTTAAAATATTCATATATACATATATATACATTAAATCAAATAGTGAACTGCATATAAATTGAGCATGCTCAGGCTTTAAAAAAAATAATAATGATAATAATCGCGATAAAAATAGTAATGCCAATAATAATGATAATAACAACAATAACAACAAATATTAATACTAATAACAATAAGAATAACAATAATAATAATAATAATGATATGCATGATGTAAAACCAACCCTAAAATAGAGAATTTCCAAGAATTTTAATGAGTTAATTTTACCAACATGAAAGTGCTGACCTAAGTTGGAAATTTTTAACAGTTAACGGGTTTGATGGGTTTTCAAGAATTGAATCAAATGTAACAGTCCCAATTAATAATTCAACCTTAATTAATAAGTGAATCCCTACGTGTTTTAGCAAGTAAAAAGTGCAATACTGATTCGTACTCTAATCTAGCATGTGGATCACTCAATCTCAGTATTTTGTGGTCGACAGGCAAATTAGATAATATGCTAGATAATATGGCAGTAAAACACAAATATGTAAGAATGGAAAGAGTATACCGAATGCGAAGAAATCCCACGTAGATCTCGGAGTTGGGCAGCAACTAAGATCTCAGCAACACGTCAAGAGTACAGCAGCAATCAGCTTCAAGGGGAAGAGCAGCACTTGACAGTGGCGGGTACCACGGGAACTGGTCAACGGCGGCGCGGCGTCAGGTGGAGGACGGCGCGGCGGTGAACAGGGGCGTCGACGCCAGGCGTGGTGGTCGGCGTCGGGATGGTGAGGTGCTGGCGTTGGTTGCAAGGGGGTCGGGAGTGGACTGGTGGTTGGATTCAAATGTAGAGCAGGTGAGGAGGTGGCTGTCGGGATGGAGATGGGTTGGGTTTGTTGGCGATCGGGGGACTGGGTGGTGGTGAGGTGGCGACGGCAAAGTCGGTGAGGGGAAGGATCGGGGACGAAGGCTAGGGTTTCTGGGTCGGATGTGGGTAGCGAGAGAGGAAGATGACGATGGAGAGGAGGGTTCTTTGGATCGGGATTGGGATACGGAAGATGATGGGTTCGGGAGATGTGAAGGAGAGTTGGAGAAGAAGATATGGGTGGCGGCTGGTGTAGGGTTTTTTTTTTGAGATTAGGGTTTTGTTTATTAGGGATTAGGGGAGATTGTATTTGGGATTTTTAATTGGGGATAAATTTTAGAATTAATCACTAATTCTAAAACTAGATTAGGATTTATCACAAACCCTAATTTGATCTCAATTGTATCACACAAAGGAGAGAAAATGAAGAGCAAAACTCAACACAGATTTTTTTAATCAATAATGGCATACTTTTCTCATTCATCTCAGGGCCTTTAAATAGGCTCAATTACATCTTGAAACATCTCTCCAAAATATTCTCAGAATCTAAAAATTACAAAAAAATTACATATGGCTATAATTGCTAGAAATAAAAATGGTAATAAAATAAAAATCCTAAACTGTAAAGATGTCCTCATCATTCTCTCCGGGTGGGAGAGAGCTCGACCCAGTCGAGTCAAAACCAGTGATCATGTCATCGTGCTCCAAAAGATCTGGATCCAGTTGCGGGAGCCCCTCACGACCACTGCAAGTGTCATCCGACTTCAGCTTATTTTTCCACCTTACCAAATACTTGTGCATACCACCATCTCTAGTAGAGATTATCTGATCATCTAAAATATTATCCAATTCTTCTGTCGATGGGTAAGTAATATCTGGTAGTGGAGGTAATGGGGGAATCTCACCATTAGGCTGCAGGGTAGGCTCATCTATAAGAAAATTTCTAGGGTTGAATTTTGAGCCTTCATAAAGTACTAGATCCTCAATATTGAAAATTTTACTTATGCCAAAACCTTCAGGAAGGTCAACGACATAGGTACTATTATTGATTGAATGTAAAATCTTAAATGGGCCTGCAGCACGTATGTTCAAGTTCTTAACGGGTCCAACAGGAAACCGTTCCGGATGAATCCGAACCATCACTTCGTCACCAATATCAAAAGTTATAAATTTTCTTCTAGTATCTGCTATTAACTTGTAGTTAAAATTATTCTCATTAAGTTCCTTGGAAATTTCTCTATGCAAGTCATGAATATTATATGTAAATGTGGGTGCAGACAATGTGACTTTGTGATGTTCTGATACATGAGTAGAATCTATGGGTTGCCAAGTGACTTGGGAAGGAATGGGTGTCTTGGGTATACTCAATAGAGGTGACTGGATAGACTGAATACAATTGAGAGACTGGTCATCCTCTTTTTCATCAAAGTCATCACTTATATTAGGTTCATAGGTAAACTCATTGACGGGCTCATCAGCGATGACTGCGATACCCTCTACTATATTAATCCTACTTGGACTAGGACAGTTGCTAGCAACATGACCGTATCCCTTACATTTATAGCACTTAGTGCGAGGGTCAATCTTACTGTAATCTCTTTCGGTGTTCTTACCCTTATGTTCATCTCTATGTGAATTAAAATTTGAATTAGGTTTGTTGGGGTAAGATTTGTTGGGGTGCTGAGAGGGAGGCTTAGGTCTAGGTGGGTCAGTAGAGGTCATTCTAGAGGAATAATCTCTCGAGTCGCTGGACCTAGAATGAGAACTAGCTTTAAGAGAATCCATGTCGAGGACTAGGACGTAGGCTGCCGCTATTGAGTCCACGTTTCTATAGATTAGCTCGTTCCTAAGGTCAGCTCGTAGTCCAGCTCTGAACCTAGAGAGAGTTTGTTCTTCACTCTCTTTACCTAGCGCATTGCACCGAATAAGGAAGTCATCGAATTTATCAACATATTCTTGTGTGGATTTACTTCCTTGGGACAATTGGTTCTACGAATCTAGCAATCGGGTGTGGAACGATAACGGTACATACCTCTCAGTGAGCTTCTCTTTCATGGCCTCCCAAGTGGCTATGGGTGCCAGGCCTCGGTCTCTGCGGGCATGTTCGAGATTGGTCCAATGTTGTTGAGCTTTACCCGTTAATTTCATAGTTGCAAATTTAACTTTAAGGGCTTCGCTCATGTCGAACCACACAAAATAGTGGTCCATGGCACGGATCCAATCGAGGTAAGCTTGGGGTTCCATGTGGCCTTCAAACTGGGGAACGTCAGCCTTAACGTTCTTTTTGTATTGTTCGTCAGGGTCACGTTCTTGACGTCGATCGTCATGAACATTCCCTTGAGGGATCTGACGATGGGCATGAAGCTCAGGGACAATGGTTTGATTTAGCTCCACTTTCTCAAGCCTCTGATTGATATTGGCAAGAGTTGCTTGGATGGCAGCTAGGGTAGCGGAGATATCAGAATTGTCCATTTCAGGTCTGGGAAGTCTAGGGTTCCTAATGGGGTGATTGGGAAGGGATAGGAAAGGCTCTTCAGGGTCTGTGATGGTGCTGCGAAGACGCATTCACCAAAAGTAGAAACTATGGGTCGTGTGTCCTAATTTTTTTTTTTTTAATGAATCGGAAATGACCTAAAATAAAAGAAAGACAAAAATAAAAGACTAAACAATCCTAAATGAATGCAAAAATGATGCCTACGATGCAAGAACTAAGGTTTTAAGAACCTTTGCTCTGATACCAAAATGATGTAAAACCAACCCTAAAATAGAGAATTTCCAAGAATTTTAATGGTTTAATTTTACCAACATGAAAGTGCTGACCTAAGTTAGAAATTTTTAATAGTTAACGGGTTTGATGGGTTTTCAAGAATTGAATCAAATGTAACAGTTCCAATTAATAATTCAACCTTAATCCATAAGTAAATCCCTACGTGTTTTAGCAAGTAAAAAGTGCAATACTGATTCGTACTCTAATCTAGCATGTGGATCACTCAATCTCAGTATTTTGTGGTCGACAGGCAAATTAGATAATATGCTAGATAATATGGCAGTAAAACACAAATATGTAAGAATGGAAAGAGTATACCGAATGCGAAGAAATCCCACGTAGATCTCGGAGTTGGGCAGCAACTAAGATCTCAGCAACACGTCAAGAGTACAGCAGCAATCAGCTTCAAGGGGAAGAGCAGCACTTGACAGTGGCGGGTACCACGGGAACTGGTCAACGGCGGCGCGGCGTTAGGTGGAGGACGGCGCGGCGGTGAACAGGGGCGTCGACGCCAGGCGTGGTGGTCGGCGTCGGGATGGCGAGGTGCTGGCGTTGGTTGCAAGGGGGTCGGGAGTGGACTGGTGGTTGGATTCAAGTGTAGAGCAGGTGAGGAGGTGGCTGTCGGGATGGAGATGGGTTGGGTTTGTTGGCGATCGGGGGACTGGGTGGTGGTGAGGTGGCGACGGCGAAGTCGGTGAGGGGAAGGATCGGGGACGAAGGCTAGGGTTTCTGGGTCGGATGTGGGTAGCGAGAGAGGAAGATGACGATGGAGAGGAGGGTTCTTTGGATCGGGATTGGGATACGGAAGATGATGGGTTCGGGAGATGTGAAGGAGAGTTGGAGAAGAAGATATGGGTGGCGGCTGGTGTAGGGTTTTTTTTTTGAGATTAGGGTTTTGTTTATTAGGGATTAGGGGAGATTGTATTTGGGATTTTTAATTGGGGATAAATTTTAGAATTAATCACTAATTCTAAAACTAGATTAGGATTTATCACAAACCCTAATTTGATCTCAATTGTATCACACAAAGGAGAGAAAATGAAGAGCAAAACTCAACACAGATTTTTTTAATCAATAATGGCATACTTTTCTCATTCATCTCAGGGCCTTTAAATAGGCTCAATTACATCTTGAAACATATCTCCAAAATATTCTCAGAATCTAAAAATTACAAAAAGATTATATTTGGCTATAATTGCTAGAAATAAATATGGTAATAAAATAAAAATCCTAAACTGTAAAGATGTCCTCATCATTCTCTCCGGGTGGGAGAGAGCTCGACCCAGTCGAGTCAAAACCAGTGATCATGTCATCGTGCTCCAAAAGATCTGGATCCAGTTGCGGGAGCCCCTCACGACCACTGCAAGTGTCATCCGACTTCAGCTTATTTTTCCACCTTACCAAATACTTGTGCATACCACCATCTCTAGTAGAGATTATCTGATCATCTAAAATATTATCCAATTCTTCTGTCGATGGGTAAGTAATATCTGGTAGTGGAGGTAATGGGGGAATCTCACCATTAGGCTGCAGGGTAGGCTCATCTATAAGAAAATTTCTAGGGTTGAATTTTGAGCCTTCATAAAGTACTAGATCCTCAATATTGAAAATTTTACTTATGCCAAAACCTTCAGGAAGGTCAACGACATAGGTACTATTATTGATTGAATGTAAAATCTTAAATGGGCCTGCAGCACGTATGTTCAAGTTCTTAACGGGTCCAACAGGAAACCGTTCCGGATGAATCCGAACCATCACTTCGTCACCAATATCAAAAGTTATAAATTTTCTTCTAGTATCTGCTATTAACTTGTAGTTAAAATTATTCTCATTAAGTTCCTTGGAAATTTCTCTATGCAAGTCATGAATATTATATGTAAATGTGGGTGCAGACAATGTGACTTTGTGATGTTCTGATACATGAGTAGAATCTATGGGTTGCCAAGTGACTTGGGAAGGAATGGGTGTCTTGGGTATACTCAATAGAGGTGACTGGATAGACTGAATACAATTGAGAGACTGGTCATCCTCTTTTTCATCAAAGTCATCACTTATATTAGGTTCATAGGTAAACTCATTGACGGGCTCATCAGCGATGACTGCGATACCCTCTACTATATTAATCCTACTTGGACTAGGACAGTTGCTAGCAACATGACCGTATCCCTTACATTTATAGCACTTAGTGCGAGGGTCAATCTTACTGTAATCTCTTTCGGTGTTCTTACCCTTATGTTCATCTCTATGTGAATTAAAATTTGAATTAGGTTTGTTGGGGTAAGATTTGTTGGGGTGCTGAGAGGGAGGCTTAGGTCTAGGTGGGTCAGTAGAGGTCATTCTAGAGGAATGATCTCTCGAGTCGCTGGACCTAGAATGAGAACTAGCTTTAAGAGAATCCATGTCGAGGACTAGGACGTAGGCTGCCGCTATTGAGTCCACGTTTCTATATATTAGCTCGTTCCTAAGGTCAGCTCGTAGTCCAGCTCTGAACCTAGAGAGAGTTTGTTCTTCACTCTCTTTACCTAGCGCATTGCACCGAATAAGGAAGTCATCGAATTTATCAACATATTCTTGTGTGGATTTACTTCCTTGGGACAATTGGTTCCGCGAATCTAGCAATCGGGTGTGGAACGATAACGGTACATACCTCTCAGTGAGCTTCTCTTTCATGGCCTCCCAAGTGGCTATGGGTGCCAGGCCTCGGTCTCTGCGGGCATGTTCAAGATTGGTCCAATGTTGTTGAGCTTTACCCGTTAATTTCATAGTTGCAAATTTAACTTTAAGGGCTTCGCTCATGTCGAACCACACAAAATAGTGGTCCATGGTACGGATCCAATCGAGGTAAGCTTGGGGTTCCATGTGGCCTTCAAACTGGGGAACGTCAGCCTTAACGTTCTTTTTGTATTGTTTGTCAGGGTCACGTTCTTGACGTCGATCGTCATGAACATTCCCTTGAGGGATCTGACGATGGGCATGAAACTCAGGGACAATGGTTTGATTTAGCTCCACTTTCTCAAGCCTCTGATTGATATTGGCAAGAGTTGCTTGGATGGCAGCTAGGGTAGCGGAGATATCAGAATTGTCCATTTCAGGTCTGGGAAGTCTAGGGTTCCTAATTGGGTGATTGGGAAGGGATAGGAAAGGCTCTTCAGGGTCTGTGATGGTGCTGCGAAGACGCATTCACCAAAAGTAGAAACTATGGGTCGTGTGTCCTAATTTTTTTTTTTTTAATGAATCGGAAATGACCTAAAATAAAAGAAAGACAAAAATAAAAGACTAAACAATCCTAAATGAATGCAAAAATGATGCCTACGATGCAAGAACTAAGGTTTTAAGAACCTTTGCTCTGATACCAAAATGATATAAAACCAACCCTAAAATAGAGAATTTTCAAGAATTTTAATGGGTTAATTTTACCAACATGAAAGTGCTGACCTAAGTTAGAAATTTTTAATAGTTAACGGGTTTGATGGGTTTTCAAGAATTGAATCAAATGTAACAGTTCCAATTAATAATTCAACCTTAATCCATAAGTAAATCCCTACGTGTTTTAGCAAGTAAAAAGTGCAATACTGATTCGTACTCTAATCTAGCATGTGGATCACTCAATCTCAGTATTTTGTGGTCGACAGGCAAATTAGATAATATGCTAGATAATATGGCAGTAAAACACAAATATGTAAGAATCGAAAGAGTATACCGAATGCGAAGAAATCCCACGTAGATCTCGGAGTTGGGCAGCAACTAAGATCTCAGCAACACGTCAAGAGTACAACAGCAATCAGCTTCAAGGGGAAGAGCAGCACTTGACAGTGGCGGGTACCACGGGAACTGGTCAACGGCGGCGCGGCGTCAGGTGGAGGACGGCGCGGCAGTGAACAGGGGCGTCGACGCCAGGCGTGGTGGTCGGCGTCGGGATGGCGAGGTGCTGGCGTTGGTTGCAAGGGGGTCGGGAGTGGACTGGTGGTTGGATTCAAGTGTAGAGCAGGTGAGGAGGTGGCTGTCGGGATGGAGATGGGTTGGGTTTGTTGGCGATCGGGGGACTGGGTGGTGGTGAGGTGGCGACGGCGAAGTCGGTGAGGGGAAGGATCGGGGACGAAGGCTAGGGTTTCTGGGTCGGATGTGGGTAGCGAGAGAGGAAGATGACGATGGAGAGGAGGGTTCTTTGGATCGGGATTGGGATACGGAAGATGATGGGTTCGGGAGATGTGAAGGAGAGTTGGAGAAGAAGATATGGGTGGCGGCTGGTGTAGGGTTTTTTTTTTGAGATTAGGGTTTTGTTTATTAGGGATTAGGGGAGATTGTATTTGGGATTTTTAATTGGGGATAATTTTTAGAATTAATCACTAATTCTAAAACTAGATTAGGATTTATCACAAACCCTAATTTGATCTCAATTGTATCACACAAAGGAGAGAAAATGAAGAGCAAAACTCAACACAGATTTTTTTAATCAATAATGGCATACTTTTCTCATTCATCTCAGGGCCTTTAAATAGGCTTAATTACATCTTGAAACATATCTCCAAAATATTCTCAGAATCTAAAAATTTACAAAAAGATTACATATGGCTATAATTGCCAGAAATAAAAATGGTAATAAAATAAAAATCCTAAACTGTAAAGATGTCCTCATCAATGCATCAAAATAGGATTTGAGTTGAACAAATTTATTAAAATCCGAAATTAATAACATAAAAAGTCGATAAATTAAAAATAGAAAATAAAGTTAATTTATACTATTATTTGAATTTTTTTTTAATAGAATGTCCAAATCGAGTTAAAACAAAAAGTAAATTTACAAAAAAAAAATCAAATTATAGAAAATACACGGAAAATACTAATTATCAGGAATGGGTGTTACAATATTCTTCTCAGTACCTCAACAAGTCTTACCCATGCCAACCTACTTCAAATTCCTATCCACCTAGAAATGACAACACGGGTAAGAACACCGAAAGAGACTACTCTAAGATTTATTCTCTCACCAAGTGCTATAAATGTAAGGGATACGGCCATGTTGCTGGCAATTGTCCCAGCCCCAATAGGATCAATATTGTAGAAGGTACCACTGTCATTGCTGATGAACCCGACAATGAGTTTACCTATGAACCTCATGTAAGTGATGACTTCGGTGAAGAAGAGGATGACCAGCCTCTCAACTATATACAGTCGATCCAATCACCTGCATTAAATGTACCTGAGTCACCCATCCCTTCCCAAGTCACTTGGCCGCCATAGATTTTATCCATGTGTTAGAATATCATAGAGACTCATAGTCTGCATCCACATTTGCATCCCGCATTCATGATTTGCATAGAGAAATTTTCAAGAAAATTAATGAGAATAATTTTAACTACAAGTTAATAGCAGATACTAGAAGGAAATTTAAAACTCTTGATGTTGGTGACGAAGTGATAGTTCAGATTCGTCCGGAACGGTTTCTAGCTGAATCTGTTAAGAAATTGAACACACGTGCTGCATGCCCACTTAATATTCTACATAAAATCAAATGATAATACCTATTTCATTGACCTTCATGAAGGTTTTGGCATAAGACTTTCAATATTGAGGATCTAGTACTCTATGAAGGCCCATAATTCAACCCTCGAAATCGTCTTATAGATGAGCCTATCCTGTAGCCTACTGGTAAGACTTCACATTTCTCCCTCTACCTGATACTACTTACCCACCGACAGAAAAAAATGATAATATTTTAGATGATCAGATAATCTCTACTAGAGATGGTGGTATTCATAGGTATTTGGTGAGGTGGAAGAACAAGCCGAAATCGGATGACACTTGGAGTGATCGTGAGGAGAAGCAACGCTTGGATCCAGATCTTTTGGAATGCCATGACAGGATCACTGGTTTTGACTCGACTAGGTCGAGCTCTCTTCCACTCGGAGAGAATGATGAGGACATCAATTCTGTTTAGTTTATTTTGAGATTTAGCCGTATGTAGTAGTTTTGCAATTTGCACCATTTATTTTATGCATTATAATATTTTGGAGATTTGTATTGAGACGTATTTTGAGTCTATATATAGGCCTCTAAATTAATAAAAAAGAATGCTATTCTTAATCAAAAAAATTATTGTGTGTTGAGTTATTGCTCTGCATTCTTTTCTTGTGCGTGTGAGACCATAAGAAATTATTAGGGTTTGTGTGAAATCATAAGAAAGTATTAGGGTTTGTGCAAATCCACAAATTATTAATTAAACCCTAATCCCCTTCTCCTATTTCTTCTTCCTCCTCGTCAATCTCGATCCCCTCTCTCTCCCTCTCCCCGACGCCCACACCGCCAACGACCCGACCTCTCTCCCATCACTGATCACCACCGGCCTCTCCATCCAAACCCCCATCAGCCCCTCCACTGTCAACTTCCTCCTTCACATTGCCATTGCCTCGACTCCGATCCACCACCACAACATCACCCTCATCACGCCCTCACGCTACCGACCATCTTCGCCGCCATTCCCTCACCACCCGACCAATCCAAACCTCCCTCCTTTCCAACCCGACACCGACACCATGCCCTGCCGCCGCTGATGCCATCGCTGGCCAACGACTCCCCCCCCCCAGAAAGTAACCGCCCCAACATCGACCTCCTTCTCCTGCCTCCCGACCGCACAGCTACAAGCCGATCAAATCAGGTCTGATTTGATTTTTTTTTAATTGGATATCTTTGGTGTTTGGTGTTTGGAGTAAGGGATTGGATCTCTGTGTAAGAAGCAGAACACGTGGTAACACATTCTTTGAACTCTCGGTAATCTCTTTTCACTTTTCAAATATTTGTGATACTGCTTTATTGTCTTTAAAATATTATTTGATTTATCTGCCGTCCACAAATATTGAGAGTGTGCGTTTCTACTTGCTAATTATAGTACGAATCTTTATTGCATATCTTACATGCTAAGAACGATTAAGTGTAATTGTTGATTGTTAGAATTGAATCTTTAATTGGGCTTGTTAAACTATTTCATATATTGAAAATCCATCAAACCATTTAGTAGTTTTAATTTCTTTTGTATTATGTGTTGGTAAACTTAATCTTTTAATAGTTTTGGAAATTCTCTACTTAGGGTTAAGTTTTACATCATTTACGTTAATCAAATATATTAAGAAGACACACGATACATCATTACCATACATCAATTACAAGAATGCAGAAAAAACCAAGACCAAATTAAAGACGGTCAGTATGACCGACCTGATGCTTAGCTTTCAAAGTCTACAGCTATAAACAAAATTGCTACAGTACAAGAAAGAAGCAAGTACAATAAACAAGTAAATACATAGGTTAGATAAATAAAATGAACAAGTTAATTATCTAAGGTTAACAAAGAGAAATCGTGCATAGATAACACCTATTTTTGGCACATTTTCCAAATCTGTCATTAAGAAGAAACGAGTAACAAAAATTTGGAAAGCTAAAATGAAACAAACATAATTTAAAATGGTGGTTATGGTAGAGTTTGTGTTCAAAAGAAGCTTCTATGATAAGTTTTCAGGTACATAGTAGAAACAAGTACAAACCTATAAGATATATTTGTTTCTTGTGCCTACGATATCATTTTGTTTCGCTATGCCATGAAACTCACTGACACCTCATTTGACAAGCTCTGAAGCTCTTTTTTTCTTCCATGCTGATAATCACAAAAGCAAACAGCTTGGGGCTGTCACCAAAAGGGCATCCTGATGTAAAACTAACCCTAAAATAGAGAATTTCTAAGAATCTTAAACAATTAATTTTACTAGCATGTACTGTGGATCAAAGTTGGAATTTTAAACAATTAATCGGTTTGATGGATTTTCAAGAATTGAATTAAGTTTCACAAACCCAATTAATAATTTAGTTCTAACAATCAATAATTAAATTTTTAGGCATTCTCAGCAAGTAAAAGATTCAATACTGATTTGTACTCTAATTAGGCATGTGGACGCTCAATCTCAATATTTGTGGTCGACAGTTAAATTAGATAATATGATAGAGATAACAGAGCAGTATAACACAAATATTTAAAAGTGGAAAGAGTATACCGAGGGTTTGAAGATCAAGTGCGTAGATCTCTGGTAGAACACAACAATCAAAGAGATATCAATGGCAGCAACAACTTCGAGAGCAATGGTAGCAAGCGGGTCTGGGCTGGCATCGGCGCTTGGGAGGAGCACGGGAGAGATAGGGGGTTCGTCTGGCTGACTGGCTGATGCTGAGGTGCAGGTGACGGAGGGAGAGAGACGACGGGGGCTGTCGACGTGGAGGCAGGGCGGTGGCGTGCTTGGGTGTTGACGAGGGCGGACGAAGGAGAGATGGGGGAGGTCGCGAGGCAGGGAAACACAGGGTGAAGAGGAGGAAAGGTCGGGAGAGCACAGTGGATGGGTTTAGAGGACCGGGATGATCGGGATGATGAGGTTTCGATCGGGAGTGGTGGCGCTGGGGGCTGAGGGCGTCCAGAGAGAGAAGGGTTTTGGATTTGGGGATTAGCATTTGGGTAATTTTATTTGGGGAATTTTAATTTGGGGTAGATTTTAGAGTTAATCACTAACCCTAAAATTGTATTAGGATTTATCACAAAGGCTAATAAGTTGGATCTCAATTGTATTACACAAAGAGAGAGGAAGAGCAAAACTCAACACAATAATTTTTTAATCAAGAATGGCATATCTTTCTCATTAATCTCAAGGCCTATATATAGGCTCAAAACAAATCCTGATACAAATCTCAAAATATTCTCAAAATCTAAAAAATATTCTAATGCATAAAAGAAAGATTACATATGGCTATAATTGCCAAAAACAAATATGGTACTGAAATAAAATACTAAACTAATTAGAATTGATGTCCTCATCACATCCTCTTGACACTAAAAATGCTAAACCGGGTCTAAATTACTATTGTTGAGATGGTTGGGCATGTGCTATGAAGACTAGTAACAATGCTAAGTTAAGAAGAATATAGTATTGTAGTAAATTGAGCATAGAGGACAAAAGGCCGTAGATTAAGGCAGTGAAGAAGGATAAGATAATTGCCAATTTGTTCCAGGAGATTATCCCTAACAAAGCTGAATGGTGAAAAATGATTCATGTGGCAGTATGCTGAAGCTTTGTACTGAAGGCATTATTGTTGACATGGTATAATTTTCTGCATTTTATCTTGTAATACAAGAAACAACCTTAACATTTTTTATCATATATTTAGCTGGATAAGAGTAAGGATTCATGATGGTATAGTGTAGTAGAGCACTAATTTCTCACTTGGTTTCTATATTTCTAATTCTGATTATAATTATACTCAAATAGATACAAGGTCATGACCATTCATGCTTGTTGAAATTATTTGTGATAGAATTTACAATTAAATTTGGATTGATTGGAGATATAGCACCTAGTGACGTGCATACTACATCATGCTATTAATTTCCATTATTTGTTTGTCCATACTCCTGTGCAATCGGCGGTTTTACTGTTTTTGGTATCTGATGTTGAAATTCTTGATCTCTTTCGAATGTGGTTAAAGCCAAAAGAATTTATTGCGGCGGATTCTCCAAAGCCTTCTCGTCCCCTTCCTTGCTTTCATTAGGATCCCACCCGGGAATAGACTGAGTCTTCCAGTTTTCTGCTTTTCGTGCAAAGGAACCTCTATAATATGTATCTAAACCTTTGTCTCTAATCGGATTTCTTTTCCATTTGCTAGCTCCTCCCATACTTTTAATGATGAAACAAGTAATACCCTTAGTATCATTCATAGATAGGTGAACCTCTAACCATCCAAGCTAATTGTTGATTATTTAAATTTTCTCCTCTGAATGTGGCATATAAATGATGATACATATTCCTATATTGATGTTCAGATGTCTCTTTTAACTTAACCTTGCTCTGTGAGGTAATACAAGGATTTCTTACTCACTTTTCACACATGGCCCTTATCAACATGCTTCATTTATTAGGAGATATATGTTATCCTATTTCAGAGTGTCCGTTTTTTAGTCCTGAATAACTAATAGCATCCTGGGTCTTACATTGTTCAGATATGGACCAGTACTCTTCAAAGAACAATAATAACTGCAAGTCCAATTGTTGGATTTCCAAAGGTTTGTTAGCTATCTGATTAACATTTTCGTCCAATATATTTTTGTCCTACGTTTTTTTTTCAGATTTTGACTAATGCTTGTTTTGTTACTAATAGATACAATGGCGTGCACTGGAAGAGATAAATGCGGGTGTTTGTGATGGGATGACATATGAAGAGATTAAGAAAAACATGCCCGAAGAATATGAGTATGCGCTGAAGTTATTTCATTCATGAGTACACATACTGGAAGCAAAATTTCACTGGTTTTTTTGTTGTTCGAAAGCATATGATATCATGGAAATACTTCTCGATAAATTAATGAAAAAAATATTAAGATGTGTAAATGAGTTTGATAAAGTATCACAGTATTAATTTTAGTATTTTAAGCACCCAGCGTAGTAATTTAAACATAAATAAGTTTTCGAGAGCATGTAAATGAACTTATACAAGAAATATTAGGAGGGGGACACTGATATGTCTCCAGTATTATATATTGAAAGAAGTATCTGGGAATTTTGAATTTTGTTGTCATATTTATAATTGTAATAAAATTATTGGAAAGAAAATGGAGAAATGAGCATCATCTTTGAATATGAGTTATTGTCAAACATATATTTTGTTAACTATGAGGAGATATAATCCACATGAACATATTGTAAGATTTATCTTTTAATATTGGTTCAAAGGATAATCGTACATAATCTATAACCTTGGCCTCACAAAAATTATGCCCTTTCTGCAGATCACGTAAGAAAGATAAGTTGAGATATCGATATCCTCGTGGAGAATCATACCTTGATGTCATTCAGAGGTAACTACATGTATAACCTTAAATGGGTGCATTCTGACATATTTTTGAATTTGTTTCCGTTTAATATCAATATGACATAATTTGTTTAAGTAGAGAAGGTATTATCATCTTTGTCTGCAGATTAGAACCTGTAATTATAGAGCTTGAGCGACAACGTGCACCAGTTGTAGTTATTTCTCATCAGGTCTGATAAATATGTCTTTGTTTTTGTTTATTCTTGCTCTTATTGTTGTTTGGTAATTAAAGCAAATAATTAAGTAGTGAATCTTTTACTTTGGTGCAGGCTGTGTTGAGAGCACTATATGCATATTTTGCAGATAGGCCCTTGAAAGAAATTCCCCATATCGAGGTAAATTGTGGGATCTATCAATATGTATTTGCAAGAACTATGAATATGTTTTTGCTATATTTCAATTTTCAAAAATTGTATGTGGCGGATATCAGAACGTTGACATGGGTGATTGGAAAAAAAAAACTAAGGGAAAAAATTAAGAAGGGAGATGTCTCCTTTTTTTTAACTATTAGTTTATACTATCTTTTTATATCTTTTTATATCATTTCCTTTTATTTTTTTTTCTATTAACAATATGTCCAGTTCACTATGTAATTTCATTTTCATATTTTCTATTATTCTTTTAAAATAATTTTACTATTTCAAAAAATATAATTCTAAACAAAGACCAAAATTTGATGAAAACGTTGAAATTATATTTTGGGTAATGAAAACAGAGATCTCAAACCTGTATTTTATAGTTAGGCAATTGGTATGACTTGGATGATGAAAAAATTACAACAATCCTCCCCCCCCCCCCCCCCCCCCCCCTCTCTGTTTTTTTGGGAGAGAAAACGTTTTTCTCATTTAAAAAGAGGAAAAGTTGGACTTCATTTGCACTAACCCGAAAACCTCCTTCCTATACACTTTCTTGTTATGCTTTGTGCAGGTACCCCTACATACAATAATTGAGATACAGATGGGGGTGACTGGTGTCCAAGAGAAAAGATACAAGCTCATGGATTGAGCTCATGTAACCATGTAACATGAGATACCATAGGAAGCGAGCAACAGCATTATACTTCCTTCAATACATGTCTAACATTTTTAGACAACAAAGAAAGCTGGCAATATATTGTATTTTCTTAATTATTCACACTTCTCAATGGCCTTTGTTGGCAGGATGCAAGTTTGAGGGCATTCATCTTTACAAATTGTAACAACAAACAAACAATATACAAATACGATATACAAATACAATAAGTTAAACTCACTCGGCTTTGTTGGCAAGATGTAAGTTTGAGGGCCAGTCATCTTTACAAATGTATCAAAGAACGAACAATTTATACAAATACCATATGTTCTTGGTGTCTAGAGTAATCCGGCACCTTTGAAATTTTTTGTTTTTTGTATTATATTCACGAACTTTCAGCAGTTTAATTTTCAGTTTAATTTATACAGTATTGTAGACAAACTGAGTTTTATTTTATTTTGTTTTTTACTTGCAGAAACTACAGATAAATGTACTGGTGGTTGATTTTTAGTTTTAGTTACTAATGTTCTTTATTTTGAAGAATAGTTTTGTGGGCATTTTAGTTACTATTGTTCTTTATTTTCAAGAAAAGTTTTGTGGGCATTCGACTGTTTATCAGATTGAACAACTAAACCTGGTATACAGATCAAGGTGTCTTGTGTTTGCTACATTATGGAGTATTGCAAGAGGAGCCAACGAGCTCAAGGTAAGGGAAAGAAGATTGGCTTGTGTGGGTTGAGACCTGATGATGTAAACAATTTTGGATCAATGAAGGTAATTGCTCCATGTTATAGTTTTGATTTAGAATGAGAATACGGATGATTTTCTTGCTGCCTGATCACCTATGAATCAGTTCGATATACAATTTGCAACTTGATAGCTTGCAAGTGCAAATTGCAATTGCTAGTGAAAATTTAGAATTTTTCGTTTGAGTTACCTAAATATCCTTCAACTTTCCGAGGAAAATGATATATATAGAGAAATCTTCCGTTGCACACTACTTTGGTGAGCACTCCGTGAGCACTCACGAACTAGAGACCCTATGAAAAATCCGAACCGCTCATATTATTCTATATATATATATATATATATCCATTATTATAATTTATACACTATTATATACTATTATATACATATTTGGCAATCCAAATGTCAACCATGTGTGTAGAACTTTTGCTATTTTTGAAAAAAATTGTCATTTAGGTTGCCAAAAATGAGAATCACAATCCATGATGGGTGGAGTTACACTAAGTACACTAGAAATGTCTTGTTTAATGCTTTTCTTTGTAGAGCGCAAACCTACCATTGTCGAAAATGACATATAATCCTCTTTGCCTAAAGCTGAGGCATTTTGGTTAATCTTAGGAGGTGCATAATGATTATAGTTTATTTCTTGCTGAAATTTTTGTCCAACATATGTTTTCATTTTCCAAGCACATGAATGTGCCTTTTGCTTAGAGTTGGTAGTTGAGCGTTTTTAGCATCATCCAGTTCCTTTGAACAAAGTTTCATCATTTGTCATGTAGCTAATATCTACTTTGTGTAGGTACTAGGTAGCATAAATCTCTATCTTCCTCCACTCGGAAAGGAGTACGCATTGTTCATCAATTTTCTCCTCTCTTAAGTTGTGGACAGAGAAGTTCCCTTCTTTATTATCATTTCACTGATGCTTTATTTTTCTTCTCTATGTAACCATATCGTTTTGCTATTTGTGCAACAAGGAGCAATTTAGGTTTTGGACTACCAAAATCTTTCAGTGTGCCCAACTATTTTGCAAGTAAAACATACACGTTTGTTGTTTCTTCCTTTTTCTTTTCTTCAAGAATTTGATTTCTTAATTTCCTCTTAAGAAGGCTATATTCTTAGTCATTTTCTTACCTTTTTTTTTCTTGTATCTACCATTGTCTATAGCGAATGACTAACGTCACTCATAACTTGTTTATCCGATCAACTCAATAATATAAACAATACAGAATAATTGCGCAGACAATAATAATAATCTCATGAACAATAGTACTTGGAATTAAGCAATAAAAATATCCAAATACAATAATAATCCAATGTCCGGAAACAATAATAAAATTCGGGACATAAGCCCATAACAATAATAATCCAATCCAAAAAAATAACAAGTCTCAATACATTAAGTTTATTAAAACAATAAGCAATTAGAAAGCAACAGTCTTCAGACTGTTTGTTCTCCAACTCCAGCAGGCAACTGTTCTCCAAAATCTGTAATTTAATAAATTGCAGGAAGAGGAAAAGAAAACAAAATGCCTGTCAATGCAAGTTACGGGGCGCTTGTAGTGCATGATCCAAGTACATGGGAAAAAGGATAACTGATAATATGGAATAGGCATGATAACAAAATATAACAACTAGCATGGCAAGATAACCAAGTGTAAGTAGTATGTAATAAGTGTCGAGTGAACAAGTATTATGTAAACAAGTAACGAGTAACGATTGTCAAGAATCAAGTAACAAGTATCAAGTAGCTAGTGTCAAGTGATTATGTTCATGTCTTGTATTATTACTATCTAGGTAGTACTTCATGCATCCATCCTTTTACTACATGGTTGCTACATTCAAACAGTTTTGCTTTAGACCTAGTGGTGGGCTTTATAGTTCATGTACTCGGAACGATAACAATGTTCCATCCATAACGGTAATTTATCAATAAGATGCTACAAGATCACAAGATCACAAGATCACAAGAACACAAGAACACAAGATCACAAGATAACGGTATAGGGAACCACGAGCTCCTAATCCGAGTACAGTTCCTATATTGTCCACTACTTGAGTCAACCCTTAAACCCCGGCTTGATTAACAATTTTATTAATGTAACAATTCAATATGCAATCTAGAGACATGAGATGAACGATAATAACAATAGGGAAACAATAGGATGATAACATGGAATAATGGAATATGGTATACTAGATGTCCAAGCAACATGGTATAGGGTATTTTACAAGTATTCGACAAGTATAACACGAATAACACATCAAACACAGATATTTCAAGATAGCATGAACATATACATCAAAAGTGGTAAACCCTAGGTTAATTAATGTCATATATGTCGTGAGGCAACTATGGTCAAATCATCACAATAGATACAATATCAACAAGGGAATTCACACACAAATTGTCTCTAGAACCCAACTACACTCCAAGCAATATTTTGTACTTGTATATACAAAGGAATTTAATACAAGTTACTTGCCTTATAAACGGTGAGAACGAAAACCAAGAATAACAAAATGAGAATCCCGAAGCAACGAACTCAAATCTGCAACAACACGATCCCACGAACACAATATAACATGTGCACAATACGTGCAAAAGAACCCAAAGCAACAGCCAACAGACACAGTATTCATAGCAAAAGAGAGGCAGAGCTCGACAGAAACAATGGCAAGGGCGATGGCCTGGTTGTCGCCGGCGTCGCAGGCGGCGGTGGCGCTGCGGCTGAGGTCGGCGATCGGAACAGGGATGAGGGAACAGGGCTTGGGGTTTTGGGTGCCTGTTAATGTCGAGGAGAGCGGAAGAGGATGAGGTGCAGGGTGGTTTCGATCTGGGTGTTGGGGTGTGGCGGCGGCGCGTCGACTGGAGGCCAATGGAGCGGTGTCGACGAGGATGGCGACTGGGGACGCGCTAGAGGTGGCAGGGGAACACCGGAGAAGACGACGGAGAAGGTGGGTGTTGGGTTTTGGCGGGAAACAGATCGGGAAAGAGAGAACGGGAGGAGAGAGGAGAGAGGAGAGAGAATAGGCGGCTAGGGTTTCGATTTGTGTGTAAAATTAGGGTTTGCAATAGGATTGTATTTATATGATACAATTAGGGTACTGAGTTAGTGGTTTAGGGTCCAATAAAAGTGAATTTGGATCAAGAACAAATGAAATTGGGTTTTAGGGTTCAATAAGAGGTAGATCCAAATCAATAGGGTTCAAATAAAAAATATCCATAAAAAAAAATAGGATTAACAAGAAAATACATCAAGAAGATCAAAGAGTTTCATGAACAAGAATTTAAATCCAAGTAAATAAATAATACAAATGAATTGAATATAAACCGAGCTTGAAAATAAGTTGGAATTCGCCAAGAAAACTAGGTCTAGTACAATAACAAATTAATTCAATAGATTAATTTTAATTAAATAATCAAGAAACGACAATTAATTATTATAATAATAAAATCATACAATAAAATAATATCTGGATTTAACAATTTACTAAAATGACCTAATATATATATATATATATATATATATATATATATATATAATTTGGACTCAAATACAAATAGTTGATCAATAAGATCTAGAAAATAAGATCAAAACACACCATTATTTGAAATGAATAAATTTTCGATTAGAAAAACACTTTAATATGAAATCCAAAATAATTTTAACAAATAATGAATTTATAATATCGAAATACAGAAAATATTCAGAAAATACGTATTTACGGAAATGAGGGTTACAGTACACATTTCCTTATTATCAATAACAGCAAGAACCAAACGTTTTCAATAACAACTCCAGCGACAGATCCCAACAACAACAGTAACAACTCCAGCGGCATCTTCCTCACAAGTCGGCATCTTCATCAACAGCAATAAACCTTCAAACCATCAAATTCTGAAACACCCTTCTTCAACATCAACATCGTTGGTCGTTGACTACACCTAACATCCCAAAACTTCGGCCACCCACCCCCGACTACACTCAAATTCAACATCAGCGAATCCCAACTTCAACATCAACAGACCATCACCCTCCCGAAACCCATCACCCTCCCAAACCCTGACGAAAGCTTCTGAACCTGACCCTCACCCTCGTCAATCAAATTCCCAAACCCATATCATCCAAACCACCAACGACCCCCAATTCCCGAAACTCATCTCATCCTTGTCGACTTCCGATCTTCATCCCCGTCGACTATCCCGCACCCCGTCGACTATCCAAATCTCCTCACCCTCACTGGCCCTCCTTACCCGTCGCCACACCCATAATCCTCTCCCACAACCTTAACCCTAACTCTACATTTCTATTCCACACCCAACTCGAAATCAATATCAACCCAAAAAACCCAAACCCATTTTCTGTTTATAAAAAAAACCCAAACCCACACACACACCCACACCCACACCCACATCTAAAACCCCAACCAGAAAATCCTAGCCCAACTCAATTCCAAACCCTAACCCTACCCTGTCTTACCGTTGCCGGTCTGTTGCTGTCGCCGTAAGTTGTCCAAGCCGCTTCTGCCGTAGTTCGTTGTCGTTCCAAAAATAAACTAATAAAATAAAAAAATTAAAAAAATTGTAGGTACTCTTTATTCTCCAGTGGAACCTCAGTCTCACCAGTCTCTTTCATTCTTCACCGACTTCTCCGTTGCTACATTTTACTCTTCACTCCCCCTCACATCTCGATCTCCATCCAGATTGAGACAGATGCAGTGCCATCATCTGATTCTGGCCTCCTCCCTCCTCCCAGCATCATCCCTAACATTGTCCCACCCCTCCTCACATCCTGATCTCGACACCGACATCAGTTGTAGCGCCCCGAATTTCTAATATAATATCTTAGAAAATACGTGGCACAATTCCCAGCATCAACTTCAATGTAATATTAAATACAACCAAACACCAATAAAATTTTCAACTTTCATTACAATAATCAATTACATAGCACAGCGGAATACAATACATCTTAAATTACAAACACTCTTTTCTTAACAACAATTTATTTTACAATTACACCAAATCATTCCATCACTTGAACTCAAGCATCCAAATCCGAGCCTTAAGAAATCACCGGTAAAATATGAGGCTAGAGATAACTCTAGCCCCCAAAACTAAAGGGGTTAGCCATAAAGATGTGAGTGACATAAAGAAAACAAACAGCATAAATAAACATCTAAGCATGGATTCATAAATAACATGTAATAAACAAGAATACATAAATTATGACGTAGCAAGGAAACATGAAAATATAAAGTGAAGCTAACTTAGTGTCAAGTGTAGAAAACAGGAAAACACATGCATAAAACCAAGTCAAGAAAACACATTTCTATATGCTGACTCTCTAATGCGTACTTGTCGGAGTCTATGCATCCCACTCTACATAGGTCCGGTGCAAGCCCTTAACGTCTCCACATTATAGGGTTCAATTCCCCCGCTATGCAACTAATCCTAACACAATGACTACTACGAGATATAGATAAACTGTGAGTATTAGCCCATGCCCCGATAATTCCGGAGGTCAATCTCTATCCATAGATAATTCCGGAGACTATTTCACTCACACCTAGGAATCTTCGAGAATACCCTACACCGCAAGCAATGACACCTCATCACACGAATACTACATGTGCGTCGCCTCGACCCCGATAATTCCGGAGACCAATCCCACACCACAGGTAATTCCGAAAACTATTTCACTCACACCTGGATAATTTCGGAGATTGTCTCACACCGCAAGCCATACTGAGGTCCATAACTTATGTTCCCGTTCATCATTTCACCACTAGTGCCTGTTCTTATCATTGAGGTTATTTAATTACTTAACAAATCTCCTAGAGTTGGTGTACCCTACCGGACTTAACTCAACAACTGATCAACAAAAATGCCTCAACAGGCCCAAACATAAATAACTCATCTGCCGGTATACTAGGGTCACACACACCCTCTAGAGACTCAAACTCAATATCCAACCCAACCTTCAAACATAAATTGCTCAACTTAACATCTTGAGAACATATGTTCAATAGGAGGTAAAGTATAAAATAATAAGTTATAGATTACAGACATTTAAAGAATAGATCATCTGAAAGAACATTCGGAAATATGAAGATACACCAGTATCAGTCGACTATAGAAAAGGGTAAGTCGACTGTCCAGAGATAAAATCTAGTAGCTTTGGGAAAATAAATCTAAGTATTATGAGTCGACTGAAAAGGTCATAAGTCGACTGTCCAGTGAGGAAATCTAAAATCTTTAAGAAAATATTCTAAGTATAGCAGTCGACTAAAAAGGGAATAGGTTGGCTGTCCAGAACGTAAAATTACAATAACTTCAAAAATAATTCTAAGTGTACCAGTCGACTGTAAAAGGTATAGGTCGACTGTCCAGAAGGAAATTTCAAGAAAACTAAGGAACATAGCAGCCGGGTCATATCAGTCGACTGAGAATTCACGACAGTCGACTGTCGGCCTTCAGTCTGCAGTATTTTGGTTGTGCACAATTCAACCGATACATAGTTTTACTTTATGAAAACGATTTCGATAAAAACTTATTTCTTATATAACCAAATACAACTGGTAGGACATATAATAGTCCATAAAACTAAATCAAATTGCTTGAATTTATGAAAATAGAGATTTTGTTAATTCTTCGATTAATACATGGATTGTGCATATAATAAAAATAGGATTTTCTTAAAAATTTATCGATCACTGAAATAGTTCGTATTCAGATCCAAAACATATAAATATCAAATCTCAAAGAATCCCCAATTTGGGTATATCTCCTCAACTCAACTAATTTCTCAAATTTCAATTTTCATGACATGATCTCTTGATTCATAACTCTTCCATTCAAATTTCTCAAAAACTGAATTTCTACCACAACTCAACCATAATCAAATTTGTAATCACATACCACTAGGGTTTCTCAAGATCAAATCGTTCATCCATCCAATCCATTATTTTCATAGTCATACTCAAACCCTAATCATGCTTTCTAGCAATAAAGTTCAATATCCAAGATCCATTAAACATTCATAGATCAAACAACCAATTTTACCACTCACATAAATAAACGATCAACCAATCAATTACTCACATACAACATACACAAAATAAAAGAAAAACAAACATGTCACCCACATACAACATTCAAAGAATAAACAAAACAATTATATCACTCACATACATAAAGCAAACAACAAACAATTTACATCACTCACATTAAATGAAGAAATCCCTTGATAAGAAGCATTTCCTTCGCGAGATCCAAAACCTTATCCCAAATCCTCCAAAAATAAGAAAACTCAATGTTGTGCAGCGAAAGACGGCTGCGTTTCTTTTTAAATACCCGGAAAAAAAGTTTTAGGGTTTCTAGACACTTTTGCAAAGTAACCCCTTGAAAATACAACTTTACATAAATAGATTTGTATATTTGGAAACTCGATAAGATCATTTAAATTGAGATTTAAAAGCAAAATAGACCACTTAACTTCAACCGGCACAGTTGAAAGGTCCAGAAAATAGTTTTTTGCACTTTCACCCCTCAAAATGACAATTTTGCTAAAAGATCCTTCTTTTCCATAAAATTTGCAAATAGATCCAATAAATATCAGAAAAATCTAGAAAAATTACAAATAAATACTAATAATAAATAATGATTTTCCATGAAGAAATTTTAGCTTTTGAACTTCTCAAGAAAATATTTGCATGTGTTTCGCACGTGTAAAAAAAGATAAATTTCCAGGAAAATATTTATTAAATCTCAAAAATCATTTTAATTCATTATAAACATTTAAAAATAATATTTAAAAATACGAGGTACTACATCAGTTCCGATCTCTTTTCGATCTCTGCCACGACGACACCAATCAGTTCCTTCTCGCAGCACTTCTTTCCTTACATCCTCGGCCATGACCGTTACTCCAGCCTTGCTGACTTCTGCTGATTGGACTAATCTCAGCATCGCTTTACTCAGCTAGAACTCCAGCTCTTGGGTCAGTCTATAACTTCGGGCCCCTTTATCCCTGCATTCTCTGTTACTCCTGGTATAAATTCTTCCTAGATTTTAGATTCTGCTGCATTGCATCATCAAACTAGTAATTATACACTACTCACCACCAGCACTGTACTTCCCTCTCACTCTCCATCCCTACATACTGCCGATGGCTCATAACTTCTTACTACACACTAAAGGTCTATTAGCTCTCCTACTCTCACATTGCCTTACGTTCTTTATGCTCCTCATTTATCCATGAACCTTATTTCCATTAGTGCGTTGTGGGATAGTGGTCTTGTCGTTATATTTGATTCTTTAGGTAGTTCTATTACCGATTCTCACACTGGTCATGAGTTTGGGAGTACTAGTCGACATGGTCGTCTATATCATCTAAATTTTCTTCATGAACATATATCTCATCATCATTTTGCTGGGGCTGTGCTCACTGATGCTGATCTCTGGCACAAACGTTTAGGATATATTAGTCAGTCTCGAGTCAAGACTTTAGCCTGTAGTGGTGCCCTTGGTCCTCTTTTCTTTACTTATTTATCTGATTGTCAGGATTGTCATTTGGCCAAACACATAACTCTTCCTTTTAATAACAAAAGCACCACCCATCTTTTTCAACTTATTTACTCTGACATATGGGGACCATCTCCTGCACCTTCTCACAAAGGTTATCTCTATTATGTTAGTTTCATCGATGACTTTACTCGATACACATGGGTGTTTCTTATGCACCAACGCTCTGAAATACCTAACATTTATCAGTTCTTTATGAACATTGTTTAAATCAGTTTGGTGTGCGTATCAAAACCTTTCACTTAGACGGTGCTCGTGGGTACACTTCCGCTGCTATGAGATTGATCCTTCAATCTCATGGTACACTCTTTCAGCAATTATGCCATCACACGCATGAGCAGAATGATGTAGCTAAACGCAAACATTATCACATTCTTGAGACAGTCCGCACTCTTCTACTCTCCTATTTTGTTTCTCGTTCTTTCTGGGTTGAAGCTGTCATGACGTCTGTCTATCTCATTAACATCACTCTTTCGTCTGCCCTATCTGGCACATCACCTTATGAGGCTCTTCGTCACTCACCACCGGACTACAGTATGCTCCGTAATTTTGGGTGCACATGTTATGTCCTTCTCCCTCCTACTGAGTACACGAAGCTCACCGCTCGAGCTGCCAAGTGCGTTCACCTAGGTCTCAGTCCTGAACATAAAGGATATCGTTGTTTTGATCCTGTGGTAGGTCGTATTCGTATTTTTCAACATGTATCCTTTGTGGAAGACTCTCCCTACTACTTGACCTCTCACAAGGATGCTAGTTTTCTCGAATCCCTAGTTGTTGGGCCTATCTCCTCGGCCATGCTTCATGCATACCATTTGATCTTACTCTTTTGGCTCCTTTTTCATTTCATATTGACGTTCCACCTATTATTCCTCCTATGGAGACACCACTTGTATCCCCAAAGCATTATACACCCTCACCACCTGCACCCCCACAGCTAGCATTGGTATTAAAAACCGAAACCCGGACCCGACCTGGACCCAGCGTTGGATCGGAACCGACCCGATCTAATTTGGGTAGAGTATGGGTCCAAAATAACTACCCGTTGAAATTTTGGGCCGGGTCTGGGTCCACTAAAATTGGACCCGACCCGGACCCGGACCCGGACCCACAATAGAGAAATGATCAATAAACGAAGCGGACCCGACCCGGACCCGACCCGTTACCCGTTATATAAATATATCCCCTATTCAGTACTCACACTCCCCCCCAAATAGAGATATGTAAAGGTTTTCAAACCTTAAATTTCTTTCCCGTTGATTCTCCCATTTATTCAATTGATCATCATGGTTATCTGGTGGTTATTATGGTAAAAAATAATTCATTTATGGTCATACAAATACTTTCTTTTTGAGTTATTTGTGATTAAACAACAATCTGATAAAATAATAATTAGTATGAAATGATAATCACAGAGCATAGTTCATGAACATGTATTTTTTTCTATATCTACAGGGTGCTGCAACAACCTGCTATGTAGCTCTGCATCCTCAAGTTAAAGGGGTAACCGGAAAGTATTTCAACAACTGCAACATAGCTAAACCGAGTTCGAAATCTTCAGATACAGAGTTAGCCAAGAAGTTGTGGGATTTCAGCTGGAATATGATTTCAGCATGACTTCATTAACATCTCGATGTTCAGATTCGAAATTAACTAGAAATTCTCATCTTCTATCCATAAAAATATTCCTATAATCTCGAGATATTAAGTTTTGTTTCTGGTTTTGTTTCTATCTACAGGTTTAGTGTAGGTGGACAAAATATACATTCAAGAAAACACATCATTCATTTTCTATATATGTTATATGAGTTGGTGAAAATTATTAATACATTTTTTGTATTTATAAATATTTATGAGCTGATTGTATACTGGGTTATACTGCTGCAATATGATGAAACTCAATCTTGGGGTAAACCTTTTAGGACGTGCAGTGGACACCGTAATTATGGTACAATTTTGTTGTGATTGCATGCAGATGCATTGTATATATACACAGTTCTATTTTGTAGAGGCTTCAAAACCAGACCTTTTCTGCCTCTGTTCTGTAGTATTAGAGATTATATGCTGATATCTATGATTATCAGACATGCTGGTATCGATATGTACCTTTTCTGTTTCTCTTTCATTTACCCTCCTTTTCAGCGAGTATCGTCATGTGTGCAATAGAGACATGTTCCAGCGAGTCTATTCTGAATTCTGAGAACATCTAAATAGAGATATGTTATATTAGTACATTATCCTCTTTGTTTTGCTGGAACATCATATAAATTTATGTGATATTGTGTTATGCTTTAAAGACCCGGAACCGAACCGGACCCGTGATTATAAATAGGACTCGGACCCGGACACGAACCTGAAAGCGAACGAGTAACAATTTTTGTGGGGAACCGGACCCGGACCCGGACCCAAATTTCATGGGTCTGAGTCTGGGTCCAGTATTCGGACCCGTCATTGATCGGGTCCGGATCCGGGTATTGAGCTACCCGACCCGACCCGACCCGTTACCAGTGCTACCACAGCTGCATGCGCACACACCACCTATCTCAACCCCACAATTATCCATCTGCCACCGATCCGTTAGTCTACACGTTCTATGTCGGGAATCCCACCAGCACGTTACACACCTGATGCCACTGGTCCTTTTGAACAGTTTAGTTTTGCCACTCTAGCATCCTACTCACCATAATTTCGTGTGTATCTCACTACTATACACTCCACACGTGAGCCCAGAATCTATTAGGAAGCTATTCAATATCTCGAGTGGTGGGAAGCTATTGCAGAGGAATTCAGTGCATTTGAACAGACTGGAACTTGGGATGTTGTTTGTCATACCCCGCTTCCCAAAAATACGGAATACGAGTATGTAACAAAAGCCCAGCGAATGATTTTCATCATCCATAAGCTTTTCAGGAATTCTTTACAACATATCACAGAAATAATCAGAGCCGGAGGTCAGAAAAGTCAACCACATGCATATATGAACCAAATACCAACAAGAATATTTGAAATAAAATATATTAATCTCAAATAGTTATGATCTGAAATACACAAATAATCCTGGGTCACATCGCCCAAATACAAATAATAATTCCAAATACATGAATACTATTATTGTTCAAGCAACTATAAGAAATAATAATAATAAGCAGAATCTCCAGCATCTAAAACATCACCTCGCCAATACCTTCAGGAACCTGTCCTCCAAAATTTGCAATACAACGAATGCAGGAAAGATGAAAAGAGAAAACACAAGTACCCATCAATTGCAAGTCGCGGGTCACAAATAGAGTAGGATACAAGCACATGGAAATGGGTGAATCTAAGCAACAAACCTAGCATGGTATAATCATGATGTCACCTAAACAACTAGCACGGCAAAAGTGATCAAGTGTACATGGCATAAATCAAGTGTCAAGTAAACAAGTATCCTATAAACATGCATCAAGTGTCAAGTGTCGTGTAATCATGTATCATGTATCATGTTTCAAGCCTCACGCAATCAAGTTTCATGTATCATGTAGTCAAGTATCAAGTAAGCAAGTATCATGTCAAATATCTTATTCGAGTATCATATTCAAGCATTATGTTCAAGTCTTGTGTGATTACTATCTAGGTAGCACGACATGCCGCCCACACCATATGGTTGCTACAATACCACAGTTTCGCTTTAGATTTTATAGTGGACCATAGAGGACAGTATACTCAGGAACAAGTCAAGTAACCAGTATCAAGCACGATTCACGTAATCGTGAACAAGTGGCAGCAAGTATCAAGCACGAGTCATGTAGTCATGAACAGCTGGCAACAAGTATCAAGCACGAGTCATGTAGTCATGAACAGGTGGCAATAAGTATTAAACACGAGTCATGTAGTCATGAACAGGTGGCACAAGTATCAAGCACGAGTCATGTAGTCATGAACAAGTGGCAACAAGTATGGAAAACATGGGCCCCCTTCCGAGCACATGTTTCTGAATTATCCACTAATCGATCTTTCCCTTAAACCTCGACTTGATTACCTTTATCATTAATGTCCAACAAGCATTAATACATGCAAAATAGTGTCAAACTAACATGTTATAATTAGGTTTAGGTTCAGGGAAACAAATCAGCATGCATGGATAATATACATTCACATATACGAGCAAAATAGTCTATGTTCATAATCAGGACAGCAAGACCAAGCAGTACTAAAACAGGGGTTCTAAGAGCTACAGACATGAAAACCTAGATTCGTCGAAGGATCTGGAAACTAGACATCCACACACATCTAACGAGTATAATTAAGTCACATACTATTTTACAACATCTCAGCGTAAAATCGATTTGAATACAGATTTCATGTTCAGCCAGAAAACAGGGGAACAACTTCAAAAGCATAAAAACAGCATGAAAACATAGCAAATAATTCCACAAAAAATCTGGGGTAATCCCCTATAGGTATAAACTCAAAATAACAAGTTTCATAATATTCCAGTAAGTATAGATCAACTATCAAAAATAAGAAGCAACACAAAAATATAGTTTTAACGAATCTGGAATTCTCAACACTGCTGTACGAAAATTAGGATATCTCACCATCAGTGAATCCAAATCCAATTCTGCCAAAACGACATGAAAATAGATGAAATTTACTAACTTTCATATTTCACAAATAATTTTCATACAGTATAAAGAACTAGAGTGAAAACAGGGTTCTATACCGAACATCGCGCAATTTACAGCATAAGTAGATTTTAGAAAAGAACATAAAACACCGCTCAAAACTTATCTTTAAAATCCATCAAAAATCTGGGTAGTTCCTAGTATCATAAGGAAACACTGAGCAAAATATTATACCAAGATATTGTGTATAGAATAGTTCTTGAAAATTATTTGTTAACAAAATTAATTCAAAACAGAATCTGGAATCTATCGACACGGCTATACCAAAAACATCATATCTCAGTCATACGAACTCTAAATGCAGTAAAACCAGTGGGTTTTGAAAATAGACACAATTATCTACAATTCACTTTTAATTTTCAAGTTGAGATTCGGACCTTAGCATTGGTGAAAACAGCACACAACACAGAACAAACCGCAATTCCAGATTTCACATCTCTAATTCAAAACATCATAACTTACATAATATTGAACCAAACTCAACCAAATTTGAAATACAATCTACCAAACATCTAAATATCATTATTAAGGATTTTTAACATGTCCAAGCCTAATATTTTCACATGGGCAATCAATCAAATACATATCATGCAATATATCACATACACGAACAAAAATCCAATTTTGGGTAAACCTAGGGCATAAACCTATCAAGTTTCATGTCATAAGTCATCTATGGTCTAATTAACACAATAGAGATAAAACCCATCAAGAAAAATACAAATTTTGGTTGTCTCTAGACCCAACTACTCTAGGTGTGAACTTTTTGACTTGTATCAACCTAAGGAATTGCAGTACAAGTTACTTGCCTCTAATGGAGTGAATTCGATTGCCAACAAGCCTTAGGAACAAAACCCACGAGCGAGAACCTTCCAAGCGCGAATCCAAGCGAACCCACGAACCAAAAACGCCTTACAATCAACTCCTTGAAGCAACGAACGAAGGGGCGAACGCCCACTTCAAGGAACACAAAGAGAGGGGTTTTGTGATGTTTTTGGATGGTGGTGGTGCTGGTTTGGGATAGCCGGCCACAAGGAAGGAAGCTAGGGTTTGTAGGGTTGTAGGATTAGTATATATGGAGAAGGGTTGTTTGTATGGTGGATGGATTATGGAGTAGAGTTGTAAGGGAGGGCCGGTTGCAATGGTGGGAGGAAGGCTCGGATTGGGAGGGAAGGGTGCAGCCGGGATGCAATTTGGAGGGAGGCCGGATGTGATTTAGGAGAGGGAGAGAGAGAATAGGATTAGGGTTATGGTTTATTAGGATTAGTGGTTATATATATGGGTTTAATTTGGGCTAATGGATAGTGGGTATCAATATGTAGTAATAGGTATACAAATGGATAATGGGTATTCGGTAGGTTTCAATTGGGGATACAATTTATAGTGAATTCTACGGCTCCTAAAAATCTCCTTAAGGGTCAAAAATTATAATTTTGGAAAAACACCACCAAAAATCCATCACATCACCAAAATATAAAATAAAAATGAACGAGGCCAAGAAAATGCGAAAAAGAATCCAAAATGGTGAAACGAACAAAAACGACGAACAAATGACACAAGGAGCTCAAATGAAAAGAAAAAGAATATATATTGAAAATAAATCCAATATACGGATCCAAAAAAAAAATAAGAGATATAAAAATACACAAAAATGAAAAATACCCTCTGAAATACATAAAATGGAAAACAGGGGTTACATTGTTCCTCTACCTATGGGCGTCTAGCCAGTTAGCTGTAAGTGGATCTTCAATGTCAAATATCGACCTGATAGCTCCATTGAGCGACACAAGGCTCGTCTAGTTGCCTTAGAATTTTACTAAGAAGCATGACATTGATTATGATGAAACTTTTGCGCCGGTTGCACAGATAACTACTATTCGCACTCTCCTTGTCGTTGTCACCGTTTGTTAGTGGCCGTTATACCAGATGGATGTGAAGAATGTATTTCTTCATGGTACCTTATCTGAGGTTGTTTACATACATCCTCCGTTTGGCCTTTCCACTCCTCCTCGTCATGTTTGCCATCTGTGTCGAGCTATATTTGGTCTGAAACAAGCCCCTTGAGTTTGGTTTGAGTGTTTTCGCAGTGTCATCACTGAGGCTGATTTTAGCAAGAGTTCACAGAATCACTTTATGTTTATGCGGTCATCACCGCAAAGGAGGGTCCTTCTATCATTATATGTTGATGACATGATTATTACTAGGGATAATTTTGCAGGCATTGCATCCATTCAAAAATACCTTCACCAGCAATTCCATATGAAAGATCTTGGCAGATTACGCTACTTTCTGAGTCTAGAGATTGCCCATAGATATCGAGGGATATTTATTTCTCAACAGAAATACACATCAGATATTATCTCCGCTGCATGTCTCTCTGACAGTCGATCAGCCGATACTCCCTTAGAGCTTCATGTGAAGCTTCGTCCCACAGATGATGAGCTCCTTCCAGACCCCACTAGATACATGCAGATTGTTGGACTGGTTGTCTACTTATGTATGAGCAGAACATATTAAACGGTGCATCATATTCCTCTCCTTTATCACTCCTAATGATTTTAATCGTTTTGCCAAGTTGATTCTCAACCTTAAGCTTATATTCCTTGAATTTATCCAGGGCCTCATTTTTGCTATGTAACAAGTATACATAGAAGTATTTTGTGCAATCTTCTATGAACGTCACAAAATATTTTTTGCCGACTCTGGTCTGCATGAATTTTAAATCACACAGATCCGTGTGAATTAAACCTAGAGGTTCAGTGGTTCTTTTTACAGAACGGAATGGAGTTTTAGTGAGTTTGGCCTCTGTGCAAACTTCACATTTGTCGCAGTTGTCTATCTTAAATTTTGGTAGTAAATTCATGTTAATTAATCTATAGAGAATTGAAATTAACATGGCCTAGTCTTTCATGCCAAAAAAAGAAGACTCAACAACATAAGCAACATGATTCATTTCATTAATTTTGGGAATAACAGATTTTGGGATGACTGACATTATATTGAATTTGAACAATTCATCCTTAACATACCCTTTTTCCAAGTACACCCCATTCTTTGAAAGTACAAAATTGTCAGAAGCAAACACAGTCCTAAATCCATTCTTGCTCAGCACAGATCCGGAGACCAGGTTCTTACGAATATCCGGAACGTACAACATATTAGTTACTGTTAGTTCCTTACCAGAAGTCATCTTTAGCACTATCTTCCCTATTCCTTTAATCTTGGAAGTGGAAGAATTCCCCATGAATAACTGTTCATCCTTATTGCATTTCTGGTATGAAGTGAACATCGCTTTTTTCAGCAGATGTGCTTGGTGGCTCTAGTATCATACCACCACTCATGAGGATTGCTCCCCATCCGATTGACCTCTAATACAACAGCACAAAGGTCTAAGTCAGAGAGGCCAGTGAACATGTTCTCAGCTATGTGCGCTTGGGCTTTCTCATTCTCTTTCGCCTTTTCAATTCCAGTACAGATGTCATCCTTGCTGCGATATTCAGATACCTTGTGCCCAGATCTACCACACTTGTGGCATTTTCCAATAAATCTCTTTGCAGCAGGCTTCTTGTTCGAGCCCTTTGACAAGAACTTCCTCTTTTTGCCCTTCTGTTCGTGCTCTACCATGTTGATTTTTTCTATGGACTTATTTTTATATGACTTGTTAGCCTTGCGATTGTCCTCTTCAATTTGCAACTTGACAATCAGGTCCTCAAGAAACATTTCCTTTCGCGATTAAGATAGTTCTTGAATTCCTTCCATCCAGGTGGAAGCTTCTTAATGAACGCTGCAATTTGGAACATCATGTTCTCTACAGCAATTTCGTGCAATATCACATGCAGCTCCTGAATTTGTTTCACAACAGTCTTGGAGTCAACCATCCTGTATTCCAGAAATTTGCCAACTACAAACTTCTTGGAACCAACATCTTCAGTTTTGTACTTCTTCTCCGAAGACCCCCAGGGTTGTTTGGATGTCTTGAAGACACAATACACATTTTAGAGCGGGGCTACCAAACCGTTCAGGACATAATTTTTGCATAGATTATTACCTTGATTTCATGCATCAATAGCAACAACAGAGTGAGCATCCGTAGCTCTAGGTGCCAACACAGGGGCAGTTTCAGTGAGAAACCTTTCCAGTTTCAAGGTGGTCAGGTAGAACTGCATCTTTCCTTGCCACTTCTTGAATTCAGTTGCATTGAACTTTTCAGGCTTTTCTCCCACAGTTAGATGTGTGGACAAAACAATCGTTTGTGTCGCAACTGGTTGTGCAACATTCTGGGTCACGGGGGTATGTCCATTGTGCAGTCCACTGACATTCTCAGTTTGTTTTTCAGTAATATCACCCATTTTCTTTCTGAAACAGTTAAAAATTCAATGTTAGAAAAAATGGAATTTTGTTTTTCCCGAAATGATAAACAACACCTGTAAAATTCTTCACAAAAACTGTTAGAGCAGAGGAAATTTTTTTTCTTTAAGATTGTTAGATACTGAATTTCATAAAATAAAATGTTTCTAATAATCTTTGTGAAGAAGAAAAATTACATGTAAGAAAATTCAAACTAGACAAAATTGATTTAGAGTCGAGATCAAAATCTCTGTCCTTAAAGCAAAATTTGTCCCGTAGTGTGACGGTTCTTGACGAACAGCTTCTCAGGATACAACTGTATTACCTTCTTTGAAGAGCAACACTCAAGTTTCAGAGACACCAGCGAACCAACAACTGTGCTGCACTCTTAGACAGACTCGAAAGAGAAGGAGAAGTAATTGGAAAAAAAATGGTTTAAAATGACAGACCAAAACGAATAGATTTATAAGAAATTATTTGTTGGTGTTTTTAAATCAAAAGCGTAACTGATGGATCCATTATTCTGCTGTTACAGTTTTATGGCACTAGTTACAGAATTTAAAAACGCCTTTAGAAGCTACTGTTGTAGGAGGCCCAAGCTTAACTATTTTGAAAAAATGGAATTTTCTTTTTTCCAAAATGATAAACATCACCTGTAAAATTCTTCATAAAAACTGTTAGAGTAGAGGAAAAAATTTTGCTTTAAGATTGTTAGAAACCGAATTTCGTAAAATAAAATGTTTCTAATAATCATTGTGAAGAAGAAAAATTACAGGTAAGAAAATTCAAACCAGACAAAATTGATATAGAGTCGAGATCAAAATCTCTGTCCTTAAAGCAAAATTCGCCCCGTAATATAACAGTTCTTGACGAACTGCTTCCCATGATACAACTGTATTACCTTCTTTGAAGAGCAACACTAAAGTTTCAGAGACACCAGCGAACCAACAACTGTGCTGCACTCTTAGACAGACTCAGAAGAAAAGGAGAAGTGATTGGAAAAAAAAATGGTGTAAAATGACAGACCAAATTGTTACAGTTTTATGGCACTAGTTAAAGAATTTAAAAACGCCTTTAGAAGCTACTGTTGTAGGAGGCCCCAAGCTTAACTATTTTATGTCCACACAAATCCAAATCCAAGCCTAGGCCAAACCGGACCGGACCGGACCGGACCGGGTGCGTGTGTGTTTATAAATTTGGCTAGGTCATCTCTCCACTACACGTTAGTGGTAACCCTAAGGGTTATACCCTTTCGTACATTTCTTTACCTTATATACTAGAGAAATCATTTTCAACTTTCAATGTGGGACTATCAATTTTCTCCAAATTGCCAAGTTAGTATATTTTGAGTACCCAACTTTGGACCAACATTTTCCATTCATACGGAATCCGTTTTTAGCAAACGAGTACATTACGGAATAGTTTTCGATGAGAGGACCGCGGTCCAATCACTTTCCGGCACTGTCAGTGGCCGGAGCCCACCGGAATCAGGCCCAGAAAGTCTGACAGTAACCTACAATTTCAGGCTCTGTTTTGGTGCCAAAAACATTTCCAACAGTTAGTACCTTTTGCATGGTTGAAAAATCCTTGCTGCATGCTGGTTATGGAATTTTCTTGCATAAAACTCATGAGTTGTTTGGCTGTTAGTTGAGCCGTTGAGGTGTGGGTGCTTTGAGATGAGCTGCTTGATATTCTTGGATTCTGATCGTACTGGGGCTGCTTTGGAATTTCCAAGAATTGAGGGTGCAGAAGTGCAGGTTTACAAGAAATTCTGCAATCCTGCTTTCAGGGGTTGTTTTTTTTTTATTTAATTTTTTTAAACCTATACTAAATTAAGTTGGTCTGTGGTAGACATGTCAGACGACGGCCTAATGCTGTTCAAGGATCATGATCGTTTTAGTAAATAAGCCTGCAGCTAAGAAAATTAGGATAATTTTGTCTACCCTAGCGTCATACAATGATCATGATTTTCAGATGATACTACAGCCATGCTAATTCTGAAATCTTACTTAGGCTCTCCTTCCTTGTCAAATCCTATACTGCTCTGTCGTTCTTTTCTATGATATATCCTCCTGTACTAGAAAAAGGTTTGAGTAATCTTAATGTTCACAATGAATTTCTGTATTATCCTTTACGAGTTATATATATATATACACACACACACTATACAGCATCAGATTCACTGTCATTTGGCAACCGCTGAGATTTCAATTTCAGAATTTCCTAGAACATTGAAATGTAATAATTCCTGAAGTTGGAGTGCCACTTAAATCCGGTTTACCATCTGGAATCTCAACGAAAGAAAAGGAAGCCGCCAAGCAATGCCATTACAATTAATAACCAAGACTAATCATCATCATCATCATCCAAACCTTATAAACATTAATCCGAACTTGATAAACAATCTGAAAGTTACCATGACAATACTAGCATCAGGACAATGAGAAGGCATCCATGGTTCAGTAAAAGTCAAACGGTGCAAATGAAAGAGTTACGCAAGAAATTGTGTCAGCTGCTGCGAATAAGAGTGCAGGTGAAGGTGGATTTGGCGAGACATCAGTGAGGTACAAGAGATGGTGGTGTGGGTCCCTATTTGAATATTTGAAGGCTGGTGTGGATGGGAGAATTTCTGGAAAAGAGGAAGGTAAATTTAGACAAAGCACAACAGAAGACGTGGAGATGCTGAGCGTCTGCGTAAGTACATAAACTTACATTAATTGCAGATTTCAACCGGCAGTGCACCATGTTAGCAGATGGGAAGTTGTTGAACTTGTCGACTTTCAGCAATTTATTGTTTTAACTAACCATACAGTATCTTAGCAAAAAAAACCTAGCCATATAGTAGCTTCCTGGACATTTTTGCCTGCCGATCCTGTAACTGAGCGCCAATTAGACCCTCTCCAAGGTGTGGAAGTAATCTCCATAAATAAGTGACGAGAATTCGAGTCCAACTCTCACTTTGTTTCCTTGCCAATAACAAACAGGGTGATCCAATCCCTTAAATGGATCTGGCTCAACTGAGCTGCAGTTCTCAAGTTGCTGCTGCTGTTCTCTATATGCTGCTGCTGTCTCTGTCTGCAAGAAGAAGAGGAAACTGTTACATACCAGTCTAGATGCTTGCTTATCAGTCCACATATCAATAAATGTAATTGAGGATTGTTTTTGCTTAAATCCATATAATCTTTCATATTAGGCATAGTGTGCACTACAAGTGCATAGGGCTCCAAACGAATCGAGCTATTCGCGAGCTATTCGGCTCGGTCAAAGCTCGGCTCGAACCGAGCTCGAGCTCAAAACTGAGCTCGTTTCCTTAACGAGCCGAACTCGAGCTTTTTTTTAGGCTAAGCTCGCGAGCTATTCGGCTCGAATACGGTCAAAGCTTGGTCAAAGATCGGCTCAAGCCGAGCTCGAGCTCAAAACTGAGCTCGTTTTCTTAACGAGCTAAGCTCGAGCCTGAAGGTATTCGGCTCGGCTCGGCTCGATTGCAGCCCTACACATGTAGTTAGGTAAATTAGGATTTTTCCCCCCAAACTGACCCACTTTCTGAAAGATTTTTCCAAACTGACCCACTTTAAAAAAAAATCCAAACTGACCTACTCGCTATCTCAGATAGCGAGTTTAGGCAAAATGCACTCGCTATCTGAGATAGCGAGTCTATGCTGAGATGATTTCTTGACAAAACAAAAAAACTAAACAAGTATAGACTGGCTATCTCAGATAGCGAGTCTATGTCGAGAAAATTTGTTTAAAAAAAATTTGGCCGTTACTGGGAAAAAAAATTGGGTTTGCACGGGATGTGTTCAAGTCGACTCGGCATTCGTGTCCACAGGACGTGCGAGCGCATAAGCCGCATGTAATCTTGTGCGAGATCTACACCCCCCTGCGCGCGCGAAAGAGAGCCTCTTGACTTGCTATCTGACAATGCTAAGAAATAGTTTAATATATATACCCTTCTAAATCCTTTGTTTTTTCCGATGTGGGACTAAAAGTCATTCAACCAATTTTCAAACATCAAGTGTCTCACTTTGGGAGACAATATCTCAATCACCCGATAACCGTTTTGAGCAAATAAATATACGATTTTGATATACTCACGAAAGAGAACACAAACTCATCAAGATCTCTCACTAATTCATAGAGGATCTTACTTAAAAACTTGCTCAAAAACTGGTTCGCAAATTGGGTTACTTGATGGATTTGTGTACTTGTTAGAAAATGAGTTACTTGATGAGTTAGAATCAAAAACCGATTCTAACAAGTACACAAATCCATCAAGTAACTGTAACACCCCAAATTTTTTTTTGAAAACTAAGTCTCCAAATTCAACTCTTTTAATTTCTCTATCACTTTAATCATAAACTAAGAAAGTTATATTCCAGGAAAAATTTTGACAGAATCTCCCCTGTAAATTTTGCCCCGAAACACAAAAGGCTTATGGAATTCTGCTCAAAATTCCGTAGCTCACAAACCACATAATATTTTCATGGGCTCCCCAGGCCAAAATGAGCAGATACACACAGGCAATATAATATAATGCTCTGGGGGCCAAATTCATAACGGATTATCAAATATCAATTAAAAACTATGAATTTCTTTGAAAAACGAGGTAAAATCTTAGAAAAATCATTGTAAAACTTACCACAGAGCCTGGTACTCCACGACGAGATGGGTACGGGTCACCAACATACCACACCACCTCACACTATACTCATCATCATCATATACAGGCTTATACACTCATAATACAATTTAAATCATAAATTTCACTATTCCTATAACTAAATAATATAAATTTTTTAAAATAAAAAGTTATACTACCACTCCACGCCTCACCTCTGCACTGATGAGAACCTGCAACAGTGGAGGACCTAGGGTAGTCCTCAGACTCCCCTAACCCCTCAAACACTAAGGGGTTAGCCATTTCTGGTGTGAGTATAGTTATTAATCAAATAACAAATTAAAATAGTATAAAGAAAATAAATTAAACTTACGAATGCCAAATTAAAATAAGGCAACCTGAATCTTGAATACAACAACATCGTCACTACAATGACATATCAATTACTCTGCCAAACCTGTATTCAACTATTTAATTATTCATAACTTCCCACATTTCATAATACACTTCACATCAACCTCGTATATATATATACTTATCTTACATTCGCATAATACGAATATTCATCTTTCCACACTTATCGTCATATCAGCATCTCACTATTTATATTAATATAACTACATGATGTTATTACATCATTTCTCCAACTCTATTTAGCCATGCGTTTCATTTACTTATATTATGTCATCAACACACACATTCATCCTGGAAGTTGTGCCGAGGCAGGTAGTTCCCACCATTTTCGGCGGAAATAGCGGGCGAGTAGTTCCCCGACACACTTCCAAGGTACACAAACTCATATCACAACATACTTTCTTTACTAACCATTTTCATACCCAATCTCATAATACAGGTATTTATTTTATTGTGTTATAATAAGTATCACATTATAAACATATGCATCTATTCTCATAATACCACCTTCCTTCCTGTCTTGTGACATAATTACCACATCTCATTGCTCATGCGATTTACTCACATTTCATCACATCATTAACACATCATTAATTAGAATACTTATACTCATTGCATCAGAACCATGTTTTATAGCTCATTCACATCTTATTATATCACTTTAGTAATTTCTCATTCTTATAAACAATAAATCTTATTATCATTTTCACTTAATCCCCAAACACAATCTGGGGCCACACATATCACACCCCATAGCCGATAGCTTGGGTAATAATCACCGCACCCCAAACACACAGTTTAGGTAATATCACATCACATCTCAAGCCGATAGCTTGGTTATTAATCACTTCAATCACTTATCATCTTCACTTTACTTTATTTCTCAATCCCGTCAATCATTACCACTATTATATCAACTCACCCTGCGAATTATGCCAAGGCAGGTAGTTCCCACCATTTCCACAGAAATAGCGGGCAGGTAGTTCCTTGACACAATTCCAAGGTACAACTCACATCAACTGTATTTTACTTTAATGATCACACAAATAATACCATTACTTCGTATTATTCATAAGAACACATGTCTCTTCTTTTATTATCATTTTAAATTAACCACGCACTGCATTTATCACTTCTTTTCATATACTAACTCATAACTCATTTTCTTTCACATTTATTATTAACACTTAGTTATTTTATTAGTTTGTCGACCAGTGAGCCACAGTATCCCAACATACTGAAAGCCGACAGCCCAGTAAAACACGCGGACCGATGCTCACACAGAGTCTTACTCGTCCGAGGCTACGTCTTCCTCCTAGCCGAACTAGCGAGGGAACACCGCACCCCAGATAAACTGGATACTTCCTCGCGACGTCTGTCATCGAGGAAAAAACACCGCACCCCAGGTAAACTGGGTACCTCCTCCCAGCCGATAGCCAGGAGGGAAAAACACCGCACCCCAGGTAAACTGGGTACTTCCTCGCGACAGCTGTCATCGAGGGAAACCGGACCTCAATCCGATAGCTTGGGCGAAAAACACCGCACCCCAGATATACTGGGTACTTCCTCCCAGCCGACAGCCAGGAGGGAAAAACACCGCACCCCAAGCCGGTCCTTGGGTATTAGGAGGTCTAGCCCAAACCCCCAGAATTGCTGTAGGTACTGGTCAACAAAATCATCTGTTATTAACATTAATCATTTCATCTTTCCAGTTTACTTTATCAACATAAAGCATCATAGCTTTTAATTCAACAATAGTCACATCCTTAACTTTAATCACAAGAATAATAACACATTTTATTAACACTTATCATCTCACCTTTTATCTTGCATTTGATGCACATCTGATGTCCACGATATTGATTATCATCTCGTTGTATCATATATATATGCATACCCCATGTCATTTAACATAGAAACCATCATGTTATTTAATTTACCATAACATCACCCATTATGAATACCATGCTATTCGCTACTTCATTAAATCCCATATAAACATACACCAAGTCATTTATCATATAAACCAACATGTCATATTATTGCCCATTAATTCATTTCAAACATAATTAAAATGTAAACATGCACCCACTTATTTAATTTCGTCAATTATTGCATCACACATCATAATTATCTCTATATATATATTACAAATAAACATCACACATGCGGGTTTCCCATCATAAGGGGCCAAAACCACTTATTTCCTCTAATTAAGTCTTATAATATCTAATTATAGCATACTAGCTCATACATCCTGTTTCATATAAGTAAAATCACTTATAAGGGCTTATATGCCCCAAAACATGCACAAACGTGTACTATAATTACACAGATCTTCAAAACATGATCACAATCACTAAATTCGTCTAATTACATCTTATAACATCCATCCATGACATGCTAGCCCATACACCAGGCTCCGCATATACCCGATTGCCTATATCGGCCTATATACCCCAAAAACATGCACGGGGTAAAAATACGCATAAATAATTTAATATATTTAGTTTTTATACTTCAACACGTCACATTAACCCATAATATAGGTTTTATATACTTAAAATAGTTAATTTCATCACATGTCTCAAAAACCCATTTTGGATCCTTAAAAATCCGTATTTTCAACGAAAATTCATTTTTTGGCATAACACCCACAAAATATATCAAAAGGCCACGAAATTTGGCCACAATATAAGATATTCATAAACACAACGTACTCACCTGACGGCTCGAGCAAACGATGTCCCACGTCCGTCCTGTAGCCAGTCGAAGTTCGACTTTTTCCTCCTAATTGAAAAATTATAGAACGATTAGTTTAAAGCTCAAAACTCGACCTACGGACCTCCAAATTTGAATCCGTCTTCACCCACACGTTACAAATGACCTAAGTAGCCGAGCTACATCGACGGATTTCGAATTTGGGTCCCCATACAAACATTCCCTTATTGATCGGAGGCTTTCTAATAAGAAAAATTCATATTTTCTAATTTCTTCAATCCCTTGATCCTAATATCTCAAATTAGGGTTAACAACAATAATGGAACTCATCTATACCTCCGAATTCATCAAAGTCTCATCTCTATATCGCGCGGGCATTTCACCGAACACCCGGCGTGCACTTTTCGCCTATAATTCATTTCACTCAATTTAATTGAGCTGGAAGCCTATAAAAATCATCCTAAATTTATATTAATCCTTTCATAATACTCTACACCCTCATATGCATTTTCTACAATTATTTGGATCAAGTTTTCTACCCGATTTCATAAACTCCATAATTCGAGTTTATGCCAACATCACTACTCCCCATTTTATTCTAATGACTCACTACAATTTTTACCACCATACCAGCGATAATTCTTATATATATATATCTCTATTTTACAAACCCAAAACCCTAATTTACTAACAAATTGCAATTTCTCTAACAACCCACTAATTTCCCAAATCTTCTACTTCCAACACCTCTAAATCTCTCTACCATCATAATCCTACTCAATAAAACTAACCATACTAAATTTTATACGAATAATTAAAATAGGGTATACCTTTTCGGAATCCTTTCGAAAATCCGATGCTACCACGTTGTAGAGGACCCTTCAATTAGCCTATCCCTCAAGTTAATTTGGATTCGGCGAAGAAATCGAGCGGATTTGAGCGTTGGGGAGGTCGGCCGAATGGGTCGAAGCTTCTTTCGGTCGGGAACGGGAAAAAGGAAAGAAAGAAAGAAGGAGGAAGAAGAATGGGGGGGTTGGGTTTGGGGTTTTATTTAAAATAATTAATTAAATAAATAATTAATATGGAGTATTACATATAAGCCCCCCAACTCTTACACTTTACAAATCTAACCATATAAAATACATAAATGGTCTCATAGTAATCTTCCAAAGTAGAAAATAGAGTAAACAATATTTCTTCATATAAAACTCGACTCATAACTCCAATATATCATTAATACAGATCCAACTCAAATATCAATCCCAATATCAATATTTAAAAATAAGAATAAAATACGATATACCTTAAAATTAATTTTCACCACTACAAAATGAAAAAGGGGATATTTTCGGTATTTTAAAATCCGAGGTGTTACAGTAACCCAATTTACGAACCAGATTTTGAGCAAGTTTTTAAGTAAGATCCTCTATGAATTAGTGAGAGCTTGATGGGTTTGCATTCTCCTTCGTGAGTATATCAAAATCGTATATTTTTTTCCCCAAACCGGTTATCAGGTGATTGAGATATTGTCTCCCAAAATAAGACACTCGATGTTTGAAAATTGGTTGAAGGACTTTTAGTCCCACATCGGAAAAGTCAAAGGATTTAGAAGGGTATATATATATTAAACTCTTTCTTAGCATTGTAAGACAGCAAGTCAAGAGGCTCTCTCTCTCTCGCGGGCAGGGGTGCAGATCTCAGACTGGATTACATAAGGCTTGTGCGCCCACATGTCCTACGGACACGAATACCGAGCCGACTTGAACACACCCCGTGCAAACCCAGTAATGACCAAAACAAATTCTCAACACGGACTCGCAATCTGAGATAGCGAGTAGGACAGTTTGGAATTTTTTTTAAAAGTGGGTCAGTTTGGGAAAAACTTTCAAAAAGTGTGCCAGTTTGGGAAAAAATTCGTAAATTAGTGGGTATTAGGCTCTAAGATCATCTATAGTCGTTAGACTCAAAATTCTCTATATTTGGCTTTTAGAATTAGGAATTTTGAGTTGGGCTTGTAGTCGTTGAAACCCAAAATTTGATCCAATGGTGGATGATCGTTTTAATTATTAATCTCAGCCGTTGATTAAAATAAAATAAAAAGAATCCAAAAAAGTTATAAAAAAATGTATACGCATGCGAACACATAATAATTCCTATAGGCCCATTCCATCTCATCCCTTGATCAAATAATCAAACCAATCTTAACTTTATATGCATAAATAATCTTATAGGCTTTATTCCGTAGAAATTAAAATGTCAAAATTTGATCGGATGTTCGATTGATTCAGCGAATTTTTTTAGTCAGACGCAAAATGATTTTGCGTCCGACAAATTATTTTTAAAAAAAGTTGATTGGAGGTCCGACCTGTTTTTTTTATATTAAAAAAACGCAAGATCATCTTGCGTCCGAGACAATTTATTCCGATCGGACGCAAGATGATCTTTCTGATATCGCTAAAAGAGAAGGGGAAGGCAGCGGCCTCCAGCCGAAGAGCTACTCCTCTTCCTCCTCCTCCTCCAGTCCAAGATGTTCTTCCTCAACAGCCTCTTCCTCAACAAGCCCGTCCAGGATCTCGGGGGCTACCCAGGGGGGCTCTTGTCGGAGTCGTCCAAAGCAACATCCTCTTCATAACCATGTCTCGGTCCATAATCCTTCAGTTGACTCTATGGCTTCTCAAAGCCCTCCTGAGTAGGATCTCTATCAAGTAATTGTTAATCACTAGCAGGGGGTTGACCCCTGAACTCACTTGAATGGATGGAGAGTCCATGAGGGAGTCCATCAACCCGAGCACCCAGGGGCCTCGAGAGTCCGGAGCCCCCGTAGACCGAGGACCAGATGATCCCCTCCCCCGAGGAGGTGAAGAGAGTCCCCTCCACGTCATCAGCGGAGAAGTCATACTCCTGTAAACCGAGCCACACCTAGGGACCGCCGAGCTGGAGGGGCACCAGTCACTCAGGATGAGCTCCAGAACTTCAAACGAGATATCATGTGAGCTCTTAATATTGCTGCGAGTCACGATTAGTGGGCACCCAGTCCTCAACCTGCCCCGAGCTATCATCGTCGCACTCCTAGTCCTTTTTCGCATGAGGATGAGTCACGGGGTTCAGCAAGATACGACTGAAGGGATGACTTGGTCCACCGCCATCTCTACGAGATGGAGAGGCGCCTCAACAAAATCAATCGCGAAGAAGAACAATGAGCCAATAAGTTCTGCCAAAACAGACCCCCCCTTTTCCAGGGCCATTATGGAAGCTCCGGTTCCCAAAGCCCTTAGGCCGCCCCGCTTCGAATCCTACAATGGGGAGTCAAACCTGACCGATCATATTGAGAGTTTTAAAACTCTCATGATGATTCATCAAGCTTCGGATGCGCTCCTTTGCAAGGCCTTCCCAGCAACGTTGAGGGGACCAGCACGAGAGTGGTACTCCCGTCTATCCACAGCCTCCATCTTTTCATTCGAACAATTTGAGGAGCTCTTCCTCACCCACTTCGTGGGCAGTCGCCGGGCCGAGAAAATAAGTACATCTTTGGTGACCCTCAACCAAAGAAAGGGTGAACGCCTAAGAGATTACATTCAGCTCTTTATCGCCGAAGCCCGGTCTATTGCCTCCCTCAACCAATCAGTTGCCTCGGCGGCATTCTAGCACAACATCACTAATGCTGACCTCAAGGCGTCTCTTGCCAAGAAGCCTCCTAGGGACTTCTCAGAATTCCTGCTTAGGAGTGAGAAGTACATCCGAGCGGAAGAAGCTCTCAAGCCCCCCACTCTTGAGAAATCATCTTCCGGGAACAAACAGAAGAATACAAGCGAAGAAGGGTCCCAAAAATTCTAGAGGGACGACAATGGCCAATGCCATCCAGCTTCTCATTTTGATAAGTTCACCTTCTCAATGCTAGTAATCAGTAGTTCTTATGGTGGTGGACAAGGAAGTGCTACTCCGCGGTCTCCCTAGAATGAATACCCCTGGCAAGAAAAGAAATAGGAACAAGTGGTGCCGCTTTCATAAGGACCACGGCCACGACACGGATGATTTTCGGGCTCTTAAAGAGGAGATCAAAGAACTCATACAGCGGGGACACGTGGCCAAGTTCGTCCGAAAAAACAGGGCCGATCTTTCACCCTGAGGAGCCTACAACCGAACAGAGAGGTCCATCGAGTTCCAAGATTCCGAACCTGGGGGCGTCCTTCACCTTATCCATGGAGATCCAATGGGGGGAGAACCAAACTCCTCCCAAGAGGTCTTCACCCTATCGTAAAAGTAGGATTTTAATTTTCAATAAGGTTGATGCTTGTAACATGGCCAAAAAGTATGTAATAATGGCTCGCCCCATTGAAGCGAACACTTAGTTTGTTTCAATAAAACTTAGCTTTTTTCTATTGAAAATTATTGTGTTTGCCTCATTTCTATCTCTCCGAATCACATCTACGACTCGTTAAACGGTAAGTTTGGAGTCCAGCTTGTCCTACAGGGTTGCTCCCACAACTTACTAAGCTTAAAAGACGAGTTTGGAATCCCACACTTGGTTCGACGTTGCTTTAGCCGCTTGCAAACAAGCAAGTGCGAGGCAGCTTACCATTCGGAATTGCTCCTACAACTCGTTAACTCTCCTAACAATAAGTTCGAAGTCCAACACTTGGTTCGATGTTACTTTTGCTACTTGCGAACGAGCAATGTACAAAGTAACTCACCATTCGGAATTGCTCCTACAATTGTTGAAACTATCTTAACGATAAGTTTGGAGTCCAACACTTGGTTCGATGCTGCTTTAGCTACTTGCGAACGAGCGAGTACAAAGTAGCTCACCATTCAGAATTGCTCCCATAACTATTGAAATTGTCTTAGCAACTAGTTCGGAGTTCACAATCATGGTTCGAAAATTTCCCTCACAGCTTGCAAGTATGCAGTTTCGGGGCTCAAAACGAACATTCATACTACCCCACTACTGGTTAAATTTTGCAACAAACGAGTTCGGAGCTCAACTCTCCCGTAGAGTTGCTCCTCAAACTTGTCACCCAAATGGCTCTCTCCTAGAGCCTGGTGAAGCTCTTCGCTCAGCTCGCCTCTAGAGTGGACCTCTTCTCAACGAGTTCGGAGCACAACTCTTCCCTAGAATTGCTCCTCAAACTTGTCTCCCAAATGGCTCTCTCCTAGAGCCTGGTGAAGCTCTTCTCTCCGCTTGCCTCCAGAGCGGACCTCTTATTAACGAGTTCAAAGCTAAAACTCTCTTCTAGAGTTGCTCCTCGCACTCACCTCCAAGAATGGATCTTCCTAAGAGCCATACAAAGCACTTCTCAACTTCATGAAGACTAGTATGTTACGGGACTATATTGACCATGAAGAAGAATAATTCTTGAACTAACTTCTGAAGAAAATTGTAGATCTTTGAGTCAGCCTCGAAGCAAGTGGTCAAACACCCCGATCGGACCTCCGTAACTCTGCAAAAATTAGTTACGGTGAAGCTCGCCACGACCATTCGCCAAGCAACACAACAGTTCGCCGAACATGACATATGGTTCGCCAAGCGACACGCTCGTTCGCCAACCATCGCGAGCATTCACCGTATTCAAGCATTCGCCAAACGGCCTAGGCCAGCCGAACAAACAGTGATCCGACCAAAAAATGAGCAAAGTTGCGTTGACCAGTCAACGGTCTAGAGCCATGTGTCCCTCATCTGTAGCTCGATGCACTCTTGCCACGCTCGCCATTTCAAGCCGAACAGACGCAGTTCTGAAAAGAAAATGAGACAAATATCTAACCTCCCAATTCACCTATTCGTTCGTCAACGTTCTTCAAAATGTTCTCCAAACGTTCGCCGTGATCGCCAGATCGAGCTAAGCAGAAGTGGATCCAAACGAAAAATGAGAGAAAAACTCTGCCTCAAGATCTGCACTCAAATCAAGATCTACGACTCAGATTCCTCAAACAAACAGAGAAACAAACAAGAAAAAAAAGAGAGATTAAGGGGTTAACAGTTCGGGTTCGGACCCGTTAGAGACCCAAACCCAAACTCCTCTCCTTCTTCTTCACTGAGCGCCCAAAACCCACCATCGCTGAATCCATCATCCGCCGAGCTTGCCCAACTCCATCAACGTGCTCCACTCCTTGAGCTTCGTCGAACCCAACATCTCCACCAACGAGTTCCAACACCGAGCTCGAGCCTCCTCCTTCGAGCTCCAACACTGAGCTCTCCTCGCCGAGCTTCTTCCGCGCCAAAAAATCGAAGCATCGAGCTTCGCCTCTAGAAGAGCTTCGAACCCACCTCCTCCATTGTCGAGCTCTCGTCAACGAGCTCCTTTTCATTAACACCTCAGTGTTGACCTTCTCCGTCTTCAAGCTCTCGTCAACGAGCTCAGCTTCTCAACAGGGTCGGCCCTACCCTAGAGGTGGGTAAGGCGGCCACCTTGGGCCCCCAGAGATTTTGCGATTTTAGGGGCCCTAAAATTTGAACTTCCTTTGTAAATATAGGTACGTGTTTTGCGCATAAAAAAATTTATATATGTTATTAGGGGCCCCCATTCGGAAGTTCGCCTAGGGCCCCTTGGGAACTCAAGGCCGGCCCTGCTTCGCAAACACCGAGCTCTAACCCTCCACCTTCGCCATAAGTAGCCGAAGCTCAGAGCTTCGTCGAACTCCAACTTCCTCATCGAGCTCCCCTTCACTGTCTCCGAGCTCCACCATCGTCAACCTCCCTCGCCAACTCGCCAAACTCCTCCATCAATGAGCTCCGTCGAGCTCCCGTCCTTCGTGAGCTCCACCGACGCCTCGATGAGCTCTCATCGCCGACCTCCATCCCTCCGTTGCTGAGCTTCACTCCTCGAGCTCAGTCGTCACCCTCGACGAAGCGGGAAACGAATGAGGAAGAGGCCGAAGAAAGAAGAAGAAGGAAGAAGGCGGGAAAGAAAGAAAGAAAGAAAGAAAGGAAAAAAAAAAGAAAAAAGGGGGCCCACGTGGCGGTCAACGGTCAACGTTGACCGGCCACGTGGCGAAGTCTGATGGGTCGGCAACGGGATCCGAACAAAAGGTGTTCCGAACGTGAAATAGAGGAAAACACCCTGCTTTGCGATGCGCGCCATCTGATCGTGATCAATGCACAGGATTGCGCCACGTGTACAGGTAAAATTTAATTAATTTAATTAATTAATTAATTAAATTAATTAATTAATTAAATTAATTGAATTATATATTTTAAAAATCCAAATAATTAATTAAAAATCGAAAAAATTAATTAATTATTATAATTAAATAATTATTATTTTCAGAATTTTAAAATTATTTTCTGAATTAATAATTATTTTTAGAATTTTAAAATTCTGAAAATAATAATTATTAAATTAGAATAATTAATTAAAATTTTTGATAATTAATTATTTAAATTCGGAAATTGAATAAAAATTCAAAAAATGATAAAAAATTGGAAAAAATTCAGAAAAATCTGGAAAAATCACAAAAATTCCTAGAAATTTTGAGAATAATTTTGGGCATTTTACAAGCACAGATTAACACCGTTACACCTCGAGCAGGATCCAAACTTCCTTAAGAACTCTGATAAAATCCTGTATGCCATTAGAACAATAAAACTACTCCTCAAAGGTTGTTAAACTCAGTCTTCGGGAGTGGGGGGCTCGTGATATGGCTAAAAATAGGATTAAATCGAGACCGTTCAAATTGGGCACGAATCTTAAAGCTCTCAGGATAAAACAGTACTTTCACTTACAAACGGGTCTGAAATGGGAACTGGGTCTTTCTTCAAAGCCTAATAACTCATAAACGGATCTGTCCTATTGGGTATGGGTAGCAGCCCATTATAAACCAATTCAGATATTTAAAGAGTAATTCAAATTCATGGTTATCTCTATAAAATGATTTAAACTCTACATCTTATCCAAAAACACCAGAACACAGGGATAAAATATTATCTCCAACTGTCTCTAAAGAAGACTATAAATACCCCTCCCCCCCCACCATAACAAGGTAATCAATCTTTTTCCACAATCTTTTTCCACATAAAACTCTTTCATAATCTTTCTGATTACTGACAAGAGCGTCGGAGGGTTCGTCGCCGAGATCCATCCCGGTGTATCGAACTTTTTGCAGGTCAACGATAGCGACCAGAAACTAGTCAAACGCCGGTGAAAGTCAACAGGTTTGCTTTACTGTTTCCAAAAAGAATCCACAAATTCATCTGTTTGCTCCCACACCAAAATTAGCAGCAACACTTTCGATTCATATATTTGAGAATTTCTTACATCTTCTCTCAAATATAGATGGCTACTATTCCATTTTTTCCAAAATTTAGAAAATATAAGGAACGAATACAGATGCTCTAACAACCTGTATAAACCCCATCTTGTACTCTTTCTCATTTTGTGAATAGAAATCAAGACTTGAGTCTACTGTTCATCGTCTTCTTCCTTTCAATTCAAGATCGGTTCAAAGGACCAGACAATGAGGAGTTTCATTGATTACAATGTAGAATTCTAGAAGTTGTCTGATCTTGCGATTTAAGCAAATGGAGTAGGAAGTTCATGACCCTGACCGATTGATCTTTGAGTCTCGTCACCGGCGTCGAAGCTCAAGGATTCATCTGAATGGTTTCGATGATGGCGGTGGGGGTTATTCTTCACCTCGAGATCATCGACGGCCACCACGGCATCATTTTCTTTACTATGTCTTCGATCAAGAACTCGAAGAGAGATTTGAGCGATTCAAAGAAAAATTTGATCGATTGGAGTTGACAGTGGAGAGTTGGCTTTGAGATTCACACCACACATATCATTCTTGTCGATCAAAGGATCGCTGGGAGTATGAGGGAAGTAAAGAAATTCAGAAGATAGTGATGGTTCTTGGCAATCGCCAACTATTCAGCGTAGGAATCCTAATTCTCAGCGTCGATATGAAGATGAAGAAAGGGGCTATTCTCGATGTAGCAGTCACTAGAGAGATAAAGAACCAAGAATTGGAGGCCGCAAGCAAGATACTGATTTGCATCGACATTGGGATGTGAGATGAGATCAGCATTGAGGCGTAGAAGATGCACACCCACTGTTCGACAAAATTTCTATGAGGAATCAACATCAACCATGAGATTGCAGGCTGGATATCTTCCTCCCCATCTGTAACACAATGCTTTATTGACTTTCTATGAGAAATCACCATCACCAACGAGGTCCCAGGGTTGGTATTGCTCTCCCCATTTGCGACAACAAGCTTCTTTGCCTCTAATCCCTAAACGCCTCAATTATGCAGTCAAAGTACCAACTTCCAAGGTGAAGATTCAACCAACTTGATACAGTCGCTCACTGTATCTGAGAAGGGAGGAAGAAGATGAGATATCGCATATCAGTCCTTTATCATTTGTATCAGTCCTCGCGTAGATATCTTTCTTTGTTAGAGTTTTTTGTAAAAGTGGAGATAATTTTGTAATTAACCCCTCGCTATTGGGTTCTCACGGATTGAGCCATGCGTACGTGGCGATCTATGAGTGGAGGATCTTTAGCATGGGGCCCACTTTACAGAATAAATGATAGGCGGTTAGTGGGTTCTTTTATGAGCTTTGCACGTGCCACGTGTCATAGCTCGATTGCAGATCAAATTCAGGGGAGAGCGCTGCTCATATAACGCTGTTGTACTCTGCTATTCTTCTTCGTCTTGAGTTTTAATTAATGAAATTTAGTTTTTTAGTTTGCCTTTTTCTTTTATCTTGCTGTTAGTGTGCATTGCCGCCATTGAATCTGCCCTTGTAGATCGATTCAATGCCGGTTAATACTCGAAGTCACCATGAGATGCCTGCCAATCCCTTCGGAGATGTATCAATGGTATCAGAGCACGGAGAAGGGCTGATACCCACTCAGATCGAGCCCATCGGTCCTTGAGTCTGGATCTCACTCTGGACTCGGATCACAGGTCCCGTCAATGCGAGGATCCACCCCTAGGGGGTGTAGATCCTCAACAGTCGACCGATCTGAGTCATCGGATGGGTAACCTTGAAATATCGATGGGTTCTTTTACCGCTGATGTGTAGACCCATGTCAATAATATGCAGTCATAGGTGGACAAGATCCAAGCGATGGTAGAGTGATTGATGCCTTTGGCAGAGAGAGGAGGACACTCTGGTCCTGAATCAGCTCCTACTCCAAATGGCTCCTATCCTCCACCCTTCAATAACCCCGTAGATCCCCACCATTTTAGGAGGTGGGCACGAGATGACGATCGGAGGTGGGATCAAAGAGGAGGAGGTGATTTTGACAGGTCTTATTCCATTTTTCTGAGGCACGCCAAACTGGGGATTCTAATCTTTGATGGCAGCAGAGATGTCACCAATTGGTTGTTCCACCTGGAACACCATTTTGACACCCAGTGAATCGAAGCCAAACACCAGGTTGATTTCAGTGTGTACTTTCTCAGGGAGGATGCCTTGCTGTGGTAGAGGTGGTTCAAACGGCAGAGTGGTCCTGTAGTAACTTGGGAGATGCTCAAGAAGGAGCTATTGCTGCAATTCGGACCCGCCGAACTTCAAAATCCCACAAACACTCTATTGAAACTCCGACAAACAGGTCTGGTGCTTGACTACCACAAGGAGTTTATTAGGTACAGTCACTTGAGTAAGCCTCTGGAGATGCCAGTTCTCGTCGATTGTTTTATTTCGGGGTTGAAGAAGGAAATACAATAAGAGGTAATACTCAAATGACCAATCACTGTGACTAATGCTTATAGGGAAGCACAGGCTACGGAAACTATACTAATGTGTCAAAGGAAGGCCGCAAAGTTTCATGGTGCTGGAACCAAACTTGCATATGCCCCTTATCCTCCCCAAAGTAAACCACCAATCACCAATATCAGTAAACCTTAACTCCTGAAGCTCCAAAACTCACTAAATTTGATAGGATTTTGAATGAGAAGAAGGCACAAGGCTTATGTTTCCGATGTGATGAGAAATGGGTGAAGGGCCACCGATGTAGAGGTAGATCTCTGTTGCAGATTGAGGGTGAAATTGATGCCCCAGGAGATGACATGCTGAGGTATCGCCACCTGGTAGTGCAGACACTGATACAGGAACTGAGGAAGAGCTGCAATGCATACAGACTCTTAGTCCCCCTACTGCCCAACCTGTTATTTCCTCAAAGCCATTGTAGGAGTGGAAACCCTTCAGACATTGAGGTTGAAGGGTACTCTCTCCAATAAAGAAGTTTATGCTTTATTTGACATAGGCTCTACTCATAATTTCATTGATGTACAAATTGTGAAGAGAATTAAGCTACCAGTGACCAAGGGTATATGCTTTGAAGTTACAGTAGCAGGGGGGAAAGGCTTAAATGTGAAGGGTTGTGTACAGGGGTTGTGTTTGTTTGCCAAGGGGTGAAAATCAAGTCTAATTTCTACATACTTCCCCTAAGAACTAGTCAAGTGGTGTTGGGAGTCGATTGGGTGAGGACATTGGAGGGTGTCTGAGTCAGCTTTAAAAGCTACTCACTACACTTTGAGCAAGAGGGCACGATACACATGTTGAAGGGAATTACTAACAGACCACTCGATATGGTCACAACGAAATCCATGCTGAGGAACTTGAAGCATATGAAGGAAGGGTTGATACTGCAGGTAACCCTGCTGCCAGTTTCACACCAGAATGCCAAACCTCTACCCCTGAATTATCTGACATCCTCCAAGAGTATGGTGAAGTCTTCCAAGAGGCTTTCCAATTCCCTCCAAATAGAGAATGTGACCACAAGATACCCTTACACCCCAATACAAAACCAATCAGTTTGAGGCCCTATAAACACCTATGGCATCAAAAAAATGAGAATGAAAAATTGGTGAAAGAAATGTTGAACTCAGGGGTCATTCGACCTAGCTCTAGTCCCTTTGCATCACCCATAGTGATAGTGAAGAAGGATGATGGTACATGGAGAATGTGTGTGGATTTTAGAGCTCTAAACAAAGTCACCCTCAAGTGAACTACTTGAGGGTGACTTTGCCCATACCTATAATCGATGAACTACTTGATGAGTTGCATGGCTCGGTGGTATTCAGCAAGTTGGATCTCAGGAGTGGATATCATCAAATACGCATGAATGAGGAGGGCATCCCGAAGACGGCATTCAAGACCCGTAAGGGTCATTACGAGTATGTGGTCATGCCGTTTGGACTAACCAATGCCCCATCAACCTTTCAGGCCCTCATGAACTCGGTGTTCAAGCCTTATCTCCGGAATTTGTGTTGGTTTTTTTTATGACATCTTAATCGACAGTAAATCTATGAAAGAGCATAAAGAGCATCTGCGATTGGTGTTGCAGCTACTGAGGAATAACTCTTTGCAGGATAAGCTCAGTAAATGCATTTTTGGTGTGAAGGAGGTGGCTTATTTAGGCCACATTGTCTCTGACCAGGGTGTGAGGGTAGACCCAAGCAACATAGCGGCAGTTAATTCATGGCCAGTGCCCAAGACATTGAGAGCTTTGAGGGGTTTCTTGGGGTTGGAAGGTTATTATAGGAAGTTCATCCACAAGTATGCCACTATTTTGTCTCCCCTGGTGGCTTTAACAAAGGAAGGGGCTTTTAAATGGTCGCAGGCAGCTCAGAATGCTTTCGAAGCTCTTAAACTTGCATTGACTACCCCCCCCCCCCCCCCCCCCCCCAGTTCTCCAGCTCCCTGGTTTTTCTAAAACCTTTATTCTTGAGTGTGATGCTTCAGGCAAAGGGGTTGGTGACATCCTGATACAACAGCAACGTCTTATAGCTTTTTTGAGCAAGGAGCTTAAAGGGAAGAGTAGGTATTTGTCAGCCTACGAGAAGGAAATGCTAGCTATTTTACATGACGTCAAAAGGTGGAGGCACTATTTATTGGGGAAGGAGTTCATAATCTGAATAGACCATAAACCCCTCAAACATTTGCTTGAGCAAAGGTTAGATACTGAAGCGCAGCAAACATGGCTATGGAAATTGCATGGGTATCAATTTTTGGTTGAGTACAAGAAGGGGAAAGAAAATGTTGGGGTAGATGGTCTCTCGAGAGCCTTCGAAGACCAGCAAATCCAAGCCATTTCCATAGTGCAACCTTCGTGGATACTGAAGTTAAAGAAGGAAGTTGAGATGGATCCTTTCTACAAAGAGATCCAGGATAAGATTGATCAAGTGGGCTTGGGGAACTCTGAATATGAGTATCAGAATGGGTTATACTTTTATAAAGGGAGGGCTCTGTTAAACCCTTCATCTCCTCTCACCAGTAAGCTCATAGAGTTGTATCACACAACTCTGCAAGGAGGGCATTCCAGCTTTGAGAAAACGTGGGTCAGGCTCAAGGCTGTAGCTCATTGGAAGGGAGCAAAGGGGATGCTGAAAGCTTATATCAAGGGATGTGATATCTGTCAGAGGTGTAAGTATTCCAATCAGTCACCCTCTGGTCTACTATAACCTCTTCCCATCCCCATAAATGTGTGGGAAGATGTGAGTATGGATTTCATTGAAGGCCTACCTAGAAGTTGGGGAAAAACTACAGTGTTAGTAGTGGTGGATCCACTCTCCAAGTATGGCCACTTCATTCCTTTAACTCATCCCTAGACTGCGAAGAAAGTTGCTGAGCTTTTTGTGCAGCATGTTGTCAAGCTATATGGGGTGCATGTCTTTATTGTGAGTGATCGAGATGCGATCTTCACAAGTCAGTTATGGAAGGAAATCTTCAATTTGCAAGGTACGAGGTTGTGTCTGAGCACTTCGTTCCATCCCCAAACTGACAGGCAAACCGAGGTCATTAACAGAACTTTGGAAACATACCTACGATGTTTCTGTGCCTATAAGCCTACAACTTGGGCTAATGCCCTCCCATGGCCGGAGTATTGGTATAATACCAGCTCCCATAGCTCCACAAAATTCTCTCCCTATCAAATTTTGTATGGACGTGCACCACCAACCCTCCTTCCTTATACCCCCAAGACTACCAAATCTTTAGAGGTGGAACAGAGTCTGATTGAGAGAGATCTTGTACTCCGCCTGTGCAAGGACAACTTGAAGAAGGCCCAGACATGAATGAAAGCCATTGCTGATAATAGTAGGGTGGAGAAGGAATTTGCTATTGGTGACCTTGTGTGTTTGAAGCTCAAGCCTTATAGGCAGCTTTCAGTAGGAGGGAAGCGCATCCATAAGCAGTCGCACTTGTATTATGAACCTTATGCAGTGGTTGAAAGAGTTGGACCAGTCGCCTATCAACTGCAGTTGCCCCTCGAAGCCAGAATCCACAACGTTTTCCCCATATCGCAGCTTAAGAGACACGTGGGAGATGCCAGCAAGCTTCAACCACACATCCCTTCCTATTTCCATGAAGATACAGCTGAGCCCCTATTGATATTATACAAGAGAATGGTCGAAAAGAGAGGAGTAGCAGTGACCGAAGTTTTGATTCAATGGAAAGGGGGAGAGAAGGAAGAAGCGACATGGGAAGAATTCTAGGATATCTACGATCGTTTTCCTAAATTCCAGAAGAATTTGGAAGCTCCTCTTTACGGGGGGAGGGTTGATACAGTCGCTCACTGTATCTGAGAAGGGAGGAAGAAGATGAGCTGTCGCGTATCAGTCCTCACTGTATCTGAGAAGGGAGGAAGAAGATGAGCTGTCGCGTATCAGTCCTTTATCATTGTGTATCAGTCTTCGCTTAGATATCTTTCTTTGTTAGAGTTTTTTGTAAAAGTGGAGGTAATTTTGTAATTAACCCCGTGCTATTGGGTTCTCACGGATCGAGCCATGGGTACGTGGCGATCTATGATGGAGGATCTTTAGCGTGGGGCCCACTCTACAGAATAAACGGTAGGCAGTTAGTGGGTTCTTTTATGAGCTTTGCACGTGCCACGTGTCGTATCTTGATTGGCAGATCAGATTCAGGGGAGAGTGCTGCTCATGTAACCCCGCTGTACTCTGCTCTTCTCCCTCGTCTTGAGTTTAGATTAATGAAATTTAGTTTTTTAGTTTGCCTTTTTCTTTTATCTTGCTGTTAGTGTGCATTGCCGCCATTGAATCTTCCCTTGCAGAACGATTCAACGCCGGTTAATACTCGAAGTCACCGTGAGACGCCTGCCAATCCCTTCGGAGATGTATCACAACTATGAGGGTTGAGGATCGCGCACCAAGTGTTGGATCGAATTCCCATGAAAAATTAGAGTTGTCAAGGAATGATCCAAAGCTCACAGTCAAAGGTTTCGAAGCTCTCAACCACTGATTCAGTGCAAAATGATGATGATGTGAAGCCTCAAGTGAAGATCATGTGATTGTATCAACTAATTTTGATGAGAATCACTGTCGATCTTTTGGTAGAAAACCATGTCACGACCATTCTTCAAATCAGTTGGGTCTGCCTCAATTTGGCATATACTCAAGTTTTAGAGTCTCTGATCAAACATCATCTGATGCTACAAGAGATCGGTTTTCAAGAGTTAATGTGGGTGAGGATGTTGTTTCAAAGGATCAAGCAACTACAGAAGTATCTGCCTCAAATGTTCCTGACTGCAAGGATGAAATGTAGCCTTTTGATGCACAATTTCTGCACGAAGAGTCTCATGCTAACTTAGCTGAACATGTGGATACAACACATTTGGTCAATCCATTGATGGATTCTCTAGATTGGGCAGGTGATCATCTACAAAGTCCTAGCATTTTACATGATGTATCATTGAATACTGTTCAATCTGATAAAGAACAGAGTGAGGTTGAGGAGAATGTATTCAAATCAGCAAATGGGAATGTATTGTGTTCAAAAGCAATTGAGGTTGATTTTTCAAACCCTAAAGCACTAGTAGAGTTTGATGCTCAACAGGTAAGGTTGTTTAAAGGGAATACTCAAGCATTTTCTAATGGCCAACAAATTGAGTTGTACTTGTCTCCTCACACTCAAGCAATGCCTTTATTCTATCAAAGGAGCTCTTGGTGTTGGACATTCTTCGTATCAGAAGGAACTATGAGATTGGCATCAAAGGACACATGCTTGACAGGTTTCGTTGGTGGGAGGAATGTAGACGGGGAGTGAAGACTTTGAAGGAGTTTTTGGTGGCTATCATTAGGAATTTTAATTGCCTGATACCAATTGGTATAGGTGATGATTTGTCCTATAAGGGTTTGGAGCAAGATCAGGTTGATAATTCTCTCCTGGGTTATGGTGATGTATCTGTTGTGGCTACACAGGGTGGGATTAGTTCCCATGGAATTGATTGGGTTAGAAAAACAGGGTACTTTTTAGTCCAGTTCCTTCATGTATCCCTAGTTTCTTACGAGATCACCAGTGTTCATTTAAAGGAGGGTATGTTGGAGTGGATATAACTTGGGACTCTTAAGAGAGTAGCGCATAGGCAAGGCATGAAGAGAGATCTCCTTCAGTTCATAAGAGTTCGTGATACTGGTCAGGAAAATAAGTATCGCAGAACTTCTCCTGCAGGATTGGTACAACCACCTGCGCCTGCAAATCCTCCATTTCTTCAGCAGCAATGGATGTCAGCCCAAGTAACACAAATGTATTATGTGCCTTGAACAAAAAGTATTGTTATTCTCCATGGAGATGGAAATAAGAAGCATATTGAAGAGAGATGTGATGAGAAAATGCCATTGGTCAAGCTAACTACTTTTCAAAATGATATAGACAAGCTGGAAGACAAATTGGAAAACTTTTACGGTGCAGTGGCTGTACTAAAGGTTGGAGGAACTAATGAAGCTGAATTGTCCGAGAGAAATGACAAGGTGGAGTCATAGCAGAGATCTCCTGCTCATGCTAAAATTTTGTAAAATGCTTTAGATGAACACAACCCTGAACTACGAGTAAGTGAGGCTGAGGTAGCCTGCCAACCAAGGCTGATAGTTCCAGCAGCTTATACCTCTGAAATTGAGACTCTTGGTCCAGTATATGAAGACATATAGGCACTGCATCAACATTTGCTTCAACAAATTGCTGAGAGAGATGACTATAGCATCAAATTAATATCAGAAAGTGTGAGGATGAAGCAAAGTATCGTTTCTCTTCTCGCTGAAAAACTAGACAAATCCAAGCAACTCCAGCAAGTTAATGCTTCAGTCGAATTTCTCAAAGTGAAAATAGCTTGAGCCAAAGAGCAGGTTAAAACACAAGTTGCTGAAGCGATCAGTCTCTTCAGAGAATAGGCATATCACTATCAATGTGGTTCAAGTACTTCAAGAAGGGGTCTTCAAGTTATATGGCATGCCTGCGTCAATTGTTTCTGATCGGGGGCCTCAAGAGAGAATGCAGAAACTTGATAATGCTCATATAAGAGAAAGAGAATATGCATTTGGTGATATTGTGCATCTTAGAAGACAAATTTTGTTGGCAGCTAGGCAAGTGAATGCAGGGTTGGTTGGTTCAGTTGTGTACGGTGTTCTTTCAGACCAATACTACATCAACTGAGCCTATTAGAAAGTTTTTGAGAAGCAACAGAGAGAGGTTGTGGCAACCTTAATTATGAGTGTTGTATCAGTCCTGAGTACTTAAAAGGTGAAGCTTCTCTTTTGGAATGGACAAGCCTTGATGCTATAATTGCCCAACTCAACCCATCAAATTTGCTATGTGTTCTAGGCAGTCAAGAGAGAATCCGTAGCCATCCTGTACTGCAAGATGTGAAGAAAATATATCCAAGTAGGTTGAGAATTAATGTTCCTCTTGTGGCTGCTCTTGATGAAATTAGTTCCCAGTTCCATGGGACAACAATTCTTGAGTTGCAGGTAGATGGACTGCTACTAGGATTTGGGGAAGCAACCATCACCAAGAGATTAGTGCTCAAACGCATTACTGCAAAGCTCCTTGTATTCAACCCCAGTGGAGGGAGATAGATGAGAAGAGTATTGAGAGATTTATAATCTTTTTTAATCCACCATGGGCAGCTCTTTTTGATGGGGGAAGGAATGATCCAATACCTTAATTGGATCCAGATCAAATGAGCTGATGTAGTTCTCAAGTTGCTGCTGTTGTCTCTATCTGAAAGAAGAGGGGGAAATTGTTGCATATCAGTCCTGATATTTGCGCATCAGTCCAGTTATGAATAAATGTAATTGAGGGTTGCTTTTGCTTAATTCCATGTAATCTTTCATATTAGTTCCTACTAGTATCATGCACGTGCGATGCACGTGGAGGAGGAAGGAAAAGGACAAAAAAAAAACCTACCAACACGTGCGCTGCACGTGTTTGCACACATAAAAAAAATAAAAAATTGTTTATTTGTTTGGAACCCCATCACTCCCATTATAATAGTTATAGATAGATATTGTAATAGTGTGGACTACACGTGCAGTTAGGTGAATTAGTGGGTATTAGGCTCTAACAACCTATACTAGAATAATGCACGTGCGGATGCACGTCTACAAAAAAATATAGTCATTAAATTAAATAAATTGTTCACAAGAAAAGATGTAGTAAATTATCTAACCGCCTTTAACAAAAATTTGTTCCGAAAATAAAAAAGAATAATTAGCAATTAAGCCACAACAATCCCCATTATATAGTTCCTAAACTCATTACCTAATAAGGCAAGAACAAAACAAAGTCAATAATGTATCCATAATAATTAAGTCATCATCATCATCCAAAACGCCATCAAGTTCTCTACGATAGTTCCACATTGGACTTCCTCCATCTCCACATATTGATTAACCCTCGCTGTCGCTAATGCACCTGCACCTGCACCGGCTAAGGCATTTTTAAGAATACATTTTTTTTTAATAATAATCACAGGGGTCCTATACACCCCCAAAATTAGTCTTGTTGGCTACAAAACATCATAAAACTTTGGAGATGCATTTTGTTTTCACAAAAAAAAAAAAATGGAAATTCAATATAGTCTTCGCCGTAGATTACAATTCTACAAGGGAAAATAGAAGTATAACATCCACAATTTTGATTGGGGGGGGGGGGGGGGGGGGGGGGGGGGGGGGGGGGGGGGCGTGTTTGAGTATAACCGTTGGTTATATAGGTATATATTCTCACTATATAAATAATATAATGTGTAATATTATTGTATGGGTAACACGTGTATTATACGTATTAATTGTATGGATATCGAACCGCAGGTTGAGTGTGTTGGGAGCCCAGTATCCAAATCAGTATTTATCCATTATCCTATAAATACTGGCTTGTGATAATAGTCTACGTATTCCAATCTTGATACCTAGTGTAAATATCTCAAGCGTCTTAGTCTAGGATATTAATTCTAATTTCTCTCTTATCATTTCTCATAATCTCCAACAATGACACCTCAATTCTAAGTTTTGAATTATGTTAAATAATGATAATATAAGTTTGCTGAAAATGTTTTAGTGCTATTGTATAACAACAATTGGAATATACAAACAAAATAGATCACAAAATGGAGTATTGCATGTGTAAGTTTAGGGTATATTAGCGAAAATACTACGACTGCATTATATAAGTCTAGAAACACAAAACACTTATAAAGCGACATTTATCTTACAGGAGTCAGATACGAACATCTGCATTAGCTGAATGTTTGATGTAGTTTTTTTTTCTTAACTCGGGGAAAACTAAAATGAGAAGAAAAAATCTCTAACAGGGTATCTTGAGAGAAGCCTCCTTAGCTTAAAAGAGTGTTCATGTACGGGTGTTACGTTTGCACTTGAATAAAAAATAGTTGGATATGTTTACACAATGTATTATATACAGTCTTCAATTTTCAACTAAAGAAAGGGAAAGGGAAAGGGAAAACAAGGTTGTTGCAAAAGACATGGTTCTTTTATATAGACCATAGGAGCTACGAAGCCTATATAAGAGCTTTTTACCCTCCCCACTCGCACCCCTCTTGCCACCCACCCACCCACCCTCCTAGTTCCTGATGCAATTAAAAGCTCGTAGAGCCAAGAGTTGGTTGTTTACGATTCCTGTAGAACAAAAAATATAGCATACTAAATGATAAACTCAAAACAACAGAATTTCTGTAAATCATCCTAGGAGGTAAATCGGATGATCGTGCAGAATTAAAAACAATAAAATAAAATAAAATAAATGCAAGAGTGATAAGAAAAGCAAATACAGATGACGCAACGATATAACGTGGTTCGACTCCCAGATCTACGTCCACACCACCTACTTGTAGAAATTCTCCGCCACAAACGTTTCACTGTACTCAAAACTATTGTACAGTGATTCTCGGATTCAGGCCGAGAGACCTATTGCACCCACAAGACTTCTAATCCAAGTTCCGTCAATCTCACCGAAGTAGAAAAGAAATGAAAAGAAAACTTAAGATCGTTAATGATCTTGACTGAAGAATACAACCAAATAAACGCTCACACTCGGATTGATTAAATGAAGGATTAGTTCAGAAATTTTCTCAGAAGTTATTAGGAGAAGAAGATACAGTGGATACGTTCAATTAAATAGAAGAGGAAGTGTATCGATCAAAAATAGAAACGATACATTCCAAAATAGTATACAGCTCAGGTTACGGTCGACCGTCAAAAACGTGCGGTCGACCGTTCAGCTCTCTGTCGTAAGTAGAGAGATGAAAGGTCGACTGCTATCTTAAGCAACTCAGGTTGCTGTCGACTGTGACGCGGTTGACTGACATTATGTACGGTCGACCGGTCTTGGCTGTATAAATTGAATCCACTTTATTTTCTTACCATAAACTAATCAATCTTTAATCAATCATTTACAATAAATATCTCACGAAAATATTACAAAAAATCCAGACTTGATAGATTGCTTGGAGGCCAATTAATTGAGAACTCTTTTTGAATATCTTCCTCTTTTGCTTGTATATGCAATCTTCCTTTATTACTCTTCTTATTTGTATATTTGTGAATCTCTCTTGGATCTCTTTTTGATGTTATTTGATCCTGAAAATCGAACACACTAAATTCAAACTTATTAGTATAAGTGAGCACGTATTGTGCACACCAAACTAAGAGTCAACAATCTCCCCCTTTTGGTGTGAACAAAACATGCATGAATATTTGAAAATTTAAAACACAACATATGAATACTCTCCCTGAATTTAGTACATCCTGTAATACAGATTTTCATATAGATAAAGCTTTTAAGGGAGTGAATACTCCCCCTTAATATAATGCTACCTGTAATACAGAACTTAAAGAACAAATATAAGATAGGGGGTGAGAGTAATATACATAGTTGTTCATGAAATAATTTGAAAATTTATGAAATAAGGAGAAAACATTTTGAAAACATTCTAAAAACAATTCTCCCCCTTTTTGGAACACACCAAGAGGGAATAAATGAAGGAGACATAAGTAAAATAAGCCTTGGAAAATTCATAGAGCAAATCATCAATGAAAACACCAAAGAATATGAGAACATTTTATGATATTACAATGAATACAAACTTGTAATTTTTAAGAAAGTGAAAGAGAATCTTCTTACATGATACCGTTGATAACGAGACTCTTTGCTATACAGTGAGAGCTCTTCATAATATCATAGATTCGAGATTCTCCCCAATACACATGAAAGCAGCAAAAAAATTCAAGATTTTGAGAAAGGAACATCGATTTTATAAAACTTTGAAAATATGGACCAGAGAGGGAACCGGTCGACCTCACGGTCGACCGCTAAAAGAGATTTTGAAAAGAATCATTCAGAGCGCATACCGGTCGACTGCAAACTGCTATTTGTAGAAAAATTGTCCAGAGAGCATGCCGGTCGATCGTACGGTCGACCGCAATAAGCAAAATTAGAGAGTCGAAAAATAATCTAAAACCGAGACTAAGCCGGTCGACCGCACAGTCAACCGACCAACACAAAAAGTTTTTAGGTGGAAAAATCAAAAACATTTAATGCTCCTCTCAAAAAGTAAAAACGTTTTTCGTCTAAAGGTTTTGTAAAAATATCAGCAAGTTGCGAATCGGTAGAAATATACTCAAGCAAAATATCACCCTTTTAAAAGTGATCTTTAATGAAATGACACCTAATATCAATGTGTTTTGTGTGACTGTGTTGGTCAGAGTTTTTGGTCATATGAACGGTGCTAGTGTTGTCACATTTGATTAGAATATGATCAAAGAATACCTTATAATCCTCGAGAGTATGTTTCATCCATAATACCTGCGCACAACAGGATCTTACCGCAATATACTCAGCTTCGGCAGTAGATAGAGTAACAGAATTTTGCTTATTGGATGCCCACGAGACAAGGTAGTCACCCAAAAAGTGACATGTACCACTAGTGCTCTTTCTATCTATCAAGCTCCCGACATAATCTGCATCAGAGTATCCTACAAGAGAAAAATTTCTATTCTTCGGGTACCAAAGACCAGTATTTGGTGTGCCTTTGAGATATCGAATGATACGCTTAATGGCAACAAAATGTGATTCTTTGGGACACGATTGAAAACGTGCACATAAACAGACACTAAACATAATATCAGGATGGGATGTAGTAATATAAAGTAAACTACCGATCATACCTCTGTAAGTAGAAATATCAACATTGTTACCATATTCGTTTTTGGATAGCTTAGTGGTAGTGACCATCGGAGTTTTGTAAGCAATAGCATTTTCAAGTCCAAACTTCTTGACAAGTTCTTTTGCGTACTTGGATTGGTTTATAAATATGTCATCCTTTCTTTGTTGTATGTGAAGTCCAAGGAAATAAGTTAGTTCTCCCATCATACTCATTTCGAACTCATCCTGCATTTGCTTTGAAAACCCCTTGCAAAGATTTTCATTAGTGGATCCAAATATAATATCATCAACATAAAAAACGATTAAAATATCTTTAAAAGCATGCTTTACAAATAGTATAGTGTCTACTTTTCCTTTAGAAAAGCCTATGTGAAGAAGAAACAAACTTAGCCGTTCATACCAAGCACGAGGGGCATGCTTCAAACCATAAAGAGCTTTATCAAGCCGAAAAACATGGTTTGGGTGTGTGGGATCAGTGAATCCCGGTGGTTGTGCCACATAAACTTCTTCCGAAATAAATTTATTTAAAAATGCACTTTTAACATCCATTTGAAAAAAAGTAAAATCCATATATGCAACAAAAGCAAGTAAAATACGAATGGCTTCAAGCCTAGCAACTGGTGCAAAAGTTTCATCAAAATCTACATTCTCTTGTTGATTATAACCTTGTGCAACAAGACGGACCTTATTCCTAGTGATTGAACCAGATTCATCTAACTTGTTCCTAAACACCCACTTAGTGCCAAGTATAGTCCTATTGTGAGGTCGAAGAACAAGTCTCCATACTTGATTCTGTTTGAATTGATTAAATTCTTCTTGCATTGCAATGATCCAATCATTATCTTGCAAGGCCTCCTTAATGTTCTTAGGTTCAAGTATGGAAACGAAAGCGGTAAAACACATAAAATTTTGAGCTTGAGTGCAAGTAGTTACCCCTTTGGACATATCACTTCGTATAAGAGATGGTGGATGACTAGACATGATTTTTCATGCGGGACGTCTCTCACTTATGGAGCCTTGATGTTGTATATTTTCATCTTCCATGACATCAATTTGTTGTTTGGTTTTTAGGTTCATTTTTGTCTTAAAGCACCACTTGATTTTGATCATTTGCTTGTGGTTCTTCTTCAATACGAACCTGTTTCTTTTCAACACGAACTCCTGTCTCATGATCATCAACAACATGTAATATTTCTTTAGAGTAGGGATTAGTTCCATAAAAAACATCAATAGATTCCTGAATTGTGCATCTTCTTTTGTTGAATAGACGATATGCTTTGCTACTAAGAGAATATCCCAGGAAAACACCTTCATCACTTTTACGATCAAACTTCCCCAAGTTATCAAGGGTATTTAAAATGAATACTTTGCATCCGAAGACACGAAAGTAACTTAGGTTGGGAATTTTACCATAATATAGTTCAAAAGGAGTTTTCTCAAGATATTTTCTAATGATTACTTGGTTTATGATATAGCATGCTGTATTGACAGCCTCTGTCCAAAATAATTTAGGTAAATCTTTTTTACTAAATATGGTACGAGCTATTTCTTGCAGAGATCGATTCTTCTTTTCAACAACCTCATTTTGTTGGGGAGTGCGAGGACATGCGAAATCATGTTTTATTCCCTCTTTGACACAAAATGATGTGAAGAGTTCGTTTTGAAATTTCCCACCATGACCACTACGAATAGTAACAATGGTGAAGCTTTTCTTATTTTCCACTCTACGACAGAATTTTTGAAATACATATACTGTGTCATCTTTTTTTGGCAAACAGGCAACCCAATTAAATCTAAACAAAAGCATATCATGCACCACTATTACTACGTGTTCGTGATGGACCAAAAAGATCTATGTGTAAGAGTTCAAGGGGTCTAGAAGTTGATACCATTTTCTTTGATTTGTGAGAACTTTTAGTTTGCTTACCAAATTGGTATGACTCACACGGTTTGTCTTTTTCGAATTTGATTTTGGGAATTCCTCTCACAAACTCCTTGCTTACAAGTTTGTTTAGATTGTCCATGGCCGTGTGACTAAGCCTTCGATGCCATAGCCATCCATCCTCATTTCGTGCGACAAACCATCTCACACTTTCCTGTGCTAATTCATTTGAATTTATAACATATACATTGTTGCATCTGTTAGCAAGAAGTAAACAGAATTTATTGTTATTTAGTACAGTGCATGTATTTTTATCAAAAGTAACAATGTATCCTTTATCACGTAGTTGGCTAAAACTAATTAAGTTATGCTTTAGACGACTTACCAATAGAACATCCTCAATGGAGCATGAGAAACCAAAGTTAATTTTACCTTTACCAATGGTTTGACCAGTGCTATTATCTCCAAAGATGATGTCCTTCCCCTTTTCCCTTGATAGTAATGAAAAATATCTGCTGTCACCAGTCATGTGATTGGAGCATCCACTATCAAGGTACCACCAATCTTTAGTCTTAATGCGTTGAGATACCTACATCAAGATTAGTAGGTATAGTTTTGCGTGCCCAAGTTTGTTTTGAACCTGCATTTGTATTCTTTCTCATCCACACAAAATTAGAATTCCTTTTTAGTGAATAGTTATAAGAAATATGCCCAAGTCTACAGCAAAAATGACATGTGATTCGGCTATGCCTTGGGTCATGCACACTTGTATGATTTATATTTGTTTTGTGAATGTGTTGATTTCTATACAAGTGTGTACAACATGATGGTTTTTGATGAGGTATTGGCTCTTCGTAACCAAGCCCTCGATTATCATGATAGGATCTTGAATCTTTTGTAATAAAGTAACTGGGCCCTTCATGCTTTTCAATAATTTTTCCAAGCTCAATTACCTTTTTACACAGTCTTTTTCTAGTAATCTCATCGTCTTTTGTATTCCAACGAAGAGTATCTAGTGTGGTATCAAGAATCCTATTTTGTTTAAGGGCTTCATTACATCCTTCCACTACTTCATCAAATTTTTTTTGCATTCTTCTAAATCATTTGTGAGCTTGGCAGATTTCTCCTGAATCTCTCTTAAGTGATCATCATATTTTGCTAGCTATTCACAAATTTGTTGTTTTAAAATCTCATTTTCTTCTAGCAAAACATCATGATCTTTTCGACATGACTCAAGTTTTTCCAAAATTAGGACATTCTTATTTTTCAGTTTTTAATTTTTTGTTATGCAAGCGTCATGTATTTCATTAGAATTTTGTTTATATTGCCTAAGTTCACGACTTAGTTTCTTAGCATAGTCTTTCAAACCATTACACATATCTACAAGTTCACCATAAGTTGGTTTTTCGATTACCTCTTCCTGAGAAGGTGATTGCACCTCACCACTCCTAAGAGCCATGAAGCCGACGTTGTCGTAATCTTGCTCTTCCTCACTTGAATCCGAGTATAGCCAAGTTGCTTTTAGCACCTTCTTTTTCTGACTTGGATTTGAGCGTTAGTGGTCCAAGTTTCTGTCTTGTTGAATAGGATAGTTTGCACCGATGTGTCTGGGCTTCTTGCACTTGTATCACACATCTTCTTTCTCCTTTTCCCTTTCTTCTTGATACCTGCCATATTTTTTGTGTTTGAGGTACTTACGAAATTGTCTTGGTAATAGAGCAATGTCCTCGTCTGACTCCTCATGATCTGAATCAGCTTTTGAAGGTCGGGCCTTTTTCTGCCTTTAGTGCAATGGTTTTCTCCTCAGTCTTTGGTTCAATCCCGATATTTTGCCTGTATCTTTTTGTCTCTAACATTTTCATCTCGTACGTCTTTAGCTTTCCTTGAAATGTATAGTAGTCGAATCCCTTCTCTTCGAGAGTCTCTCTCATTGCCGCGGCCTTAACGTCCCACTCTGACGTGAGACAGCTTATGAGCTTTCCGACATTACGGTCATCATCAAGCCCCTTACCTAAGATTTCAAGTTCGTGGGCAATGATATCGAAGCGGGTAAGCATTTGGTCCACATTTTCTCCTGGTAACATACGAAACACATCAAACTTACAGAAACACAAATTCACTTTAGCTTTTACCTCAGAAGCGGTTCCTTCATGCCGCCTCAGCATGTTGTTCCAGATCTCGTAAGCTGTTTTGCAGTTACGCCCACATCGCATTAGTTCTTCATTGTTCAATCCTGGATAAAGAGCCGTCATGGCTTTGGAATTTACTGTCTTGAGGGATAACTCCACCTTTGTGAATTCCTTCTTTCCATCGCTGACTGGGATTTCTGTTTTTTTGATACATACATTCCATACTAATTCTCCGAGCATCTACAAAAAATGAGATATACAAACTTTCCATACGTCATAGCATTTTCCATCGAAAAATGGTGATTGTGTAAGACTTTTCCTATTGGAGACAAAGGGCTCCGATGAGTACAAGTTTAGGGGAGGAGGGATTTCGACAATTGGACCTTTTGCTTATGCTTTTAAGCTTTTTATAGGCACCTCGCTCTGATACCACTGTAAATCACCCTAGGAGGGTGAATAGGGTGATCGTGCGGAATTAAAAACAATAAAATAAAGTAAAGTAAATGCAAGAGTGATAAGAAAAGCAAACACAGATGATGCAGCGATATAACGTGGTTCGACCCCAGGTCTATGTCCACACCACCTATTTGTAACAATTCTCCGCCACAAGCGTTCCACTATACTCAAAACCCTTGTACAATGATTCTCGAATTCAGGCCGAGAGACCTATTACACCCACAAGACTTCTAATCCAAGTCCTGTCAATCTCATCGAAGTGGAAAAGAAATGAAAAGAAAACTCAAGATCGTTAATGATCTTGACTGAAGAATACAACCAAATAAACGCTCACACTCGGATTGATTAAATGAAAGATTAGTTTAGAAATTTTCTCAGAAGTTATTAGGTGAAGAAGACACAGTCGATTCATTCAATTAAATAGAAGAGAAAGTGTACCGATCAAAAATTAAAACGATACATTCCAAAATAGTATACAGCTCAGGTTACGGTCGACCATCAAAAACGTGCAGTCGACCGTTCATCTCTCTGACGTAAGCAGAGAGATAAAAGGTCGACCGCTATTTTAAGCAACTCAGGTTGCGGTCGACCGACATTATGTACGGTCGACTGGTCTTGGCTGTATAAATTGAATTCACTTTGTTTTCTTACCATAAACTAATCAATCTTTAATCAATCATTTACAATAAATATCTCACGAAAATATTACTAAAAATCCAGTCTTGATAGATTGCTTGGAGGCCAATTAATTGAGAACTCTTTTTGAATATCTTCCTCTTTTGCTTGTATATGCAATCTTCCCTTATTACTTTTCTTGTTTGTATATTTGTGAATCTCTCTTGGATCTCTTTTTGATATTATTTGATCCTGAAAATCTGACTCACTAAATTCAAACTTATTAGTATGAGTGAGCACGTTTTGTGTATACCAAACTAAGAGTCAACAATTTCAACATAGACTATCACTTGATAGCCAAGTACTTATGTTGGAATTATTTAAGTGAACACTTCGTATTTCAAAAGAAGTCATGCATACTTGATTTTCATTGTACATACTTAACTAAGATTTGGTTTTGAGAACAAAGTTATTATAATTAAGTAGAAACCTGAAGTATTACGGAGCGTTACTTCTGTGAGCGGCAAATGAGTTTCTGCAAGATTTTCTGGTTTTCTTTCATCGTATCCCCAGAAGTGTTGCACTGTCCAAATAAGATATAGTAAGATTGCAGTAATTAGAAGATTGCTCAAGATTCAATTATCTGAAGTCAACTGAGTAGACTAACTTCAAATTTCAAAGACTAAAAATTCAGAACATTCAATCTGAGGTTTGCTTACTTCCTTCTGTCTCTTCCTTTGTCAACTGAATTCCTTTTTGAATTCATGGTGAAGTTTGATTTTGTAGCAAACATAGGCCCTTTAAAAATAGTAGTTCAATGAGTGAAAGATGCGAACAGCTACTGCTTCAATGGAACAGTTTTTTTTTCATCCTGAGAGCAAAATTTCATTGTTACCGTCAATGCTACAAAGCTTATTATCCTTCACTGATCTCGAGTTTAATCTACTCCTTATTTTCTGGAACTTTGAGCCATGGTCACTGTTATTAGGAAAGATCAAATTTTGAGAACAAATAACAAATCTTTTTACAATAAAGATTAAAAAAAGAAGATAGAAGCATACTTACATTAACCTAACTGATAGGGTATAGATGATGTGGCCCAATTGGGACCATCAGATCTCCTCAGATTTTGCTCTTCCTAGATCATCAAGTCAACAAGTCCAATGGGCTTCTGCCAACTCAAGCCCACGGGTAAACGGATCCGACGCGGCCCGTTAGGGTCCCAGATCCGTTTACCCCTGCCTATAAATACCAGACCCCCTCAATAAATTTTTCCCCACCTGAACCTTAGCTACTGTTGCTTTCTCAGTGACTGACTAGATTATTGGAGGGCCTGTTGCCGGGACTTCTTCCGGTGTTTCTAGGCAGTGTGCAGGTACAAAAGTCCGAGCCGAGCCTCGAAGAGCAGAGCCAAGCTACGAAATCCGAGCCAAAAATTCGGCCTCTACCTCACTCCTGCTACCCCCGAGCCGGTCCTACGGCCAAGGGTGGGATAAGCGCCAGTACCGCGTCTTCCGATTCACAAACTATAAGAACTCACACCTATTGCCCCCACACCCAAAAACAAGCAGCATCAGGTTGACGCGGTCTGTGGGAAGTCTTAGGTACTGACGCCAATCCGATCCAAGACAAGGACGCCATCTCGAATCCAGGCTTTCATGGCTCCCGAAGCCAGAAGGGTCGTCACCTCTGGACGTCGTCCTGACCCTCCTCCCCTTCACAGCCGCACGGATGCCCAAGGCTCTAACCAACCACAGGTCAATGGCCCAGCCGGACCCAGACCAGGCGTTTCTCACTCAGTCGTGACTGATTTGCGGCGTGTCATCAAGAATTGGCAGGCCAGTCAAACCATGGGAGGGGCCATTTCCAACTCGGTCCCGAACCAGGGCAGATAATCGACCCCAGAATGGGAGCCGGGACACAGCCACTCACCCCGAGGACCTCCATCCTCGCGTGACCTGGTGGAGCAAGCCCCAATCACTAGGGCCGAGTTCCAAAACTTTAGGGACAAGGTCCTCTAGGTGATCCGAGGCGGTCCTAGGGTCGAGGCGCGCAACGACTCCTACCCTCAGCCAGAAGCCAGGGGTGGCAAATCCCACGGATCGGCCAGCCTGCTTGAATAAGAAGACGCCGTCCTTCGATGCCTTCGGGAGATGGAGAACCGCCTTGCCCATCTCTGCGAAGGCGGACCGATGTTGGGCCTTGGTTACAGGCTGACCTTACCCACATTCTCCACTTAAATCTTGGAAGCCAAGATCCCCAGAAATTTCAAGCCTCCCCAATTCGAGACGAACATCGGCGAGGGTGATCCTGCTGATCACATGGAAGAGTTCAAAACCCTCATGCCGTTTCACAGCACATCAGATCCTCTCCTTTGCCGCACTTTCCCAGCCACCCTGTGTGATCTAGCTCGGGAATGGTTCTCGAAGCTCATCCCCAGCTTGGTCTTTTCGTTTGACCAGCTGGAAGTAAGCTTTCTGGCCCACTTCGTGACAAGCAAAAAGGTCGAAAAGACGAGCGCGTCCTTTCTAGACCTCAGACAGAAGGAAGGGGAGCCACTCCACGAGTTCGTTCGGAGGTTCACCGTCGAGGCGAGGTCGGTCTCCTCTCTCGATCTAGGCATCGCTTCCACAGCTTTCCGACACAATGTTCGCCACGGCCAGCTCAAGGCCTCCTTAGCCAAGAAACCACCCATTGACTTCCCCGACCTGCTCAACAAGGTCGAGAAGTATATTCGGGCTGAAGAGGCCCTACACCCTGAGGGCACCAAAAAAGCCACGGCAAAGGGGAGGTGCAAGGTGGACGATGCTGAGCCAGTCAAGAAAGCCACGAAAGAGGCAGCTGGCCTGAAAAGGCCTCCTCCGGTCCCACATTTTGAAAGATATACGCCGCTGACCCAGAACGTTTCAGCCATCCTTTTGGAGATCGAGGACAAAGGGATCGCCCGACTCCCTCCTCGATAGAGCAACAACAAGAAGCGGGACCAGAGACTTTACTGTCTCTTTCACCGAGATAATGGGCACGAGACGGACAACTGTTGTGCCCTTAAAGATGAGATCGAGGCCCTCATCCAGCGAGGGTACCTGAGGGAGTTCACTCGGGCCAACCCAAGAGACTGGAGGGATTCGAGGAATTCGAGGCCTTTGCCTCCCCCTCGAACGATCAACCGGCATCCCGAGCAGGACCCCAAGCTCGAGAAGACAGGAGGGCAGGCCATCCTACATTGCGTCCATGGCGGACCCATAGGAGGGGAATCCAACACTTCCCATAAGGCATTCTTGCGAGAAGTTAACTCTGTCCGGGACCATCCCTCCCCCCAGGTTCAGCAGCGGGCAGTCTCCTTCTCCGGAGAAGACTTAAAGGGCGTCCGGCTCCTGTACTGCGACGCCCTCGTCATCGGCCTCGTCATGGAAAACTTTGAAGTCCGCCGAATTCTCATGGACAACAGAAGCTCAGTCAACATCCTATTCTTGGAAGCATTTGAAAACCTCAAGCTCCCCCGGAATAAGCTAAAACCGGTCGGGTACACCCTTCATGGGTTCTCGGGCATTCCCATACAAATCGAAGGTATCGTGACCCTGGATATAACAGCCGGTACGACTCCCATCATACGGACCGAATCAATGAACTTCATGGTGGTCAACGTCAAGGCAACATACAATGCCATTCTCGGTTGACCCGGCCTCTGCTCATTTCAGGCAGTTCCCTCGGCCTACCACTTGAAGCTAAAGTTCCCCATTGACCTCGGGGTCGGTGTTGTCCGAGGGAATTAGGAGTCTGCACGTTCGTGCTACCGCGGTAAAAGGTGGGGTGTTTCCCCTTAACGCAGTCGAGCTTCCACCTAAAAGAAACCAGCCCGAGTCGGAACCTGCGGACGAATTGGAGGAGGTCTCATTTGAGGTAGAAGATAAGTCTAAGTGGTTCCGTGTGAGCCACTCCCTTTTCCCTGATCTGAGACCAACCTAAATTGATTGTATTTGCCGCAATATCGACCTCTTCACTTGGACCCGTTCGACATGCTCGGAATTTTCGAAGTCCTAATCATGCACAAGCTAAGCCTCTACCTGGGTTCCAAGCCGTTCCATCAGAAGCGACGCAAGTTCACACCAGAGAGACAACAAGCAGTAAACGTGGAGGTGGACAAACTGTTGTCCGCCTGGTTCATACAAGAGGTCAGCTATCCCGAATAACTGGCTAACATTGTGATGGTGAAGAAAGCCAGCAGGAACTGGAGGATCTGCATTGACTTCACAGACATCAACAAAGCATGCCCCAAAGATTCTTTCCCTCTCCCAAGCATCGACGCTCTGATCGAAGCAACATCGGGTCATGAGCTACTGACCTTCATGGATGCCTTTTTCAGGCTATAATCAAATCTAGATGTTCCCTTCGAACATTGCCAAGACGTCCTTCGTTACCGACCAAGGTCTCTACTGTTACCGGGTTATGCGGTTCAGGCTTAAGAACGCCGAAGCCATATACCAGAGACTCGTCAACCGAGTTTTCAAAGAGCATATCGGTCGTAACATGGAGGTATACGTCAACGACATGCTCGTCAAGAGTCGACGAGGGCAGGACCATGAAGCAGATCTCGAGGAAGCCTTTGGCATCCTTCGGTCCCATAACATAAGGCCCAATCCCGCCAAGTGTGCCTTCGGCGTATCCTTGGAAAAATTTATCGGGTTCGTCGTCAACCAGCGCGGCATAACGGCAAATCCCGGGAAGATCCAGACCATAATCGACATAGCCCCTCCCAGAAATATTAAGGAGGTTCAATGACTCACGGGAAGACTAACGACCATCAGCCGCTTCCTTTCCAAGTCGGGAGAGAAGTCACTCCCCTTCTTCAAGGCCCTGTGAGGAGCTAAAGGCTTTGAATGGGGTGACCCCCAGCAACAGGCATTTGACCAGCTAAAGTCCTACCTCGCCAACCCACCACTTCTGAGCAAACCCGAACCGGGCAAACCTTTCTTGCTATACATTTCAGCTTTGAAAAATGCGCTCAGTGCGGTGCTTATCTGAGAAGAAGACGAGGTTCAGAAGCCTCTCTACTACGACAGCAATGTCCTGCTCTCGACTGAGAACCGGTACCCAAAGATGGAGAAGGTTGCCTACGGTCTGGTCATCGCCGCACGAAAGCTCCGTCCTTATTTCCAGGCCCACTTGATCCAGGTTCTTACGAACCAACCCCTCAAGTCCGTCCTCCACAAGCCCAAAAATTCAGGCCGTTTAGTCAAGTTGTCAATCGAGCTGAGCCAGTACAACATCAGCTATCAACCTAGGACAGCCATTAAAGGGCAGGCCCTCGCCTAATTCATCACGGAGTGCACCATCTCCGAACCATCCAAAATTCAAGAAGGAGATCTGATTTGGGAAGTCTATGTTGACGGCTCGTCTTGCGAAGTCGGAAGCGGGGACATCATCCTCCAAGGTCCCGACAACTTCATCCTCTAGTATTCCCTATGCCTAAACTTCCCCGCCTCTAACAACGAGGCAGAATATGAGGCTATGATCGCAAGACTCACCCTGGCACATAAGGTCGGGGCAAGGCAAGTCAGGGCCTTTAGCGACTCCCAGCTTGTGATCAACCAGATCACCGGGGAGTATGAGGCTCGTGACGCTCGGATGGTCCGATACTTGGTGCTAGTCCAGCAACTCCTGACCACTTTTGATTTCACCTCGCTGGAATGGATCCCTAGAGAGCAAAATGCCTAGGCTGACTCCTTGTCAAAACTCGCCTCATCGTCCTTCGAAGGGCTCGACCGCACCGTCCTAATCGAAGTTCTCCTCAAGCCTAGCATCGACCTCCCCGAGGTCCTCTGCCTTACCACCGAACGTTAGCCGGACAACTGGATGACTCCCATTAGGAAGTTTCTAGCGGAGGGCGAGCTCCCTCAAGAATGGGTCGAGGCGAGAAGGATCAGAATCCGTTCAGAAAGATTCATCATAATCAACAGGACACTCTTCAATTGCTCGTACACAACAGTAGACGAGAGATCCTACCTTCACTGCCTGGCCCCTGATGAGGCCAAGTACGCGCTGAAGGAACTACATGAGGGAATCGGGGGGTGCTACATGGGGAGCAGGTTGCTTGCCAGAAAAACCCTAAACCATGGGTACTATTGGCCGACCATGTTAAAAGACACCCAGGACCTCGTTAAAAGGTGCGGCCCTTGCCAGAGATTCTCCTCAGTGAAGCGGCTTTCGCAAGCCAACCTCCGCTCCCTGGCCAGTCCGACCCCCTTTCCCATGTGGGGGATGGACTTGGTCGGCCCTTTCCCAAAAGCGACGGGCCAAAGGAAATTCCTGGTGGTGGACATCGACTACTTCACCAAGTGGATCGAGGCAAAGCCCCTGGCTGCAATCACAGAACACAAAACTTAACAATTTCTCTTGAAGCACATCATCTGTCGGTTCGGGATCCCGCAAGTACTCATCACCGATAACGGGACCCAATTTGCGGGCAAGAACTTTCATAAATTCTGTGAAGACATCAGCGTCCAGTAGCGCTTCTCATCGATATGTCATTCTCAATCAAACGACCAGGCCAAAAATGCGAATCGTCAAATTCTAGATGGCCTCAAGAAGTGGTTGGATAATTCACCCAAGGGGCTGTGGGTCGACGAGTTACCGAGCGTCTTTGGGCGCACCGGACAACTCAGAGAATCCCCACGGGTGAATCACCATTCAACCTAACCTACGGCACTGAGGCGGTTATATAACAAGAAGGTCCGCCACACCGACATTAAGTGAGGCGATCTCATGCTCAAAGCTGGCGTATCCAACCCTAGTAAAAAGAGAAAGTTGTTCCCTAATTGGGAGGGCCCGTACAAGGTCTCCAAAATGGTATGCCCCGACATGTACCGACTCGAAGCCTTACGGGGCAGAATAGTAAAGAGGCCCTGGAATGCGAAAAACCTCATCAAGTTCCACAAAGGGGAGGACTAAACTCCTTTTGTAACCAAACTTATGTAACCGTCCCCCTGTATTCAGCACTACGTACCCCTTTTTTTTTGCAATCATAGAATGGTAGAAAAAAAAGAGTAATATTTTGTTTCTTCCCTTTCCTTTTTTGCTTTTTTTCAAAACTTCTGTGCATTCTCACAAGCTATCGAGCTCGACATTCGGCATTGACCTCGAGCTACGCCCTAGCTTTCTCAAGCTTTACGGGCACGGCGCTCAGCAATAACCTCGAACTAGGAACTAGCTTTCTCACAAGCTGGAGACACTCGACCATCAGCTCGACTCCCAAGCCAAATGACCTTACCACTCGACGGGGACTACGAGTGACAAACGAGGGATCATTCAATCTCTCAAGTCCTCGCCCCTTGGCTTGGCTCCTGAGCCAAACGGGGCTTCTCAGCCCACACCCTCGCTACTCAGCGGAGACTATGAGCAACAAACGAGAGATATTTCAATCTCCCAAGTCCTCGACCCTCGGTTCGGCTCCTGAGCCAAATGGGGCTTCTCAGCCCCATGTCCTCGCTACTCAGCAGGGACTACGAGCGACAAACGAGAGATCTTTTAATCTCAGTCCTCGACTCTTGGCTCAACTCCTGAGCCAAACAGGGCTTCTCAGCCCCACGTCTTCGCTACTCAGCAGGGACTACGAGCGAAAAATGAGAGATCTTTCAATCTCCCAAGTCATCAACCCTCGGCTCAGCTCCTGGGCCAAATGGGCTTCTCAACCCCACGTCCTCGCTACTCAGTGGGGACTACGAGCGATAAACGAGAGATCTTTCTCTCCCAAGTCCTCGACCCTCGGCTTGGCTCCTAGGCCAAATGGGGCTTCTCAGCCCCACGTCTTCGCTACTCACCGGGGACTACGAGCAACAAACGAGAGATCTTTCAATCTCCCAAGTCCTCGACCCTCGGCTCGGCTCCTGAGCCAAACAGGGCTTCTCAGCCCCATGTCTTTGCTACTCAGCAGGGACTACATGAGACAAACGGGAGATTTCTCAATCTTTCGCCCCCTCCCAAGCCTTCGACGCTCGTTCTCAAAAACAAGCTCAAACAAATCGAAAAGATCATTTTTATTATAATGCCTTAAGGGGCCACAGTACAAAGGTTTATTACAACGGTTTTCAACCCCAACCTAAGTGTTTTTCATGGGGCTTTTTGGGCTTATATATGCCATCTCGAGCCCTACCGAGCGGGTTTGCCCTCCAGTGAGCTCGTCCGGCATCACCGGCATCACCAGTGTAGACGTTCCGGCAACGGAGCTCAGCGCATCCGTCGGCCTCACCATTTCCAAATATAGGGTCGGGGAGGGACCCATGACCGAGGGGCTGCCTCCCCCAAAAGAGAAGAATCGTGATCTGCCTGTGCCAAGCATGACCTTCAACCTCTGAATCTACAGCTCCTTCTCCACCATGACCTCACGAAGAACGGACTCAGAGGTCGGCCGCTTAGTGGAGGCATCAGACATCGACCAGGCCGTCTCAGCACTCCCCTATTCTCGGTCGGCTATAACCTTCTTCAGGCGTGCCGCCTCTAAGCTGAGCTCCTTGGACTTGTTCATGAAATAGCTTACGCGGCTTCCCGATCACGGGCCTGTTTGCGATAGCGAATCAAGATAGTATCCTTGGACTCTAGCCTACTCTGAAGGTGCCTGACCTCGGTAGAACTGAGGTCGGCTCCTAAGGTCTCGTCCATCTGACAAAAAGGAGAGGAAACAAGATTTCACTCCAAGCTTTTCGAAAATGACAGGTCATACAGTTCATCCAAAAACATATTTATATTAATTTTCCCAAAAAATCGTTACAAAAAGCAGTGGCTAGTCCGCACTCGGCAAATACAAAAAAAAGGGAGAAGAAAAGATTAAAAGTACATCTTAGGGGGGATCTGAACCTCTTCGTCGGCCGTTGCCCCCCCTGTCTCTCTCTCAAGGGTCGGGTGTCTCTCCACCTCATCACCCCCTCCCCCGGGAGTCAGCGGAAGCACGGGCGGCTCCCAGCCGTAGTGGAGGTGGTCGATTTTGGCCTGAGGGTAAAGAAACAAGAAGTACTCCTTCACCCGATTGTAGGCCTCGTCTTGGGCGTTCATCACCACCTCCCCTGCCACGGCCTGCCGCTCCTTGTATCCCGTAGCTGCTTTTGCTGAAATTTTTGCCAAGGCACGAAGATGCTGGTCTTGTTCGGAGGCAAGGTCGGCTTGAAGGGCCTGCGCCACTCCCTAAGTAGTCGTCAGCTCGACCTTCAGATCCTTCGCTTCGTGCATGTACCTGTCAGCGTTCTTCTTCTCGATCTTCAGGTCCTTCTCATAGCACCTCTTCAGCTGCGCCCCAGCCATAAATGCCTGATTGAAGGGTAATATGCAAGAATCAAAAAGGGACTGCCACTAAGTAAAAAGTTAAACAGACAAACAAACACCTACCACCACGTGGGCTTGAGCCCATTTCATGTAGCATGTCTCGATCGTCTCGATCGCTAGGATAGATCGATCGTGCGCCATGGTGAGGTGGTTTACGACCTCGACCGAGATCGGGTCCTCCGCCAGCGTGTTGCCCTCCTTCACCGACCAGTCAGGGGCAAACAGTCTGAGCCCCCTCTTACCCACCATCACCTGGGCGTCAAGGCGTAAGGAGGGGGTCCCAGCCTTCAGGACCTCAGCAACCATGCGGCTGCTGGAGCTCACTGCCGGCTCGGGCGCTTCTCTGACAGAGAGGGCCTTCACCTTCTTATGGGGCTATTCTGAGGGGCCTTCGGAGCCCCCTGAGCGGACCTCGCCTTCGGCGCTGCCTTCTCGGCCCTCCTCTTCTGGGCCAGATCCTTCAAGGCCCTCTGTGCGTTGAGCTTTGCCTAGTCCATCGTTGTAGGAAAAAAGAGGGAATGTTAACACGAAGGCAGAAAGTTAAACTAAAATGAAACGAAAAATACAACGGTCGGCTGGGCTCAGTCCGGTCCCCGCCAAGTGCAATTCTGTCACATTCGGCCAGCCAATGCTGTGTCCCTTGATGATCTGATCGACATCAGCCCACTCCGCCTTCGTCAAATCTCTCTGCCTCGGGGGTTTGTGGTTCGGCATGTAAAAATTCCAAACTGTAGGAATTTCCTAAGGCACTTCGCTTCGGATCACAAAGTACTTAGCCTTCCACCCCTTTATGGAATCTGGATGCCCGTGCATCGCCTTCTTGTGGGGGCGAAGCGATATATAGTATATGCCCTCCTACTCTCCAAGCGAGCTCACCCATAAGACAACCCTAAAATACTTCAGCTTCAGGAGCACCTTCTTCTCCTCACATTTCAGAATGAAGCAAACCAACTGCTTCCAAGAATTGGGACCATACTGCATCGAACAGAAATCCCCCCACCTCAGCACCCTCTTGATAAACGGGTGCAACGGCAGCCTTAACCCCGAAACGAAGGCATCCTCCAGGAACATACGAAAACCGGGGGCCAACTCGGTGGTAGGGCAGAGACCAGGGCTCGGGATCACCAGCTCATACTCCCGCCCAATGAAATAATTGGCCCTTATCACGGGAAGGTATTTAGCCATCAGGACGCACTGAACTTTGTTTATCTGTATCTAGGTTCAGCCTGACGAAGACACCTCCACCCCAAATTGAACCAAGTTCTCAACATCGTCAGGATACATCGTGATAGACCGCGAGTTCTTAAAGTACGGGACGTTGAGCCCGTGTGTGGGCTCGAACTCATCCGGCATCCTCGGACTATTCGGAAGGCACCACATCCTCAAATTCTTTCGAATATGAGGAGCCCTCGGAGGAGACGGTGTCGCCAAAAGCGGGAGAACCTCTTCTTCCTCACTACCCCTCTCCTCCACTCCTTCCTCGACTCCGTCCACGACCTCCTGGTCCACCACTCCTTCCTCGACCCTCTCACCTAGTACTTCCACCCCACCAGAAGAACAGTAACACCCCGAATTCCAAATCCAACTGAATTCAAAGTTCCACAGATCTTTACACTTCTCTTTGTACAATTTTACAAGGAAATTTAAACTTTACTTTACATCAGAGTTACAATTATATTTACACTTTAAATAGCGGAAGCAATTGACAACATTTACATAAATAAATGTACAACACTTGGAACATTCTTTACGCTGCTTGCATACTTTACTCCTTGTCAATTCCTTTACCCTGCATAAAGACTGTGGGCACGTCAGTTCATTCAACTGACAAAATATTATACACGGCCATGCTCTCTATGCCGAAACAGTATAACGATTCTCAATGCTTAACAAACCACAAACTTGTTCACAAACAAAGCTAAGGGGACTATCCTATTGATATCGTGTCGTGACTATGCGCCTAGTCCTTAATGAAATTTATTATTATTATTATTAGATGACACTAATGCGCACTTGTTCAGATTCTATGCATTCCATACTACATAGGTCCGAGGGCAAGCCCTTAATCTTTCTTCAACTTGTAGGGTTCGATCCCTTGTCATGACTTAATCTACTACTATAACTACGATAAGTATCCTAGATGTCCTATGAGTTACGAGCCCATGTCCAGAAAGCCTGGAGGAGAATCCCACGTCGTGACATGATGCATCATGCAGACCTATGGTCAATTCAGCCTTCGTCATGAACCATGACACCACCGTAGTCAATCAGACATCCCACAAGCATCGCCACAATCCCGATAATTCCGGAGTAGTGTCCATGCCAAGACTTGACTCATCAAGTAGACAACCTATGAATCACTCTCACACCGTAGACTCGAGGCCCTCATACTTGTGTTTTTCTCTTACTTTCATCACCTCTTCTCTATGTAACTAGTCCTTAATTTAATGAATCATGAACAAAAATCAATTTCTAGGGTTAACTCTTTCCTCTATACCAGTCTTAACCATCAATCAATGCATTTGACCCAAACCTGGTCTTTCACCTTAAATATCATATCAACATTTCTTTTATTGCCAGTATGAGGCTTAGCTACTCCCTAATTCTTAATTCCAACTCATAATCACAACATTGAGTTCTTTCATACTCATAAGTTCTTTTTCATGATTAACAAAATTCTCATTTCATGTTCATAGCTTTCATGTATTCGTATTTGTAAGATCTTTCATAATTTATCGAACATTCACTTTTAATTTCATGTACACTATCATGCATAACCAAAAGAATTCAATTTTCCCAACTAGTCACATTCAACAATTTGTGCTTTCCACACGTAATTCTCTTAATCTTACTTTAAACCCATACTAATTTCACAAATCCATACTTTTATTTCAGAAGTCACAATTTCTAATTTCTAAGTCTCATTTCGAATTTCTTCAAGAAACTCATTTATTTTTGTTCTCAAAATTAAACAAGTCCTTTCTAAAAAAATAGTCCCAAATTTCCAATTACATTTCATCACAAGTTATAGAAAAATTTATTTCATAAAGTCTAAATAATTATGGGAATTTTTCCATTTTTTTTCCAATCTAAATAACTCCAGGTATTAATATTTTCCCCAAAAAATAGCCACTTTATAAACCAAAACCCACACCCAGATTCAAACCCACAACCAGCGGCCCAAAGGACAACTCCCAAGACCACTGCGCCAAGCCACAGAGGTGTCAAGTACTGGGTTTTAACCCATGTGTATTAATTTTGGTGTTCGGGATTTTTTTTTTCAAAAAAATAAAAAAGTAAAGTTCCTACTCGGAATCGAACCCGAGACCATAGACAACCCACTCCCGCACTGTAGCGACTGAAATACCCTACGACTAAATGGTCTAAGTGGTCAGATTGTCACAATTTGAGTTGGGTCGTTTATAACTCAGTTCTCTGTTCATTTCTAATTTTACCACTTCTCAAAACGTTTTGGTTTCTTTTTCTTCTCTTTTGAACTCAAAACTTTCAGATTTTAATCTATATGAAATCATAGTAAACTAGTAATTTTAAAACCATTATTTGTCTTCTAAAAAATGCATTTTTTGGTCTTATTTCATGTTCTTTGTCAATAGTTTCGACATTGAGAACAATCTATATTTCTACATCATTCAAGAATTAGATTTTTCACAAGACAACTAATTTCTTTGTTCTTTTACTCATTAATCAACCTACAACATATTTAGGATACCAATTCTCATTTTTCTACATTAGTATAACTTTAATTCAAACAAACAATTATCCATGATGCATTTAATTAATTATTTGTCTCACAAGCACAAAATCTCCATAAAGCATAACTCATAAACAAATAGCATGGTAAGATGATAATTTCTAACACTTTGATTCTCAATTTAGCAATCATTTATCAATCATTCTCTAATTTACCATTTCATCTCAAAAACAACCATAAGTCCAAATTACTTAGTTTTCTCTTAGTAGCAATTTATTCCTAGCTGATGGAACTGCGATGATTCCCAGGACCACGGATTGATGTGCGTATCGATCATAAAAGCTTAACAGATTTAATACGTGATCTAACCCTTTACAGTGGAATCTAGGGTTCACGAATTATACCTGCGGTGAGAAGAAGACGATAGTTTCTAGCAACCTCGAGCCCTCAGCGACCCCAAGATCTTCTGCACGTATTCCTTCCTCAGGTTGGACGTCGTGTGGGCGACGGTCTACCAACCTTTCTTCTCCTTGGCTGACCTCTCTTTCTCTCCTTATGTGAATCACGAATTTAGAGAAAAATTCTTATCTCTGATAATGATATGATGGCCAGAGAATAGAGGATATATATATAAGGCTACGACAGGGACCATGAGGAGAAATTAGGGTTAGGTCTCCTAACGAATCTGGGTATCCCGTGTTCAGCCCGAACACACAACCCAGGCCCATTAACAATAGCTCGGTCCACTAAAGAGCTATTGTTGCACTACCTTCCTAATTCCAAATTATATTTATGGGCTCCTTTTATTATATGCTCGTTCAGCTCCCCATGTTAAGATATCGAATGTCCGTCGATCAAATTAAGTTACTGACAACTATATTGATCAACATCTTTTATCCTTAAGTAGTACCACTCAACTTTATTTGTCATGTCGGATGTAATCCACCTGCAGGGTTTACATGACAATCCTTATGAGCTCCTTAAGGGGACATCATCAACCCGACGTATCGGGACATGGATTCCTTTTACAATCAACAGCCCATCATACATACAATGCTATTACCCAATTCATGGAGGTTGTTGATCCATAATGAATCTCACTCTTTTATGAGTCAAAGTAATGCACACTGCATATACATGTCTGTTATTATATCTGGATTAAGAGCATAAGCATCCATAATAACAGAGGTGTTTGTTCTCTTTTGTAATCAGTACAAAGAGAACAACCTCAAGTGGTCCTGTTCAATACACACAAAGTGTACTAGTGTAAACCTATAGTCAAGATAGACTAATACCATATTACACTACAACCTTTCCAATGGATTGTCCAAGTCCATCTAGGTTGTGAACTGTTTATATATTCCATAGGGAACTGATAATATGATCTTCTGTGTGTCTCCTCACACCATATTATCAACCTTATAGAATATCAGATACTTGCATTAATATTATAATAAACACAATATGCAAACATATGCCCATATGATTCTCATTCAAAAAAATAAGAAAATAAAGTTAATACAAAAGTGATGCTTTCAGTATATAACCCTAACACTAGCATGGTACTAGATTAGAAGCATGAAAAACACCCATTTTATTTGGAGAGAAAATCAAAGAAGTCCTAAAGAATCTCCTACAACAAATGAACAAAGCCTTCTCCTCCTAGATCAAGCCACAAGCCACCTCCTCCTTGATGCACTGCTAGAAATCGAGCCTCCCTCCTTGGAAAAACCGGCCACCACTCCTTGGATGAAGAACACACTAGCACTCAATCTTTTCAACTCACAAAACTCCTCAATCTTTTGTCTTACTAACTTGATTTTTTTTTCTCTCTTTCTATTCTTTTCTTTTAGGTGCAATGAGAGCTAATGAAGGAGGGAGGAGGGGGGGGGAGCGTATTTATACAAATTCTTAGGGTGAATGGAGGGCTAGGATTAGATCCAATGGTTAGAGATTAAGGGTTTAGATGAAATAGGGAGTTATATAAACTAACCATGATGAGAGTAACCAACCCCCATCTCTCCCACTCTTTCCATCACAACCCGGCCAAGGGGAAATGGTGTGCAATGCACACCTCCATTGCATGCACATGCCACCTAGTGCCCTCCATTTACAAATTTGTTCATGTGACAAATTTAATTGTCCATGAAATGAGTCTACACTATAAGTTAGACCATTTCAAAAGATAATTAAAGTAAATGGGCTCACTAATGGGCCAAACTAACCATGGGCTCAAAATAATTAAATAATTAATAAATATAGTGGCTTAAAAGGACAATTAGGCCTAGATTTTAATTAGGCTTTTAAAGAGAAAAACTTTAGAAAAAAAAATAAAGAGAAAAATTACTATATAAAAATATTTTATACGAGAAATTTTACAAACAAAATCGTACGTGAACAACATGTAAAATCACACAATCAAATCTAGGGTGTTACAGGAACTGCTCAACTCCACCACATATGGATTGCGACTACGGAGCGTCGTCAAGATCCCAAGACGTGGAATCCGATTGATGATCCCCCTCATCCCGACAAGAGGCACTCGCTTCGGAACCGGACTGAGATCGCGACATAACAAAAACAATACTAACCTGGATTTCGTAAATGGAGAGCTCAGCGAAAAAGTTGTCGCCGGCGGCTAGAAAGAGAAGCTCCGATTTTTAGAAAGAGAAAGCAAAGTGAAGAAATGGAGAGGGGGGTGGAGGATTTATAGAGAAACTATCGACGCATCGAATTCCACGTTAGATTCCTGACCGTTCAAATTTTATCATCAAGATCTAACGGCTGATAAGATTTTGATTCCCCCCCCCAATGATGTCAGCATCACATAGCACCCTAGCTTTTCCAACAAGCTGTATGGGCTCGACTCTCAGCATTGACCTCGAGCCACACCCTAGCTTTCTTACAAGCATGGAGAGAATGACGTTCGGCATTGACCTCGAGCCACACCCTAGCTTTCTCACAAGCATGGGGGGCTCGACGCTCGGCATTGACCTCGAGCCACACCCTAACTTTCTCAAGCTCTATGGGTTCGACACTCGGCAATGACCACGAGCCTCACCCTAGCTTTCTCACAAGCATGGGGAGTTGACGCTCAGCATTGACCTCGAGCCACACTCTAGCTTTCTCACAAGCGTGGGGGGCTCGACGTTCGACAATGACCTCGAGCCACACCCTAGCTTTTTCAAGCTCTATGGGTTCGATGCTCGGCAATGACCTTGGGCCACACCCTAGCTTTGTCACAAGCATGGGGGGCTCGATGCTCGGCATTGACCTCGAGCCACACCCTAGCTTTCTCAAGCTCTATGGGTTCGACGCTCGGCAATGACCTCGAGCCTCTCCGTAGCTTTCTCACAAGAATGGGTGCTCGATGCTTGGCATTGACCTCGAACTACACCCAATTTTTCTCAAAAGCATGGGGGTCTCGACGCTCGACATTGACCTCGAGCCACACCCTGGCTTTCTCACAAGCATGGAGGGCTCGACGCTCGACATTGACTTGCCACACCCTACCTTTCCCAAGCTATATGGGTTCGACGCTTGGCAATGACCTCGAGCCACACCCTAGCTTTCTCACAAGCATGGGGGGCTTGACGCTCGGCATTGACCTCGAGCCACACCCTAGCTTTCTCAAGCTCTATGGGTTCGACACTCGGCAATGACCTCAAGCCTCACCCTAGCTTTCTCACAAGCATGGGGGGCTTGACATTCGGCATTAACCTTGAGCCACACCCTAACTTTCTCAAGCTATATGGGTTCGATGCTCAGTAATAACCTCGAGCCACACCCTAGCTTTCTCACAAGCATGGGGGCTCGATGCTCGGCATTGACCTCGAGCCAAACCCTAGCTTTCTCACAAGCATGGGGGACTCGACGCTCGGCATTGACCTTCAGCCACACCCTAGCTTTCTCACAAGCTCTATGGGTTCAATGCTCGGCAATGACCTTGAGCCACACCCTAGCTTTCTCAAGCTATATGGGTTTGACGTTCGATAATGACCTCAAGCCTCACCCTAGCTTTCTCACAAGCCTGGGGAGCTCCACGCTCGGCATTGACATCGAGCCATATCCTGGCTTTCTCACAAGCATGGAGGCTTGACGCTCGGTATTGACCTCGAGCCACACCCTAGCTTTCCCAAGCTATATGGGTTCGACGCTTGGCAATGACCTCGAGCCTCACCCTAGATTTCTCACAAGCATGGGAGGCTCGACGCTCGGTATTTACCTCGAGCCACACCCTAGCTTTCTCAAGCTATATGGGCTCGATGCTTGACATTGACCTCGAGCCCCACCCTAGCTTCCAACAAGCAGGGGGGCTCGACAATCGACCATCGACGCTCGGCCCTAGAAGCTCGGCATGAACCCCTAGCTAATTCCTTTCCCTTTCACAGGCTAGGCCTCGACGCTCGGCTCCCGACCCTTGGTGCTCCCCTCATTACCTCTCTAAGACTCTACAATTCATACTCACCGAACACACCGCTCCACTCTTCCTACAGAGACAGACTACTCTTCCACGGCTGGCCTAAACAAGTCTCCAGGAGTAGGGGGCTCCTGACAGGGTATAGATGAAGTGGCCCCATTGGGGACATCAGATCTCCTCAGATTTTCCTCATCCTAGATCATTAAGCCAACAAGTCCAATGGGCTTCTGCCAACTCAGGCCCACGGGCAAACAGATTTGACCCGACCCGTTAAGGTCCCAGACCCATTTACCCCTACCTACAAATACCAGACTCCCTCCTCCTTGCCCAAGGTAATAAATTTTTTTCCACCTGAACCCTAGCTACTATTGCTTCCTCAGTGACTGACTAGATCATCGAAGGGCCTGTCGCCGGGACTTCTCCCGGTGTTTCTAGGCAGTGTGCAGGTACAAAGTCCGAGCCAAGCCTCGAAGAGCCGAGCCTAGATACGAGATCCGAGCCAAGCATCCGGCCTCTACCTCACTCCTGCTACCCCCGAGCCGGTCCTACAGCCGAGGGTGGGAAAAGCGCCAGTACCGCGTCTTCTGATTCACAAACTATAAGAACTCACACCTGTTGCCCCCACACCCAAAAACAAGCAGCATCACCAACCGCTAAAGTAGAAGCAACATCAACCAACCATTTACAAAACCAATGTGATTTCTTGGCTTTCTCCTTACAAATAAGCTTTCATGCATATAATAATTATAAGCATAAGTATATATCATATAAAGTGTAGTTAACAAAGAGAGAAAATATATAATGTATATTGATAACCTAATGCATTTTTTCCTCACAGTTATGCATAACCGTATGTACATATATTTTAAGGTGTAAAACTGAAAAAACCATGTACATTTATATACCAACTTACCCTTTAATTTGACGGTCCATGACATTTCACCAGTACTTCCTTGTAGACAACATTTTTTGTATGTGAGCCTTACCGACTTCCTAGATGTCCATTCTTGATAACATTTTTGAAGTAGATCTTAAAAACCTCAGGAAAGAGCGACATATAATTGTCCATGACTAAATACATGATCCTGAAGGTACACACCAACACATGGAATGGTTTGTCCTGCGACTGGTTGATTGTTAAGGAAAAACTAAGCCATACTGGGAATTGCTCCTGTATGAGTATAAAAGACATCCTTTCATTTTCTGAAGGCTTAAGAGGGACCAGATGAATAAATACTCTTGTACTAGGGATGGCATTCAGGTTGACCAGGCCAGGTCGGGTCAGACCCGCACGAGTTGCAGCCAATTTAGGGCAGGTTTGGGCCAGTTCACGGGGTTAATTGGGTCGGGTTCGAAATCCAAAATTTTGACCCGCTCGACCCGAGAACCCATTCGAGCCGAACCCATTTCAGGTCAGATCAGGTCGGGACTTGGCCCGGTTAAATTTTTTTACTGGACCCGTTTCGGGTTAGGCAGGGTTGCGAGTTGGCCCGGTTAAATTTTTTAAATTTTGTTTTTTTAACAATTTCACTTAAAAAAAGAAAATTTACAAGTATAACTGTATAAGAGTGAAAAAAATGCATATATTATTCATTTCAACTACTATGAATTTTTACAAGTTTTTTACATACAAATACAGGTAATAGAAACTCATAAAGAACATACAATATTTCTTGATTTACAATTTTACATTTACGTGTTTGATAGGATAATCAGAATCTAGAGTTTGAGATAGCCTAGAGTTAGATTGAATAGAGGGAATTGGACTAATATCATGCACCTCTACTTAACCTAAACCTAGGATCTCATCTCCCTAAATTCCTTAATCTTGTTGTTGGACTTCAGGCAAGTTTCTTCCACTTGTTGATGCAGATGTTGATTTTCCTTGAGTCCTGTCTTCAACAATCTAATCTTCAGTGCACACGAGCATCTCCAACGAATTCGGCTTCAAGCGATTTCTAGAATCTGTTAGAACTCTGCCACTTGTAAAAAAATTACTTTCTGAAGCAATTGTGGGGATAGGAGGAGTTAGTAGATCTCTAGCCATATGTGAAAGAATAGAAAAAAGATTTTCATGTTCTTTCCACCATTGTAGCACTTCAACCTTAGTACTAGAACTCACTATCTTGTTGATTATACCAATTTAATTCATTAGGTGTATTAGTCCTAGGTTTTTTTGATTGAATACGAGTAAGTAAATTAGCAGTGGCATCTTCGAATGTACTCTTACCCTTACCTCTAGAAGTGGAAGAAGAAGAAGTAACTATACTAGTTGTACTACTATATATAAAAGTTCTGTCATAATAATCATACAAGTTATTCAATGTCGATTCAAAGCTAGCTAAAAATTCATTACAATCATATTGGGAATTATCTCCAAGTAAAGTAAAAAAAATTTCAACCAAACTTTTTATACCCGCTAATTTCATACGAGGATCCATAATATTAGCAATACAATACAACACAGGAGGAGGATTGAAATACTTCAAAAAACTTTTATAAGCGGGATCAACAATATGGGTAATGTATTTGTCCGAAATCATTTCTTGAAAACTTTGCATCATAGTAATAATTGAAAAAAAAATACTACTAGAAGTTGAATCATAAGATGCAGAAAATTTCACAGTTGCGGTTTTAAAAGGTTACAAAATCGTAATAAAGATTCTGCAAAATATCATGATTGGTGAGTCGCTTGAAAATTTTCCATATTTTTTGCAAAAAAAAAATTGTTTATAATATCTTTGTATTAAGTAAAAACATTTAGCAAAATCGAAAGAAGAGTTTCATCGGTGTTTAACATCTTTAGAAAATTTTCTAAAATATATAGTTTTACACAATCCATTAAATTCTTGAAGCATATGATCACTCAAAGCAATAAAATATACACGATTTCTAATTGCAATTATATATGAATCGGCTAATTTCAATACATCTTGTACACATAAATTTAAAATATGATACACACATCTAACATGAAAATTTTCATTACATGAAGGAGCTAATTGTGTTTTTAATGTACTAATCGAAGCATTGTTGTTAGATGCATTATCAAAATTAATAGTAAAATTTTATCATGAATATGATATAAATCACAAAATTCTAAAATACGTGTTGTAATAACTAGTCTACTATGGGGATATGGCAAATCCGCAAGTGAGAAGATTCTATTTTGAATCATTCAATCACTATCTATCCAATGACAAGTTAAGCCTATCATCGGAATATCATTACAACCTTTCCAACAATCGGAAGTTAACGATACTCTACAAGTTAAAGAATACAAGAGTGCAATTAAAGCATCTCTCATTTCGTTCTAAAGTTTAAAATAATCGAACTTTTGTGTGTTTCTAGGAATTCTTCTAAAATGTGGATTTAGTGCATTTTGGTTGAAAGACTCTACATTCCTACTCTTGGAATAAGGAAAAAGGTAGTTCATCCTTAATAACTGGTTGGGCCGTTTCTCGACGAACAAGTTCGGGATCATAAAGTTGGCTATCTATTTGTCCGGTCCTAGGGATAATTTTTTGTTGGCCTTGTTGGTTGTCAAATTCTTTGTGTACATTTAAAATGTGTCATTTAATTGTACATGTTCCCTTACACTTCTTTCATTTGTAACTTTTGTCACAATGTTTACAAATCTTATGTCCTGCACCCGGATTATTCTCATCAGGGATATAGTCATAAAGTCTGTGCTCATCACTTGTTTTCCCCTTAGTTTTTCAACTACTAGTGGGTTCGGTTTGTTATGTTTGTGTATCAACATTATGCATTTATTCTTCTATGACGTATGGAGGGACATCGTGAGATCCTACTGTAGGATTCAGTATAAATTTGAGCTCTACATGTGGGACTATGGAGGCCGACGTGAAGTACCAGTGTAATCTTGTCCACTTTAGCTATGGCCGCTACATCGTGATCTAGACATGGAAATAGTGTATGTGAGAAAAAAAACAACTATTTCTAGTGTTTTACTAGTGTAAGTAAAAGTATACAAAATAATGTAGGAGGTATATGTAAAAAAATAAAATCTAAAAAATAATAGGAGGGTTGAGAGTGAGAAAAGCGAAAAATCAACAACTAAATATGATACAAAAAATTAGAACTACAACAAAAATTAAGACAAAATGAGGGTTGTGAAATTTTGATACCGTACTTCGTGGATAATCGAATATAGAAATGAGAGAGGAAATAAAAGTAGATTAATGTACTAGACGTAGTCACGATGTCACGTAGTCCGGTATCGTTGAAAGAGAAAGAGAGAGAGCTTCTTTGTTGGTAGAGTTGAATCAAAACAATTCGATACAATCGAAAATTTTCACTTCTTTGTTGTTTGCTTCTTTGTTGGAAAAATTTGATTGAATTGAGATTGAATTGAGTAGTAGTAGTAGAGAGAGAGTAAGAGAGTAAGGTGTGGAAAATTTTAGATTGAATTAAGGGGGTATTTATAGGAGAAAATAAAAAACAAAAACCAAAAACCAAAACAAAAAAAAAACAGCCCAGCGGCCGAAACAGAGCCGTTGGCTCTGTTTTTTGCATTTTTTGCCCGTTCGACCCGCGGGTCAAACGAGTCCAAACCCGCAGGTTGAGTTGCGGGATGCGGGCAGGTTTGACTTGGTCAACGGGCTCGCGGGTCTGGTCGAGCGGGTTGGATTTCCTAATTTTTTTACCCGGGTCGACCCGGATCAACCCGTGGGTTTGATCCGGACCCGAACCGCCTATTTGCTGCCTGGGTTCGAGTGGGTGGGTTGTGGGTAACCCGGTCCGGTTGCCATCCCTATATTTTACCATAGCAATGGCCAGTCATTATTTCATAATCGATTAAGTTTGGAAAGAATTTCTTACAAATTAATCTTGTCTCATTGCAAAGACCAATTCTTGGATCAATATTTTTCAAAAGCATGACCAGAGCACCAATTTTTAGTGTCAACTTGTGTGGTGGAAGTTCTCAATGCGTAATAGAATTTAGATATTCTTACTGATATAAATTTTGTCTATAATTCTCAGCTGCGTCAATTGAAAAATATACTTGTTCATCTCCAAGAAATAAACGTATTATACCATCATTAATTTGGTCAACAATTAATTAGTTAGAGTAAGCAAAGCCCTTTAAGAAATATACTTCTTGTCATGTGCATTAGAGCTCAATGTTGGAAAATTTGTGTCGATAAAATTGTTTAATTGGTTTTCACCTTCCCATGGAACAACCATATCCTCTGGCAATTTAATCAGTTCAATTTCAACATATGGTTCATTTCCATCGCCAATGCATAGGAGAAAGGTGAAAAATTCAGAATCCTCCCAAGCTCGCATATTTTCTATCCATCATTCTAAATTGCAGAGTTGACTGTGCATGTGTCAATAGTTTGTGATTTTGTACTACTACTACACAACTGGAAGAATCAGTCGAAAATCTCCACCCATAACCACAAATTTTCTTTCAAATGGAAATTCATTTCCAATGATATATTTCGTTGTCTTATTTAAAGTCTCAAATGCATGACGATGGATCATTGTTACTTCATTCCAAATAACAGCACTAGAGAGACGTAAAAGTTTGGGCTCATCATATTGGATGGTAAGCATAACTTCATAGGAATCTTAAATCTTGAGTGTGTTGTACGACCTCCAGGCATCATTATAGAAGCTATTCCGGAGGATGCAGTTGCTAATACAATATGACATCTATGCCACAAAAAAGACAAAATGCAACGATAAAGAAATGTCTTTACAGTACCTCCAGGACCATCAACAAAAAAACACTTTACTCTCTTCATTAACGAATGCTTCTGTGATAAGAATGAATTTTACATTAAGTTTTTCAATTGAAGATAAACCTACATCAGTAATAGGTATCGCCTTCTCATCTTCTATTAGTTGCGGGATATTGACCTCTTCATTAACATTAGTCGTAGGTAAGTCATAACCATCAATGCTCTTGCTATATCGCTTTAAGAGACTGTTGAGCTCTTTCATCAATTGTACTTCACATAATTCAGTCAGGTTGCTTGCAGATGAATAATCCTTGGACAAGTATGATTTGAATTGGTCTCAGAGTTGCTTTACTCCAACTGTTCGCAATATATCAATATTATCGTAAAAAGTCTTCTTAGAGCTGATGGCATATGGGTACTAGAAGCTACTAAAAGACAACTATTGATGTTATTATCGCTCTCCAAAAAACCCAACACCTCAGCTACTTGCTTAAATATTGGACATCTAATCTCATTTACAGTAAGTAAGTGGTCCAACGGTAATGGAACTCTAACATGATTTAGCAAGATCCTTAAATAGTAGTGATCACCTTGTCGAAGAGAAATGACATATCCTACTGATTTGAAGAATATTAATTTATCTCTTTCTCCATTTTTGTTCAGTCTTCTTCCACCAGTAATGCTCCGAACTCCTTGTACATATATTGTCTTGCATCAGCATCTTCATTATTTTTTGTAAAGAACTCTGTCAACATCGTTCCTTGCATTTGATCATCGGCAAGTACATCCTCAGTTGATTGATGAGCATAATATAAACTTGTTGTCGATTTGCAGTAGGAGAACTCATGGATACATTCGAGTCATAGGAAAATTGAATATTTTCTAGGAAGCTTCTTGAGGGCATATCCATCGGGCATCAACATTTATCTATAACATTACCTGGTTGCATTTGAAAAGACACATGATCAGTTCTTTTGTAAACATACTTATAGATATACTTAATAGAAATTATACTCGAACAAATTTTAACATTTATATCGCAATTATATTTTTCCACAGCTATGGGTTGTAAGGAACCACCCACCTATTATTGATCAATTAATTAGAGTTCTCCATTCGAGATATATATCGACCAGTATCTCGTCGTTGATACATAGGATATCAGTTTTCTCCTTGCAAAGTTGTAGGAACAAGTTTTTTGTGATGCTTTTTTTTGCATTTTCCATCTTTCATGCAAATTGATTTAAGATTGAAATGTCTACACAGTCCATGAATTCATATGTCTCAACACTGTCTCATATAGTTCTAGCACTGCATCCCAATCTGGAACTTCTGCTGCTCTTACTATCTCATCATAATCATCTAGACAAATGATTTTATCTCTATCAACAAGAATGATTAAAATGTGAGCATGAGGCAATCCATGCTTCTGAAATTCAACAACATGTACATGGGTAATGACTCTCTCAAGTACTCCTCTGTCAAATATATCTTTCTTAAGCCAGTTTAGAATGCAAGATTCTTGTTGTTTAATATGGCTGATCCTGTGAAAACTGTCTGGGCAGTTATTCATTGGAAATTTCAATCCATGTCGGATAGCAAGTCATAGTAATGAGTAAGTCAGGCTTGCCATACTTTTGCACCAAAGTCATTGCATTTTGATATCTCTGAAACATATCTCGGGGACTTTCGACATATGATACAGGCAGCACGGTTCTCCAACCCACATTTCCTAGCAAATAACAAAAAGTGCAAAAAATTAGATAGTTATTTTACCTAAAACGTATTATTCACATCATACCATTTATATATAAAGGATGGAATTTACCTGCAAATGTTTCGTCTGGGTCTTGTGCATCTTGTAACCCTTGGTACATTTCAGCATGTCTTTCATGTTGATGATCGTGAATCCAGTGCAACCTCTTTGTGGCAATTTTAACATAGTTGTCTACTAAGTAATATTGTAGTAATCGCCCACCAAGAAGAAAAATAAATTGGTCATCTTCACGAATCTAGGAACAAATAAATTAGAGCATTAATGATAGATAGATTGATTAATGAATATGAACAAATATATAATTGAAAATAACCAAATATAGTCAATACCGAAAGTTGAAATACATAATATTCTCTACATGACACTTTTCATCCATCATTATGAATTTGGATATCCCAACCACGACTATCATAAGGTAATAAAAGAGGATATTGGAGATGATCATAATTCCCAGCCATATTTGGAACATTGTGAAGATGGTTGGAATAAGTTTCCACAACAATTTCTCATTCATGGAAATCATAAGGATTATCCACGGGATTCCACACTGCAGCAACTTATGAAGAAGTTGGTAAATGATATTATCCTCCCTGATTCGGTCTTTCTTTAAGTATTAGCTCGCAATTGTCAAAATCAAAGCATCTTGAAAGGCACCGCAAATCATGGATATATGGACTATGTGCATGGAGAATTTGTTGAAGCTTTTCCACAACTGGCCTATTCACCAAATCACTTTTCATTAATTTATTATCGAGTTCATACTCGATATCATATATATACAACTACATATCAAGGCATAGATTTATTATGTGGAATAACACTGCTAATCTTATGGTATATGGTACCTTGAGCATGAAAAATGTAAACACCCATTCTACTATTAGAAAATATGTCATTAAGGTTCACCCCGATGGAAGTAAATGCAAATATATGGTTATACGTACGTATATTTTGTCTAAAATTTCTTCCTTCTTCAGACTGATCAAGATTAAGACTCATTAATTTAGGTGGAACTGATACTCTCGACAATTGTACTTTGCATATTTGGAAACACAAATCATTGGATTCATGAAAAAATAGTTTTCTTGCATAGTGAGGGCACCTTCGTGGTAGATGAAATTGTTGACTGTGAGATGTGTCCACATGGTTTCTTGCATAATTATGGTGCCTCACAATGGTTTGAACTCTTCTTCGCATTTGAATATTTCTAGTTGTTATTATGTTAATGTTAAGAAAGATCACAAAATTAAGAAGAAAAGATAGAATATTCAGTAACATTAGACCGTCGACCTCTTTGATATTGCCTAAGTCTCTCCCTACGTTCAGCTAGGTGATCTTCATAGATTTCTTGTAGCACCCTGGATCCCCGTTACCGGACATCCGTGACACATACCAGAATCTTTTTCTTCAAATGCATCTCAACACAGTAATAATACGGAAATTTAAAAACTTTTTATTGCCAAATAAGGTCATTACATCATTGATTACAACCGATACCTTGTTCTTGGACAAGGAGTACAAATTACATCTGCTCATTACAACTTATTACAAATATTTACAGACTCTACTTGTAAAGCTATCAGCTGCCTCCTGGAAAGGTAATCGACTGATTACTGCCGAACTTTGCTGAGTGGCCCATCGGCTCCCCTGGGACTTGCTCCTTGGCTTGAGGCTTCTGCTGCGCGACTCTGATATCTCTGCACCTGCTCAAAAGGTAGAACCGATACCTAAAAGGTGGGGAACATCAGTACTTCGACTGACACAAAGCTGATGATAACAGCGATTCTCTAAAATTCAATCACAACAAATAATTTATGCAAAAGAGAAAAGTGATGTGCCAAAATAAGGATTTAATGGATTCAGGTTCTAGTGCAGTGATATGCCATGACCCTATGACTAGATGCAGCAATTCACATGGCTGATTCTAATGCAAGCAAGACTTTGGAGCACAAATGCATTACATACTACATACGCCCCCAAATCTAGCCGTCTTTCTCCACAATTCAAGGATTCGAACCTCGCCATGCATCTTACACTTGTACTCAACCAGTTTCCAATAGATTGTCCGTCGTCCAAGGAGGTTGTAGTTGGTCAGTCTAGTTCTGCCACTACAGCACCTAAGTGGTGGTTGTGTCGGCCACTTGGTACCCACGTACGGACCTTTTCAGAAAGCCACATTGAATCCAGTTGCAAGACCATATGATTCCCATGTCCACCCCTAACCCGGGCAATGGACTGACGCATGCTTGTTCACCCCTAATCGGGTTATGAACTTATATATATAAAAACAACAAAACCCACGTGCATAGGAACGTGAGCGCCTCGGGGGTCAAATCCCCCTAGCCTCCCGTACCTTACTCCGGCAAAACTTTGGAAACTAATAGATCGAGATACGAGCCGAGGACTCACTCATGATTGCCGAAAACGTATCCCTACGACTGGAAGGTACAACACCGACTATGGTCTGCTAAGATTAATGCAATTTTCCAACCCCTTAATATGTCACTCTAATCTCAGCCTTACTCTATCACTTTGGGTAAAAGATAAGATTTCATTCCACTTGTTTATCGACCTCTGGCCCTGGCGATACCGGTCTGGTTCGCCACTTCCCCGGTTTGGAATTGTCCAGCATTACGACCTACATTCGCCGCTACCCCGGCTGTGAATGTATGTTCACCCCTAATCGGGGCTATGAACTTATCTCAATGGCACAGCTCGGATGTCCTACACTTCGACGGAAGTTTATAACTTAGGGTCGATAGATGCAGGATATCCCTTACCCTAGTGACTAACTCGAGTCACACACCCATGATGGGAGTCAACAACACCAACAATAGCTACCAACATCCCTAGACGAGAGTTATCAACTCTAATAGTACACAAGGGAAAAGTCCTCACAATACCTAGTCAAAACTAAAGACTAGGCAATCTACGGGTTTCTGTCCGAATCTTTAAAAGGTCATAACTCTCTCAATACAACTCCGATTGGAGTGTACGAGCCCAATCCGGAAAGGTAAGATCCTAGACTACAACTTTCTAGTTGATCATAAATTCAAATTCCATCATCTAGATCCCAAAAATAGCCTCTCAAGCCTCAGCCAGCGTACTTCCTGTACACGGGCTGCACCTTACCGGTAGCACAAAATACTGCTCACCTATCCGAACGCTACAAATCCAAGTTCTATGGAAAGATGTGGATGTCCTCTACAAGTCTCTAGTTTATCATGAGTCCAAAATACACCAATAGATCACCCTAACACAAACATCTCTCACAAAGATACCAAGTCACACACTAGGACTTTCTAAATCAGAGCACTCAGCTCGATTTCTAGTCTCTGTCCAGTATTACAAAATCACAGTAAATCAACCCTTTACTGGAATCACCTCAAATAGGTCTTGTTGGAAAGGTATTGATGTCGACTACAATCTTCTTATGAACCAGTTCCTCAAATTTTGCTCTGAAGGAGCCTCAAATGTGTAATCTCTACAGGGTATCAAAATTGGCTGAAACCAGTACAGTACATGCCAATAAAATCATCTTAAATTCCATACTCATCCAAATGACACAAAATTTACAGTGATGAAACTAGAGTTCATAATAAACAATAGCAAAAGGTTTCATGTCAAAACTCTAAGTATACACTGAGTTCTACATAATTCAATTTAGCACAGGAATCAGTATGTTCTTCAGTTCAACTCTAGATACTATTTTAAAGATCAATTTTTCCCATGCCTATAAATTCATCCAAACATTTCCCTGATTTTACTGTAGAATTTATATATAAGTGGGAATAGAGGGTAAAAATTTCAGATTAAGAACATGCTCCAATAAATTATGAAAATTCCAACAATATCAGTCATCCTGTTAACCAACTACTGATTCTGCCTTACAACACAGTTCTACCATTCGATTTTATTAAAATATCAAACCTTAACATAAAAATTCGAAATAAATCATGAACTATCTAAACATGTATATGAACAATCTCTGAAAATTTCATAGTCTAATTCCTTATGGTTTGCTCTCGGAAAAATCTAGAAATTAGCATTTAGATCAAGTTTCTAGTTCCAATTTCTGATTTCATCTTCCAAACTTCTTAGATATTCATCCTAGCACTTACTATCATACATGCATGCAAGAATTCAATCAAGAGACAATAAGAAAGGTTTAGAGTAACTCCCCACTCTAAGTTGATGAAGAGTAGTTGATCTCTTGAGCTTTCCTTCCCTTGAGAATCTCTCCTAAGGTTTCTTCTTCAATCTCTCTTCTTTCTCTCCTTCTCTTCTTTTTTTCTTGGTGGAGTTCTGAAATTCCAGAACAAGAGAGGTGGGAATGAGTGGTTTTTGATGGAGAAATGAAGGAGGAAAGAGGGGGAGAAGAATGGGCCGGTTTCTAGGGGGGTGGGATAGGGTGGTAGGGTGGTTTTGAGCCAAAACCATGGCTTTAGCCAATGGTTTTGTGGTGGGATGTGTTGGCTGCCCATTTTATTCTTAAATGGGTTCTTTTGAATGTGAGACGAGGGTTTATCGAGCGTACACAATGTATATCCATCGTAGTATCATACGATGTTATATTTGCATAGGCGTCGTACCGAAAACCAGTGTTTATACCAGTATCGGTCCTCCTCATTCTCGTGCATCTTTTAGAACGCAATCCTCCCATGAACCGTCCCGCAACCCTAACCACACACCACGATAGCAAAATCAACTAAAACACTGCAATCATATGCATGCATACAGACAATATACATATATACACATATATATAAGTATCGTACAATTCGGGGTGTTACATTCCTGACATTAATTCTGCCTATTTTGTTGAATTATTTCTCTTTCATTAGCTAATTGTTGCACATTCATATTGGAGCGCTGATTTTTTTGATATTGCCTACATTTCTTTTTTTCCAGCTAGATGATCTTCAGACATCAACAATTGTCGAATCCTCGCATTCGGGCGTTGTAATGTCTAATCTCTTCCAATTGTATTGCAGTCTTATTAGCTCATCTAGTTCTGTCATAGTCTACGCCCCTCCCTACGTTCAGCAAGTTATTGAGTTTCTAATAGTTGAAGTGTTTCAGTTGGTGCTTCAATTTCTTGTTAATATTGTAATTCTCTTTCGTCTAATATTTCTATGTTATTACCCTGTCGATTATTTGCTAGATATAATCTATCCATTTTTCTTGATAGAAACAATGTGAACTTAAAAGTTAGTTTTATTATAAAGCGAAAAAATCATAGGCAGATATAAATTAACTTCAATGAGTATTAGGGCGTTCATTACCTGAACATTTTGAATTGTCCGTAAATCCTCTCTTATTCCTTGTTTAGCCACTTTCCACCGGTAACTGAAGTGCAATAATAATGGTTAACCTATTTTCAAACACAATCAATTGATGGCTTGAAAGCACCATTAAAATATAGGATTAACAAAAGCAGAGAATTTCACAAACCCTAGGTTATGAGTGAAGATGCTGAACTTGGAATTGTTCTAGTTTGGATCCAAAAATTCCTTCATGACCATCCTTCTCCCCCTACAAAATGTAACTGAAAAACATAAATGTTTAAATAACATTGACCAATTTCAGGTAACTGAAACCCCTTCGAATATAGACCTTGAATCCCCAACAAACCCAAAAGTAAGTTTATTTCCAAACATGGCATACAATGCTTGGAACAACATTATAAAATCAAAATTAAAAACAAAGTTTAACACTTCCGAGATAGGCATCAACGACAGCAAAATTCTGGAGAACCATGAAAGAAAAAGAAAAAAAAAACTCATTCATTTTGAACTAAGAATCCAAAAAATAAACACTCACCTAATTAATCTATAACAATTAAATTCATCTAGAAGAAGGGATATTTAACTAATATTATTAGAAATAGATGTTTACTGAAAATTCATTAACTGCCCAATAAAATAATTAAACAAAAATTCTCATTTCTTATTATTTAACTATTTTACAGCATTCCACAGTCACTACCTGTTGCTGCTTTTTTCTGTGTGGGAGGAAACATATGTTATGAATTCTTTTGGAACCTAAAAAAAGAACTGACCTTTTAGTTTTCGCTGATATTGACTATTTCCAACTGATCTTGACTCCTGAATCTGACTCGCTTGAACCGTTGGATTTGAAATCTTGAGTCTGTACGTCTCTGGTAGCTTTGATTACCACCGTTGTAGTGACCCCTGCTATTCCCTACTAACAGGTGGTTGTGTATGTCAAGAGCGATCCCCGTGATGGCGAGATTATCATCTCCTTACTCTCCAAAACATGCTACTTGTGGCAGAGTTGGGAAGAAGATATTCAAGGCAGAAGTACAACTCGACTACTTGAGAAGAGTGTTGACCATGAGGGATACTGAAGCGCGCTGTCTTGATGACTGTTCGTGGGAGACATCCCTGCCCAATGTGGAGGGGCGCTTATGCGATGGAGAGATTCTGAGACAGTCGCGGGGGGGGGGGGGGGGGGGGGGGGGGGGGGGGGGGGGGGGGGGGGGGGGGGGGGGGGGGGGGGGCTTAGAGACTAAATCCCTTTGTCGTTCTTTGCTTGCGGCTATAACCGAGAGGGATGAGTTAAAGAACATGGTGCTTGAGAAGAGTTTAGAAGTTGCACATCTGAAAGAGGTCGTCCCTGAATTCTCGAGAGAGACTCATCCGAACTATTCTGTGTGCACTCGCATGGTCCTTTGGAAGATTAGGGTGAAGGATGTCCACCTCAAGGAGAAGTTGTCAAGCAGGAAGTGGAGATCGATGGATTGAAGCATCTTCTTGAGGGGACTAGGACCAGGAAGACTTCTTGTTCTCATGATGAGATAAATTAGGGGAGATCGTTTAATGACCTAGCTTTACACCTGCACGGGATCTGGAGGAATCCGGGAGACGCCCAGAGCGAAGTGGCCGGTTCATCAAGTGTTGCCTCGATTGGAGGGGTGGCGTGTGTTGATGGCCATGCGGCTCAGACACAATCTATAGGTTTGGTCTTCCCTTCAGATCGTTTGAGAGATTGAGGTGGTGCTTCAATAGTCAGGGGTTCGTAGTCTACGTGTGTCCCTTAATAGAAATATTCTCTTGCCACGAGGGAGTAGAGATGATTCTGAGGGAGACTTGTAATCATGTTGGTTGCTTCTTTTGAACTTGTATTAAGTTGTTGATGTGAAATTAAAATCTCCTAAGTGTTCAAGTATTGTCGCTTTGAGTAGTATCTCTTTGTGTTTAGAGTAGATGTGGCGAATTTAGTAGAGGGTCATACCTCTTGTGCTCTCGTTGTGGCAAGTTGCGAGAGTATCCTTTGGGAGGGGCTTGGCCCCATTTTTATTAATCGGGGTGGCTATCACGTTGTGATAGCTCGAATGGCAAGTTAAGCTCTACCTCAATTGGTTGTACGTTGTTAAAGAAACTTCGTTCCAGAGGTGTAAACTCCAGGATTGTTTTTTAAGCATTTTAGGAGCAAATCGAGTGGCGAGTTAAGTCTTTGAGCTTGCTCGGGTGCGTGCTACTACATTGATCCTATGAACCATGAGTATGGACTCTGAATGGGCTGACGATAAGTTTTGGAACAAATCTAATGGCAAGGTGTGCCCCGCCATTGCGTAGGGTAGGTGGCTAGAGCGACTCTAAGAACCATGCATATGGACTCCGCACTTGTCTAATGGTTGTTTTGGGAGCAGATCGAATGGCGAGGCGTGCCCTGCCCTTACTCGGTGGCAAGTGACTAGAGAGACTCTAAAAACCATGAGTATAGACTCTGAACTAGTTGACGAAAAGTTTTGGGAGCAATCGAATGGCGAGGCGTGCTCCGCACACTTACACGATGCAAGTGGCTATAGCAACTCTAAGAACCATAAAAATGAACTTCGCACTTGCCTGGACTCCGTACAAGTTGACGATAAGTTTCGGGAGCAATCGAATGGCAAGGCGTGCCCCTAACACTTACTCGATGGCAAATGGCTAGAGCGACTCTAAAAATCATGAGTTTGGACTCTGCATTTGTCCGGGATTAATTTGAAAGCAGATCAAATGGCGAGGCGTACCCCGTCCTTGCTCAGTGGCAAGTGGGTAGAGCGACTCTAAGAACCATGGGTAAGGACTCCGAATAGGTAGACGATGAATTTTGGGTTAATCGAATGGCGATGCGTGCCCCGCACACTTATTCTGTGGCAAGTGGCTAGAGCGACTCTATGGACTCCGCACCCATCCGTTGAGGTGCTTAGTGATTAGATGGTGCTGCTTGGGGGAGAACCATGTGTCTAACTCATTGTTTACGTCTGGTGGAATTGTACAAGGATTTTGCAAAAGAAAACACTGAAAATTTATTGGACAGTGAAACTAAGGTTGTTTTGATTGCTAGCATTTATTACATGTTGTGACTGTTATATGTGTCGGTCTTTATTACATATTTGAAGCTAACTACTAATGGAGGGCATTAAGCAACCTCGTTGCACTTCATGAGGTACTCGCCATTCCAAGTCCTTGATATCTTTCCCCCAGGTCTTCAAGTTGGTAAGCTTCTGGGCGGACCACTTGTGAGACCTTGTATCTCTCGCACATCTTCAATGAGGTCTAGATTGGTCCGGAGATCATTTGAGTTCCGATCTTCGTCGAAGGAGAGAAGGCGAGAGGAAGGTAATCCTACTTCCAGAAGGATGAGTGATTCCGTGCCAAAGTTAAGGTTGAATGAGGATTCTCCCGTTAGAATTCTCTTTGTGGTTCTGTAGGACTACAGCACGCTTGGGAGTTCTTCGAACCATAGCCCCTTCAACGCATCACCAAATCTCTTCTTGAGGCCATCCAAGATTTTCTGATTGGTGTTCTCAGCCTGACCATTGGTCTGAGGGTGCGAGATAGAGGAGAAGCCTTGTTCAACCCCCAGATCGGTGCAAAATTTGTGGAACATCTTGCCAGCAAATTGAGTTCCATTATTGGTGACTAGTGTACGAAAAATTCCGAACAGATAGACTATGTTCTTCCAGAAGAATTGCAGGACCTTATGCTATGTGATTGTTGCTAGTGGTTCTGCCTCGACCCACTTTGTGAAGTAGTCGATGGCTACCACTAGGAAGATCTATTATCCAGTGGCAGGAGAAAATGGTCCCATCAAATTCATTCCGCATATTGCGAAGGGGGATGGAGCTTGACATAGAGCTAAGGTCGGCTTAGGGCACCCGTTTGATAGAGGAGTGCTTCGGCAGGAGATGCATTTGCGGATGTATGCATGGGCATCATTAAGGAGAGTGGACCAACAGTATCCATGGTTGAGAATTTTCGTGCGAGAGGCCTCGCTCCTAGGTGGCTGCCTCCTATTCTTTCATGTACCTCTTTGAGAGTGTAATCGACTTCCTCAGGAAAGAGTCATCATAGGTAAGGTCGGCCATCAACTTGGGTGTGGGAGCACTTGTAGAGGACTCCTTTGACGAGTGTATATCTTTCGGCCCTCACCCAGATCATCCTTGCTTCTTTGGAGTCCATAAGGAGGACTCCCTTGTCGAGGAAGTTGATCAACGGTTTCATGCAACAATCTCCGGGTGTTTGGGGGTGATGGACATAAGCTCCAATATCTCTACTTCGATGCTCGGCTTGAGTAGAACCTCGATGAGCACAGTATGTTCGAGTCCATCGAACGATGAGGAGACTAGCTTGAAGAGTGCATCGGCTTGCCCTTGCGTAGGATGCGATTGAATTCGGCTTCTTTGAAAGTGGACATAAGTTTCTTCACATGGGCCAAGTACTTGATCATGCGGTCCTCTTTTGCTTCATATTCACCCCGAATTTGGTTCACTACCAGTTGAGAGTCACTGAACACTCCGACTCTTCGTGCCCCTGCTTTCATTGCTAAGAGGATTCCGGTGATGAGGACTTCATACTCGGTCTCATTTTTGGAAGCTAGGAAGTTGAGGTGTAGCGAGTATTGGAGGGTGAACTTGTCAGGACTGAGCAAGATGACTCCGCCTCAACTCCCTTCGAGGCAAGAGGACCCTCCACATAGGCACTCCAAAGTGGGGGGTTGTCTCCTTCCTCAGAGGGGATCATGAATCGTGATTTTGACAATGAATTCAGCTAAGGCTTGGGCCTTGATTGCTATTCTTGGCCGATAAGTGATATCATGTTGACTTAGCTCGATGGACCACTTCATAAGTCTCCTGGAGCTTTCTAGTTTGTGGAGGACATGTTTGAGCTGCTGATCAGTGAAGACCCATATGGAATGTGCTTGGAAATATGGTTGATGCTTTCGGGTGGCTGTAACTAGTGCATAGGCTATCTTCTCCATCTTCGAGTATCGAAGTTCGGCATCTGGGAGTACATTGCTTACATAGTAGATCGGCTTCTGTACCCTATCTTCTTTCCTTACTAAGATGGAATTGGGGGTCTAATCCGAAGTAGCCAAGTAGAGGTAGAGAATCTTTCCCGGCTTGAGCTTGCTAAGGAGTGGAAGATTCACAAGGTGTGCTTTAACATTTTTAAATGCTACCTGTTGTTCTTCTCCCCACTCAAAATTTTTGCTCCTCGGGGAGCTTTGAAGAACGGGAGGCACTTCTCCCCAGACTTAGAGAGGAAGCGTGTAATGGTGAGGAGGCGGCCGGTGAGCTTCTGGACTTCTTTGATGGTAGTCGGGGAGACATGTTGAGTATAGCTCTGATCTTCTCAGAGTTGGCTTCGATTCATCTTTGGATCACCATGAACCCTAGGAACTTCCCCGAGGAAACCCCGAAGGCACATTTCAAGGGATTCAGTCTCATGTTGTTTTTCCGCAGTACATTAAAGGCTTCTTGGAGGTCGGCCATGTGGTCTTCTTTTCTGAGGCTCTTAACAAGCATATCATAAACATATACTTTTATGTTCCGGCCGATTTGCTCCTTTAGGACTTGGTTCACCAATCGCTGATATGTGGCCTCGGTGTTCTTTAGCCCGAATGACATGACTCAATAGCAGCAGAGTCCTTGGTCAATGATCAAGGACGTCTTCTGGTGGAAACATTCGGATCTAGTTGTATCCCAAGAAGGCGTCCATGAATCTTAAAAGCTCATGGCCTGAGGTGGCATTGATCAAGGTGTCTATGCTTGGTAGAGGGAGGGAATCCTTAGGACATGCTTTGTTGAGGTCAGTGAAGTCTATACAGATCCTCCATTTGTCATTGACTTTCTTGACCATTACTTCATTTGCTAGCCACTTGGGGTAGCTAACTTCTTGAATGAAGCAGGCGGCTAAGAGTTTATCGACTTCCTCCTTGATTCTTGCTATCTTTCGGGGACAAACTTGTGGCGGTTCTGTTGGACAGGCCTGGCATCTGGGTTCACACTTAACCGGTGCATGATTAGATTTTCATATATGCCTGACATGTCTGAGGCAGTCCAAGCGAATAGATCTTGGTTCTCCCTAATGCAAGTTATGAGCTGCTCCTTGACTTTATGGGGGAGTGCCTTGCCCACCCGAGAATACTTACTTGATCCTCTTGGGAGAAGAAAATTTCTACTAGTTCACCTACGGCTTCAGAGCTGGCTTGTCTCCTATCTTGGGGGAATTCCATAGCATCGAGAAGGAGGACCAAGCCCCCCATTATGGCAGTGTAACATGACCGAGCAGCTTCTTGGCTTCCTTTGGCTTTTTCTACCACTACTATCGTATGGAACTTCATCTTTATGTGGTAGGCCGAGGCAACCGCGTGAAGGGCTGCAAGCCCCGGTCGACCAAAGATGACATTGTAGGCAGACTTCATGTCAACAACCATAAATTGATTGATTCTGTGCGAGTAACTGGAGTTTTTCCTATAGTTACGTCAAGGGTGAATATTCCTTCGATCTAAACCGGGGCTCCGGAGAATCCATAGAGAGTGTAACCGGCAGGTTTGAGACGATCTCGCTTGAGCTTAAGGCCCTCGAATAAATTCAAGAAGATGATGTTTACTGAGCTACCGTTATCTACCAGGACGCAGCACACCTCATGATTGGCCATACATATATTGGTTATAATTGTATCGCAGTGAAGTGTTCGAACACCTTCGAGGTCTTGGTCTGAGAATGTGATCGGAACCCACGAGCTCTTAGGAGAGGGGGGGGGGGGGGGGTATTGTGCACTGAGTTCACTTCACTGAGAAATGCTTTACTTGAGGAGTTAGACAATCCCCCATAGGTCCCCCATGGATGCAGTGGAATATCTCCATGTGTCTAGGACCGTGGGACTCAGAAGGTCTATCTAGTTGCTTGTTGTCTCCTCTTATAGGAGGAGGTTCAGTGTTGTTTCTTTGGGCGGACTTGGTGAGGTATCCCCATTAAAGCAGGGCTTTAAGCCCTTTTTTAGGGCTCGACAGTCATATGTAAGATGTCTGTGATCTTTATGAAACGCACACCACTTGTTCCTATCCTTCTTGTGCTTGAGGCGTTCATCTTAGGAGGAGGTTGAAGGAGTCCATCCTTATCAACTTCCATGAAAATTGCGGAGATGATGGCATTAAGCGGAGTGTACTTCTCAAAACGAGGCATTAAGGGTGGACGACGTTGGCCTGTGGCATCCTTCTAGGACTTCCTGGGTCCGTCTTCATTGGTGCTCTTCTGATTGTTTCCGGATGATGGCACCTTCTGTTCTTGGGTCGAAGAGCATCTTCCACTCCAATGTAATTCTCGATTCTTTGGAGGAGGTTAAAGAAGTCCCGAGGCGACCTTTTGACAAGAGAATCTTTGAGGTGGTCATGATTCACATTGTACCTGAAGGCAACCGTGGCTACGGCTGAATCGAGTGAAGGGATGGATCGGGACTCGGCTGTGAAGAGCCGAACATAACTTTTGAGGGACTCCCCGTCTCTTTGCTTGAAGTCATGTAAGGAGGCACTTGTCTTCTCTGTCTTGCGGCTGGTGATGAAGTGTGTGAGGAAGAATGCCTCAAGCTGATCGAAGGAGAATATGGACCCTAGAGAAAGACGAAAGAACCACTCATATGCTAATCCTTTCAGGGTTGATGGAAAAATTCTTGCAAAGGAGGGAGTCGGATGCTTGGTAGATCATCATGAGGGTTTTGAAACACTCAATGTCGTCTACTGGGCCGGACTCTCCGTTATATGACTAAAAGGCTGGAGTTTTGAAGTTTGGCTGAACATGAGCCTAGATGATTTTTTGGAGAAGGGATCGGATGGGGCAGTATGTTCCTTCATATCTTCCCTCTTCTTGTTTCAGCAATGCTAGACGGTCTTTCATCTTTTTGAGGCGCTGGAGGAGGATGTTGTCTTGTTCTTCGGTTCTAGTGGACCCATAAGATTCCTCACGTCGTGGAGTGGAGCGGCGAAAGCTGGTTTGTCGGGTCCTACTAGGAATGACATTGAGGACTTAGAGGATCTTGTCTTTGAAGTACCGAAACTCTGTCATGGTGACAAGTGCTTATTCATCTCTACCTCTCCTGGGGGCTTATCGGTTTGTTGGAGTTGGGTTCCTTCTCATATGAAAGAAGTCCTTCTTTGTCCACTTGAAGAGTGATGGCTTATTCACACTCTGGGTGAGAGGGTTCTTCTGCGTCCCTAACTACGAGGAGAGGGGCCCCCCATGCCTTCCTGGCGTGCTGGATGGGGGACCTCGTCCAGGGCTCACGGTTCGTTCAAGTGGCCTCTGTGGTCAGACCCCTGCTCTCTGGAGATTATGATCTGGTGACGGTCCTGTTGTACTTGAGGCACTGCAGGATGCACTGTAGAGGGTGTCGAGGTGTAGACCGACCTTCTATTTTCACCAATACGCTACACATGGTGCTGATTTCTTCGGAAGCCCCTCAGTGGAGCCGCTTTGAAAAGAGGCTGGATAGGCTGTTGGGGTCGTTCCGACAGAAGAGGTTGGCCCGGTTGAGGGGATAGATCCTGCTGAGAGGTAGGAGCAAAGTTTTCATGAGGAGGAGTTAGAGGAAGAGGGTTGGCTCGCCGGGTTGAGGGTGCCGCCTACCCTTTCCCATTTGGAGGCATGGCCAAAAAATGTGGTTTTTTTTACCGGCAAACTTTTGTCGGATCGCTTTCCTGTTTCCCACAGACGACGCCAAACTATTACTGCTTTTTTCTGTATGGCAGCAAACAGATGTTGTGAATTCTTTTAGAAACAGTAAAAAAAATTGACCTTTTAGATTTCACCGATATTGACTATTTCCAACTGATTTTGACTCATAAATCTGACCCGTTTGAACCGTTAGATCTGACATGTACGCTGATGATTGCTCTGATTGACCTGTAAAAGTCTGAAACACTGAGGTTGGCCTCGGCAACTGATCCTCCAACGCTCAAGTTAGAACTCAGAAAAATATGAGAGTTTTCAGTGGCAAAATACTAATTATCTAGTTCTTGTGGATGTCATTGGATATTTATAGTTGCTGTGGGAGACCAGTTTCAATATATTCATTTATCTCTAGTTCCCGATGTTTTGAAAAAGTTAGTTATTCTCATAATCAAGAAGAGATAGGGTCGGTTACCTTCTCTTGGCTAACAGACATGGTTAGTTAACTTTTTTCTTCACGAAGAGATAGAAGTGGTTGTAAAAATAGAGTTAGGACTCTTCTCTTATGAAGAGAGATGATTTTTTGAACTGCCCCTGATGAATAATTATTTGTTTAAAATGATTTTTAGATAATCATGAACTCCTTCATGTTGGGCTGTTATAACAACCTAGTTTGACAAATTCGCTTTGGGTAGCTGAGCTTGAAAGAGGCACAACTCCCTTTTACAGACTCGTTTCTGGTGAAATTTACCATTTTACTCCTGAGAGTTTTAAGATTCGTACCCAATTTGAACTATCCCGATTTGGTTCTATTTTTACCCATATCACTACCCAGAAACAATATAAGAAGTTGAACTGCAGTAATTTGACAAAATTCGAACCTGGGAAGCCATTGAAACTCCACAACATCTGTGAAACTACATGGGAATTTACCATTTCAAACTACACAAAATTCAAGTATTAATCAAATAATGAAACTTCTAGATCAATGAAACTTTAGTAGAGGAAAACATTATAAAAATAAATTAATTATAAAAATCAATAAATTAAATAATTACCAAACAGGACGGTGTGATGGTGCGACGTCAATGGTGTAGCAGCACGACAGCGCGATGGTGCGGCAACAACGGTGGCAGTAGTGGTGCAGCAATGTGGCAACGCGAGGGTGCTGCGGCAAGAGCAGTGCTGCAGCGTGATGGTGCGAAGGCAGCGATGCGGCGACAACGGTGCAGCGGCAAGGTGGAGGGACGACACTGCGATGTGGAGGAAGTCAATAGGTCGCAAGAGAGAGGGGGAGAAGAAGAGGGAAAATGTAGGCACGACAGTGTGATGGTGATGGCGACAGTGCTGCAGCGGCGCGGTAACGCGGTGGTGCAAAACAACGGTGTGGTGGTGAGGTAATGCAACAACGCTAGATGCATGGGAAGCCAATGAGGAGAGAGAGAGAGAGAGAGAGAGAGAGAGAATAGCCGTAAGGTTTTAGCATGATTGAAATTTAATTTGTACGTCTTACACGCTTTTTGCATTTAGATTAGGATTTAATTAACACGAGCAATACACGTAAGTTGAGTTATCTCCCATTATAGTATTAGACACTGAGATAAACCCCACCCAGTACTCTTTCTCATTTTGTGAAAAGAAATCAAGACTTGAGTCTACTGTTCATCATCTTCTTCATTCTCTCATCTTGGTCCCAAACCCTAGGTTGGTGCATATCCGCTACCGAGAAGACGACCTGCCATGTCTAATTATGCCACCGGAGGTCGAGTTGGAACACAAGGGTACATTTGATTGGAAAAAAAGGAACTGACAAACAAAAAGAACTCCACCAAGACACCATATGCTAATTGAAACCAACTCTTAGGTACAGACTAGAGAAAATGAAAAAGCTAAGACAAACGTTCGAAGAACAATAAGTGAACTCAACAACGGAATCAAGCAAAATAACAGACAAACATCAGCTTATTGTGGATTAGGAGGCCTGCTGTTGGCAGCAGAGACCCTAGAACCCCATTCAAGCAACTCTTTGCTGGTATCATCCTTGTGAGCGATGACCTCAATGAAACACAAGCAATCAACCTTGGGACCAGTCACAGTAGCAATGGCCTCCACGAGATCCTCCTCACAGAAGACTTTGGCAGTCCAGCATTTGCCCTCGCCGTTGTGGATTGCTTCGACTAGCGCAGTGTAGTTCCAATTCTTGATCACATTGTAAGGGCCATCGTGGATCTCCACCTCAATAGTGTATCCTCCATTGTTTATCAGGAAAATGATTGTGTTTTGCCCAGCCCTCAGCATTGTCGACACATCCTGGGCTGTCACCTGACATTTCACATTCAAACACCAAAGAAACAAGTTTGAGAGTTTGAGAATTTAACCATGGCTAAATGGGAACTAAAATAAGATATGTTTCAATCGCTCTACACTTCAATACTCTGTTTTTCAACAAATTCCTACCCTGTTTTGGTTTTCATTTCCTTTTATCCTTTCAGGCACTTAAATATCCTAACACCCACATGCTTATAAAGGCAGTAACCATGGGCCACAACCCTCGCTAGTAAATTTTTGACGGTAAGTTAAGTGTATATAATTCCAACTATCAATCAATGCATTGAGATGCAAGTCATTTCTAAATCTTCTCGATGAAGAGCGGAAAAGTGTTGTTGACACGAGAATATTTGGTTGGCATATGTTAAATTCAATAACCATATAGGATTGCAAATGCATTCGACACTGGGGCATATAACAATGTATTGTATTTTTTACCAAACATCAGGAGATTATTTAGTGCAACTAGCCTGAACTCACAGCACATAACCAACCTGTTCGAATGAAATTCTTATTACCTGAAAGCTACCGTCGCCAATGCAGGCAATAACACGCTTATCCTTGGCAGCCTGAGCATAACCCAATGTTGCTCCAACTGACCACCCAATCGAACCATACTGCATTTGGAACTCATACCTATAATTAACCAAGCATACATTAGTTTTGTTATATTACTGGAGCATATTTGTTAATGTAATGAAATATCTATATGCACAATCAAGAAACTCACCCACAACCCTCAGGCAGTCTGAGCTTCTGGCAGTTAAACCAAGAATCCCCAGTCTCAGCAATCACAGCCGTATCCCCCGAAAGCATCTCCTGAATGTGCTTGAACAACACATTCACCCTCAAAGCCTCTTTCGGTGCAGCCTCCAACGGCTTCCCATCTGGCACAAAAATCCTATGATAATTCTCATAAGCAGTCGTGTTCTTCTTCAACCTCCTAGCAAGTGCCCTAAGAAAATCCTTCATCAAGATACACCCAAATGCAGGCCCATTCGCAACCACAACCCGGTCGGGCTGCACTATGATAGCCTTGTCCTTCTTCAAAAGAAGCGAGTACCCAACCGAGCTGTAGTCATTCAATATAGGACCCACAAAGATGTAGGCATCGGCAGATTCTACAATTTCAGCACAGAACGCAGTGCTGACTGCGCCCCAGTAAGTACCAATGAACCTAGGATGATGTTCCGGTACCATCCCTTTTGCAGACGGCATTACAGCTATAGGGTAGCCACATGCATCAGCGAGTTCCACAAAGGCCTCTCCAGCTTTGGCAACTCGGAGCTTGGGCCCACCAACAATGACCGGCTTCACCGCCTTGTTCAGAAACTCCGCCGTCGCCTCCACCGCTGCTTCCAGACCCATCTTGTTGCTCACTCTGAAATTAACAGTAACAAGAACAACCAAGCATTACATCAAACAGTGGTCTCATTACAATTCATCGGAAAAAAGATGTGAAAGTGAACAGGGCACTCACTTGGGTGAGAGCAAGAACGGGACCGGCTCGCGACTAAACGTAGGATGAGGAATCCCGGGCAAGTTACAACCGACACTGATATAAACCGGCTTGCTCTCCTTCAACGCCGTCGAGATCGCCGTATCGATCAGCTCATGGGCGTCCTCCAAATTATTCACCACCGCCTACAATACAACTCAAACATCATCCAAATCAAACACCCAAAATCTAAGTTAACAACAATAGATTGATTTCTTTATTATTATTTACCTGAAAACAAGTGACGGTCTGAAAACACCTCAACTCCTGCGAGAAATCGGGCAACCCGATAGTATGATGCAAGATCCGGTTCGTCCCAAAATCATTCGAGTTGGGCCCACCTACGATACAAATGACGGGGAGATTCTCGCTGTAGGCCCCAGCAATGGCATTGATGATACTGAGCCCGCCAACGGTGAAGGTGACAACGCACGCGCCGACGCCCTTGGCACGTGCGTAGCCGTCGGCGGCGTACCCGGCGTTGAGCTCGTTGCAGCAGCCGATGTTGTTGAGGCCGGGCTCGGCGATGAGGTGGTCAAGGAGGGTGAGGTTAAAGTCGCCGGGGACTGTGAATACGTCGGAGACGCCGACCTGGACGAGGCGGCGGGCAAGGTGGCGGCCTAGGGTGCGTTCGGAGGCGGTGGGGGTGACGGCGGAGGGCAGGATGGAGTGGGATGGAGCGGAGGGGAGGCAGCCGACGACGCCGTTGGATGCGGGTTTCGGGCCGTCGACGGATCCGATAGTGGTATCCATTAACAAATCAAGAAATCAAGAAAGTGGTTTTCAGTCTGTTTATTTGTTCTGGAGAGAGCGGGGTGGTATTTGTACGGGATTTATTATTGATTTTTTTGCAGTGATAGGCCACTTTTTGAAAATATTTATGATTATGGGCTAGTTTCAAAACTATTAGCATTTGTAGCTAACTTGTGCCACGTTAGCAGCGACCGCTATTCCCAATAGCGATCTCTTCATTTTCGAGATCACTAATGGGAATAGCGGCCTATATTTTAAATATTTTTGATTTTTTTTGCCGCCGCTATTCCCACTAGCGCCTTAGTTATATAAGGTCGCTAATGGGATTTAGCGACCTCGAATGAATGTATTGAGACACTTAGCGATTTCTAAAGAGCTTTCACCAAAAAATTAAAACTGAGGTCGCTATTGAGATTCTCCTTATTCGTTGTAAAATTTGTAAAATAGTCATACAACTAAGGTCTCTATTCGGAATAGCGACGTTAGTACAATAAAGACCTCTATTCCGAATAGCGACCTTAGTTTTAAAAATAAGTTGATTGTCATTTTTCAGAGAGCAAAAACATCTCTAGATTTTTCTACGTGTTCGAATGCAGCTCATTAAATGTCGCTAATCTCTTTAGCGACATCATATAACCAAGGTCGCTAGTGGGAATAGCGACGGCAGACAAAAAAATTCAAAAAAAATTAAAACATAGGTGCTATTTTCATTAGCGATCTCGAAAATCCAATAGCGGCCGCTGCTGACGTGGCACAAAGTAGTCCAAAAATGCTAATAGTTAAGAAATTGACTCCAAAACGCAAAAATTTTCAAAAAGTGGCATATGTAGGCAAAAAAAAACTCTTTATTTTCATTATTTCTTGGAGGAAGAGAAGGAGAAACCAGCGGAATTGAAAACCGGGGCTAGTTTTGGGGAAAAAATTCAGTACTGACCCACTTTTGGAAATTATTGATCAAATGATCCACTTTTGAAAATATTTATCCAACTGACCCAATTTTAGACACGTAAGCATAAAACGCTATTGACAATAACGGCATCGGTTATTTTGATGTCGTTGTTGCCAATAGTGAAAACCTATATAAAAAAAATTCTGTTGCCGCTATTAGAAGTAACGAATCAATACATATTGCATTCGCTTAAGAGCTTTCTGACTTGAGCAAAAAATTGTAAAAAAAAAAAGAAAAATCTTATAATTGTTGTCGCTATTCTAAATAACATCATAAATAGTCTGAAGTCACTATTGAAAACAGCGGCATCACTGTAATCTACAGTGTACTCCAAATTTCGTGCATGCGCATCAACTTAAAGCCCTATTTCGATCTTGATATAGCTAATATCTCTCAATACTCAAAACATGAAAGTTGTAGAGCTTTTTCATTGTGTTCCATAGAATTTTTAATTATCTCAATTGGAGTTTGGATGATAAAGTTATTCCCAGATTACATAGAGATATTGAAACTGTCCAGAATCAATTAAAGTTTCGACATTACTTCATAATCTGGGCATAACTCTATCATCCGAACTTCGATTGAGATGATTCAAAATTCTATGGAACACTAAGAAAAAGTTCTGGAACTTTCATGTTTGGAGTTTTGAGAGATACTGACCGCATCAAGGTCGAAATCAAGTTTAGAGTTGATGCATCTGCACAAAATTTGGAGTACACTGTGGATAATATTGATGCCGTTATTGCCAACAGAGGCATCAAACTAATTTATGCCGTTATTGGGAATTGCGGCATCAGTTATAAATGATTTTTATTTACAATTTTTTCTGGACAATTTTGACATCACTTCGTAATCTTAGCATAACTCTATCATCCGAACTCCGATTGAGATGACTCAAAATGCTATGGAATACCAACAAAGGATCTACAACTTTCATGTTTTGAGTTTTGAGAGATACTGACTGCATGAAGCTCGAAATATGGCTTGAAGTTGATACACATACACGAAATTTGGAGTACACTGTGGATTACATTGATGTCGTTACTGCCAATAGCTGCATTAGGCTAACTTATGCTGTTATTGGGAATAGCGCATCAGTTATAAACGATTTTCACTTACAATTTTTTTTCAAGTCAGAGAACTATTAAGTGAATATGAGACATATTGATGTCGTTACTCCCAATAACAACGATTTTTTTTACAGATGCCACTATTAACAACAACAGCATCAAAATAACAGATATCGTTATTGTCAATAGTATTTTATACTGACGTGTCCAAAACTAGATCATTTGAGTAAATATTTTCGAAAGCGGGTTAGTTTAGTAAATATTTTTAAAGATCAATACGGAAAACCAAATCGTTGTGGGAGAGGTAAGTGGGGGTCCACACAGGGGTGCAAAGTGCAATACTGGGTGCGGTTATTGGATTCACGGTATTCTTGGAAAAGGGGCGGGGAAAAGAGAGGCGGGCGTGAGTGTCGTCTTGTGAAACGGGGCAGTCCCGACTGAAGGGTGATTGGGACACGTGGCTGAGAGGCTGTGATTTTGGGAAGTGGGGGATATGCGGTGGGACGAAGAGGAGGCAGAGAATTTCTGTTTTGGTTTTGGTGGGTTTCTTGTTTTGCAAGTTAATGGACCCGAATTTGGAGACCCGTTTATGAAAGCTTGCGGGCAGACTACCAAGTCGCTAGTCCCTACAAAGTAGGGGTGGACATCGGTCGGTATCCGACCTAATATGAATCATTCACCACAAATCCAAAGAAGATCAGTTTTTTAATTTTCTCATTCGCAACCAATCCGAACCTTAATTGGATCGGTTTCCATCCAAGCCGATTAAACTCGGTTTGGATTGGATTAGATGGTCGATTTGGTGTGCTACTTTTCACCTTCAACATCATTCATAATTTTGTTGAAATTTAATCAAACAACCTGCTATTTGTTATTCAGAAATGAATTTAAAATGAAGATTCATAAAACCACAAGTTGTTAATGAATTTTGCACTAATTGTTTGAGATGATGACATTTAAATGAGTGAGATAAACTGCTTTTTCACTAGCATACTTCTGTAATCTTAGTTTATTATTATAAAAGAAACATAAATAACCATAGCTAATTGAATTTCAGGTGCAATAAAAAAAGATTTAGAAAATAATTTCTGCTTGACTTGATTAAAGTAACTACTAAATGTTACATCAACTTTATGATTCTATTAAGTTGGGTCACACTGTAAATCAAGCATTTCTCAACAACATAACACATAGGATTATGGAGAATCAAAACATAGGTAGAACAACTGCTCGGTTTGTATTAAAAAAATTAAAAAAGACTGTTTGTATCTCAATGAAAATGAGAAATAACTATTTGTATATTCAAGAAATTAAAGGAGAACTATATTTTTTATGGACTTATGCATAGAGGTATGGTCGGTTCGGTTTCATCGGTTATTTGACAGCCTCATCCAACAACCGAACCGGTCCAATTGGTTATTGAAGATCAAGAACCGGGCCAATCCAAACCCCCAATTGGTTCTGTTAAAAACCGGTCGGTTCGAGTTGAATTGGTTCGGATTGGTCGGTTCTGATAATAGTTGTCCACCCCTACTACAAAGTATTCTAAAATCCAATATTAGGTACAACATTTTTAAAACATATAAACCTTTTTAAAGCTAGCCCCGCTAGATATTTTGTAAAAATGCTAAATTAGAAAAAAAAAAACCACTAAACTTTTGGTTATTTTAAAAAAACCGCACTAAATTGTTTTTAAAAAAAAACTTAAAAAACTTTAATTTAAAAAAACACACACTGACAGAGCTAGGGTTAGGGTTAGGGTTAGTTCGGAAGAGTTTGTTTAAATATCTGATTAGTTAAGTGATATTTTTTTAAATATAAATGAAAGATGAAAGTGATTTTTTTAAATTTAGCCTAACGGGAACTAAACTCCGTTAAAGTGAGGTTTTTTTAACTAAAATTGTGTAAGATTTTTTTATTAAAAAAAACTTTGTGCGGTTTTTTTAAAATAACCTAAAGTTCGGTGGTTTGTTTTTATAAATATAGCCTTGTAAAAATAATGTTGTTTATGCTAGTAACTGACACTTGGGATTGGAGTCTATGGAGTCTAGCAACCTTTAATAATAATAAAAAAATTCTTTCATATTCACATCTTAAAAGTATGCTATTTTCATATTGTCATTCAAATTCTTCATATTTCCACATAATTCTACCTCAACTTCTTTAAATAATTCCAAAAAACACTTACATTAGTAATTTTATTAATTATGAGATATACTTTGAATATTCTTTTATTAGACTCAAACTCAACAATAGGAATTATATTATATCTATATCTTATACTAATAGGAGAGAGAGTCTAACCCTTCTCTTCTTTCTTTATTTTGAAATAGAGAAAAATAGTAAAAGTAGGGATTCCTATTTAACTAGCACGTGCACTACCCACAATTTTATTAAAAAACCAAAACAAAATAAAAACTTCAATCCCACAAATATAGTATCTTTCCCTCTCACTTTACCAATCTAAAAAAATCTCACGGCTCTTTCCCCCCTTATCCCCCCCCCCCCCCCTCTCCCAACAACTTTAGTAATATTCAACTGTATACATTATGGTTTGGCTAAACCATCAGCTTATGTGAGGATGATAATAAAGATTTCAGTAATTATGGTAGGAATAATATTCATAAATCTACCAAATCTCTCACATTTTTTGAAAGTTCTATTTAATTTTATGAGAGTTCCTCAAAACTATTTTAGGTTGTGCAATTTGCATAAAGAAATACTACGGACGATTTTATTAACTCGCTTACCCAATCTCACAAAATTTCACAGTTCTTTCCAACCCCCCCCCCCCCCCCCCCCCTCTCTCTTAAAGCAGCTTTAGTATTATTCAATTGTATAATATTATGATTTGACGGTGATTCTATAAACCATCTGTTCATGTGAGAATGATAATGAAGATTTCTACAATTACAATAACAATGATATCCATTGAGTTGATAGAACCAGTCAAGGAATATTCATAAGTTTCTCCCAATTCTCTCACATTTTTTGGGTGTTCTATATAATTTTATGAATCCCTCAAAACTATTTTAGAATGTGCAATTTGCACAGGGTAACACTAGTACATTTTAATTCCTAAACTACCTCCTACATCTTTATAACAAACCCTTCTCTTCTCTTCTTTCATCTTCTTTAATTTCTTAATTAATGTCTCATATCTCTACAACAAATGTTAACCCAACTTACCAACTAATAAAATAAAAACAAATAAAAAACTTATCCTCCCAATTTCCACTTCAATGTATGTTCCTTTTTTTCCTAGTAAATAACATAACATAACTTCTAGCCCTCAAATTTTCATGACCACAAAAGATTTGAAAAATAAGACCAAGGATTTTGTTGGGAAGAATTTGGAGAAACATAGGTATGATTGATAGTTACATGAATATGTTTTTGCAATAAGTTTGAAGAAAATTGAAAATTGAAAAGCGTTCGTTGAATTCTCTTTGGGTTGATGGAGAATTAGAGTATGAAAAAAAAAAGTAAAATGACCAAACAGTCTTTAAGCCTTGTGTATTTTCGGAATCACCATATTGATTTGAGTTGTGAATAGGGCTGCAAATGAATCGAGCTATTCGCGAGCTATTCGGCTCGAGCCGAGCTCGAGCTCAAAATTGAGCTCGTTTCCTTAACGAGCCGAGCTCGAGCTTGGGTTTTTATTTTTAGGCCAAGCTCGCAAGCTATTCGGCTCGAATACGGTCAAAGTTCGGTCAAAGCTCGGCTCGAACCGAGCTCGAGCCTGAAGGTATTCGGCTCGGCTCGGCTCGATTGCAGCCCTAGTTGTGAATATGAAAATTTGAAGAATTTATATGGGAATATGCAAATAGTAAAATTTTAGAATGTGAATATGGAAAACAAACATTTTCTTATTAAATATAATTTTTTATTTTTTGTCTCCCTTTTTGACTCGCTCTTTCGATCAATCCTTGCTCTGCCCAGTGTGTGAATAGGAATAATATTTTTTTTTTGGCGCCCACTTTTGATCAATCTTGGCTTTACCCCTTTGTGTGTGAATATAAACAAGGTCATTTGTGTTGGGTTTATGTCTTGCATACTATGTTGGATAAGAAGACGATGAGACGATGGAGGAATCGAGATGATTGGAAACGGAGTGGGGGCGAGAAACAGTCAGCGGTAGCAACAGCAGAAGTTGTGGTCGACCGCAACTCATGTGCGGTCGACCGACCCCTGCGTGATGTCTTCTAGAGAGGAGGACAGTCCATTGACTTGTTGGTACGGTCGATCATTAGCAGCGCTGATGGGTTTCGGGCTTAAGTCTGGCTGATTCGTGAAAGGCCCAACTTGCTCTTCAAGTAAGATCGTGTGGCTCCTATCGTAGGGTTATCTTTCAGGAATATCCAAAGGTTATTGAATCAACATATCAAACTAGGGTTTCTCTAGATCTCTATATATTATTGTTATTGGCCTCCATTGAGAGTCAAGAGAGAGAGTACTTCATTGAAGAAGAGATTGAGTGATTCTCTAATTGTAAACAATTAGTACTTGCTGGTGAGGCTTGAGAGAGGGTCGTGGTAAGAAGTGTAATATTCTTGTATCTTCTCTAATTGAATAGCATCTTGGGTTTCTTCTCCCTGTATGAAGGCAAAAGCCCCAACCGGGACAAATTTTTGTGTGCTTTGGTGTGTTTGGTATGATCCCCTATGTGCTTGGTGGTTTGTGTTGATTGCATCGAATAACTCAACAAAATCCTAAAGAGGGGTTGTCAGTAGAAATCCCTAACAATTGGTATCAGAGCTTCGGGTTCAAAGGGTTTGTTCGAGTTCCTTGGAGATGATGGCAGATCATATCACGAAGATCAAGCGGTTCAAAGGCAAGATCAACTTTGATCTCTTGAAGGTGGACATGTATGAAGCATCGGTTCAACAGAACTTGGATCTAGTCCTAGAAGGAGATAAAGGGAGACCAATCGGCACAAAGCAGGAGAAGTGGAAGACGATATGTTCAGAAGCCTTGGGTTTAATCCGGTTGTCATCGACGAGCAAAGTCAGGCATAGGAGAAGCACAGCGAGTCTTTAGGCAAGATTCAGAACTGACTACTCGGGTTCGTCATCACATGGTCGGTGTACTAGCAAAGAAAATTGTGGGGGTTCTCAATGAAGGAAAGTACCGTTCTTCTAGATCATGAAGTGAAGTTCAATATGGAGTTATCTGAACTGAGGGCGTTCAACGCAAATGATCTAAGGGGTTTCAACTCGATATATTCATCACCAAATTCATCCAACATGATAACCGTGCTAGATGAGAAATCTACCAAGGAGAAGTTTTTCAAAGCAGGTATGATCGAGGGATTGGAGGAGGATGCACTTAGGAAGGAGAGTCAGAAATCGGCATCAACTTCGGTGAGTTGCTTGGAGGTGGATTGTACTTTGATTGAAAGGAAAAGTGTATGTAGGGGTAAGGTCCGTGGCCACCAGTGCAAAGAGATTGAGCATTACATGAGAGACTGTTGCAAGCGGTTGAGTCAGAAGGGCGCCAAATCCAGTATCGCTGAATCAGATGATGACCTAAACAGTGCTTTTGTTTCAAGTTCCTTAGATGTGAATTCTGGGTGTTTTTTTCATTCGGTTAGTTCTTCTCAAGTTTGCACCGAGAGGGAGATGGTTTCTACTTGCAAATTTGCATCATATCGTTGTGTTGGAACGAAGGTTGATAAGATTTCTAAAGTAATGGTTTCTACTTACAAGTTTGCCTCTTGTCGTTGTGTAGAAACGAAAATTGACAAGACTTGTCAAGTAAGGGGTGAGAAAACAAATGAGTCGAAGATGATAAACGAAAGGGGATACACACTAGAGGAGAGCATGTATATTCCTTTGATGAAGCAGAGCCTTATATCCATTAAAACACTAGAAGCTCGGGACTGCAGGTACACAGATCCAGGTGGAGTTCGTTCAGTTTGGAAAAGTTATCGTGAGGTGATGAAGGGTAAGAAGGGGGATTGAGCAGGGTCATCACAACCTCTACCAGCTTTGGAGGAACAGAAAAACTTGTGCAAGTATTTCAAAGCCCATTGTTCCTAAAGCACCATCTAGTATGTGTCACTAGAATCATCCGAGCGAGACTGCGACGTTCGAATATCGTCGGAAGGTTGAGAGAGCCTTGAGGTAGGTGGAGTTCATGTGGAGGGTGACACCTCTATGATTACATCTACTGGGGTGTGCCCTTGACTGGAGGCATACAATGGGAGAAAAACAGGTGGAGATAGATTCAACTAGTAGAGGAAGCCATTGAAAAGAGTTGTTTGCAAGAAGAGAAGGAAACGAGTCTAGAAGGTTTAAAATCACATAGGTGTGGATTCATGAGTATGCAATCCAAGGTGGAGATTGTTAGGTTTATGTCTTGCATACTATGTTGGATAAGAAGATGATGAGATGATGGAGGAATCGAGACGATTGGAAATGGAGTGGAGGCGAGAAACAGTCAGCGGCAACAATAGCAGAAGTTGTGGTTGACCGCAACTCATGTGCGGTCGACCGACCCCAGTGTGATGTCTTCCAGAGAGGAGGACAGTCCACCGACTTGTTGGTGCGGTCGACCGTTAGCAGCGCTGATGGGTTTCGGGCTTGAGTCTGGCTGATTCGTGAAAGGCCCAACTTGCTCTTCAAGTTAGATCTTGTGGCTCCTATCGTAAGGTTATCTTTCAGGAATGTCCAAAGGTTATTGTATCAAGATATCAAACTAGGGTTTCTTTAGATCTCTATATATTGTTGTTATTGACCTCCATTGAGAGCCAAGAGAGAGAGAGAGTACTTCATTGAAGGAGAGATTGAGTGATTCTCTAATTGTAAACAACTAGTACTTGCTGGTGAGGCTTGAGAGATGGTCATGGTAAGAAGTGTAATATTCTTGTATTTCTCTATTTGAATAGCATCTTGGGTTTCTTCTCCCCCAGATTAAGGCGAAAGCCCCAACCGGGACAAATTTGTGTGTGCTTTGGTGTGTTTGGTATGATCTCCTATGTGCTTGGTGGTTTGTGTTGATTGCATCGAATAACTTAACAAGATCCTAAAGAGGGGTTTTCATAGAAATCCCTAACAATTTGGTACTTCTCATTTCTAATGAAAGATCAGCGCCATCCTTATTTTATTTTATTTTTTAAAATACAACAAGAAAAACAAGAAGTGTGAATAGTTTTGATGTGGGTGAAAATTACAACTGATTAGGGTCGTACAATCTCAGCACGCATTTCAAAACTTCCAAGAGTAGTACAATAATTTCACGTTGGCAGCAAGTCTGCTAGAAGAACATAAGTCTCCTCCAGGCCCATCAACTCACCCGATCAGCAATCAGGACTCTTTTACATCCTAATAAATGGGGATTTCCTGTTAATCATAGTTGTAAGCCAAATTCCTCCAACTCAGGGATTGAACAACAAATTTCTCAATCACAGATTCTTTCCTATCTAGATCATCCTCCAAGATCTATAAATACTTCTCCTTCTCCACTATTAAGAAATAATCACAATTTCAGTAATTAAACACAGCTTTGACTTCTGGTTACTGACTTGATCGTCAGAGGGCCTATCTCCGGGAATACTCTCGGTGTTTTAGCCATTTTACAGGTGTCCGGCGACCGATAACTACCATCAAATCCACATATTCCAATCAAACTAACATCTCATAAAGATCAGATCTACGACTGAGATCTGTGTTTTCTCTCTAACAAAAGAACTCATTATCTGTTGCCCCCACACCATAAAACAATAGCATCAGATTAGTGCCGTATGCGGGAAAAGTAGATCCATCCTCCGATTCAGATCCTACGTCGTAGCCGCCTCCTCCTATGGCCCCAAGTCTAAGAAGACCGCTACCAGGGGCATCATGCTGACCCCCCCTCCTCCTCCTCTAGTTCGTCCGTCCTTCAGCCAAGCGGTCACTTAGGGGTCACGACAGCAGCGAGTCTAATGCCAACAGGGGCAAGCTCCCAGTGTCTCTCGATCGGTCACATGAAGGCCCGAACGCCCAACAGATTCGGACCTCCGAAATCTTATCAATAATCAGCATAATGAGAAGGACCTTCGCTATCACATTACCTGCTCCAAAAATGGTGAAGGATCCTCGGATCACCCTTTGAGCCATAGCCGTCACTCCTTCTACGGCCGAGAAGAGCGAAGTCTCTCTCTGAGAGATCGTCGACCCCCAAATGGCCTTAGAGAAGGGTGCCACGTGACGAGGGACAAGTTCTAGGAGTCCCGGAACGAGGACGTCCAAGCTCTCCGTAGGGGGGGGAGATAAAAATGACCACTGCTCGGACAACCAGCGCATCAGAAGGACCAAGTATAACTCCTATTTTCCGTATCTATATTTTTCTACTGTATTTTCATTCCTTGTATTCTTGTATTTAATTTGAGATATGTATTGTTGTTCCAGTTCGAATAAAATCATTCTTTTGTTTCAACTCAATTTTGGTGCCAATATTTATTTCAATTGTATTGTTCGTTTCTGCTCTGATTGTTGTTCTTCATGAAGAAATGGACTGTTTCATCTCATCTATTTCTTTTCCCTAAGTTTAATGAATTTTGGGTCAATCTCTTGTTGGATTCCACTCAAACCCGCTATCCAATTACCCAATAACCCAAACCACTCCTATTTAAACCTGAACCCTACTTAACCCTAACCCTAATAACCTTTTACTGTGCTACCCTAAAATTACCCAGCCGTCTATCTCCTTCTTCTTCCATCTCCTCATCGCAACCCATTCCCCTTCATCCATCGTCGTCCCCATTGTCCTCTCACCATCGCCCCCACCACAGTCACAACTCCATCGCCTTCCTCGCCTCATCCCTTTCCCGAAACCATCCCCCATTGCCGAAACTCCGCAACCCAATGCCCAAGCCCACTCCCATTGCCACCACCGCATCGCCTCACTCCCCTCCTTGCCATCGCCCCAGCCCCAAGTCTCCAACGAACCCAACACCACTGCTAATCCATCGCCATCATCATCCCCAACTCTCAAAACCCACTTTACCATTACCCCCACCGTCATTTGCCTTTCCCTCCGCCATTAACCACTGCACCATCGCTGACACCATCTCCTCAGCACCCTCGACCTCCGCTCTGACCATCATCAACCGAAACACCCCCAAACTTTCCCCCGCTGCCTCTTTCCTCTGTTTCGAACCCAAGAACAGAGCACCTCGTCGCCGTCATCCCCTCGACGTGCGCCACCCCATCACCGCCATCGCCTCCCTGCGCCGTCGTCCCTCTCGACTTCGCTGCCGCCTGTGCCGTCAGCCAACTGCCGGCGCTGCTCTCTCTCTCTGTTACGGTGAAGGAGGGAAGAAGAAGGAAGGTTTGGATTTAATCTGGACCGTTAGATTTCATCAAGATCTGATCCGATCTTGATCTGATCTTCACCATCAGATCTGGTCGTAGCCGTTGATCGCCTTGATCTTGATCATCCCATCAAGATCCGTGCCGATCGTGTTCTCCGTCAGATTTGTCGACTACTTCCCTAAGGCAAGTATTCTTCTTGTACAAATTTTTGTTCTAGTACAAGTGTTTAATTGAAACTACTGCAAATAGTTGTGACTTCTTCTTGTCTCATCATTTGTTGATCTTGAATTATTCATCATCGATCCCATGATCACAAGAGTCACAACCCTTCGTTGATATATTATACAAATTACTTGGACTCATTTTATCTCCTAGTCACTTGAACACATGAAACTAAGAAACCCTAGACTTGTAGATGTGTGTTGTATTATGTATGTGATGATCTTGCATTCCTTTGAGTTGAGAAATAGATGTTACTTACTGATTTGATGCCCACTGCATCCATTTTGTATCACATGCTAATCTAGACTCATAATAGTCATTTATCATGCAACTTGTATATAAAAGAAATTCACACTTACTGCTGTTTTTATCTTTACTTGCTATTTCGACCCCAATAAAACCAAAATCTAAACTTGAGCCCTGAACATGAAATGTAGCCCTAAGTGTCTAGTTGTCAATAACATCTAGAATTTTTGAATTCCGAGTTACAGTCTAGGAGATATCGCAGTTTTACTGCTGCTATGTCGATAGTCACAGATTCACAAAAACTGTTGTACCTCTTTAGTTTGCAAATTATTTTAACTATGCTACCAGTAAGTAAATGACTTAAAATTTTGCATGCTATTACTGGAAACCCTAGAAAATATTCTCTAATTTTCTTAGAATTAATTAATAATGTTTCAACCCTGTTTCATATGTATAAACTCAGTTTCACAAATTCTGGCTGAACACAAAAGCTGTATAGTTTGCTGTTTTGACACATGTTACCACAACTTTTATGTACCTTAATTATATATATGCGTTGGAACCGGGCAGAAGTCTAGTTTCTAGACTTTCTGACGGATCCACATTTTCTATCTCGTAGCAACGGAAATTACAGTTTTGGTACAACAACGTCATGCTGTCCAGATTTGAGATTTTCGTTATTCTTGATATTTTGATACGTTTTTGACCCTCGAACATATATCTTATCTAGTCTAGACTTGCTCCATATTTTTTATTATGTTTACTTGACTTAATTCGCACATTTTTATGTTTTCTTGATGATAATAATAAATAACAAGCCGGGATTTAAAGGAAAGACCATAGTAGTGGACAATATAGGTAAGTGTACTCGGAAGGGGGCCCGTGTTTCCCAATACTTGGTTCATGAACTTGTTGTATCTTGATTGATTCATGGAGCCATTACTTGGCTTATGAACTTGTTGGATTCTTGGACCCATTGTGCGGTTCTTGAACTTGTTAGTGGATTAGCGAACTTGTTTCGTGAACTTGTTATTTATTTTCCGATTCATGAACCATGCTTTCTTGATACTTGATACCTGAGTACACCGCCCTATAAAATCCATTACTAGGCCTAAATAAAATTGCATTGACTGTAGCAACCATGTAGTAAAAGTATGGATGCATAAAGTGCTACCTAGATAGTAATAACCACAAGACTTGATACATAAAACTTGAACTTGATACATGCTTACTTGATACTTAATGACATGATACATGAGACTTGATACTCGAATATAATACTTGACACTTGCAACTTGATACTTGTACTTGACAACTTGACACATTAGACTTGTTACTTGTTACCCAACACTTGTACGTGATACTCATTACTTGATGCATGACACCATTACATGTTCACTAGCCACTTATTCTTTTACTAGTTTTTGTTACCCAATCTTGTCACTCGAGTTGTCTTTTCGCCAGTTAATTTCTTGAATCCCCACTACTTGTTGCATCCCTATTACATTCTTGATTCCAAATCTTGTTCCTTGTTGTTTGTACTTGTTTTACTATTTGTGGCCCTAACTTGTACTAAGGGGGTTCCTCTTGTTTTCTCTATTTTTCCCCTTTTTATATTTATTAAACAGACTTTGGAGACGTGTTGCCTGCTGGAATTGGTGAGCAGAGATTTTAGGCTTCAAATGGAGAAAGGACATGCTTAAATTATTTACTTCCTTTGAGTTATTTATTTCTTGCTACTTAAAACTTGTAACAGGCTTATGTTCCCGAGTTTTATCTTTTGATCCAGACCTGAAAACTATTTGGATATTATTATTTGTTTCAATTGTTTTCTGTTGCTTAATAAATTATTCGTGCATGCTTGGTTGTGTATATCTTGTTATATTCTTGTTGTGATGCTGAGTCGATCCTACAACTTATGGATGATGTTAAAATCATTCTCTAGGTTTCGTCACACACTCGTATTCCGTGTTTTTAGAAAGTTGGACGTGACACCAAGAATGAAGAGTCCTACGGGTCGACCCAATTCGAGGGATGAGAAAATGCAGTTCTTAAGTGATTATAGGAGATAGAAGACTGGCTCGCTCGAATAGGGGAAGGCGAGAGGCAATCAAGCAGGGGGTATCGCTTACTCCGACCTTCCTTCTCCTCCTATATCCTCGAAGCCCAGGTCCTGAGGAGATTCAAGCCCCCCACATTCAAGACCTATAATGGGGAGTCACATCCAGCTGATCACATCGAGAGGTTCAAAACCCTCATGATAATTCATAGCACCTTGGATGCCCTCCTCTGCCGCGCATTCCCCGCTACACAGCAGGGTTCCTCGCGGTAGTGGTACTCCTGACTTGCCACAAATTCAATCTTCTCCTTCGACCAGCTCGATGAGAGCTTCCTCACTCATTTCATGACGAGCCGAAGGGAAGAAAAGACAAGTGCCACTCTGCTAAACTTAAAGCAGAAGGAAGGAGCATCGCTCCGTGACTTTATCCAGAGATTTATGGTAGAGGCCCGGTCTATCCCCTCTCCTGATTCTGGGGTCGCAGCATTCACCTTCGGATACAAAATTCGGCACGACCTCCTCAAGACCTCCCTCGCCATAAATCCACCTTTAGATTTCTCCAAACTAATACATTCAAGCCAAAGAGGCTCTTCATCCCCAGGGCCAAAGTAAGCCCTCGTCCGGATACAAACACAGAAGTGTGGATGAGAAATGGCCTAGGAAGTCCCAGAGGGACGAGTCCAGACAATGCCACCCCAAAGGGCCTAGGAAGTCCCAGAGGGACGAGTCCGGACAATGCCACTCCCTCTGGTCCCTCGCTTTGACAAGTTCACCCCTTTCAATGCTATCGTCTTGGCGGTATTTATGGAAATTGAAGGAGAAGGACTACTCCGCCCCCTCCTATGATGAACCTAACAAACAAAAGAAGAGACAAGATCCAATGGTGTCATTCCCGGATTTCTCCGCAACAGGGCTCCAGCCTCGTGCCTCGCCCTTCAGCATGACACTCCGACCCTGAGTCATATGCGGATTTCTCCGTAACAAGGCCCTAGGAATGACACTCCGTCTCTAAGTCACTCGCATATTTCCCTGCAACAAGGCTCCCATCTCGTACATCACCCCTTGTAATGGCACTCCGACCTCGAGCCACTCATGGATTTCTCCACAATAAGACTCTCGCCTCGTGCCTCGCCCCTCTGCATCTCTCTCCGACCCCTAGCCACTCAGGGATTTCTCCACAACAAGGCCCTGACCTCGTGCCTCGGCCTCGACATGACACTCTAACCCCAAGTCATTCCCGAATTTCTCTACAACACAGCTCTCTCGCCCGTCGGCATGGCACTTCGACCCCGAGTCATACGAGGATTTCTCTACAACAAGGTCCTCGTCTCGTGCATCACCCCTCGGAATGACACTCTGACCCCGAGTCACTCACATATTTCTCCATAACAAGGCTCCCATCTCATGCCTCGCCCATCGGAATGGCACTCCAACCCTGAGTCACTCGATGATTTCTCCACAACAAGGCTCTTGCCTCGTGCCTTGCCCCTCGGCATGTATCTCCGACCTCGAGCCACTCTGGGATTTCTCCACAACAAGGCCTCGGCCTCGGCATGACACTCCGACCCCAAGTCATTCTCGGATTTCTCCGCAACAAGGCTCCGGCCTCGTGCCTCGCCCCCCTCGGCATGGCACTCCGACACTGAGTCATTCACGGATTTCTCATCGACAAGGCTTGCACCTCGTACCTCCAATCTTGGTATGGTAGTCCGAGCTACTCGCGAAAGACTCCTCAAATTTTTGCAAGGTTCATGTTGGGTTTCGAAGTCTATCACATATTAAATAGGCAGCAAAAATGAATTAAAAAATTCTGAAATCCAGCTATGGATCCATGCGAAAAACATAAAATGTGGGGTTTTTACCTCAACAATGGAACGGCTGTCTCCACAATCTGCCAATCACGAGCACGGTAACGTTGCGGTGCATCTACAGTATCCACATGAACGATAATGAAATTGGGCTCTCCCTCATGCCGCGATGCTAGCTGCGGGAAGAGAATGTTCCTCTCGCTCTCTTTCTCTCTCACTTTCTGTGACGGCTTGTGTTTTTACTTGTTATTTTCCTATATATATATATATATATATAGTAGGAAATCTATATATAGCAGGAAATCTACCATAAAAGAGTAGTGAGGCTGTCGGGCTCACAATCTAACATAGGTCAAATCCATGTGTGGGCCTTCTAATTTTGGTTGGCCTATTCAATCGGTTTAATTGTTCAACCAATGTTGGAAGTCCAAGTCTTACTTAGATTCCCAATTAAATTCATCTTATGAATTTAAATCTTAATTTCAATCCAATGGGACTATGATCTAAATGAACATGGGCTGTGATCCAAATGAACATGGACTGTTTTTGATAGCCCCCTCAGCATGGCACTACAACCCTGAGCCATTTCCGAAAATTTAGGGGTCTATGATCCAAATGAACATGGACGGTTATTGATAGCCGAGTGCAATTTGACCGTTTTATGTCTGTAGCTCTTTAATTGAATCATCAAATTGAAAATTCACATTTTTTGTTTTAACCAAGTGTCCAGGGCATGGGAGATAGTTCAAAGTTTTGGAGATCGCTCCATGTTCATAGGAACAAAAACGTCTCCCGTGAGAACTCCTATAGGAAAAGAAATGCAAAACAAAGTGTACATTCCATGGTATCATGAAGATTTTGAGACTTTTACTACAGATGTGGAGTGCACTAATGCCCAGTATTATTTCATATCCAAATATCTTCTGTTCGATGGTCATGATCAACGAGAGGCAGTAATGCGGAGCGTGAAGCCTAATATATTCTGTTATTCTTTAGAGAATACTGAGTACCTCGAGTACTTTCGTTCAAATGGACCGTTTTACCATACTTGGTATAGCTTGGCACAAGTACTGAATTTTGCTTCAAATGAATAAAAACCAATGCTGACAAGTAGAACACCTATTCTTGTTCGAGTTTAATTATACTATGCATTATTCAATACAAATTGTATAATTATTAACGAGTACAATTTTGTGTGTTCAATGTGAAAAGAGGCTAACAGTGAAGCTTGAACTCATTCTTCTTACAAATTGTTATTTCCCTGGCTCTCTTTGCTTAGGAGATCAGCCTTCTTGGCATCTCTTACCTCTGATCTATCCTTGCTCCTTTAAAACTTTAGTTTCTTTTTTTTATTGAAATTTAAAAATCAAATCTGTAATCCTTATTTAGCTGTTGTGCTAAATAATGAAAGCAGAGAAAGTCTCTAATCCCTCTTTGAGACCCTGTAAACCACAAAATCAAATATGTAATCTTTATTTATCATTTTTCTAAGGTATTATAAATAATAAAAATATTTTTAAAATTCAATAATTTTTTTTTTGTGCATAATATTTTGTTCAATTGTCTATATGCCTAGGAATTTTTGTTGCCTTTTAATTTTATTTAATATTTCTAGGCAATATACTACAATTGCAAAGTTTTTGATCCAAAGTGTCAAAGATGTTAGAAATTCAAGGTACATTGCATACAGAGCATGTTCAACAAAAACCAATGTTGAAAATGATGAACCTTATTGTCGAAAATGTCAAAAATAATGTTGAATATGAGCCAAGATATACAAAACACAATAGTGTTGGTTTTTCAATTTTTCATTCTTCAGTCAAATATAAAAAATATTATAAATTAAGAATAAACCGTTTTAGATATGTATTCAAAATCACAATAATGATACACGTGGGGAGGCGGAATTGACTTTATTTGATAACAAAAAAAGATTCATCATCCGCTGTTCCGCAAAAGTCCTGGAACATATTAAGAATAAGCTATAATATATTATTCTCATAATTTTAAAAATAATAAAAAGCTAATTACTTAATTCTATATATAGGAAAAAATGTTGAATAATTAAATTGAAGGACCAGGAAATGATTGGAGAAGAGTATATTTTTTTGACCAAATCACAAAATGTCACGTATGGAAGAACAACTACAAGAATATTGACTTGATGCAAAAAGAGAAAAAAAAGATAAACAAGAAGTTGCGAGCAATTTTAAGTTCAAGAAAGTTAAAATTGAAAATGATTATTGATCTTATGGAAAATAAGATGATATGAGTTTAGAATTTACTAATTTGTTCTTTTTTAAAAATATTTTCTTATATTTTTATGTTCTAGATGATACAATTATTTACATGTTATTATGTATTACTCAAGAATGGATATAATGTTTAGAGTCTTAAGTATTAAAATTTTAAGTATTTTGTATACATAATTAATATATAGTGATCCTACAATATATTTATTTCAGTTCTAAATGAGAATTTTTTTAAAGATTGATTTTCTCAACAATACAAAATATTTTGAAAATATTCAACAGACATTTCCATCAAGCTACGTGCACTTGGTGCACTGAAAATTTTAACTTATATATATATATATATATATGTGTGTGTGTGTGTGTGTGTGTGTGTGTGTGTGTGTGTGTGTGTGTGTGGGGTTTATAAATTCTCTTCCTAGCTACTGTTCTATATGATATCGGATACTCATTTTTGCATATGCTTTCTTTTCAAATGGGTATTTGAAAAAGTAAAACAGGAACAAGTAAGAAACTCCCAACCGAGTACAATTTTAGTATACACGCGCCTTACGAAATAACGGACGTGGTGAATGAGATGAATATTATCTATGTATAATGTTATCATGTGTATAATTATGTATTATAATTTTCTTCCTATATCTATATGAGGCTTCCTTCCACAAAATTAAGAATTCAGTAAAACTAGGTCAAAATTAACAATTAGTTACAATATAGGTAAATTTCACATAACCCTACCAGGTTTGTCATATTTAGTACATAACCCTACCAGGATTTACTTTTACTCACTAAACTCGCCGGTTGAAACTGAGCCGGGTTCGGGTCGTGCCTTGCCAAATCCACACCATGCCTGAAATACAAAAGTGATGCCCGGACCCGGCCTAGGCATGTTGTGGGACACAATACCTAAGTCCATACCTGAATCGATCGTTCTTAGGCCTACCCGTGTCCCTTTACGGGCCAACCCAACCGTGCCTTCATGGGCAAGACCAAAAGTGTTTATTGACATAAACAAAGAGCACTCATCTAAATTATCTTCAATAAAAAAAAACAAGTCCTATATCAACTTTATCTATGGTCTATTAGACACATGTGGACAGTTGACCGGAAGAGAACTTTGATTCGCCCGGCCGGTAGGCGGACGGCGTGATTATCTTGTGTGACAACACTACAGAGCGGGTAGCTCTTCTGGTCGGGCAGCTGTGTGACAACACTCCAGAGAAAGCGACGCTTTTGTGTAACATGCTATGGTCTCAACGCCCTTACGAGGTAGTGATGAGTTTCATGCGCTCTAAGCTCGGCCCGGCCCGCAGTTAGGAGGAGTGGTCGCAATCTGAGCGGTACCACCCATCCTACCCTACTACCTATAGGGGGCTGCCCGTCCTACAGCCGCCCGAAAAGTAACTGGAGTGATCTTGAATAGGGATCCTACAGCGATAGATAGAATCCCCATAAAAATACCACTAGATTGAGCACCAGTGATTTCGTATCCGGTAAAAATTTTGGCTAATTGATCAAAGTGGGTAGCTCCAGTAGACCCATAGATCATGGAACAAATATGGTGGGTAGGCCCAACCACCACACTACATGTATAGACGTGAACCCCCCTCGTTACCGTACGTGCGACTCTCACTGTATACGGCTCGCACAAAGACTCTTTCATCCATCCCGAGCCTTTTTATTCCACCACTCCAATCCTCGATCAAACTTGCGTTCCCCAGCTTAAAAATGGATGCGCTAGCGCGCTCCTATCAAATATCTTGCAAGACAACAGCTATGAAATAAAGAAAAACAATAACGCAAACTAAGACAATATTAAATTCCATAAAGTTCGTTGCTTTCTCTTTCTTTCAGAACCTTGCGCGCTCAAGACGATGATTCTTTGCTTGTTGCTTCAAAATGGAAGGGCCAAGGCTTCGAAGCTGGAGTTTGCAACTGAATGACTACAGGTCGTCGAAGAGCCTCCAGCAAGGTGGGTGCTTCCTTCGTTCGTCTATCGTATGTATCGCTTGGCTTCGTCCCGAACCAAGGAGGCATTCGGGCGGGCGCGTGCGTGTGCCGACTGCAGAGACTACAAGCTGACGAATTTAATAGCTTTCATCTCCTCGCGACTCGCTTCTATTTATTCTCGTTGGGATTGGATATAGATGGGGAATCTCCATAGATCGTAGTAGTTCTCCAACCTCTCTAACTAGCATACGATACAATTTCACTTCACTTAATCAGGTTCCAAATATTAGGCAAAAAAAAGAAAGAAAGAAAGCGCTCGGCCGGGAGTGCTTATTTCACTACGCTGACGCCTACTTTGTCCTTGCTTTACTTCCTGGAATTCCGATTCAAATACCGCCTTCTTATTCAAGACTTTTATGCTTTGAATTTCCGTTGAATAGAAAACTATTCCCTAAGAAAACTGTTCTTCCTTTAGGTTGGGAGTTCCCCCTTTGCCTTTGATCCTCTTCTTCTCGGATTCTTCTCCTTATGTCGCCTCCCCCCTGAACCCCTTTGTATTGGTGTATCGGATATAGCCCACTTTGGAAGCCCACCCCGCTGCTGCTCTTTCACATACCCTGGCCGGGGCTACAGCTGACTGACTGGGCTGATACGACTACCGCTTTCTATTGCTACTCTAACTACGAGAGCTAGGAGGCTGACCACAGCTTTCATGCTTATCACTGACTGGCGGGGCTATGACAACTACTGCTAGCTAGTATGGAGGGACTAGCTTTGCTTGCTTGAATCTAGCTATTCCCATTAACTATACGGTATGGCTACAAACTGAATGAAGAAGTCAGAAGCATTTCATCGCCTGTGGGAGCTTGCTGATAGTGAGGAAGCCATAATCTATCTATCGGATTGCCTATTTGTCTGGTGAAGAGAGAATGGAAGATACTCTCAATAGGGCAAGCACCCAATACCTCGTTGAGTCCAAAGCTCCAGCTCAAGCAGTTCAGTCCAAAAAAGAGATGTCTTCCTTCGTTCTCGCTCAAGCTAAAGCTCAGTCTGCTAGCTCAAGTCGCATGTAAAGTAGTGGAGATCCAGTGACAGATAGAAAGGAGAATTATACTGGAATGCAAGAATGAATCTCAAAACACAAACTCTGCTCCCAAGCTTGGATAGAACAAGACTGCTATTTTTTAGGTTTCCAATAAAAGGTATACGTCATAATCTGATTTGGTTTACCCGGATTATACCCCCATGTATTCTACTCATATCGTAGTAGCATTCTACCCTCTCGGAAGTAGTTGGATCGAAATCAGAAATCCCGGGTTAATTGATTCTTCCACTCTATCTGTCAATGGGGAGATCCGATGACGGACTCCATGGATCCCGGGTTAATTGAATTTTTCAAGGACAGAAAAGTCATTCACGTTTAAAATAACAGAGTCAGTAGGACTGCAGTTTTTTTTACCTTCAATAAGGTTTGATGATTAAAAGTAAAATCTGGTAGAGTTGTAAACCAAGAATGACAAACTTATGTGAAATTTGCACAATAATATAATAATTAGAGTTAACTATGACTTATAATATAACATTTTCTTAAACAATATAATACAGTAAATTAGGAACAAATTGCAAGCCTCTTCACCAAAAACAGTCAATTACAATGGGAAGTGATGTGGGTAAAATCTGACACACAAGATTCTAACACACATCTTAAGCTTTTCAAGGGTAGTACAGTAATTTCATAACAACAACAGGCCCGCTAGAGAAGATCATTGGCCATCTTCAGACCCGTCAGCTCAACCAAGTCCACAACTATGACTTATTTATAGCCTAATAAGAAGCAGATTTCCAGTTAATTATAGTTGTTCCCTCCTAAGCGCATCCACAGTCGTTATGCATAAATGCATTTTTCCCCAAAAAGACTCTGCACTCATTAGCTATTTATCCATTTTTTACCGTTTTCGCTACAGTAAAAAGACAAATATAGTTTTGGATATAGCAATATGCATTTTATGCGTGTTATTTTAATAATTTTTAAAATCACCGGACGAGACGAAACATGATGTTTCATCCGATGAAAAAAAAATTAAAAAAAAATTAAAAAAAAAATTAACAAGTTAACATTTAACCCTAACTCTTAATTAGTTAGTTAATTAGTTTACTTAGTATTTTAATTAGAATTTTAGTTAAATAATTAGATAATTAATTAAGTTTAGTAAATTAATAACATAATTAAAACCTTAATTAACAAAATATCCAGTGGGACAAAACATGATGTTTCGTCTCATGTGGAGCCCGCACAGAAATTTTTTTATATAAAAAAACCCTTCAAAATATATCAAAAAAGTCTTTAAAAAATCCAAAAAAAAAAAAAAAAAACTTCAACCGTTCAATTTTTTTTTCGATTTTATGCATTTTATACCTTTTGATGACTGCAGCAAATAATCGAAAGCTATTATAATATGCATATATGCATATTATACCTAAAACGACTGTGGATGCTTTAAAGAGGGATTAAAAACTAATTTTATCTATTCACTAGGAGAATCACCAACCAAATCTTAAAAGATACATTTTCAATTCTAAATTTTATAACTAATTCCTAGCCTATAAATACCATCCCCGTAAATCAGTAAAAGATAATCAATATTTCTCCACTAAAAATCCTTAATATTTATCCTTGGTTATTGACTTGAGCGTCAGAGGGACTTACATTGAAGCCACTTCCGGTGTGAGACTTTTTGCAGGGCTCCTGAGCATTTCCAGCCATCCAGATTTAGATCTAGGCGTTCTCACAAGATTCAGACCCATGCGTTGCTAGCCATCCAAATCCATATCCTGATTGATGGTCCAGATCAGTGTTTTCTTCCTCAATAAAAGAACTCATCAACTGATTACACCAACACCAAAATTAGAAGCAACAGAATTAGCGTTGTTTATGGGAAAGCTATAGACCTCTCCGATCATATCCATCCACCAAGAACACTTTCAGCCATGCCTCCTAAAAGAAAGCCAAAAGCGGCTACCACCAACTACTAGCCACCAAGCCTAACCTCCTCTTCCGTCGTCGCTGTCTCCTCCTAGCGAGGCTGCCTTTCCGGGCTCCCGACACAACCGTCTCGAACCTCGTCTGGCCGAGAACTGGGGGTTGGTTGGCACATCTGCCTACTCCTCTGCGCAACCCATACAGTCAAATCTATGCAAGCTCATAAAATCCCACCTCAGAGGGACAGGCCTTCGTCAGTGCTTAAATGAAATGTGCACCCAAGATGGTGGTTCCCGAATGCCATAAGAGCCAGAGGAGTCCTTCACCCGGGTGACGGAGCTCCCGTCAGAAGCCCTCACCATAGAGACGAAGAAGCAATGGGAGCCCAAATCCACTTATTTGGTGAAGAGGTACCTATGACCTGGGCTGAGTTCCAGAACTTTGCCGACCAAGTCCCTAGGACCCTCCAAGGTGCCCTGAACATGGACTGCCCAATGAGTGGTCCACACCGCAGGACCGAGCAAGAAGAAGAGTCCAACATGTCAACTTGATCCGAGGTACAAGAATTGTGGTGCTTCGTCGCCTCCGAAAGATGGAGAACCACCTCGATCAGATCGATCAAGCGTAGGCTCACCGATGCGGAGGATACCACTCCATCCGACCTCCTTTCACTGGAGCTATCATTCCCAGAGAACTTCAAGCATCTCGCCTTCGAATCATACGATGGCGAAACCAACCCCGCAGATCACATCAAGAGTTTCAAAACTCTCATGATGATCCACAGAGCATCAGGCGCTCTCCTCTATAGAACTTTCCTAGCTACCTTGGAGGATCAGCACAAGAGTGGTACTCCCTAATCTCTCTAGTATCCATCTCCTCGTTCGACAAACTTGAAGAGCTCTTCCTCACTCATATCGTCAGTAGCCGCAAAATCAAAAAGACGACTGCTTCCTTGTTGGAGCTAAAGCAAAGGGCATGGGAGCCTCTCAAGGACTTCGATAGATGTTTCACCAACAAGACTCAGTCTATCCCCATACTTGACTCGGTGGTAGAGGTTGTCATGTTCCGACACAATGTTCGTGACACCTACCCCAAAGCGTCACAGAAGTACATCCGGGTGAGGAGGTCTTTTATCCCCAAGACCAAGATAAGCTCTCGTCCCGAAACAAACGAAGATGTGTGATAGAGGAAGGGCCCAATAAATCTCGTTAAGACGAGTTAGGACAGCATCGTCCTCCTCCAGTTCCCCCCTTCGACAAATTCACCCTACTCAATACCAGTGTATCGACAGTCCTCATAGAAATCGAAGGAGATGCATTACTCCGTCCCCTCCTAGGATAATTCCATCAAACAGGAGAAGGGATAAGAGTTGATGGTACCAGTTCCATAAGGACCACGACCATGACACAGAGTAATGCCGAGACCTCAAAAATGAGATCGAAATTCTCATTCGTCGTGGTCACCATGCCAAGTACACCCAGAAGGACAAAGTTGAGCTTGTACCGACTAGAGGGACCAACAAGCAAAAGGAAAAAGACATAGGGTTGGCATTCGGGTCGGGCAGGCTAGGTCGGGCCCCAACCCGATGGGTCTGCCACGATAAGGGGTGGGCCCTAGTAGTTTGAATTCAACACCTCGACCCGAACTGACCCCCGAACCCCTTCGAGCCGAGTCACGGGTTGGCCAGGCATTTTTTAACTTTTTTATTTTTTATTTTTTATTTTTTATTTTTTATTTTTCATTTTTGTTTAACTAAAAAAAGATAAATGTAAAACGAGTATAAGATTCAAAAAAAAATTGTATATATTATTCATTTCAGCTTGGAATAAGTTTTTGCAACAATCAAATTACATACAAATAAATGTAATAAAAACTAAAAAAATCATAAAATTTTATTAAATTACATGTTTAAAGGGATAATCTAGAGTTCAAGATAGCCTAAAGTTAGACTGAAGAGAGGACATTGGACTACCGTCGTGCACCTCTACTTAACCTAAACCTAGGATCTCATCGCTCTAAATTGCCTACTCATCTTGTTGATCTTTAGGTGAGTTGTTTCCATTTATTAAGGTGCCGGCCGCTTTTCCTTGAGTCCTTTCATTAGCTTTAATTCGATCTTCGATGCACACGAGAATCTTCAATGAATCTGGCCTTAAGCGATTCATGCAGTTGGTTAAAATCCTGCCACTTGAAGAAAAAAATACTTTTAATGCAACTTTAGACATCGGAGGGGTTAGTAGATCTCTAGCGATATGTGAAAGAGCTGGAAAAATTGTTTCATGTTCTTTCCACCAAAAAATCCAAAAAACAAAAACAGCAGCAACGACTGCATTCGCAATGGCAAGCCTGGTTGGGTCGCACGTTTGACCTGTTCGGGTCGACCGTGGGCAACTAGGTGGGTTGCAGGTCGGGTTCTAGTCAGGTTGTTTTGGATTACAGGTTAAACAGGCCGGGTAGAGCGGTTTGTTTTGCTCTTTACTTGACCGGTTCAACCCGTTAAGGTTGTCGGGTTTGACCGAACCCGAACCGGGTCAATCCGGTTTGGGTCTGGTGCAGACGGGCCTGGGCGGGTCACGGGTTGACTCAACCCAGTTGGAAACCCTAGAAAGACCCCAAGATCTTGAAGGCGTCTGAACCTTCACTACGACATAGTAGTAATTAACATCTCCAGGTGATCCATAAAGTACGCTACATCTTGGTAGATAGCGTTAGCTCGATGAAATTCTCTTCTTAGAACATTTTCAAGGCCTCAAGATATCCAGTGACTGTTTGAAACCATCCGGGTACACTTTCCATGGGTTCTCCTGTGTTCTGGTCAAAATCAAAGGAAGTGTCATCCTCGATGTGACAACGGAAAAAGCCCCCACTCTCCGAACCGAAGCCATGGATTTCATGGTTGTTATTGTGAAGGTTGCTTACAATGTCATTCTCGACCGCCCCGGCCTAGCGGTCATCCACACCATAGTTTCGGCATTTCACATGGAAATGAAATTTCCCACGCCAAATGGGGTAGGAGAAATCAAGGGAAGTCAAAAAGTAGCTCGAACATGTTACACGACTACAGTAAGGGGCTCTGTCCTCCCGCTAGAAGCCTTAGTGCACCCCAAGGATAATGCACGGTGGGATTTGGCCTTCTCGCTCAAAGCCTTACAACTCTTTCAAGAGAGGAGTCAGGTGATATCCAAACCTGTTGATGGACTAGAAGAAATCCCTTCTCCCAGGGGGAAGTGTTAGCCAAAGCCTTCTCCCACCAAGTCCGAGAACAACTTGTTACAAGGTTTCCAAAGTCTTACACCCCAGAGTTTACCAACTTGAAGATCTGGGGGGCAAGAAAATATCAAGGACCTGGAATGCAGAGCATTCGATTCAACGAGAGTGCTTAACGCCTTCCACTAGATTTGTGATAAGACAAATCTATATAACGGTCAAGGCATGTAATAAAAGCTAGTCATCAAGGCAACTTCTTAAATTGATTTTTCAATAAATTCAACATTTCCTTCTCAAATTATTGTACTCTCCCGATGCAAACAACGAGTTTGGATCCCCGCTCGTCCAAGATACAACAACTCATTAGCTCTATACAGTGGTTTTGGTGTTCCACTTATCGCTCGAGCTAATCCCACAACTCATTAACTCAATACAATGAGTTTGGTACTCCGCTCATCGCTCAAAACTCATTAACTCCATACAATGAGTTTCAGGCTCCGCTCGTGGCTCGAGCTACTCCAAAAACTTGCTAACTTAAACTATAGGTTTAGAGTCCAACTCTTCCCTATAGGTGCTCCCACAACTCTAACTCAAAATTAGCGATTTGGGAGTCCATCTCATCCCTAGAGCTGCTCCCACAACTTGCTAGCCCAAAAACATCGGGTCCAGGACCAGTTCATCTCCAGAGTTGCTGCTACAACTCATTGACTCTAAACAAAGAGTCACAACACTAAGGAAGCAAAAATAAGACAGAAACAAGTATGCAATCTTTATTTGATATCAAGGTAAACATTTAGGAGCGGGAGTACATCTAATACTCAATATCAGATGTCTTTATTTCATACATAAGAGCAGTCTATTCATATCCAAATTACCTACGACTGCATAGAAGAGGGATATTTCGATTAAGCGATACAACTCACCCATGATGACTCCTCAACACAGAAGTCCCCCCTCGGTCACTCGAGCTAGATAAAAAAGGTTCCAACCCAACTGATTGAGACTGAATCTCACGATGTAGGGTGGGTAACACCCTCTTAGTAGATACTATGCTCGAAGTCTCGACTACACCACTTTGAGCATCGCCAGGGTTCATTGGCGCTGCCCGAAGCCCCGAGGACAGCACATGGAACCTCTTTCCATTATTATACTTATCGCAAGATAAAAGGTACTCCCCTTTGATAGTCCTCCAAGTAACATCTTTAACATGTAAATTTTCAAGTCCTTCTCGATGAGCATATCCTTAAGGCAAGCATCCTCGACCCGAATATTCCACCAAAACACATGAATGCAAGTCGAGCAATGTGGATGAGCCTCACTCGAGCAACTAGGATGAGTCTCCTTCAAGTGGGCAAGCTCCAAGTCCTTCTCGTGAAGCAATACCTTTAGACGAACGTTTTCGATCTACTACTCGTCTAGCAAGATGTGAAGATGAGCGATGTCAACATCCCTTCAGATCCCCTTTGGTGCAAACAATAATCTGTCAACATAAAAAATTAAGTTATAACACAGAAAATTACAATAATACTTGGATTTTGCTTTAAGAAGTTTTAGAAGATCCAACAAAACACACCAAAAAATTGCACTGAATGGTTTGACACAAAAACTTTTATTACATAAAGTGAAGATACACAGAAGTGGCCAAAAAATTACAAAAATAAAGTTAAAAGGTTTGAGTGTTGAGATCAAGAGAGTAGCTCGATGCCCATGTTGGGGACCTTCGGAGGTTCGCCCATCTCCAACACCCTCTTCGGAGGCTCTAAAGTGGTATCCTCCCTACCCTCCTTGGGATCTCCCTCCTCCTTGCTACTCCAGCTCCCCTCGGGAACCATGAATGCCTCACGTACCTTGAGGCCGAAGTGGTATCCCTCTCCGCTAAAACTGGTGACCCACTCCTCCACGTCATTCAGAGCCTTGTTATAACCATCATCTTGGGCTACGATGACCGTGTCCATGGCCTCGGTTCGGACACTAGCCATCTCCTCCTTCCCATCCCAGTTTGCCTTATCCTTTAGCAGTCTCTCCTGCTCGGCGTTGAGCGACCCGACCTCCAGATGCAGGGCATGCTCCCTATTTTGAGAAGCTTTGAGGGCCTCTCTGGTGTTGAGGCGCTCCTTCTCGACCGGCGTAACTTTCCCCTTCAGCAACTTCATCTCATAATCGAGCTGTCTCTTCATCTCGGTAGCCTGGAGAGAAGCCTGTAAAGAGAAGCACTAAACACGTAGAAAATTAAGCAGGTAAAGTAAAAAGACGGAGGAGCTGGCTACGTACCACAAACTGGGCTTGAGAGAAGTTGAGGTAGCTGGAGTCGAAGTCTCGCAGGACAACGTTGCTAGATTACAGGGAGGGGCTAGGTTGTTTACCACCTCGACCGTGAACCTCGCCTCGGTCATCGAATCCATGACGGTCACCAACCAATCGGAGTGATAGATCCTTGTCGTCTCAGAGGTGAGGATCTCACAAGCCTCAGCGGTGAAATCAGGGAGAGGAGCTTGAACGTGATCGACGACAGCTAGAGCAGTGGAGCTCGGGGGTACCTTGTCAACCCGATGGGAGAGTCCTCTACCACCACCATTGCCTTCTTCGAAGGCAGGGAGGTGGAGGCAGACAACGATGGCATCTTCCAAGCCTTCGGCTTGTCAACGGCCTTCTTACCAAGGAGCTTGTCCGTCCGAACGTTGATCTGCTTGATCTTTAGAATACTATGATCTGTCATCTTCACCAAGGAACTCGAGCAACCTTTACTCTCATACAACTTTGTAGATTTGGAAATTCAGCACAACAGAAGTTTTAGGCTCGAGAGATATGTGACAACCGATCAGAATGAATAACCAAGCAACGTAGACCACACTAAACACAAAAGCACATATACCGGTTCAGTGAATCTAATAGGAGGGAGAAATAATTGAGATATTATTCAACTAGAGACGACAAAAGTGTTATAATACCCTCATCAAGAATCTAGTTATCTCTCAAGCCTCACTAGAAGATATTCTCCTGTTTACAATGGAAAACTCTTGTATGAAGTACTACCTCTCATAGAGGCCATTACAGTTATTTATAAAGATCTAGAAAACTCTATGTTGTAGTCTTGATCCTTCACCGTCTGATAAACTCTAAAGAGAAAGTTATGTAATAGGAGCCATACGACAAAACTTGGTGAACAAACTTGGACTTAAACAATCCCCAAATATATTATTGCCCATTAACTACTGCATGCCACTTGCGGTCGACGGCCAAAAGTGGCAGTCGAATGGTTTGCAGTCGTGAGCAAACAGAACGAAATTATGTACCTTGCAGTCAACTACTCTAAATAGCAGTCGACTATCACCTTCTCGACAACCACAAAAACAACAACCTTCTTGCCTCATTTCTTCGCTTCAAAATATTTTTTCCCTTTGTCATTCTCTTCACATTGAATCTAGTACGCAAGACATAAATCATAACATAATGTTCATCAAATACATACTAAAACTGACTGTGCCTGTATATCACACCTTATTTTTTCCACTGGGTCTGTTGACTACAAGTATTCTGAATTGTCTTTTTTTTAAGCACCGATTTTGAAGGAGAAGGAGTTGGGTATTTTATGCATCTCATTTTTGTGATTTAAATATAATATTTGGTGATCCCTTTGTAACCAAGTTTAATCAATGAAATTCCCTAAAGACTTTCTCAAGAAATCCACTTTTTTTAAGGGAATCGAAGAAGTCCACTATGTCCATTTATTATGATTATGGGTTAGTCTCTTGTTAAGTTTTGTGTATTTTGCTAGAATATATATCGCCTTCAAGATTGATCCTACTAATATTGCTATTAAACTCTTTTTTTTTAATACAAACGCTATCACCTTTGTTTGTCATTGAGGAATTGAAAGTCTATATTTGATACTAAGAAGTTGTAATACACAACAACAAAAAAAAGATATACCATTCTCTACCTCAGAACAAACGTCTTCAACCCTTTCTTGTGTCGGGTGTATGTCTTGCATACTAGGCACGATGTGAAGAGAATAGAGTGAAGCAAAAAGAAGTTCAAAGCAAAGACATGAGAAGAAAAGTCACTTTTGTTGATTGGGAAGAAGTCAGCTGCAAGTACTTGGGTACTCCTTAACTTGCAGTACAGTCAACTGCTCTGCAAGTAGCAGCGGCAGCAATTTGGGTCAGGTCCTTGGGGGATTCGATTGAGCCCAACTTCTTCTTCAAGTTAGATCAAATGACTCCTATTGTGTGACTTTCTCTTAAAAGTATATCCAACGGTGAAGGATCAAGACTACAACCTAGGTTTTCTCTAGATCTCTATATAATAATGTAATAGCCCCCATTGAGAGGTGTGCCAGAACTTCATCTGAGAGTTTTCATTGTAAACAACAGAGTTTTTAGTAAGGCGTGAGAGATAGATAGGTTCTTGATGAGAGTATTGTAACTCTTGTACCTTCTTCAGTTGAATAATATCTCCGTTATTTATCTTTCGGATTAAGTTCACCGAACAGGGACAAAATTGTCTGCTTGCGTGTTTGGTTTTTGTCTACGTTGCTTGATTGTTCGTTGTGATCAGTTATTGTCACACCCCAAAACCATGCGGCTTAAATTGGAAACACAACAACGACAACACGTGTACAAGATAGGATCTCATACTCATGCTAAATCTTTCAGTAATACAGAACAGAATATAATAATTAAAATAAGCTAAAAATTAAAACCTTATTCCAAACCTATTACATAACACTAATGTCATAAGCTCACGTTGACTAATACAATATTTGTCAAATGTCTTCTAATTTATTCTATTAATATAGATCAATCTTCAAATTCAAATGCATCTAATAATAGTATTCTACTTTAGTATGATACTGTAAAAATATGCTCCATAACTCTAATCGGTATATGAAAAATGGTGAAAACAACAAAGTGAGCTACACGCCCAATGAATATTGTCACAAGTACTTAGTATGATAAACATTTTACATAATATAAAATCAAAAATACTAATGAGGAGAAGTCATTCTACTCACCTTGATATCCAAATCTTCTATTCCAATTAGTCTCGAACAATTCCTTCAATAATAATAATACTATATTAAAGCCAAAATAAATTAGAATCGTTTAAGACTTCATTCTATGTTTCTCAAAGAGTTAGGACTATCAATAAGCTTCTAATATTATTAGGGATTTTATCATATTTTTATATATAATTTGTAAGATCTTTATAAAAAAAATAGACTAAATAATAATATGTTTACAAGATTTGGTATAATAGTAATTCTCCATTTCTCTTATTCACTTTCATGTACTCTCCGGTTTGCAAACTAAAGGACAATGGGTTTCAAATTGGGGTTTTGACATCCGGGTTTGACCCGAAATTGACCCAAGCCCAACATAACTACTTCATCTTCTACCTCCATTTGATCCTTTCTTTCTATTGTTTTAAAACCCAAATTCAACACAAAATAATTGCAACATTACTCACAATATAACTATGCTATGGCCCTCCATCATCTATATGTTACTTGAGGATGTGATTCTCCACTAGGTGAGTTTCTAATTTATCTATACCTCTAATACTTTATAACTGAACAACTAATGGGTTTAAGAAAATTACTTCTACAAGCTTTCGATTTCTCATGAATTCTCTACCCTGACCTGCTTTCTTCTAATCTCTCAACTTGATCAATTTGAGTTATGTGAATACTTCACAATGATGAAATTATATAACTCTTATTTCAACCCCTTCATTCAAGCATTAAACCCCTCAATTTATTACCTCTTAAAATGTCTTCCTCCTTCAACCCAATTTATGCATCTAGGACTTGTAAAATTTTCTTTTCAAACTCGTGAAAATTTTCAACTGAGGAGAGAAACTTCTCCTTCCGTGTTTTACACATTCACCATGTGGCTAGCTATTGAAGGAGAGATAGTTCTTTCCTTCAAATAAGGTAGGCTAAATAGTAGGGCTTCTACTCTGTCCTAAGGGTCACACACATCTACCCTACAATTCTTATAGCCACACACTCATTTTCAACTCATCCTACTGCATTTTCACTCTTAGTAATTACTGTGTCTTACAGTTGGCGCCTCTCGCTATATCCTTACAAATTTATTTTTATCACTGGATATGCTATAAAGTGGTATCAAAGCAAATGTTGCGCAATTTCCTTGGTGAATATGAAAAATCACACTTTTCCGAAGATCAAGCAATTCGATATTAAGATCAGCTTTATTCTCTGGAAGGTAGACACGTATGACTTATTTGTTGAACATGGCTTGTATCTTGCTCTAGAAGGAGATAAAGGGAAGCCAACGGGCATGAAGCAGGAGAAGTGAGATGAGATTTATTTAAAAGCTTTGAGTTTAATCAGTCTATCATTGGCAGACGATATCAAGTGCTACTTCCTTGAGGGGGAAAACGCGAAGAGTCTATGGGCGACTCATAATTGACTATTTGGGATCATCGTTAGTGGATCAGATGTACTGGAAGAGAAAACAGTTTCATTTCTCAATGAAGGAAGGTGCCGCATTTCATAATCATATAGTAAAATTTAATAAGGTGTTATCTGAATTGAAGAAGATAAATACAGATGATCTAAGCGAAGAGTACAAATATTTCAACTTGATATATTCACCACTAGATTCATACGAGTATTTGATAATCACCATGCTACATGAAAAATCTACCAAAGAGAAACTCAGAAAGGCTTGAAGAATGATCGGTGTGATCAAAGGCTTGAAGAATGATGAACTTAGGAAGAAAAAGAATGATGAACTTAGGAAGAAAACTCAGAAACCAGAGTCTACTTCTATGAGTTGCATGGCGGTGGAGGAAACTTTAATTGAAAGGGGTAGTACGTGTAAGGATGGGGTCCATTGCCACCAATGCAGAGGAATTAGGCATTACAAAAGGGATTATTGCAAGTTGTTGAATCAGAAGAGTGACAACATTATCAGTGTCGCAAAATCAGGTGATAACTTAGATTATCTTCTTTTTTTAAGTTCTAAAGATGTGAATTCTGACTGGTTTCTTGATTCAGGTAGTTCTTCTTATATTTGCTCCGAGAAAAAAATATTTTCTACTTACAAGTCTACAACATGTCGTTGTGTGAGGAGCATGACTGGTGAGAATTGTGACGTAGTGGGTGAGAAACAGAAGAGTTGGAGATTCTAGATAGAAAGAGGTTCATGTGTTCCATTGTTGAAGCGGAACCTAATATCGAACTCTGGAAGCACGGGGCTACAGGTACACAACTCAAGGTAGAGTCCTATCAGTTTAGGAAGGTCGTCATCAGGTGATAAGGGGAATGAGAGGTGTTCAGCATAACCTCTACAAGGTTTGTAAGGAAAATCTTGCGCAAGTGTTTCTAAGCCCAACATTCCTAAAGTATCTAGTTGGCCGCCACTAGAATCATCGAGGCGAGATCACGTGTAACATCCCGTATTTTTTTATTTTAATTAAAAATGCATTTTTCAATTTTTGCACGTATGATGCACGTGCTAATTTTTCCATCTTTATTTTCTTACTCTCATTTGCTATTTTAGCATGCATAGTCTTTTTATATAGCATTTTATTAAACCCATGGACCTAGAATGGATTCTAGCACACTAGACTAATTAATTAATTAATTAATTAAAAGAAAGCCCACAAGACAAGCCCATTAATAAAATCTATTTTTAGTTGTTCATGGACTCACACATGACATGTAACAACTTTTTAATACACATATTAGAACTATAGGATTTGTATTTATTTTGTATGTGTGTGTGTGCATGTGTGGAGAGAGAGAGAGAGAGAGAGAGAGAGAGAGAAACCGGTTTTGAAGAGGAGGGGTTGGCCGGTTTTGGAGTGGAAGAGGTGGGGCTTAGGAGAGGTGAAGAGATGGGGGTTAGGGATAGAGAAGAGATAGAATTAAGTAAGAAGTTTTTAGGTGGAGAAATTTTGCAATTTAGACCTTCACTTTGTCCTATAAATACCATTGTTTTCTTCTTCTCTTTTCACACCAAAAACTAAACAAATTAGAGAGATGAAAAGAAAGTTAGAGTGATCTTGTTGCTTGTTGGAGAGCTCTTGCTAGGAGGAGAAGGACTAGGTGACTTGTTGGAGCTAGGAGTTGTGTTCCATCATCTTGTTTGCAATTTTTCATAAGATGTGGGTGGTCTTTATGCTTTCTAATTCATAGGTTGAGCATGCTAGAATATGACATTAGTAATGTAGATCAAATTGATGAAATGTAGGTGATCTTGTGCTTTCTAAATGTAAAAAATGCATGCTAATTTATTACATGAGTGGTATAGATAAAGTTGATGTGATAATTAGTGAACAAATCCATGCTTTTATGTGTACTATGAATTGTAGAAATTTTGATATGATTAAAGAAACAAATTGTCATCATGTTAATTAGAAATGAGAAAAAGAGTTATGGCCATATATGCATGTTAATTCATAAATGTAGAAATATATAATTGTAGGAACACTTGTTGAGATTTCCCTTATGATAAAAAAATGAATTTTGGTGAAATTGAATTGATACACATAGAATCATTTTAAGTTATTTGTAAGGGATACAATATGCTATTTTGATTAAAATGAAGAAATGAAACTTATGTTCATTAAAGAGAATGAGATAATTGGAAATATAGATACAATGTTTAGAACACAAGTTTGGAAATTCGTGAATCATTGTATTCAGTAAAATCAGTATGAATAAGAAAATTTCAGTTCATTAAAAAGATTAGATCGATCATATGTCGAGTTTTGTGAAAAATAACTAATTTCAGAATGTTATGAACAAAACTACAATAGCGTGATTCCAAATCAGTAATCACACTTGGACTTATTGGTTAGTCGGTGAACCATAAGTCATTACTGTAGCATGCGGGAGATCTTGGGTTTGAAACTTGTTGAGCACATTTTATTTTGTTTTCATTTAAATACATCCGAACCGAAAGTTGGCATATGGAAATTTCGTTTGGGCATATTGACAGCCAAGTCCACTCGGACTATTTGGCTAGCGGAGTGGGCTTTGGACGCTATTGTGTTGGGCGTTTGGCTTGGGTTCGAAACCTGATAGCCACACTTCTTTTGATTTTTTGTGTTTTTAATATTTTTAAGGGAGTTCTAATGTGAATAAAATTTGGGGAAAATTCTAGAATTCCTATAAAATAAATTAGAATTTATTTAAAATGGTTTTAGAATTTTTCATGTATATTTGAGAAGTTAAAAAGGAGAAATTGAGATAGAAAAAAAATGAGTTTTGACTTTAAAATTAATTATTAAAGAGTATGACATTATTTTAGAAGGAAAGTAAAATATTGTTATGTGAATTGATTTCTCTTGAAGAGATTATACTCTTTTTTTGATTTAAGAAATACTTGATGTGGGTTGAGATATGAATTATCATATGAGCTTAAATTGCTATTGAGACTTAAAGTGATGAATCTATGTTCATGAAAAGAATTATTGTTCTATTTTGAATTGTAAATGAATAAATGAATCATGAGTAATGTTAAGATGAGCCATTGATTAAATTGTGAATAAGTTGAAGATAAGAATACATTGAGTTTAATACATGATTATTGAAGGGTATGAATACCCGTGGATTCTGGTACATGAAAGGTTGTGAATCCAGAGTTTAGTGAGACCTCGGATACCGGCATTATTGAAATAAAAGATTTGAATTATATTTTTGAGATATGGCCATGGAGCTATCTCGGTATTTGTGATTAAGTCCGGTAGGGGGTAAAACTAACTCTAGGTATGATAATTTATTCATGTCTTGAACTTAAGAACTAGGCACTTAGAGAAGATGTAGTAAACCTGGGCAAACGTAAGTGGGGCACTCTATATAGTCGGGCGGAGGATTCCGGGACTATAAACTCAATTGGGCAGAGGATTCCGGAACTGTGGTTGCTTCGTGGGAGACGAGCTTTTATTTTAAATCTGGAACTATGCGTAGTCCGGCGGATAGTTTGCCGTACTCCAATGTATATACGTATACCGGGGCTAGACGGGCACTTGCGGGATGATTCACACGATGAGGAGTCTGTTATAACAGTCGGACGGTGGACTCCGAGACTGGGATCCGTATTCGTGGAATGATCTAAACCTTGCTTTATTACTGGGTAGTTTTTATGGCGAGGGATCGAACCCTTAAATGTGGAGTACATAGGTGCTTGCCCTCAGACCTATGTAGTATGAGATGCATAGAATCCGAACAAGTATGCATTAGTGTCATCCTAGTATAAAATATCTGCATTAGGCATTAAGACATTGCATACACTTACATATTTAGTGTAGTCACATTTAACACTTTATTTGCATTCAAGTTTGGTGGTTGTTAAAGTATTGAGATCATTATATTTCCGGCATAGAGATGATGGCCGTGTATAACATTTTTGTCGGTTGTAAGGAACTGACGTGCCCACAGTTTTATATGCAGAAGTTGGATTTTCATGAAAATATAAAGTTGATACGATGTTATTGATTAATTACATGTTAAAGATGTTGCAAGTTGTATATTATTTTCATTGTTGTACTTCACTTTATCTTCCGCTGTGTAAATGATTGTAAAGAGTGATGTATGATGAAAGGTTCAAATTTACTTGTAAAAATTGTACGAAGTGAAGTATAAAGATCCTGTTGAACTTCGAATTCGGTCTTATTTGGAATTCGGGGCGTTACATCACGACATTCAAATATCGTCGGGAGGTGGAGGATGCCTCGAGGTAGGTGGAGTTCGTACGGAAGATGACAACTATGTGTTGATGCCTACTGTGCTATGCCCTTGAGGGAGCATACGATTGGAGAAATAACATGTGAAGGTAAATTCAGCTAGCAGAAGAAACCATTGAATTGCGTTGTTTACAAGTGGAGAAAGGGAACAGTCTAGAAGCATTAAATCGCACAAGTGTGGAAACATATGTATGCAATCCAAGGTGGAGATTGTTGGATGTATGTCTTGCGAAGCGAAAGAGGTTCGAAGCGAAGAAGGAAAACGAAGAGTCACTGCAACTGGATGGGAAGAAGTCAAAAATCGACTGCTATAAATAGAAGTAGACTGCAAGTATTTGGGTACTCATCGACTTAGGGAGTGTTTGGTTGGAGGGGAATGGAGGGGAGGGGAGGGGAGGGGAGGGATTTTTTAAAACTTTTCATATTTGGTTCATTTTTTAGGAGGAGAGGGGAGGGAAAGGGGGGGTGCAAAATCCCTCCTGAGCCAATTTTGGGTCCCCTATAATATTGGGGGAATTTGAAGGGAAGAGAAATTAGGTCTAATTTTTAAAGTAATTGGACTAAATTGCCCTTTTAAATCTAAACACTAATAAAAAAACGTAATCTCTCTCTCCCGACTGTCTCTCTTCCACTCGCGCTCTCTCTTTCTCCCTCTCCTCGTCGCCTTCAAATTAGGAATTCTTTATTCTCCAAAAAAATAAAATAAGGGTAGCATAATGCATGTAACGTCTGCTCAGGACAAACATAGACATTTCGAAGATCATTTACACATTCGGTTTTAGCACATATGCTTTGGATCCAGTGAAAATCTATTGACAATGCTGACTTCCTTTGTGTTGATTAATACATTGCTGATTTACATTGTGTGTTCACGTTTCAAAGAAAACAACGATGTATTGGCATTTAAACAACAGAATTGAAGGAACATAACAGAAAATTTCATAACAAAGCAATCATGATTCTGATTTGTACAGAAGAAAAGTTTTTAAATTGTTTTTCCATACAATCCATAGCTGCATCAGCAAAACTACTGAATGGCCATGGCAAATTTTTAAATGGGTATAACACACCACAAATTGATTTCCAGAATACAAGTTGCAGTGGAATAATATTTAGAGCAGAAAACGAACCCTACAAGAACAATCAGTTTCAATTGTTTATTACACAAGTAATAATAAATACAATAATAACATTATTTATGAGCTTAATTCATTACCAAGTATAATCTCTCTACCGAATGTGTATATGATCTTCGAAAAACCTAATATGTTGCTGCTAATATCAATGAATTCCTGTATTTCTTTGAAGCACAAATGGTCAGAGTATCGAACCGAATAGAAATTCTGCTCTGTAGAAGTACTATCAAAACTGGGTTCCAACCATGGAAGTCCAGAAGGCAGAATTCCAATTGTAGGATGTAATGAATTAAGGGCCTCAAGGGTGTTGAAGGTGAGATTGTACCAAGGAACAACTCTTACTCTTGTAAGACATGTATTTGTTCTAAAATCAAATGTAAAAGGGTATAAAAAGTAATTTTATTATAAAATCCCTTCCCTCCCCTTATGAACCAAACAAGAAGATAATTATTTTCTCTCCCCTCCCCTCCTTTCAACCAAACAAAGTCTTCATTAAAATCCTTCCTCTCCCTTTCCCTCTCCTCCCCTCCCCTCCATAAAATCCCTCCCCTCCCCTCCCCTCCTTTGAACCAAACAGAGCCTTATGGTACAATCAACTTCTCAAAGAGCATTTGACTGAAAGTAGTAGCGGCAGCAGTTTGGGTCGGGTCCATGGGGGATCTGATTGAGCCCAACTTCTTCTCCAAGTTAGATCGTATGACTCCTATCGTGTGGCTTTCTTTTCAAGATATATCCGACGATGAAGGATCAAGACTACAACCTAGAGTTTCTCTAGATCTCAATATAATAATGTAATGCCATCCATTGAGAGGCGTGTCAGTACTTCATCTGACAGTTTTCATTCTAAACACCAGAGTATCTTCTATTGAGGTTTGAGAGATAGATAGGTTCTTGGTGAGGGTATTGTAACTCTTATATCTTCTCTAGTTGAATAATATCTCAGTTATTTCTTTCCCGGATTAGGTTCACCTAACAAAGACAAAAATTGTGTGCTAGTGTGTTTGGTTTTGGTCTACGTTGCTTGATTGTTCGTTGTGATTGGTTGTTATCTCTCGCTATTTCCTTGCACCTTGGTAAGTCATTGAAACAGTTTAGAGAATTTCTGAATATCAAATATCTCTACTATTTTAATGGGAGAGTTGGGGTTTGTAACAAACAAACCCTAACTTTATAACTATATAAACATATATAATACAAGTCCAACTATATCCAACAAATATAAATGTGCACCGCACGTATAGCCCAAATCAAAACATTCAAATACAAATTATTTATTTGTATTATAGGATATATATTCATTTAATTTGATGACTTTACTTTTTTTGACGTACATTGCACGTATATTATACTAGTCCACATAAATGCAATCTCCTCCTACAAATACAATAAGTAATCATCTTAGATCATCTCTTCAAACAACCACTAAGCGTACTAATTTAGACACAGTCCTACATGCAAATTGAACAAGTGCAAATGAGCAAATCTGCCCCACGCTAATTCACACCTAACATTTATGTATGCTTTATTCAATTAATTTTGAATAAGAAATCTTCCAGCTATTTCCAAATTTTGATCTTTTTTTGTGTCTGTTCTATAAGATCATAACAACATAAGTGTTAAAACTTAAAAGGGAAGTGTTACTTGTTACTTGTTACTTGTTACTTGGTAGATCTATATAAAGTTCTGAAATAAAAGCCACGATAACAGCATTCTAGAAAACTTCTCTCAGATATTATCCCTTCAGTCTTAATAATAAAGAAACAAACCCCTCTCCGACTTCCGTCTCCGTCCAGATCCGGCGTCTTCCGTCCCCCTTCCACCTTCCTCCCTTCACAAAAGTGGTTCTCTTCATCCTCCACATACCCTTTTCGTTACTTGTTATTCTGCTCCACTTTCTTCTTCTCCCTTCTTTCTGTTTTTGCCCTCCCCTATCGTTCGTCTCCGTCCAGATCCGGCGTCTTCCGTCTCCTTTCCACCTTCCTCCCTTCACTAAAGTGGTTTTCCTCTTCATCCTCCACATACCCTTTTCGTTTCTTCTTATTCTGCTCCACTATTTTCTTCTCCCTTTTTTCTGTTTTTGCCTTCCCCTATCGATCGTCTTCAGCCTTATATAGCGCCTCTCTTCTCTTGTCTCCTTCCCCTCTTCTCTTTTGTGATAATCCGCTTCTTCTTCTCCTATCCTTCCACAGTTTTGTGTTTCGTCCTCTTGGTTTCACTTCACCTTCCATTTCCTAGCCATTTCTAGGCCTGGCCATTTTCTACTCATCCCTTTCGGTAACCCTTTCCTTCCTTCCTTCTCTCCTGGGCTGTCTTCGAAGGTGCGGTGGAGTCGCTCTTTGGTTGTTGCTGGTTTCTGCTCCTGTTGTCTTTTCCTAATCAGTGTTTTTGGTTTTAGCTGTCCGTTGGTAGGTATTCTTGTGCCACCGTTTGACGCCTTCAGGTTCCTCTTCGTCTCTGCTCTTGGCCACCTTTATTTACTCCGGCAGCGCTCAATAAGTATCCTCAACACTCCGTTCTACTGATTTTCCTGAGTAAGGTTATTTTGATTCTTTTTCCTTTTCCTTTATGGTGTGTTTTTTTCGTTGCTTTCGCTGTCGATCTCATTCGCAATGGTGACTGTTGCTTGGTTTATCGTGTTCTAAAGCACTTCAGTGTTTTCTGCTTAGTTTTCTGCTTTGCCTCTTTCTTTTAGTTTTTTTGGATTCTTTGTGGCCTTTTCTATTTTGGTATTGGGCTTTCCTCATGGATCAATCATGAGTTGAGGTGGTGAGAAAGAATTTTTTTAAAAAATAATGATAATTTTTCTTCGACCCATGTGCCGAAGTACGGTTTCTCGAATGTTCTAGGGCATACTACTTACCCTTTTTCCCACCCTCATTCCCCTTCTCCTTCTATCTCTTCATTTCCCTTTTCATCTTCTTCTAATCCTCTTTCTCTGCGGTGTTTTCGCTGTCCCAAAATTGGGCATCTAAAAGCCTTTTGCACCTTTAGCATGAAGTGCTTGTTCTGTAAGAAGATGGGGCATTCGCGCAGTAGGTGTTTCTCTCTTCAACACCTACTTTGCCTTCCTATGGGAGTGCCTATCTCGGATTCTGTGATGGCAGCGCTTTGATCTAGATTTGCTGATATGCATGCTATTAAACCGAAAAGAGCGAAGATATCAGACAAAATCCCTCTTTTGCCAACGCCCCCTACTTCACAGCTCCTGTCCACCGCTTCGGATCCGCCTCCTCCTGCGCAACTTGGGTCAGCAGCTCCCAAACCTTCACTCTTTAAGCCCTCCACAACTCTGTTTTGTGCCCTCTCTCCAGAGCTGAAAGCGAAAATGGAACAAGTTCAGTGCTTTGGAGTTGTCTCTTTCTTTGGAGGTTCAATCTCCCACTCCTCTCTTGACTCTTTTCTATCCAACTCCTTTAATGTTTCTGACTGGACTTGGGTGGTGAACGCTTGATATAATGGAGAGGTGGTGATTAAATGTCCTTCGGTTAAAATTCTAGATGATCTGGTTGCCAAGAAATCCTTCCCTTTTGGCTCGATTAGTTTGCTGGGCGCAAATGGGCCTGTTTAGGCATGGCAAAGTCAGAGCTACTACTTATCCCTTCTAAAGTTACCATTTTGGGTTTACCTTCCTTCTGTGATTCCCCAACGTTAGTGGCTGATATGACCATCTGTTTAGGTGATCTCATTTGCACCCCTTCCACCTCTATCTTGGCTTCGGGGTGCTTGCATGTAGAGGCTGAATTCTTATGCCCACCTTTTCAGAAGCGCATTTCTGAGTATTCTCTTAGGGTTGGAGAGTGTTCTTTTGCTATCACGGTCAATTATCATGACCTTCCCCCGTCCACCTCTATAGTGCCTTCTGTTTGTGAGAATGTGCTTCAACCTAAGCTTAGTTCTGGCTTCAAGAAGCATCTTGGGTTTCCCGAGAGTTCCTCTTCTTATCCTTCCTCAAGCTCCAAAGCACGTCTTCTCCATAAGAGTGTTAGTAAAGGTAGAAATCGGGGTGTTCGTTTCTTGCCCTCCCCCCGTAAACCCACTGCTCCTTCTACCCCTTATGCACATTCTCCGTCAAAAGCGCCCAATCTGGTGTGGATCAAACTTGATATCTCAACCATCACTCCTTCAAAAGCTTCTTCAGCGGATGTTTCTCAGTCTTCTCCTTCTGCTATACCTTCTCTGCCCACTCCCGCTCCATTGTCCTCTCCGAAGGCTCCTGCTTCCATGCCGTCGTCTAACAACGCCAAGTGGCCCAATTGTCGGTCAATCCTAATTATTTGGCTGATTGGATAAGTTTACTACGGTGGTTCATGCTCTGTTCTCGTCTAAGGTCTCTAGTGCTGGAATTGCCAAAGCTGATAAATGGATTGATGACGATAATCTTCTTTCTGACAAAGAGAAGGAGCTGATTAATAAACCTCTCGACTGCAAGGTATTTCTTTACCCCTACCCTATTTGTTTTTCGTATTTCGCTTTCAATTATCACGACGTTTTTTCCTCTTATTCGTTTACTTTGTTTCCTTGTAACTTATTAATTTCTTGCGAGTTGCTTAATTTGGTTTGTAATTCATTGCATACTATCAGTAAGTCGCATTGCTCTTCTAAAAAAGCAATTATGTCCAAACCTCCTAATCCTTTTTCTGTGATTCTGTCTGAGGGTCTACCCTCACCTTCCCTTACTGACCGTCAAACTGTGCAGTCTTTGAACACATTAAATGCATCTCCTCTCCTCCTTCGGTAGACTGCCAAACCTGGCAATCTATGACCACCTCTGCCCTACCCTCCTCTCCCCTCTATCTTGGCTCGGCTACTAAAAAAATGGAAGCCTAAATATCATATGGAGTCTCTGTTGAATTCTAAGTTTATACGGTCCAGTACGCGCATTCGCGCTAAAAAATCGGCGACCTGTTCTTCTTAACAAAGCCTCTTTGGCTGCGCAAGTGCGCAATTTGGAAATTCCACCTCCTTCTATGGGGGTGGATTCCTGTTACCAAGGTTCCCTAGGGTCCATTTATCAAATTCACTTTGATTCTTTATCTGATCCTGACCTTCTAGAATTAGCTTCTGGTTTGGGCTTCGTCATTGACCCGTCCAACTCAAATCTCCTCCACTCAATTCGTTCGCTTGAAATCTCAAGAGCTCGTGAGAACAAAGGTCGCCATGATTAGTGTTTCTTAGAACATTCGTGGTTTAGGGTCGGGTACTAAACAATAAGCTATTTATAACCTCATTTCTTCTCTCCACTGTGACTTGATTTCTATTCAAGAATCTAAAATTAATGCTTTTCTCCTACACTTCGCCGTGTATTGGGGGGTCTCTTATCTCTAAGTGGATCACTCTGGATGCAATTCATTCCAGAGGTGGTATTCTATTTGTCTATAAAGCTTCTTCGTTTGATGTGATTGCTATTCATCGATTAAATTTCTTCCTAGTAGTCACACTCAATTGGTTTGAATTTAACTGTCCTCTAACGGTTGTCTCTGTTTACGGGCCTGCTACTCAGGAATGTCGTCCGCTCTTTTGGCAAGAATTTCAATCCTTCATTGGCTCCATTGTCGGTCTTTGGATTTTTTGTGGGGATTTTAATGTCACGAGATTCGCCAACTAAAGATTGGGGAATGCTTCCAATGCTGCGGACTCGTTTCAGTTTAATGACTGCATTCGATCTCTTCAGCTTGTGGATTTACTGATAAATGGTCGTTCTTTTACTTGGTCGAATATGCGGTTAGCTCCTTCTATGGCTAAGCTCGACCGTTTCTTGGTCTCCCATCAGTGGGTTTCCAAGTTCCATAACTCTTTTGTCCAGGCGCTTCCTAATTCGTGCCCAGACCATGTGCCCATTGCTCTACACTCAGCTTTTAACTTTGCCAAACCGTTCAAGTTCCGTTTTGAAAACTTCTGGCTTAAGGACCAACTTTTTGTGAACCTAGTTGGAAAGTCTCTCTTCTATCACGGGCTCCCATGGTCTAGGTAGGACCCTTTTGAAACTCCATGCGGTTAAATTTGGTTGCAGAATTTGGCACAAGGAAAAAACAGGATGTGTGTATTTTTCTGAAGAACTTGCTTCTTTCTACTATTCAAGATATTGATCGTTCGGAGGAAAGCCATGTCCTCTCCCAAGCCGACAGAGTTAAAAGATGTGACTATAAAAGAGAATATGCTTCTCTCCTTCATCTAGACCATATCAAATGGGCCCAAAGAGCTAAGGTTAAATGGCTCAAAGAGGGTGACAGTAATTCGTCCTTCTTTCATAAGTTTGCTTCGCATCGGCAACGATGTAATCACATTTCATCAATTTTGGAGGATGATGTGGAATTACATTCTATTTCCGATTTCCATTCGGCCTTTCTCAAACACTTCAAACTCCTTGTGGGGACGTCCCAGCCTCCTTCTATTCTTCTTAATTGGACCCAACTTTACAGTGATGAGAATCACGATCTTTCCAGCCTTGAATTGCCCTTTTCCATGGAAGAAATTATAGAGGCCGTTTTTTCCATGCGTAGTGATTCTTCTCCTGGTCCTGATGGATTTCCTACGTTCTTTTTTCAAAAAATTTGGGATTTTCTGAAGGACGACTTCTTTGTCTTGTTCTCGGATCTTTTCTCTGGCCAATTCTCCTTTGACCGCATTAATTACGTGTTCATTGTGCTCATCCCTAAGATTATTGGTGCTAATAGGGTCTCTGCTTTTAGACCGATTAGTTTATTAAACTTTACTTTCAAAATCATTATGAAAGTTCTTGCTAATCGCCTTAGCTCAGTCATTTTCCTTCTCATTGAACCAGCGCAGTCTGGTTTTATTAAAAATAGATTTATTCTGGATAGTGTTGCAGCTGCTCAGGAAATTATTTCTAGTTGTCATCGGTCTAACTCGGAAGGGATTTTATTGAAACTAGACTTCGAAAAAGCTTATGACAAAGTCAACAGGAATTTTCTACTTGATATCCTTCTTCAATGAGGCTTTGGTCTCAAATGGATTTCTTGGATTAAATCCAGTCTCTTTGCTGGTATTTCTTTTATTTTGATCAACGGTATTGAAGGTAAGAAGTTTAAGTGTAAGCGTGGTCTGCGCCAGGGTGACCCTATTTCCTCTTTATTATTTTCTTTAGTTGCGGATGTTTTTAGTAAACTTCTGTTGCACGGTTGGAATGCCAACCTTATCGAGGGGCTGGGAGGTTTCAATGGTTTTCGTGGCATTCTTAATCTGCAGTATGTAGACGATACTATCTTATTCTTGAAACCTAACGGTATCGTTCTGCGCAACTTGAAACTTCTACTCTACATCTTTGAAAAAGCTTCTAGTTTATCCATAAACTTCAGTAAAACTTCGGTTCCTGGCTTGGTGGCTCAAAGAACCGTAATTTCGAAATTGCACAGTTTTTTAACTGTGCTGTTGCGTCCTTTCCACTTCAATACCTCGGTATTCCTTTGAGATGGGGTAAGCTTCATAAATCGGACTGGATTCTGCTTATTGATAAAGTGGAATCCAGACTTAATGTGTGGGCTGGTAAGCTTCTTTCTAGGGGAGGTCGTCTTATCCTAGTTAATTCTGTGCTTCCTTCCATTCCGCTCTACATGATGTCTTTCTTCTACATTCCTTGTTGGGTTATTGCAAAGATCGATCGTATCAAACCTAATTTTTTCTGGTCTGGTACCTCTCACTTCAAACCGGGCAAACATCATTGTAATTGGGGTACTATTTGCAAGTCCAAGCGTGATGGTGGTCTTGGGGTGATTAAACTTAGGAATCAGAACATCGCCCTATTGGGTAAATGGATTTGGAGAATTCCTAAAAATGTGACATCTCCTTGGGCCTGCCTTATCTGTCATAAATATTTTTCGCGTCATAAAATTTGGGCACTTCACCCTTCTATTCCGACTTCGGCCTCCTCATTCTGGAAGGGTGTGTGGAAAACGGTCGGTCCCTTTAAATGTGGAATTCTCAAAGCTTGGTGTCGAGGATACTATTCGATTCTGGATAGATCTCTGGTTGGGTAATTTTATTATTGCTTCTTCTTTTCCTGAATTATTCCATCTCGCTGCTTATCCTCAAGCGACTGTGGCAGATTATGTGGTGTGTCATAACAATTCGCGGTCTTGGTACATCCCTTTTACTTGCAATCTGCCTCCTACTTTAATCCCCAACCTTACCAGCCTCTTGGATTCCCTACAAGCATACTCTTGGCATCCCCAGGATGATTTCCTCTGGAGATGGAATAGTTCAGGCATTTATTTAGTTAAATCTTTCTATAATTTTCTTAATTCGGGAGGCATGCCTTCCCCTATCGCCAACCCAATCTGGAAGTCTTTTGCCCCTCTGAAGGTCAACATCCTCGTCTGGCTCGCAGCTCAAAACAAATTACTGACTGTGGAAATTCTTAACAAAAAGAATATCGCTGTCGGCCAATGTTGTGTTTTCTGTCATCAATTCCCAGAGAATGCTCAGCATTTATTCATTGCTTTCTCCTTTAGTCGTCAATTATGGTGGATTGCCCACCAAGCTTGGGAGGTTGTTGGATTCCCTGAGACTTTAGAGTCTTGGTTCACTTCTTGGCGTATGAACCCTGTTCCTAATCCGGTCCGTATCTCTTGGGACGTTACTATGATGGCCATTATTGGGATTGTTTGGAAGGAAAGGAATTCTCGGATCTTTACTAATTCTTTTTGACCGATTATAGGTTTAATTGATGACCTGCTTTTTTTTCCCAAGTTCTGGGCCTCCTCCTTGGCCCCTCAAAGAGTTACTTCCCTTAGACTTCACAAACTGGACACTGCGACGTCGTTATTCTACCACTATTGTTTCCTTCTGCCATAGTTTGTGGCTTATTTTTGCTACTTTTGTTGACCCGGTGTTTCTTGTATTTTCGTTTTATTCTTCTATGTTTACTTGATCCATTCTGTTGTTAATGATTTAGCTGATGCGGGTGCTTTTTATTGTTTTGTAACGCTGAATTGTTGGATCTTTTCTCTACTAATGTTTTGAGGGGGTATGTGCTACTCTCTGTTACTCTCCTTATATGCTTCTTGCCGATATCTCTCTTACCTTCTTCGGCTTGAAAATTTTTGGACAAGGACCATCTTCTTGGGTCCCTGTAGTGTTTCCCTTTCTTTTTGTGACTTTGCTGTATATTTTTGAATGGCCGCAGGGCACCGTGTGTTCATTTCTATCACCTCTTTATTTAGGCATTTCTACGACACTTTATTTTGTGTTGTTGTGTGGCTGTCTTTATGGGATTTGTGTGCGGCACCTTTGTTATTTTTGCTTTCTGCTTCTTTCTGCTTTGCTATTCTCTACAGGTGAGGCTTGGGCCACTATTTGCTATTGCTTGTGGTTTGTGCTTTGTTGTGCTTTGTGATCTCTCCAAGTGGGGCTTGTTGTGCCTACCGACCGTTAGTTGGCCTACGCTGCTGGAGGGGTTCTCCTCGAGTATGTTTCGTTCGTCAGGTCGGAGCTGTCAACCTTCTTTGGTCTCTTCTTCAGTATGCGGGAGGTGTTTTGAGGTCTATTGGTTTTTCTTACCTAAGGAGCGCTGATCCTCTCTCCTCCTATCTGAGATCGGCTTAGGAGTCGGTGCCTTGCATCTTCTGGATGCAGTTGCTCTTTGGTAAATGTCTCGTTTACTTGTTTATGTTGTATTTTTTGTTCTCTTTGACTCCTTTGGTGTGTTCTCTTTTTCATGCGTCTGTAATACGTCTTGTATTATTTTTTCCTGTATTGTTCTGTATTTTTCGGTGCGTTTTATATATATTCATTTGCTCGGGAGAGAGTCTTTCGACTCTATCCTTTTCATAAAAAAACAGCATTCTAGAGAAACTGATGGGTTAACTTTAAGCCACACCGCGCCAACCTGCATTTTTTAGAAGAATAAGTTTATTTCCATTTTAGCATTAACCAGTGGGTAATTCCTTCCATTTTCCATTAATAAGAATTTAATGAAATAAAATACATACCGAAAAGGGAGCTAAGGGCGCGTTTGGAAACCCAAAAAACTAGGAAAAGGAATGGAATATTGTGGATAGACCCATCTTATCCTATTCCACGGTCTGTTTGTTTTGAAAAAGAAAATAAAGGAAACAATTAAATATCATTCCCTAGGGAAAGATTTGAGCCGAATTCTATTCCAGCTCCACCCCTTCGGAAAGCTGGGTAAAGGAATGGAAACAACTAATTTTTCTTCAACTTAAATAAATAAATAAATATAAGACCAACTATGTTAAAAGAACTTCACATAAAATAAACGTTAAATTTCAGAAACCACCGAACTTTTTAATCAGAGAATAGTTTTTTTTTTTTTTTTTTTTTTTCGCTTTCAGTTTCGGCAAATCACCTCGCCAACTTTTAGTACTGAACTAAGATCCCTCTTTCGGTGTAAATTACCCAATGTTCTTGATCCCGTTGATAATATATTTTTTACCCGATTCTTTTTTAAATTCAAATATCAAAAGTGAAAAGAATTAAATTACAAAAAAATAAAAAAAATAAAAAATAAGGTAAACTAATTAATTTTGGTTAGAGTGGGTGATTTTAGAATTAATAAATCTTCATTTTTTGGGAGTGTCAGAGGTATGTTTTTTCTCTCCAGGAAAACAATTTTATTCATTACTCAACCTAAAATGCAAAATGTCAGAAGTATGTCCATGTACAAATGTTATCAAAAGGTTTTTCAAAATGCCGTAATCCATAATATTCCATTGTTTGTCAAACAAGACTAGGGAATAGAAACAAAAAAAAGTCAATTTCATTCCACCAGTTGCCAAACACACACAACTTATAAAGTTAATTCATCCCTTTCCCTTTCTTTCCATTCCTCTCCATTCATTTTCATTCCATTCCTTCCCATTCCCCAACTTAAATGTTTCCAAACAGACCCTAAAGGGGAATGATGCTCCTACCCCCAACATGTTGAGAGTCATGATAATCCATCCACAAAAAGAGATACATTCGGTTCATATGAAAAGGAACAAAAAAACAACAACAAAGGTAAATATTATTAAACGGGCACTGAAAGCCGACCCTATACCTATACGCAAAACATGGAGACAAAGACATGGACACAAGCACAATAAGACTATCTGTTATATCTATGCAAAAGAATGAAGGACTGGTCTGAAAGTTGATTTTTCGTTGAGAACATTATAGTAGTAACTGATTCTGAATGAGATCAAACCTTTATCATATGAAAAGTAACTAAAAGTCTGACATGTGTTTATTTATTAGGATGGAGCTGCAACTTGTTTTTTCCTGAGTTTCCAGAAAACATTTTGAAACACAAATACAATTGCTATGCCCACTCTAAAACCAAGGCCTACAAGTAAAGCCAAAACAAATAACATAGGTTGACGGCGAACGATTTGAATTTAAAGGAAGTACTCTTCCACAGCGCTGTCGACCAGAATTGCAGTGTTGCATTGCCTTTTTAATGGTATACCATGCAAATTCTTATTCCCTTCAAATGTCGTATTTATGAATGTAGAGATCTGATTCCCCGCCCTGAGGTATTTCCCACACCAAAATATTGTTTGAAAGGTTCAAGAAAGAAAAGTGAGATCACTCGAGTCCAAAGGAATATTTACGAAAAGCCTATTCCTAGAGAGATCCAATGACTCAAGCAGCAACTAATTTTCTTGGGATGGAGGAATATTGCCATCAAATAAAATGCAGGAGAGGTTTAATACAATAAGGGACTTGAGTTTCCAAATATTCTCTGGTATAATGCCTTTGAAGTTATTGTTTGGAAAATTGATTGACCGTAAAGATTGTCAATGCACTTAGAATCTCCATCTCAAATCCTTTGAACGTGTCTGTTGCTGTGTTTAGATAGTAGGAACCCAAAAAATCGAAGCCCGAGGTTTCCCACTGAATTCACCATCACTGCTTCCAATTTCTTAATATAATTGAATGGAAGGCTGCCACTGAGATAGTTGGAAGAGATATCTAAGATTTGCAGCATCGGAAAGAAGTAGTTTGTTGCATCAGTTCCAGGAGGAGGTTCAACAGGCCCACAGAGTTTCCGAGATAAAGAAACTTTACGGCATTACAGTTGGCTAGCGATTAAGGTAGCCTCCCTTCCAAATGATTGTTGTTGAGATCCAATGTTTGCAGACCACATAAAGACCCACATAGTTTGCTAATCTTTTGATGGATGATTCCTGGAAGTTGGTTCCCTCGTAAGTACAGCATTTCATGATTACTATTTCCTTCTAAACGACATAGTGGGATCAAACCCCTCAATCTGTTGTTAGAGAAGTCTAGGACGTTAAGTTTGTTTGCACTGCAAATCGAAGGTGGCATTTCTCCCATGATACTATTGTTCGCAAGTGAGCGAAAGCTACAACTTGGAAGGTACAAGCTGATGTTGGACGGAATGGAAGATGAGAATTTGTTGTTTGAATTAATTTAATACCCAAGTACTTGTTGAGGGGAGGAAAATTGGCCCCAGAAGCAAGTTTGAATGGAGATCAATTATAGCTCCAGAGAGCATTCTTCTACTTCCAGGAGGGACTTCAAGATAAGTGAATAAATTGTAACAAAGGTTCCAATACTGGAGGCTACCATTTCCAAGACTCCATAACCAATTAAGTACAGCACCAGCAATTTTATTGTTTTGAGAGGTCTAAGAGCAACCCCAACAGTACCCTATATGGGCTTAGAGGCTGGATCGCCAACTTCTTCCCCCAACCGTTCGGCATATCCCACTTCCCGAATTTTTTTACATGCCGATTGGTTATCAGAACCTATTTGCAGTTCCATTTTTGCAACCGCAAATGGGGTTTTATAAATTTTTCCTGTTTTTTAAAAAACAAATTCCAATATATTATTTTTTGTGTTTTATCTTATAATGAAATAGTAATTATGCTATTATATATAAAAATTGTACCATTGTGAATCTTTCGCTGGGATCTTCAAAATGAGATCAATATTTGATGTTCCAAATTCGTTTTAAATTTTAAAATAGTAATATGTATTAATTTAATATATTAAAGGGAACACAAATATAAATAAAGATTACAAAATTTATTGGTGGCCTCATTAAAAAATCCATAGGAAAAAAATACCACTAGTTAAATTAATCAAATAAGAAGATATTGATGCTTAAAAATTAATACAACAACTAACAAGTAATGAACAATATTAATAATCTGTATCCCCCGAGAAATGAGTCGAAGTACCGAAATCTCCCGAAATGAAGGTGGCATCTGAACCACTAAGATCCCCTGAAAACACCCAGATGTATTTGAAGGTTCTTGTTGCCGGGATTCTTCTCTGTCAAATTTTCACTTTTTTGCTTTGAAGCCATTCACGATCATGTATATCAGTAATGGACTCCAAATTGGTAAGCATGATTTTATTATCCTCGTGTTCGCGATGCATATCTGCGATCTTAGAGAGTTTAGTGTTCATTACCTCTTGATTTTGTTTCCAGCAACTCCTGTTGTTTTCGATTTGACTTGCTGAGAAGCTCATTGTTCTGTTTCCTATTAATATGGTTTTTCTGTTTTACCTTCTCTATTTTCCTTCCAGTAGGTCTAAGCGATGAAGAGACTTTAGCTTGCTGCTATGGTTGAACATCATCTTCGTCTGCACTTAAATCTAATCGAAATGAGGGTATTCCATCAAATTTGGATGTACAAGAACTAGACTAGGAGAATTCCAGCGAATTTTTTTCCCTACATAATTTAGTCGGTGGAGTGCCAGTATGATCGTTCCATCTTTCCACATCCCCATAAGCGGCCACACATGCATAAATTTGAAACTTTTTTCTTTTGAAAGTGACATTCATTTGGAGAGTTTTGTGCCCTCTCTAACTACAAAAACAAAGAAATGGATATATTAATCGCATAAATTTCAACGATAACAACAAATATTAGGCATGTAAAAATAATGCTTACAATATCAGTTTGAGACACATCGCTTAATTTATGTTCTCCACTTGATGAAGAGCACCGCGGAATTTGCTAACCACGGACATTAAATCAGATATATGGTCGGACAATTACTTTGGTGTTTGATGAGATTGTGGAGGCTTTGCCATCATTGAATTTTGTAGTAATATGTTGTCATAACTTATCCCATTTTTTATTTACCAACAATAACATCTTGAGAGGTGTCAAGATATGCATGGCATAATTCCATATCCTTCGATTCTGAGTCATTTCTCTCTCGTATAGATGCCATAACTTGTTCTCATTTTTTTGTTTACACTTACAATTCAAGTCACCCACATTTATAGTGAGGCTTACCTCCATCTTTTGTCTCAGACAATATTCTTGACAATATTCCTGTGGAGCAAAATAGTCAACCCACAAATTATGTGCAGCTACCTCACGATTGTGATTGATATCAATTTGTCCAGGAACTAAGCCACTTGGGGTTGATTGAGTGTCATCTTCTTCATCACTAGGATTATTCGCCAAAAGTAGACTGTTATTAGCAATCATACCAAGTATCAATTGCTGCATCAATTGCTGCCCTTGTTTATGCGTAGCCAATACCCGATGATAATAATTGATGATGCCATATGAAGACCATGAAGATGAAGGTCCTTCAAAAGGATCCATTATGGTTCAAAGGGAAGAATGAAATAAGAAATAATGAAAATATAGTAGATGACGTGAATGTAAGATATGAGGTATATGGTTTTATAAAGAAAACATATTGATGTGGCTAAAAACAAAAACTAAAAACTAAAAACAAAATGAAACCCCAACATAGGCTACCACTGAAGTACCCTAATTATAGGGATGGTATATTCATTGGAATATGCCATTTTGGAACCCCATTTTAGGATGGGGTTGTGTAACGACCCGAATTTCATACACTTAAAAGTTTGTGATACACCCAGAATCTTTTACTTCAATTGAGTACATAAACATAATATAATACAGAAAAATTTAGAAATCTTACTACAAATCCAAACCACTTGGATTGATAAGATAACGGGCTCAGGATGTCAAACTTTTATGCTAACACCTCAGGCACCCTTACCTGCAAAATCACAATCTGTTAGATCGTTAGTTTGTGAGGCCGATGGTAAGTGATATGGCTAAAAATGGGGTTAAATCGGAACCGTCCAGATTGGGCACGAATCTTGAAGCTCAGGGGTAAAACGATAATTTCACATACAAATGGGTCCGAAACGGGTACTGGATCTCCTTCTCACAGATCCAATAACCCACAAACGGATCCACTCCAACTGGGTACGGGTCCCGATCCGAGACAGACCCAGACCAGCAAGAGGAAATCAAGGTCACTGATTTGACCAAATCAACGGGCCTGATTTGCAGTTACCCTCTCACCGGGAATCGGGGGTCAGTTTCCTAAACAAACTGTGAGGATTTTACTCCTGACAGTTACACGGGAAATCAGGTCCCTAATCACTCCCATGGCGACTATAAATACCTCCCACCTACCACTGTGACCAGGTAATCACTATTTTCCCAGCTTAAGCTCTTTCTTAATCATCACTGGTTACTGACAAGAGCGTCGGAGGGTGCGTCGCCGGAATCAACCCCGGTGTATCGCACTTCCTTGCAGGTTAGCGGCAGGAATCAATAGGAGTGGATCCGCTATTCAGGTTTTTCCACGAACTCACAAATCTCATCTGTTTACCCCCATACCAGATCCAGCGGTAACAGATTGGCGCCGTCTGTGGGAAAACCATACGAATAGCCTCCGCCTCTTTCCCGTCTACTAGCCCTTCTCCAGCCATGCCTCCCAAAAAATTCAGGTCTAGGGGGTCCAACTGCGGACCCAATCCCGCCGATCAGCAAGAGGAAGTCCCCGTGCATCCTGCTCCGCAGCCCGAACAACTTCCTCCCCCGGTCCAACAGGGCCAGCCTTCTCTTCCGAATCAACAACCCCCAAATGGTCCTGCTGGTCAGAACCAGCGGAGGCAGAAGCAACCTCTCCACCCAGACCATGTCTCAATTCACAATGCCTCCTCGGACTCCATGGCTTCCCATAACCCCCGAGCCTCTGACCTCCACAACACCGTTCTGAATCGCCAAAAGGATGAGGACCTTCGCAACCATCTAGATGAGAGGCGGACCCGAGAGGGAGCCTCCCGCCAGCATCAAGGTGAGCGATCTCCTCATCGCCGAGTTGGCAGGAGGTCTCCGGACCGAAGAGGACGGGGGGAATCTCCCGAGCGTCGTAGGAGGAGGCCGCATTCCCCTGCTGATCGACATCATCTGAGGAACGATGAGGCACCAATCACTCGTGTCGAGTTCCTACAATTCCAGGCAACTGTGTTGCAGGCCCTCAACCTTCGCCCCAACAACAATAATGCCCAGAGGGTTCCAACACCCCCACGGGTTCCAAGTCCTCGCCACCGATCCATAAGTCCTCCCCCGGCTCCTAGTCACCGGCAACATCATCATAGTCCTCGCCGATCCCTGGACTATCGACATCGTAGCCCCCGCTCCCCTTCCTATGAAGACGAGTCCAGGGGCTCGATCGACTATCACCGGAGGGACGATGCCCTCTACCGTCGTCTCCACGAGATGGAGAGACGCATCGGCCAAATGGACAAGGAGGAGGAGTCGAGAGGGACGACCGTCCGCCCCAGCAGACCGCCCTTCTCTCGGACTATCATGGAGGCTCCCATTCCGAGGGGTTTCAAGCCTCCGCAGTTTGAAACGTACTCAGGGGAGTCGGACCCTGTTGATCATGTCGAAAGCTTCAAGACATTGATGCTGATTCACCAAGCTTCCGACGCCATGCTTTGCAAAACCTTCCCCGCCACTCTCAAGGGTTCGGCGCGGGAATGGTACTCCCGGCTCGCTCCCTCTTCCATCTTCTCGTTCGAGTAGTTCGAAACGCTCTTCATAACTCACTTTGTGAGTAGCAGGCGAACAGAGAAGACTAGCCTCTCCCTACTCCACCTCTGACAGGAGAAGGGAGAAAAGCTGAGGGACTAAGTGAGGAGATTTACTGCGGAGGTCAGGTCCATCGCCTCCCTCGACCAGTCGGTGGCGACCGTCGCGTTCCAGTCGAACGTCCTCAACTCCAACCTCCGGTCGTCCCTCGCCAAAAAGCCCCTGCACAACTTCGCCGATCTTCTCCTCAGATGCGAGAAATATATTCGGGCGGAGGAGGCCGAGTGCCTCCCGAGTTTCGAAGGATCCACCTCCTGATCGAAGAGGAAGACGACAGAGGAGGAAGGGTCCAAGAAACTACAGAAGGACAATAGCGGTCAGCGTCGTCCTCCCCCCACGTTCGAGAAGTTCACTCCCCTCACCACCAATGTCTCCACCATCCTGATGGAAGTGGAAAATGAAGGGGTTATACCTCCCGCTCCGAGGATGAACACCCCGGCAAAGAGGAGAAACAAGGAGAAATGTTGCCGTTACCACCGGGACCACGACCACGACACCAACGACTGCCGGGCGTTGAAAAATGAGATAGAGGCCCTCATCCAGAGGGGGCAGTTGGCCAAATTTGTGAAGGCAAACGATCGGGGGGATCGCACCACTCCTCCGCCTCGGGGGGGCTAACAAGCGCTCCGAGCGACGCGATGAAACCCCCGAGTTCGAGGAAGAACGGGTTCTACACCTTATCCACGGAGGCCCCATGGGGGGCTCTTCCAACTCCTCTCGGAAGGCCTTCGTCCGAGAGGTCAACTCAGTTCACAACGCCCCTCCCCCCAAAGGCCTCGGCATCCCAGTGACCTTCTCTGATGAAGACCTCGAGGGGGTCCGAACTCCCCACTGCGATGCACTTGTTATCGACCTTCGCATGGCGAACTTCAAAGTGCAGAGGGTCTTGGTAGACAACGGGAGCTCGGTGAACATCCTCTTCCTCTCGGCCTTCCGAGGGCTGCAGCTGTCCCGGGACCGCCTCAAACCGGCCGGCTACACGCTCCACGGGTTCACGGGGGTACCAATAACTGTCGAAGGGGTTATCACCCTGGATGTAACTGCTGGGAAGACCCCTACCACCCGGACTGAGCCGATGAACTTTATGGTCGTCGATGTCCCGGCTGCATACAACGTTATCTTGGGTCGGCCTGGCCTAGCTGCCCTGGAAGCTGTTCCTTTGGCGTACCACCTCAAGATGAAGTTCCCCACCCGGGCGGGAGTGGGAGAAGTCAGGGGCAGCCAAGAGACGGCTCGGAAGTGCTATATGACTTCCACTGGGGATCCGGTGCTCTCCCTCGAGACTTTAGAAATCCCCGAGCCGAATGTCCGACCCACGTCCGAGCCGGCGGACGAATTGGAAGAAGTACTCTTCTCGGACAAGGACCCGAGTCGAAAATTCCTCATCAGCAAGTCCTTACCGACTGCCCTATGCTCCGACTTGGTGCAGTGCATCTGGGGGAACCACGACCTATTTGCTTGGTCCGCCGCGGATATGCCCGGGATTTCCGAGGAGCTTCTAGTGCACCGCCTCAGCGTCGAGCCGGGGTGCAGACCGGTTCAGCAAAAGAGGCGTAAATTCGATCCCGAGCGACAACAGGCCATCAAGGAGGAGGTGGATAAGCTCCTAAAAGCTCGGTTTATATAGGAGGTGAACTACCCCGAGTGGCTCTCCAATGTCGTCATGGTGAAGAAGTCCAACGGTTCCTGGAGGATATGCATCGACTTCACAGACTTGAATAAGGCGTGTCCGAAGGATTCGTTCCCTCTCCCGAATATCGACACCCTCATCGATGCCACCTCGGGCCATGAGCTCCTCAGCTTCATGGACGCTTTCTCCGGCTATAATCAGATCCGAATGTTCCCCCCGGACATTCCGAAGACTTCCTTCATCACCGACCAGGGCCTCTACTGTTATAGAGTCATGCCGTTCGGATTGAAGAACACTGGAGCCACCTACCAGCGCCTCGTCAACAAAGTCTTCCAAAGTCAGATAGGCCGCAACATGGAGGTATACGTCGACGACATGCTCGTGAAGAGCGTCCGAGGTACCGACCACGTGGCCGACCTACAAGAGGCGTTCGTAGTATTGAGAAGGCACAACATGAGGCTTAATCCGAACAAGTGTGCGTTCGAGGTCTCATCAGGAAAGTTCCTCGGCTTCATGGTCAGCCAACGAGGAATTGAAGCAAATCCTGAAAAAATCAAGGCCATACTGGACATGGCCCCGCCCCGGAACGTCAAGGAAGTGCAGAGACTTACGGGTCGCCTCGCCGCTATTGGGCGATTCCTTTCGAAGTCTGGGGAAAAGTGCCTCCCCTTCTTCAAGGCTCTCAGGGGAGCCAAGAGTTTCGAGTGGGGCGAACTGCAGCAGGAGTCGTTCAAACAGCTGAAAGCCTACTTGGTCAATCCTCCCCTGCTCAGCAAGCCCGTTCTGGGGGAAACCCTCTTCATCTACTTGGCAGCTTCCGAGCAGACTTTAAGTGTCGTCTTGGTGAGGGAAGAGGACCGGGCTCAGAGACCCATTTACTATGTGAGCAAGGTGTTTCGGGACGCCGAGCTCCGCTACCCGAAGGTAGAAAAGATGGCCTACGCCCTGGTTATGGCGGCAAGGAAGCTCCGCCCATACTTTCAGTCCCACTCGGTTGTGGTCCTCACCGACCAACTGCTGAAGCAGGTCCTCCACAAGCCGGAGACCTCAGGCCGGCTTATGAAATGGTCCATCGAGCTGAGTCAACACGACATTTCCTACCAGCCCCGGACTGCGATCAAAGCTCAAGCCCTCGCGGACTTCATCGTCGAGAACACCATTCCCGAGGTCAGCCATGTCCCGAACGGACCCCCGATCTGGACCGTTTTTGTGGACGGTTCCTCTTGCAACGAGGGAAGCAGCGTCGGTATCATCCTGACAGGTCCAGATGACTTCGTCCTCCAGTATGCCCTCCGCATGAATTTCAAGGCCTCGAACAATGAAGTAGAGTATGCGGAACTAATCGCGGGCCTCGGACTTGCCCGAAGTGCTGGGCGCAGCGTCTCCAAATCCATAGTGACTCCCAGCTGGTTGTGAACCAAGTTTTGGGCGATTACGAGGCACGGGACGAACGGATGGCGAAGTACCTCGCCAAGGTCCGAACCCTCATGGCCCGGTTCGAAGAGGCACTCATCCAACGAGTCCCTCGAGAAGAGAATTCACAGGCCGATGCCCTCTCCAAGTTGGCCTCATCCTCCCTCCAAGGTCTCGAGCAGACCGTTTTGATCGAGGTCCTATTGAAGCCGAGCATAGAAGACGAGACCCTCGGCTCAGTGGAGTCATTGCCGGTCCTACTGCAAGATAATTGGATGAAGCCGTTAGTGGAATTCTTAAGGGAGTGACTCCTCCCCGAGGACCCCAAGGAAGCACGCCAAGTAAGAACCAAGGCCGAGCGGTACGTCCTGATCGAGGGAATATTGTACAAGCGCTCCTTCTCGCAGATTGACGACTGACCGTACCTGAGGTGCCTTTCCCCGGAACAAGCCGACTATGCCTTACAGGAGCTCCACGAAGGCATCGGCGGAGCACATTCAGGGTCTAGGTCTTTGGCTCGGAAAGCCCTGAATTACGGATACTTCTGGCCGACTCTCCTCCAAGACGCCGAGCGATACGTTCGGCAATGTAGCTCTTGTCAGAGACATTCCAACATTCGTCGCCTCCCCCAAGCCAACCTCGCCTCCCAATCAAGTCCTATCCCTTTCGCAATGTGGGTGATGGATTTACTAGGGCCTTTCCCTCCAGCTCCGGGCCAGTTCAAGTTCTTGGTCTTAGCCATCGACTACTTCTCGAAGTGGATTGAGGCCGAGCCCCTTGCCACTATCACCGAGAACAAGGTGCTTCAATTCTTCTGGAAGAGCATCATCTGCAGATTCGGCGTCCCCCGTGTCCTCGTAACGGACAACGGGACTCAGTTCACTGGTGCCGTATTCCGAGCTCTGTGTGAAGACCTTGCCATCCAACAACGCTTCTCTTCCGTCTCCCACCCTCAATCGAATGGACAGGCGGAGAACGCTAACCGGCAGATCCTCTCTGGTATCAAGAAGAGACTGGACAAGTGTTCTAGAAGCTTATGGGTCGACCAGCTTCCCAATGTGCTGTGGAACTACCGCACCAACAAACGGACCCCCACAGGGGAGTCCCCGTTCAACCGCACCTATGGGTCCGAGGCGGTGATACCACTCGAAGTCGGAATACCTTCTCCTCGCCTCGCAACCTACAACGAGGAACAGAACGCCAGAGACCTCCAGGCGAGCTTAGACCTGGTGGACGAGCTGAGAGAAAGAGCACCAATACGCCAACAGAACTACCGGAGGAGGGTCGAACTGGCGTACAACAAGAAAGTCCGACCCACCGATCTCAAGGAGGGAGACTTGGTCCTCAGAAAGCTAGCCATCTCCTTCCCCAATCAGAAGAGCAAACTAGCTCCGAATTGGGAAGGACCCTACAAGATCACAAGGGTAGTTTGGCCCGGAGCTTATTGTCTGGAAGACCTAGAGGGCAGAGAGATTCCGAGGACCTGGAATGCCGACCACCTGTTAAAATACCAAGAAAGCGCCTCGGCGCCTCTCTAAGTATCACAGGATGTCGAACCATTCCTCTCCTCTAACTCGTAATTCATTTCTTAAGTTGTTATATGTAAAAACGGCTCGCCGTCAATTATCAATGAAGAATGCTCTTTCATACTTATAAAATTGCTTGCATCTCTCCCCCTTTATTTTTTATTTCAACCAATGGTTCGGAGTCCAATGTCCGGCTCGACTTTACTTCCCCGGCTCGCCCTTAGGCGAGCCAGAAGTAGATCGCCGTTCGGAACTGCTCCCACAACCGTTGAACTACACCTATGGTTCGGAGTCCAACACTCGGCTCGACTTTACTTCCCCGGCTCGCCCTTAGGCGAGCTAGAAGTAGATAGTCGTTCGGAACTGCTCCCACAACCGTTGAACTGCACCGATGGTTCGGAGTCCAACACTCGGCTCGACTTTACTTCCCCGGCTCGCTCTTAGGCGAGCCAGAAGTAGATCGCCGTTCGGAACTGCTCCCACAACCGTTGAACAAATCTACCGATGGTTCGGAGTCCAACACTCGGCTCGACTTTACTTCTCCGGCTCGCCCTTAGGCGAGCCAGAAGTAGATCGCCGTTCGGAACTGCTCCCACAACCGTTGAACAAATCTACCGATGGTTTGGAGTCCAACACTCGGCTCGACTTTACTTCGCCGGCTCGCCCTTAGGCGAGCCAGAAGTAGATCGCCGTTCGGAAGTGCTCCCACGACCGTCGAGCAACTCTAACGATGGTTCGGATCGACTACGCTCACTCAAAACCTCGAGCCGAGCGGACGAAGGACCAACCCTCGTATATGGTGAAAAATTATGCCGAACCAATTTCACCGTTAGATCATCTCAAAATGCGTGCTAAAGCGTGATGAACGGACCTGATCGTACCACGTGTCCACAAAACGACAAGATAGTATTTTCTTGGAACTTGCGCCTCCCTTCTTGTGATCCGCGCCATGATCATGATCCGCCGTCCAGATCAGGCCAAGTGGCTCCTGCCTCGAAACGGAGTTACACACCTGCCGAGGTACCGAGCCGCACCGGTATCTATCGAGCAAGAGTCAGGACCACAGCTAAAACATGAGTTTCGCGGCTAGGGCGCTCGGCGAAGCAAACACTCTTCTCACAATTCATTTCAAGAGTAAAGCAACTACAGCACTACAACGAGCAAGCCAACTCCAATTTCATTAATATAACTTTGATAAATTTACAAAACCCAAAGGTTACAACAAAAGACAGTTCGGAGACCCAAAAACACAATACGACCCGTTTAGTGCCTCCGCGGAAGGGGGACGCTCCGGTTCAGGGATACCCGGGGTCGGCGCTTCTTGACCTCCGAGCTCATCTCTAAGCCGACGAATCGAGACACCCCCTCACCGCTGACCCTGACAGTCGCTCCAACCGAAGCACCACTTGAAGATACCGCTACTCCACTTTGGGCGTCGGCCGCTGTCCGACCTACGATGGGGGCTCGGCTCGCGAGTTGATAGAACGTAATCCCTCGGTCAATCTCTTCGCGAGTACACGAGGTACTGCGGACATTAGCCCTCACCGGCGGAGGTTTAAGCCGAGCAACCTCTTCCTCCAGTTCAACGATCCTGTCTTTCAGTGTGTCGTCCCTCACAATTACCTTGAACCGAGGAAGCTTCGCCGAACCAGGATACTCGGCGCTATCAGATATGACACGGCGCAAGTGGGTCACCTCGATACTCTTGTCAACCGTTACCCTTTGCAGCTGTTCTACCCTCCTTGCGAAATCATCTCACTCGGCCAAAGCCAGGGCCAACTCTTCCTCCTTCGCGGAGAGTTCGGCCTCAACAAGTCGCAGGTGGTGCAACTCGGCCAACAACTCACTGTTTCTCTTCTCTACATTGTGCAGTATTCTCCTCGTCAAATGAACCTCGCCCTCAAGGCGAGCCTCACGGGATTGCTGAAACAACTCTGCACGATGCCGTGCTGCCGCAGTGACATGAGTTTGCTCGACGATCTGAAATAGAAAAGCACCGCATTGAAAGAACTACATGGTCGAACTAAACACTTAGACAAATTCGAAGCCAAAACAATCTTTTTCATTCATCATAAAAGCGGTGGACAGTCCGCAAAAAGGCATTACATTGTTCTTGGAAAAGGGAAAATAAAGACTACTAAGAGACGAGAAGATCAGGGGTCCACCTGCACCGACGGTTCGACCACAGGCACCTCGCCAGATGCCCCCTCGTTTCTCGCCTCGCCCTGGGGGTTCGTCTCCGGAGCGTCGGCGACAACCTCCTCTTCATCGCCCCCCACCTCGTCATCTTCGCCTCCATCCTCCTCGTCGTCCGATGGGAAACCGGGCCACAGTCTGTAGCCGACCCGTTCGAAGTCGGGGATGCGGTCCTGAACATGGTCGAGCGCCCTCTGATAGGACATCTCCATGTTGGAGGCCATGTGCTTCTTCGCCTCGGCCTCGACCTCTGCCTTGATCGTCGCTGCCAAGGCATCTTTCTCCGCCTTCACGTCGGCCAGAGACTTCACCGACATAGCCAGCTCCTCGGCGGCCTTTGCGACTTTGGCATACTCCGCATTAAGCTGCCCCTTGACGCATTCCAGATCGGCCACAAGATCGGCAACCCGGACCTCCAAGGCCTCGACTCGTCTCTGCTCGGCCTCGAGTTGCCGAACCGCCTTGACCTTTTCCGCCCTGTCCTTGTCGCTGGCGGCCTTCAACTCTTTCTCCTGCGCGGCGAACGTCTCAAGGAGATGACCGAAGTGACAGGTGGCCTGTGAAGACAACAAAAAATGAGTGCAAGATACGGGCCGAGCAATAGACTTGAAGAAATTCACAAGAAAAACTTACCGATACGAGAGACCGAGCCACTTCGTAGGTGTCGTCGCCGACTATCCCCGCCAGCAGCGCGACTCTATCTTTCGGGGTGTCGCCAGGTGCTTGACGACCTGCACCGACATCTGCGAGTTTCCGAGGAATCCATCGTGATTCTTCACCCGCCAGTTCGGCACGAACAACTGCTTGTGCTGTTCGGTCAAGATCTCCTCGGCCGCACCAGTCAACGGCGGAGCCTCGAGCGACAGCGCCGCATTGACATCAAAGGCCCCACCAGCCGGGGCAGATGCAACAGGCGCCGAGGGCTCTTCGGCAACAACCGCCGACGAAGGCGCCTCGGTGGCTGGAGGAGGTGGAGTGGTTGTCGAAGCTACTTTGAGCTACCGACCTGACGACGCGCCCGTGGTCGGCCTCTTCCTCTTCCTCCCATCAGCCAATTTGCCCCTATCGATCATCATGGCATTGAAGTCCATCTTCGGCGCTTCTGTACCAAACGAAGCACGAATTGAGTCAGTAAGGCGAGCTAAAGACTTGAAAGAAAAACAAAATAAGCGAGATGTCAGGAGCATACTCGGGTCGATTGGGCTAAGGCCTAACCCGAACAGCACCTCCTCCGTCAACTCCCTCCAACTCAACATTGGGAGGGCCATGATCTTCCTCGCCATCTCCTCCTCGGCCTCAGTCAGGACGGGGTCGGCCCTCGCAAACTTGGGCACCTCTAGCTTCCACCGGCTCGGAATTTGCAGCATTGGTTCCCCCCTCAATATGAAGAACTTTTCCTTCCAGCCTTTAATTGAGTCCGAGTTTTCTATGATCCGAACACCCTTCCTCGGCCCCAAGTAGTACCGATGCTCGGTCTTGTGCATCCGGTTTATCTGATACAGGCCTCGGAAGACCGTCAGGTCCAGCTCGACTCCAGCGTTGCGGCACTGGAGCAGGAAGGCGTTCACATGACGCCATGTGTTCGGCATAAATTGGGTCGGCGCGAGGCAGAACCATCCGAGGACCTGGCAAATGAAAGGGTGCAGCGGAAAATGCAGTCCGGCGTTCAGAGAATCGTAGTCGAACATGCACATATCCGACGACGATAGTTTGGAATTCGCCCGCATCCCAGCGCCGGGGAGAATTAGCTTGTACTCCGGGGGGATGGCGAACCCCTTTCTGATCCGAAGGAGATCCCTCTCGGATAGCACCGACCCAATCTCATCTGCCTCGGTAGTCAGTGCCGGGTTGGGTTCCTCGTAAACTTCCGACTGACCGAAGATCGCCTTCTTCAGGAGGTCGCCTTCGTACTGCCTAACCCCAGCGTGCCCAGACAGTACGGAAGGGTATCGGCCCATCTCAGGGGCCTGCTTCGGATTCTCTACGATCACCTCGACCACGGGAGATTGGGCCACTACCCTCCTCTTCTTCTTCTCCTTCCTCGCCTCGGCTATAGACGGCTCGGCTACCTGCTTCCCCTTACTTCGGATCTCCGCCTGCCTCCTCTCCTCAGCGCCATCATTGCCCGAGGACGAGGCCTCACTCCCCGAGTTCACCCTTGACATTTCTATAAAAAAGCTAAGACAAATAGACTGACCTTGAAGTGACGTTCACGGTCGGAATGAGCTCACCGGAAATCACCTGGCCCACGCGACAGCTAGCGCAACCACCTTGGAGCAAAGATCACCGCTAGCAGAGAGCACAGAGAGTAAAAGTGAAATCTTGGAGTGAAAAGTGAGAAATGAGCTTGGGGGTGGAGGAATGAACTTTTATAACCCCAAAAGCGACGTTTGGGCTGCCTTGGAAATCTAAAAAGCCCATTAAGAAGCCAAAGCGCCAAAGCGGAGTATCGCGACGTTTCAGTTTCAACAACAGAGGATCTTCAAATCACCAAGTCCACAACTCGGCCACCGGTGTGATTAACCGGATCTTCAACTCACCAAGTCCACAACTCGGCCACCGGTGTGATTAACCGAGCTATCGAACAGCTTGGCTAGGCCACCGAGCTACCGAGTCTCTTCAAAACAGCTCCGAGCTACCGAGTCTCCATACCCCGGCCAAAGGCACCAAGCCTCCGAACCGAGGGGACGAGGAACCGACCCTCGTATATGGAGAAAAATCCTTCCGAGGCGAAATCACCGCCGGATCTCTTCAAAATTCGTGTCAAAACTCGATGGACGGGTCAGATCGCGCCACGCCCACAAAACGACAAGATAACGTTTTCTCGAGATCTGAACCCTGTCCTCATGATCCACGCAATGATGGACGCACCAGATCCGACCACGTGTACCTTCCGAACTGCCTGCCACCGGCCTGCTTAACCGAGCTACCAAACAGCTTGGCCAAGCAGCCGAGCTACTGGGCCGGAAGGTAGCATCCCTTCAAAGCCAAGACTCCCCCAAAACATCCAACTCCATACCTCGGCTAACGACACCAAACCTCCTAACCGAGGGGACGAGGAACCGACCCTCGTATATGGCAAAAAAACCGGCCGACCATCCTCAGCCGTTGGATCTTGTCAAAAAACACGCTCGTCATGATGGACGGCTCAGATCTCGCCACGTCCACTAAACGACAAGATAGTATTTTTTGGGGATCCGCGCTGAGAATGGACGCCCTAGATCTCGCCATGTACCTCGGCAGATTCCGAACTACCTGTGCCGACCTGCCGAGCCGAGGGGACGAGGAACCGACCCTCGTATATGGCGAAAAAGCCCGCCGACCCATCTCAGCTGTTGGATCTTGTCAAAAAACACGCTCGTCATGATGGACGGCTCAGATCTCGCCACGTCCACTAAACGACAAGATAGTGTTTTTTGGGGATCCGCGCTGAGAATGGACGCCCTGGATCACGCCACGTACTTCGGCTGATTCCGAACTATGTGTGCCGACCTGCCGAGCAGAGGGGACGAGGAACCGACCCTCCAAAGTATGGAAAAAACCCGCCGACCAACCTCAGCTGTTGGATCTTGTCAAAAAACACGCTCGTCATGATGGACGGCTCAGATCTCGCCACGTCCACTAAACGACAAGATAGTGTTTTTTTGGGATCCGCGCTGAGAATGGACGCCCTAGATCTCGCCACGTACCTCGGCAGATTCCGAACTACCTGTGCCGACCTGCCGAGCCGGGGGGACGAGGAACCGGCCCTCATATATGGCGAAAAAACCCGCCGACCCATCTCAGCCGTTGGATCTTGTCAAAAAACACGCTTGTCATGATGGACGGCTCAGATCTCGCCACGTCCACTAAACGACAAGATAGTGTTTTTTGGGGATCCGTGCTGAGAATGGACGCCCTGGATCACGCCACGTACTTCGGCTGATTCCGAACTATGTGTGCCGACCTGCCGAGCAGAGGGGACGAGGAACCGACCCTCCAAAGTATGGAAAAAACCCACCAACCAACCTCAGCTGTTGGATCTTGTCAAAAAACACGCTCGTCATGATGGACGGCTCAGATCTCGCCACGTACCTCGGCAGATTCCAAACTATCTGTGCCGACCTGCCGAGCCGAGGGGACGAGGAACCGACCCTCGTATATGGCAAAAAAACCCGCCGACCCATCTCAGCCGTTAGATCTTGTCAAAAAGCGCGCTCGTCATGATGAATGGTTCAGATCTTGCCACGTTCACTAAACGACAAGATAGCGTTTTTTGGGTATACGCGCTGTGATGAACGCTCAGGATGACGCCACGTACCCCGGCTGATTCCGAGCCGTTGGCCGACCTGCCGAGCCGAGGAGCCGAGGAACCGACCCTCGTTAATGAAGAAACTATCTGCCGAGGAATAGGGATCGTCTGACCGCCCAGAAAATCGCGCTCGGCGCTGATCAAGGGTCCAGATTGCGCCACGCCATAAATCGGTATTTAAAAATCAATTTTTATTTTTTAAAATCGTTTTATTTATTTAAAAATTGCGAAAAAAATGCTAAAAATTCGGAAAAATTAACTAAAAATTCTAGAAAATAATTAAAAATTCGGAGGGAAATTTTTGAGCCCCTGAACGAACAATTATTGCCTAGAATGTACTGTTAAGGCCCCCGAACGATTAGTTAACACATCGCAAAATTAAATAAATAGTCCGAAAAAATAGATAAAAACCGTCAAATACTCAACCAGGCTTCAGAACAGCTCACGGCTTCAAAAATCACCTCACTACCCCCTTCGAAATTCAAAATCCTCCATACGGACTCCGATACAACTCCACTAGCCACTAAAACAGTTAAACTACTCCTCAAAGGCTGATCACACTCAGTCTTTAGGAGTGGGGGGCTCGTGATATGGCTAAAAATGGGGTTAAATTGGAATCGTCCAGATTGGGCACGAATCTTGAAGCTCAGGGGTAAAACGGTAATTTCACATACAAATGGGTCCGAAACGGGTACTGGATCTCCTTCTCACAGATCCAATAACCCACAAACGGATCCACTCCAACTGGGTACGGGTCCCGACCCGAGACAGACCCAGACCAGCAAGAGGAAATCAGGGTCACTGATTTGACCAAATCAACGGACCTGATTTGCAGTTACCCTCTCACCGGGAATCGGGGGTCAGTTTCCTAAACAAACTGTGAGGATTTTACTCCTGACAGTTACACGGGAAATCAGGTCCCTAATCACTCCCATGGCGACTATAAATACCTCCCACCTACCACTGTGACCAGGTAATCACTATTTTCCCAGCTTAAGCTATTTCTTAATCATCACTGGTTACTGATAAGAGCGTCGGAGGGTGCGTCGCCGGAATCAACCTCGGTGTATCGCACTTATTTGCAGGTTAGCGGCAGGAATCAACAGGAGTGGATCCGCTATTCAGGTTTTTCCACGAACTCACAAATCTCATCTGTTTACCCCCACACCAGATCCAGCGGTAACAGTAAGAAACCCAACAACTTCAACTAAATCCCAAAACATAACATAATAGAAAAAAAACTTCAATCAATGTATATGTTAAATCTAACTGGAAATTAGTCAATAATATATTGTCGTATGAGTGTGTGTGGAACTAATTTACTAGAGTGCCAAACATATACCTACTATTCTAACATGCAAAATTCAAATACGTTCTTCTAATGCACACGTTTGTTTGGAACGATACGTCTCCCATACAACATAGTTTCCGAATGAAAGCTACTAACGTTTCTCCTCATTATAGGGTTCAATCTTTCGCTATGAAATCCTATTCATATAATCTACTATGTTTCTGACATTTATCTAGTGTAATAAGGTTGCAATACCTGCGGTCCTTCTCCGCTCCGGACCATGGCCTGAACCCTGTGGTCTTTCTCTGCTCCGCACCATATCCCGAACCCTGTGGTCCATCTCCGCTAGTGTAGTCGGATTGTGGTTGTCACCACTCCGCACGGACCCTGCATTCTCTATCCTCTCCCAGAAAAACCTGTGGCCATTTCATTTTACCCGTACCCAACAGTCTTTCTCCACTCCCCGGACCTGGACAGTTCACTCAGCCCAGACCCTGCAGTCTTTGTCCACTCCCGGACCTCACCAAAAAATTATCACGAATATAAAGGCTACCCTGCAGGGCTTTCCCTGCTCTACCGAGAGACCTAGAGTTAAACTCTCGCTCCCTATTTGTATACGATAACACAGAACATCGACGGACACTTCAGGGTCTATCCCCTAAGTTCTGACATGAGCCTATACATCCACCTCCCGTTTTTAACACTAGATCCCAGAAATTAACAATCGAGACAACGCCGCACGTGTCCCCTTGACAAGTGAATACAACACCCAACTAGTGCATGTCCTTACAAGTATTAACAACACGGCTTAGAGCTAACGCCACCCTACCGGACTTATGCCAACAACACTAGCAGTCACTTACCGGTAACTAAGCCTTATTTAAACTCTAAAACGCACACTTTAATTTATGGAACTTCACCACAAACTAAGTTTCCCAACAAGCTAATTATTTGCTAATGAGAGTAATGAGATTAATAGTACTAATCTCTCAAGAATGTCTAGATCAAGTTATATACTGGACTACAATAATTTCCATAATATCCATTCTATATGCATTTATGCATTTATGTATCCCACAAAATCTTGCACAACTCGTGGTCTCACAACCTTTTGAGATCATATTAATATTTGGTTTGGCTTTATTACACTAACTCAAAACTTATTCTCAAAAGTTGACTAGTACTCCAACGAATAATCACATGTAAGTCAAACTCCCAGGATATTGGACATTTCCGGCTTACTCCTAGCCCACACACATGGATTTACCGAGAGTATCCTCAGCCGCGAACCACAGCAAACCGATCTTCCGTAACTACGGACCTTACCGGCCTACCTCTTGCCCACACACATGAATTTATCAGATGTATCCTTGGTCCCATATATAGAATCCACCGTTTGAATATTCAACTATGTCTTTGGATAAGAACTTAGTAGTCTTGCAAAAATCATATAAATTCCAATACTTATAAAAAAAATGAATTTCTTAGTTTCATATGAAACCTAAATGAGTCTATTACAACAATGTAGTCAAAAACATCTAAATTCAATCACAATTATTTTGTCTAAATCATATGCAAAATAGTAGGTTCAGCTTCCAAGAAACTCAAGTTCTTACTACTTATAAAAATCACCGAAAATGCCACACTTCATGGAATTTTGTTTTCTTAGACTTGAAATAAGATTAATGAATCTACTTCAAATTTTTTGTTTTGGGTTACCTCAAAATACTGCTATAAGAGGTTAAAATGGTCAGAAACCAGAAGGTGTACAAATTTTCAGAATCAATGCAAAACTATCAACCAGTCCTGAGTTCGAATTTGTTTAAAATACTAACGATATCCAAACCTTGTGTAACTTTGTGAACCTATTATAGACATATACTAGATTTATATATAAAAAGTTCAACTTCAAATTCCATATATTTAGAGAGAAATAATTTTTGGAAGTACGCATAATATTCAGGACAAAATTATAGAATATGTCATGAGCATGATATCCGGACAAAATTATAGAATATGTCATGTTTTCATTCTTAACCAGGAATGTGATCAGATTTATTTAAAATACAAAATGACATTCAAAAATCATGAAAATTTGAGAAGTTGTTAAAGGCATATACGGGATACGCATATAGAAAATTTAGCTTTATGTTCCTTCTAGTTAAAGAGAAATGATTTTCGGAAGTAAGTCTATAATTCATGACAGAAACTGTAAAATATTTCCAAGTTAACATTACCGTAATTTCGCATAATTAATTGAAAAATTCACACATGATAATCAATCTAAGAAAGAATACTCACCCAATAAAACATATATAGCTTCTCTAACATGCATACACCCTACAATATAATTGAAATTAGAATAATAAAGTTGTTACACACCTATATTCTCTGAATTCGATTGTTTCTAAGCTCCACGACGCTTTCCAACACCAAACTCGATAAACTTAACCTTATGAAAACTTTAACTCCAATGATCTTAAGTTTATGTGAAAGATAAAAGAGAAATGATGAAGAATGAGGGGAGACATTATTGACTTTTATATATTCACAGATTTTTATTTCATTCTTCATTTAATCACCTCTTCCTATATCATTTAACCACCTCCCCTAAATCTCTTCCTATATCATTAACCAGCAAGATTCATGCATGATAAAAGAAAAAATGGATAATCTCATTAAGGTCATTTTTCATGATACCAATTTCCTAGAATTCCCTAGTCACCAACTCAATTGTTCTTAAGTCCTTAAGTTCACAAAATAGAATATTAAATATGTATATGGGTCATTTCCAAATATTTATATTTCACAAACTAACATATAAAAATATTCAGGTTATTACATAAGACATTTTACGCAATTGTACAAAATATGCGTGCAGGACTAAAATTGTCATTACTCAATTTTGCGGGGTATTACAAGTTGGGGTACCACTAGGGTTGCTCTAACATGGACAACTGATTAGTATAACTTAAGAAACTGAAACTTTTGTTAGATTGCAAGAAGCCAACCCCAATGAGAACAACTTGGTAAAAGAGACGCTAAGAGTAAGATCATCATTGAGAACTTAGATACTATTATCTGACAGTTCAACAATAGTGAGATTCCTTAAGGTACTATACTGATAAAGTTCCACTATGTCACTGAAGTTATTCTTGCGAGCTGAAGACAGAACTTGAAATCTCCCATTGAAGCAAATTATAACTCAGGTCAAGATTTATGAGATGCTGGATGTTACCAATAAATGCAGGCACAACAAATTATAACTCGGATCAAGATTTAAGAGATGATGAAGCTTTGCAACTGATGAAGGTATCGCTTCATTAAGCATGTTTTGTGCAAGAATCAGCTTTGAGATTCTCGGTGGCAAAACTGAAGGAATTGCAACACTGAAACGATTGAATGAAAGATCTAAATGAACCAGTTGCTTTAGGATGCTAATTGAAGGTTGTATCAACCCTGAGAAATTTGTATTTGAAATTACCAATATTTCCAACTTGCTCTCATCAAGAAAATCAGGTAATAATCCAGAAAGCATATCAGTATTTGACAAACAGAAAACCTGCCTTAGAAAAAAAAAACATTTTCTGGAAAATACCCATCAAGCCCACTTGATTTGAACGAAAAATCGTTAAAAGAATATAATTTTCCAAGGAATTCTTGTACAGGACAGTTCAGCCGATAGGAATCCAATCGAATTATAGATAAATTATGAAGTCTGGTGAAAGAAGAATGGAATGGGCTGGTAAGTTGACATCCAGTCATCAAGCTCGAAGCCCTCAGCTTCGGTGTCCATTTCAGCCGATAGGAATAGTTGGTGAATGATTGTTTGAAGTCGAGGAGGGTAGAGCACTGAGAGAGGGCAATTGAGTTACTGGCATGGACAGAGAATGAGGAGGATGAAGAAAAGAATCATTGCAGCAAAAGGCATAGTGAGGTCGAGAACGGATGATCAGAGATTGAAATTATAAAATAAAAGCAGAAACTTGAGGGTGCGTACGAGTAGGGTTGGTCTTAGTTTTGAACCAAAAATAGATATTTGGTCTGGTACCATGACATTTGAATGAGAAAATAATGCGGGTATTACTTTTAAATTTTAACCACTTTTGTGTCAAACTCTTGAATATACCCCTGGATTTTAATTATATTTAGTTTTCACATTTAGAAAACGCAGATAAAGTGGGGTGGGAATTGAATCAACGACTTTCCTGGTAGAGCGATTAGAAAAATAGGTGATGTGTGTCTCCATTGAGAAAACAATTTGCAGCAGTTAAAACAATTCTCAAGTTGTTGGCATTTGTTTGATAGTTGTGGAGTTTCACAAGTTTGAGTTCTCACCTTTCTATAATTACGTCATAATGTGTAATGATGAAAATCTTCATAGTCAACTCAGCATTCACAAGAACAGAAGACAATTTTTCCTGAATTACGACCAAAAATATCTTTATCATTCAAAAAGACGAGTCTTTACACGATTAGGCATAATAAGAGATTATTACGAAGCAGAAATAAGTCTACCAGTTGGGAGTTGAGTCGAGGAAAAGGTTGATTTGCAATTACTAATGTGAGATTTGAGCCTGGGGATATTAGGATGCGCACTTCTACACTTGTGGCAGCGTAACTCCATAGTTAGCAATCTTTCATCATCATTTAAGGTTGCTTGTCCATGCTCGTCTACTTCATTGATAACATCACTGGAATCACGGAAGAAAGGGGTATTGAAAGAGTTCCAATGCTTTTTGTTTTTAAGGTGTGCTGAGTTGAAGTCCTGGCTGATGACATGAAGGTGGAGCTGCCGCATAGATGGAACCTATCAGATGTCACGACAGACATCAATTAGAATTCGTAAAAATAAAAGGATTATTCTAAATCATAGCATATTTACCGAATGGTATCCAAGTCTAAATACTAGCGTTGCATCTTCAGACAAGAACTTGTCTATGAATTTAAGTCCTGTAGAATGCATAGTCTTCAACAGTGGAAGATGTTGTTTCCGAACATCTGCAAGACAATCAAGACCCGGTAATCTTGATAATACGAGAATATGCTTCTTTGCCTGCAAAGTAAATTAGAGATAGATGATGCAAACTGAAGAAAAAAGCATTTTTTTTTAATTTTTAAAAACATAAATGCTGGGGTTTCTAATATTACAACCAATAACATTCGTTTTTCATGTAATCTCAATGAAACCAATAAGTTTATCAGCTACACAGTAGAAGTGACCAAAATCTATATAATAAAATACAAAGAAAGCTAAAGCTATCAAGCGGCTCTCCTTCAATTTTCCCAAAATCAAAGCCCCAGATCCAACCTCACAAAACACATCCACCCCCCCCCCCCCCCCCCCCCCCCCCAAAACTCAAATTCAAATCCCCCATCCAAAACAACTCCTTTATTTATTTAATTTTCTCTCCCCCCCCCCCCACAAATTAAAAAAAATAAGAAAATAAAAATTTTAAATTTTTTTTTTAAAATTAAAAAAAAAAAACTTCTCTCCCCCTATTAAAAAAATTAAAATAAAAATTTTAATTTTTTTTAAAAAAAATAAAAATAAAAAAACTTAAAAACTAAAACAATTAAAAAAATTAAAAACTTCAAAAATAATTCAAAAAAACCAAAAAAATATAAAAATATAAAATATTATAAAATATAATTTAAAAATACTTGCGTTATCATTGTATTTAGACATGCTCATAGTGGTTATGGTATTAGAGTAAGCTCTATAGAACCTATATGATAATGTCCTTGCATAACTATTACAAGTATCTAAAAGTGATGCTGAAGTTAAAAAAAAACTCTATGCGGTGTTTCTAACAAACTATATGCATTCCAAGTAAGTTCAAACTAATGATCAAGAATGCGATGGTTGAGCTTAAATGTAGATATACTGCTTCCTCATATAATATGTTTACTACTTCAATTAATTTGCTGGACCTCCAAAACTATTTTAAATAATCAAACTAGGTGCACCGTTCTGAAGACGTGCCGTAGGCACGTGTCAACAGGCAAACCTAGTACCATTATATCATACTATCTACCGAGGGTATTTTTGTCCTTTGGGGGATAGATCGTATGATTTATATTTTATGGGGTTATTGTGTTTCGTTCTAGCAAGTGCAAGTTGCAAATGCAAGTGAAATTTAAAATCCCCTCTAAACTTTTTGATTGAATTACCCAAATGTCCTTTATGTTTTGGAGGGAAATGCTTATTGTAATATATATAATAGAGGTTGTGTTGAGAAATAGGGGATAATTTGGTAATTGGGTCAAAAGTTTTGGAGAGTAAACTTCAATTCTCACTTCCAACTGCATCTGTGATTTGCAGTTGCAATACACACCCAATATATATCAAGTGTCCCAGGGGTCATATCAAACTAGAGAAGTTGCTTAGTGATATAAAATGAATGCTAATAAAAAAGGCATCAAACCTTTGGATAAAGGTCGTTTAATACAACAAAATCATCTGATATTTCGATCACAGCATCCTTGTGTTTCTCAGGATGCATTGTCATTTGATGAAGAGTCTGGGCCCACGAGCCCCAAGTTCTCTTTGCAGCAATATTATCAGTCATCTGCATCTCTTTCTCACATACAATATCTTGATCAGGTTTTGCTGCATTGACAAGTAAACAAATATACATTATATTGCTCCATCAATTTAAAGAGACTTCAAAAGTAGATTCCTTACATTTTTTTTTACTCGACTCGTGACAGCATTCAAGCTTGCTCTTCTGATTCTTTTCCTTGTATCTTGGACCACGAATAATTGATGCAAAATTCTCGAAGAGGGATGCATAGGCATCACAAAGAACTTTAGAGCCTTTCTCATAATCATTTTGAAGGCAGTTTGGTCTTTGTGGATTCATGTTTGGTCCAAGAACATGGATGACATGAGTCACCCCTTCATTTTGGTAGAGAGGAGAAGTTGAAGGAAGAGGGATGGCAACCGAAGTTCCAGGGCTTAGACTATCAGCCTTTGCCTTGGTTGCAGTCTCAAGATCTTCGCCTGCTGCTTTGAATATAGCTGCATTAACTCCTCCACCGCCAGATTTAAGTCGCCTGCACAAGTACCATTCCATTAGTGTTAATTATCTATGGATCAGTGAACGAGATCTCATTTCCAACTGGTAATTTAAACAACTTATAGCAACAAAAAAAAAGAGACAACATACAGGGAAGAGAACTCAATCAAATGCTGTTAATAATTCACAAAAAATGTACATTATGTAGATTTAGGAGAAGTTTTGACATATTCAGATATTTGCATGCTTTAGGAGACGGGCAGAAGGGATTTTTTTGTTCAAGCCATTGATCATGACCAAGGATTCATGAACTTATGTCACCATCTTTGTTGTTAGCAACTTATGGGTCTCATGATCTAGTAAAAATACCTGCCCATTTAGACTGATACATATCCCAATAGAATGACAAGCATTTTCCGGTTAGTTCAGTGTTAATGCTATATGGAATTGTTATTTAAATTAGAACTACATAATGCATCTCAGAAAAGCATTACCCTATTAACTGTTAACAGCTATGTAAGCAATTTTGATAAGAAATAGGAATGAAATTGAATTATATGGCACCAAAATTATTTCTGACTTATACTGGTAGGCTAATTTGTGCAGCTTAGAGTTACTGAAACTGACATAAAGTTATGTTAATAAAAGTTTTAGGCTCACTACAGTATGCATCCTATGCTCATACTTCATTTATTTAGCACATGAAGAGATTTGCAGTTCAAATGCAAGTACTAAGTGTAAATATGTACATCCATACTGGTCTTGTATAGTATCTCCAATAGATCCCCATACAGTTTACAATATGAAGTATTCATTATGGCATATATCCATCCAATATAATCCCACTGGTATTTAGAACTTCTACAGTTATCTGTAAAACTTGGAAAAGGCTTTCCTTGATCTTGACTTTGCAGAGGCATTTAGGTACTTTTAACTCGAGTTCAGAACTTCCTTCTAAAGGAGCTTAAGGTTGAAGGGCTTAACAAGAAATTGATTGTCAGTGTCTCCCCTCAACAAAAACCTCCATCATCCATTTTAATGATAAACTAATAACCATGATATGCTCAAATCCAGTGTCATACAGGTCTTCATTTAAGTGACTCATTGCCTCCTTTCCTCTTCATTACAATTATTGACACATTCGGCATGACAATTGTCAAAGCTTCACAGGGTGCAGTGAATGCTCGATATCTAGGGTATGGAATCTGTCCAATCTCCAATATTTCAGTTACACACTGTTGTTCATTCCCTTGAACTAAGATCAGCAACCAACTTGAAAGTTCATTCATCTCCATTCCTTCACATTAAAACCTGGCATTTGATTTAACTATCAGAAGTCCACAGACTCCACACTGTTAGTTTGGATTATTTTGGACTTCACTTAACCAACTTAATGCCAGCAGAGGCTCAAGAATCAAGAAATTTTGGTGGCTGCCAACAATTCAAAAGATGGATGACAGGTTCAGGGGCTAGAATCTTCAAGTACAAGTGTGGTATCAATTATCGTGGCACCGGTTGAGAAGCTTGGTTACGAGAAAGAGGGGAAGATGGTAATGCAGTTGCATAGATGACTGATAGTGTAGAAAACGATTAAGGTTGGAGGAGACCTGAAATGCTTACAAGGGCCTTCAAGGAATAATGCGCTGATAACCATTAGATAAAGATTTGTTATTCGTAACTTTAAACGTACATTATATGTTGCAAAATAATCAATCTTCATTGTCCAGAACAACTAGATCCAGACTAAGCCACTTTGAAACTACTTATCGAGTATGGTAAATGGGTTTGAACAATGATCTGAACTTAGATATATATAAGTACAGTCTAGAGTCAAATTGTTGACAGGTCTATCCTTCTGATGTAGTCTATGAGAGACTTCATATAAAACCAAATAAAGAAAATCAAAGATTGCAAAACAGAAAGCCATCTCCATCACTTTATGCAAGATCTTGCACAAACACAGATAAGTTGCGAAATGATTTTCCAGAGGCTTGTAATCAGGTTGCATGCTTTCTGTATGCATCAGTTCAACATGGAGATGGTGCCTTGAAGAGGGTAAATTCAATGACAAAAATAAAATTATTTCTTTCTTGTACTGGAAATTTGTTTAAGTCATAAGCATGCAATAAAAGTATTGTATGGTCCACGACTTATGTGGAATATACTGATCCCACAAAGAAATAGCAATGACTTGACAGCTAAGAAATTTTATTAACCAAGGGAGTAAAATTAAAGAAGTATGACTGCTCCTTGTAAGTCTAAGCTTAGAAATTCTGTTAACTAAGAGAGTAAAACTAAAAAAGTATGGCTGCTATATGTCAGTTTCAGCTGACAATCGCAATTCAAGCGATTATCTTCCACTAATCCACTTGATAACTTATAATCTAGTACACCATGACATAATAAATATCATACTTCCATCTTCTACACCATACTGTTGAACTATAGGTAAACAAATATGATGCATATGTATGGTTTTCCGCACAATTATTTGGGTAAAAGTTCAAGGAAAAAAATATTCCAATGCATAAAATGTATTTCACAACATTCTGACTACCACATCAACATTACTCTTCAAAATAAGAAATATGGGCTTATGCTAATTTTTCGCTCTTGCTTTTCCCAATGTCTTATATCCTTATTGTGTACAAATTAAAATATGGTAATGGAAATTTTTTTGCAGGTTTAAGTTCTAAATATGATGCGAAGATATAAACTGGAAGAGGAAAAGAAAAGGAATTTAGAGTATATATGATTAACAATCAAACACATAAATACTACAGGACTAAAAAGAAGACGATTTTGCGTCAAAGTGAAGTACATAGCACTCCCTGTAAGCACTAGAAGGCAAGACATTTAGTGGGCAATATATCAAGTACCCGTCGACTAATCTTTTAAAACATGCACTTGATAAAAAAAACACAAAGGAGACGTCTAGAAATTACCCATATGCACGCAGTAAACTATACGATTCATTACTCAGCCATTGTTTATTCCAGACTATAACTACATAAGATGATATTTGATGATATATAATAAAAACTCCAACACTCAGTTAATATTTGCTTTCAGAACTTACCAGTTTGCAGCATTGGCAATTACACTGCACTGTAGGTTTCCTTCTGTAGAAAGCCGCGTAATATCTCCAACGAATGTAAAGAACTTGTTAGAGTCAATATTTTTTTTGGCAGCTTTGGCTTTAACTAAAGACAAAATGTGCGACTTATGGCTTAGATCAACCAGAACAAGTCGAACATTATCAATCTTGTTTAAAAACTCAGCAACACACTCTACAATAATGTCGGATGCTTTGCCATTGTCAAATTGAAAGTCTGATGTCGCTATAGAAGGGAATGCCAGAGTAGGAGCCTCACCAGTGAAAGATTTTTCCTTTGACTCTTTATGATTTATACCTTCCTTGCACTCATTTCCACATTCAATTTCCACAGAGCAGGGATTATTTTTCTTTCTTTCTTGTTCTGGAGCAACACCCAGTGAGTCATTTCCATCATATTTTATATTTTTGCCATCATTAACATTACTTGGGGTCTCAACTTTCTTCAGAAACTTCATTATTCCAAGCTGCACCTTCGAATCCGGATTTTTCTGACCAAATATTCCAGATGGAAGGGTATCAGATAGACCCAAACTGCTGTATGCTTTGACTACATCTTTAACATTACCTTCATTCTGACAAAATGTAATCCTTGAAAACCCTTCATTCAGTTTGGGTAACTCTTTCTTCTGTAGCATGCGGTTAACAACAGCTGCAGCTTTTCCACCTTGTAAGTTACCTTCATGCCCCATGCGTTTTATGGACCGAGAAATACAAAGTTTAGCAGGAAGGTCAAGAACCACTGCATGCACATCTACTTGTTCACTGCGAAGCTTCACAAACTCAGCACGCTGATCATGCTCCAGGTTGCATCTATCAATGAAAACACTTTGCCCTTTCTTTAGTGCTTCAGAAGCACTCTTTAAGCATTGAGATTTAGTTCCAGCCTTTCCATTTGCAATTGTGTCCTGTTAGAAAGACTAAAATTGAGTAATGAAATATTAAAAAATAATAATAATATAAAATAATATGCTATAGATACTCTGGAATAAAAGTAAGTTTTAGCAAGTAGTACATAACTCCATGCAGGAAGATATAAATTAGTTGGCTATGGCTTTAATAGGAGTCACCAGCAATGTGACCATCATCCAATATCATGTAGACCGAATCTGACTGGTCAATATATATACCCAATTAGATGCATAAATATATAACTGTATGTCTGTCAACAGTCAGATATGGATACCAAAGTAGCATAGGAGGAAGCAGAAGATGAAGTTAAATAGTGCTCTGAATAATTGCTGTTGTTTCTTCAACTGGTTTGAGATGCCTAACACAATAATAAACTAATAATTGGGATGAAAAAGAATCAAGGAAGCTCTAAAGTTCAGGGAATACAATGTTAGGTCTTTACGTAGACAACTTAACACAGGTGGGTATTATAATAAGTTATGTGAATGTTTGAGTATTGCTCCATCAATAGGTTTCTTACGAGACCTAAGATTGTCAGAGGTATTTTGCAGGGGATTGATCTAGTATGAAGCATTTGTGTCTTGCTGTATATATATATATATATATATATATATATATATATATATATATATATATATATATATATATATAGTCCCCTTCTGTTGTGCACTAGCCTTAGTGTGCACTCACCCTTCAGACCTTCGTATCGGCGATCCAAACCGTTCACATTGCACGTCTAAATTAGTCTAAATATGTAAATTCAAGTCATTTAAAATTCATTTGTCCATCTATCATGTCATTATAAAAAAATGTCTATTGGTATAGATCAATGTGAACTGTTCGGGTCGTCGAAAGAATGCCCAAAGGACGAGTGCACGATGAGGTTAGTGCACAACGGAAGATTCATATATATATATATGTGTGTGTGTGTGTGTGTGTGTGTGTGTGTGTGAGTGAGTGAGCTACTTGGGTCATATATATATGTGAGTGAGCTACTTGGGTCCTATTTGCAAACAAATATATGATCCCTATTGTTACCTTTTAAGTGGAGGTATCGACGATTCAACTTGCAACATATTAATAACCTATACTTTTCAGAAGCATTCAAACAAATACAACACTTCACAATAGCTAGAATCTCACAACAATGGCAAAAACACACACACAAATTAAGAAGGAAATAACATATAAGCTAATTCTTCGGGGTAATAAAATTGCACAAATATCATCGCACAATATTTGCAACGAAATCACAAAGAGGATGATGCCCTAATTAGATAAAACCATGAAAATTACTTCAAATAATTTCGATAGAAAATGGGAATGTAGGAGATAGGGGACCTGGCAGACGCGAACCCAGGGGCGGCGATCGGCGGCGATGACGTCATTACAGAAGGTGCTCTTGCCGCTCCCCGGAGCTCCGACGAGGATGACGAGGATGGATTTGGGGGGAGATCCTGAAATGGGATTGAAAGGGAGTGGAGGTGATTTGTAAAAGATAAGATTTTTAAGGGGAAAATGAAAAATAAGAGAGGGATTAAGACAGTTGTTACCTTGTTGGGATTCGGCGGCCATTGTTAGGGAGTGAGGTTGCAGTGGAGGAAGAGGGCGAGGAAAGGGAAGAGAATAGGGAAGTACGGTGTGAATCGGGTACGGGAAAGTTTGGTGTATAAACGGAAGAAGAGGAAGAAAAAAAATATTTAGGAGAAAGTGAAAAAATAAAGAACAGCATAGTGGGTAGGGCCGGCTACGGGTCGGATTTGGGCCCGACACATATAGGCGCGGACTCGAGTCCGAAGTTTAAAACATAGGTCCGAACTTGACCTAATTTTTCTTCGGGTTTAAAAAATTAGACCCGAGCGTGGGTCTGAATTAAGCCCAAAAAATGGGTTCGGCCCTTGGCCTGAACTACTTATACATATTTTAATACATAACTTTCATATAAAATAAAACTACATCAAGTATAATATATATACAATAAAAAATAACAATAATAGGTTATTACAAACTTTTGAGTAATTCACATCTAATTTATCTATTTTTATTAAATTTTATATACAATACGTAATTTCTCTATCTATAAACTTTAACACTTATATCAACATACTTAAATGAATATTCTCTTTTAAAAAACTTATACATAAATATACATGATGTGTATATAAACATACACAGGCACATATAAAAAATTTATTCGGGTCCATCAGGCCTAAGCACTTGGGACCGAGCCCGGCACGAATTCTTCTTGGGCCTAAAAAATTAAGCTCAAGGCTTATTATCGGGTCGGACCTAGGATTTTCCATGGATTTGAGTCTCGGGCTTAATTTTTTAGTCTTGGGCTAATTGTCGCCCTTAATAGTGCCAAGCGAAAAAAAAAGGAATTCTAACCACTGAAATACAGCTAATTTATTGATGTTTTTTAATATCGAAGCTATTGAACAAATGTTTGGCGTGCGTATGTTACCTCCGCATTGAAAAGTTGAAAATGTATTATCCACGTGAAATTAATCATATAATTTGAAATCGGCACATCTCTACTGCTATTACATAAGAGTTTAAGTTGTGCAATTTATAGACAAACTAAATTAATTAATCTAATCTCAACTACGTATTTTAAGTGAGAGTTATATTAATAATCAATTTATAATTAATTAGTAAGTTATTATAATATTCTCAAACTTTAAATTTATTTACAACATAAATAATTAGAAAAATGTCATTCACATAAAATAAATGTTAATGTCTAAATGTTGATGTCTTTTAGGTCAATTCATAAAGAGTACGAGCTTAAGAAAAAAAGAGCAAATTACTAGATCAAGTTAAGGTTATTTCAACTATATCTATCTTTTTAATACTAAACATGAAAATATTATGTATTGCATGTTGAGTAGTTTATCTCCTACTAGTAATTTACACGTGCAATGCACGTTTTAATAATTTTAAAAAATAAAAATAAAAACTCTGACGTAGGGAGGATTTGAACTGGAAATCTCATTTATATTAGTTATATACGTGCGTTGCACATGTTGGTAGAATGACAAAATGACAAATGACGCTAATGCCTTCTCCCATTATAATATTAGAGATATATTTTTCACCGTATAATTGCTGCCTTACTTTTAAAATGATGAAAATGCTGTAAGAAAATAATATCCGTTTGAAATCAATCACAGAATTAAAATCAACCACTATGTTTAGGTCGAACTTATATAACAACTGATATGGGGTAACTGATATGGGGTAAGTGACGTGGCCCCATTTGGGCCACCGGATCTCCTCAGACATCACTTTCCTGTGATCATCAAGTCAAACTAGTCAAACGGGCTTCAGCCCATTCAGGCCCACAGGCAAACGGGTCCGACCCGGTCCGTTAGGGTCTCAGACCCGTTTAACCCTGCCTATAAATACCAGACCTCCTCCACACTTCTGAAGGTAAATCAATCTTTCCCTACCTAAACCCTAGCTGCCCAGTCTCTTTCAGTGACTGACTAGATCGTTGGAGGGTCTGTCGTCGGGACTTCTCCCGGTGTTTCTAGGCAGTGTGTAGGTACAAAAGACCGAGCCGAGCCTCAAAGATCCGAGCCAAACTACTAGATCCGAGCTGAGCACCCGGTCTCTACCTCTCTGCTGCTACTCCCGAGCCGATCCTATCCCCCAGGATCAGAACGACGCCAGTACCACAGTTTCCTTTTCACAAATTACAAGAACTCACACCTGCCGCCCCCACACCCCAAAAACAAACAACATCAGGTTGGCGCCGTTTGTAGGAAACCTCTTAGTACTGTTGTCAGACCGAGCCCAGCTAGGGACGTCACCTCGAGTCCGAGCTCTTCCATGGCTCCTAAAGCCAGAAGAGCCGTCACCTCGACACGACATCCGGACCCTCCACATCACAGCCGTGCGGATGCCCAGAGTTCCAACCAACCTCGGGCCAACGGCGCGGCCAGACCCTTGAATGCGACTGATTTATTCCCCGTCATCTTAGATCAGCAGGCTAGCCGGAAAAGGGAGAGGCCGCTTCCAACTCGGTCTCGAACCATCGCAGACGGCCGTCCCAAGAGCGCGATCCAGGACACAGCCGCTCGCCCCAAGGGCCTCTGCCCCCGCAAGACCTGGTGGGGCAAGCCCCAGTCACTAGGGCCAAGTTCCAGAACTTCCGGGACGAGGTCCTCCAAGCAATTCGAGGCGGTCAAGGAACCGAGGCCGGCAACAACTTCGACCCTTGGTCAGGAGCAAGGGACGGTGAATCCTACATATCAGCCCACCCCCTAGAACAAGAAGGCGCTGTCCTCCGGTGTTTACAGGAGATGGAGAACCGCCTCGTCCACCTCCGCGAGGGCGGACCAATACCGGGTCATGGTCATCGGCCGACCTGACCTCCATTCTCCCCCCAAAATTTGGAAGCCGAGATCCCCCGAAATTTCAGGCCTCCCCAATTTGAGACATACGACGACGAGGGTGATCCCGCTGATCACATGGAGGGGTTTAAGACCCTCATGTTTATTCACAGCGCTGCGGATCCACTCCTATGCTGCGCCTTCCCCGCTACCCTTCGCGGTCCGGCTCGGGAATGGTTCTCAAAGCTCACCCCTGGTTCAGTCTTCTCGTTCAACCAGTTGGAAGCGAACTTCCTAGCCCACTCCGTGACCAGCAAAAAGGTCGAGAAGGCAAGTGCGTCCCTCCTAGACCTCAAGCAAAAGGAAGCGGAGTCACTCCGCGAATTTATCCGAAGATTCACCGCCGAGGCGAGGTTCGTCTCTTCTCTCAACGCAAGTGTCGCCTCGGCTGCTTTTCGACACAACGTGAGGCACCCCCAGCTTAAAGCCTCCCTGGCAAAGAAACCACCCGTCGACTTGCCCGACCTGCTCAACAGGGTCGAGAAGTACATCCGGGCGGAAGAGACTCTAAACCCTGAGGGCGCCAAAGAAGCTGCAGCTAAGGGGAAGCGAAAGGCAGACGATGTCGAGCCCACCAAGAAAGCTGCGAAAGAGGCAACCGGCTTCAAAAGAATTCCTCCGGTCCCTCGATTCGAAAGATATATGCCGCTGACACAGAACGTGTTGGCGATCTTGATGGAGATCAAGGATAAGGGGATTGTCCGACTCCCTCCCTGGTCGAGCAACAACAAGAAGCAGGACCAGAGGTTCTACTACCGCTTCCACCGAGACAATGGGCACGAGACAGATAACTGCCGGGGCCTCAAAGACGAGATTGAGGCCCTCATCCAACGAGGGTACCTAAGGGAGTTCTCCCGGGAAAACCCCAGAGACCGGAGAGATAGGGGGGATCCAAGGCCTTCGCCTCCCCCTCGAACGACCCACCGGCGACCCTAGAGGGATCCCGAGCTAGAGGAAACCGGAGGACAGGCCATCCTACACTGCATCCATGGCAGGCCCATGGGAGGGGAATCCAACACCTCCCGCAAGGCCTTCGTCCGAGAGGTCAACTCCGTTCGGGACCATCCCTCCCCCGAGATTCAGCAATGCCCGGTCTCCTTCTCCGAAGAAGACCTGGAGGGAGTCCGGCTCTCGCACTACGACGCCATCGTCATCAGCCTTATCATGGCAAACTTCGAAATCTGCCGAATTCTCGTGGACAACAGAAGCTCAGTCAACATCCTCTTCTTAGAAGCATTTGAGAACCTTAAACTCTTCCGAGACATGCTAAAACCGATCGGGTACACACTGCACGGATTCTCGGGTGTCCCGGTGGAAATCGAAGGGATTGTGACGCTCGATGTAACAGCCGACACAACCCCCATAACGCGAATCGAATCAATGGACTTCATGGTGGTCAACGTCAAGGTGGCATACAACGCCATCCTCGGTCGACCCAACCTCTGCTCATTCCAGGAGGTCCCCTCGGCCTACCATTCGAAGCTAAAATTCCCCACCGACCTCGGGGTCGGCATCGTTAGAGGAAACTAGGAGTCTGCACGATCGTGCTACATGACCGCGGTCGGGGACGGGGTGTTCCCCCTCAAGACAGTCAAACATCCACCTGAAAGAAGCCTGCCCGAGTCAGAGCCTGTGGACGAATTAGAAGAGGTCTCATTCGAAGTGGAAGATAAGTCCATGTGGTTCCGTGTGAGCCGCACCCTTTCCACCGACCTCAAACCAGGTCTAATTGATTGTGTCCGCCGCAATATCGAACTCTTCGCCTGGACGCCGTCCGACATACCCAGGATTTTCGAAGATCTAATCATGCACAAGCTCAGCGTCGCCCCGGGCTCCAAGCCAATCCATCAGAAGCGGCGCAAGTTCACCCTAGATCGGCAAAAAGCAGTAAAAACGGAGGTGGACAAGCTGTTGTCCGCCTGGTTCATTCAAGAGGTCAGCTACCCCGAGTGGCTGGCGAACGTTGTGATGGTCAAAAAGGACAGCGGGAGCTGGAGGATCTGCATAGACTTCACGGATCTCAACAGGGCATGCCCCAAAGATCCCTTCCCCCTCCCGAGCATCGATGCTCTGATCGACGCAACGTCAGGTCACGAGCTCCTAACCTTCATGGATGTCTTTTCAGGCTACAATTAGATCCGCATGTCCCCCCGGACATCGCCAAAACATCCTTCATCACCGACCAGGCTCTCTACTGCTACCGGATCATGCCCTTCGGGCTCAAGAACGCCGGGGCCACCTACCAGAGGCTTGTCAACCGAGTCTTCAAAAATCAGATCGATCGTAACATGGAAGTATATGTAGCGCCCCAAATTTCTAATAAGATATCTTAGAAAATACGTGGCACATTCCCACTGATCCACTTCAATATAATATTAAACATAACCAACACCATTAAAATTTTCAATATTTATTACAACAAATCTTTTACAAATCACAGCGGAATTCAAAACAAACTCAACTCAATATTTTCTTTATTTACACCACAAGTTTATCTCAAATCTGCCATTACAGATTTACACAAATCTCTTATGAATCAATTATATCTCAAAACCACTCAAGCATCCCATCTCCAACTCTAAGCAATAACCTGCAACATGTGAGGCTAGAGATGATCCCTAACCCCCAAACTAAAGGGGCCAGCCATAAATGTTGTGAGAAATATAAAAATAAACAAACAACATAAACGATCATACCTCATAAATTCTTAAGCAACAAGTACTAAATGATTATGGAGAGTACGAAATAACAGGTAACATAAACATCAAGTGGTACTAAGCTAAGTGTCAGGTGTAGAAAACAAGAAAACCACATGCATAAAACCAATCCAAGAAAACACAAGTTCTATATGCAGACTCTCTAATGCGTACTTGTCGAAGTCTATGCATCCCATTCTACATAGGTTCGGTGCAAGCCCTTAACGTCTTCACTTCTTAGGGTTCAATCCCCACATTATGAACTAATTCTAACACGATGACTACTACGAGATAAAGATAAATTACGGATAGTATCACATGCCCGATAATTCCGGAGATGGATCCCACACCCAAGATATTTTACTTGAATAATTTCGGAGATCATCCCACACCGAAACATTGACACGTCCCCACACGAATACCACATGTGCTTCACCTCGACTCCGATAATTCTGGAGATCAATCCCACACCACAAGTAGTTACCGTGATAATTCCGGAGATTGTCCCACACCACAAGACTGTGATAATTCCGGAGACATATCCCACACCACTAATAATCTACTGTGATAATTCCGGAGATTAAATCCCACACCGAAAGCCATACTGAGGTTCTTGACTCATGTTCCCGTTCATCATATCACCACTAATGCCTGTCCTTATCATTTTGGGTTAATTAATTACTTAACGAATCTCCTAGAGTGGTATACCCTACCGGCCTAAATTTCAAAACTCAATAACTGAAATGCCTCAATGGGCCTCAACAAAATACTCAACACCGGTATACTAGGGTCATACACCTCTAGAGACTCAACTCAAATATCCAAACAAGGTTCCACTAAACCAAGTGGCTCAACTAAATGTCTCAAATGAAATACTTATCTGAATATCTCAAGGTCAATTGCTTAATCATATACTGAACTGAATGACAAGTATGTACTAAATTATCTGAGAAACCAATCATTCGAATTAACACTGAAGTTTACAAATATCCTTCAGTACTAGTCGACTCATACTGATGATAAGTCGACTGTCCAGAGGACCAAATTCAAGATTTTACAAAAATAAACTAAGTCATTTAAGTCAACTTAAGAAAAGGTATCAGTCGACTTACCCGAGGTAAATTCCACTAATCTTCTCAAAAATATTCTATGTATATAAGTCGACTTAAAGGGTTATAGGTCGACTGTCCAGAAAGGACTAATAATCTTACAAAATAAATTTCTCAGTGGACCCGTCGACTGCCTACTGGCTAGGTCGACTGTCCAGAACGACTATTTCAAAGATTCTAAAAATACAGTGTCAGGCTCGTACCAGTCGACTGCACAGTAGGCCAGTCGACTGTCGGCCTACAGACTTCAAAATTAGGTCTGATTACAAAATCAAGTCTGGGGTTTCTAATGTTTCATTGTTCATGAGAAATAGTTCGTATTCAGGAAAAATGATAAATCTCAACAAATCCTCATCAGGTATGTATATTTATGTTACTCAAGCCTCAAATATATCAAAATCAAGTTCTCATGATCTGAATCACAAATTCTTTCATTAGGGTTTTACAAGATCTAACTTTCTTTTCAAAAATCTAAATCAAAATTTGATTTATAAATCTAATGTCCAGATGTTCATACTCAATTCTCAGCATGCTTTTAGCAACACAATTTTCAATAATAAAGATCTACTATTTCATTCACAATTATTCACATGATTCATACCTCAATACAATATCTATATTGTTCACAACATCCAATCATTACATCATGATACTTGCACGCATAGATCAATCAACAAGACGAATTATAATACTCACAAAATCAAACAATCAAAACAAGGTCACTCACATGAATCAAACAACAAAACAATTTCTATATCTCTCACCTTAGATTTGAGAATAGTCCACGAAAAGAATCCTCCTTTTGCTAGATCCAAAGACTCCTTCTCCACCAAAAATAAATCTCCAAAATTCTGTATTTTCTGAAATGACGGCTGGAGAAATTCTCTTAAATATCCCGGATTGAATATTAGGGTTTACCCACACTTTGCAAAACAATCCTTTCCAAAATACAATTTACATATATAGATCATTCTTTGGAAATTCCATCAAAACTCATTTAAATTTGGATTTTAAAAGAAAATATACATTCTAAATCTCAATTAATACTGTTCAAAACGTCCAGAATATACATCTTGCACTTTAACCCTTAAAAATGTCAGATTTGCAAAAAAGTCCTTCTTTTCTCAAAAATTGCAAATAGTTCCAATAAATTTCAGAAAAATCTGGAAAAATACTAAATAAATCTCAAATATTAAATTATGATTTTTCATGAAGAAAACTTAATTTTTCCAAACTTCTCAAAAGTATTTGCACGTGTTTTGCACGTGTACAAAAGATAAATTTTCTGAAAATATTCATTAAATCTCCAAAAATTCAATTTAAATTCATTTTCAAATATAAAAATAATATTTGAAAATACGGGGTTCTACAGTATACGTCGACGACATGCTCGTCAAGAGCCGACGAAGGCAAGATCATGTCGCCGACCTTGAGGAAGCTTTTGGCGTCCTCCGGTCTCACAACATGAGGCTCAATTCTGCCAAGTGTGCCTTCGGCATCTCCTCGGGGAAATTCCTTGGGTTCGTCGTTAGCCAGTGCGGCATAGAGGCCAACCCGGAGAAGATCCAGGCCATAATTGACATGGCCCCTCCCAGAAACGTTAAGGAAGTTCAGCGGCTTACGGGAAGACTGGCGGCCATCGGCCGCTTCTTCTCCAAGTCAAGAGAGAAGTCTCTCCCCTTCTTTAAGGCCCTACGGGGGACAAAAGACTTTGAATGGGGTGACCCCCAGCAACATGCCTTCGACCAGTTGATGTCCTACCTCGCCAACCCCCTACCCCTGAGCAAACCCAAACCGGGTGAACCCCTCTTCCTATACCTCTCAACCTCGGAAGCGCGCTCAGCGTCGTGCTCGTCTGAGAAGAAGACGGTGTTCAGAAGCCTCTCTACTATGTGTGCAAAGTGTTTGCTCTCAGCCGAGACCAGATATGCAAATATGGAAAAGATTGTGTATGCCCTGATAATGACCGCGCGAAAACTCCGCCCTTACTTCCAGGACCACTCTATTCAGGTCTTCACTGACCAGCCTCTGAAGGCCGTCCTCCAAAAACCTGAGAGCTCCGGTCGCTTAGTCAAGTGGTCGATCGAACTAAGCCAGTACGACATCAGTTACCAGCCCAGGATTGCCATTAAGGGACAGGCCCTCGCCGAATTCATCATAAAGTGCACTATCTCCGAGCCATCCAACTCTCAGGAGGCAAATCCGATCTGGGAGGTCTATGTCGATGGCTCATCTTTCAAAGTGGAAAGCGGCACGGGCGTCATCCTCAAAGGTCCTGACAATTTCATTCTCCAGTATTCCATCCGCCTGAATTTTCCAGCCTCACACAACGAGGCAGAGTACGAGGCTATGATCGCCGGGCTCACTCTGGCGCACAGGACGGGGGCCAGACAAATCAGGGCCTTTAGTGACTCCTAGCTCATGGTCAACCAGATCACCGAGGAGTACGAAGCCCATGATGCTCGGATGGTCCGATATTTGGCGGTAGTGCAACAACTCCTGGCATCCTTCGACTTCTCTTCAGTGGAACGAATCCCTAGGGAGCAAAACACTCAGGCTGATTCCCTGTCAAAACTGGCCCTGTCATCCTTCGAAGGGCTAGATAGTACCTCTGCCTTACAACCGAACCCCGGCTAGACAACTGGATGACTCCTATCATGAAGTTTCTGGCAGAGGGCGAGCTTCCTCAAGATCGGGCCGAGGCTAGAGGGACCTGAGTCCATTCAGAGAGGTTCATCGTAATCAACGAGATACTCTTCAAATGCTCGTACACAACAACGGACGGCAGACCCTATCTTTGCTGTTTGGCCCCCGACGAGGCTAAGTACGCTCTGAAAGAATTACATGAAGGAATCGAGGGGTGTCACCTGGGAAGCAGGTCACTCACAAAAAAAGCCCTAAACCATGGGTACTACTGGCCGACCAAGTTACAAGACGCCCAGGACCTCGTCAATAGATGCGGCCCTTGCCAAAGATTCTCCTCGGTAAAAAGGCTTCCACAAGCGAACCTCTGCTCCCTGGCGAGTCCGACCATATTTGCCATGTGGGGGATAGATTTCGTCGGCCCTTTCCCAAAAGCAACAGGCCAAAGGAAGTTCCTCGTGGCGTCCATCGACTACTTTACCAAATGGATCGAGGCAGAGCCCCTGGCCACAATCACAGAGCGCCAAACCTAGTAATTCTTCTAGAAGAACATCATCTGCCGGTTCGGGATCCCCAGATACTTATCACCGACAACGGGACCCAATTTGCAGGCCAGAACTTTCGAAAATTCAACGAAGACATCGGCCTCTAGCAGTGCTTCTCATCGATATGTCACCCCCAGTCAAACAGCCAGGCCGAAAATGTGAACCGTCAAATTCTTGACGGCCTCAAGAAGAGGTTGGATAATTTATCAAAGGGGCGGTGTATAACACCCTGGATTTTCAAATCTTATTTTTTTTGGAGTTGTTTGATTTTTATGTGTTGTGCACGTAAAAATTTATGCATGCATTTCTCTAAAATATTTCATGAATTAGTAATCCCCATTTATTTTCTTGGAAGCCTAATTTAAGCCTAAGCTTAATTTGTCTCTTTGTAGTCCACATTCGTTAATTAATTAATTAAATTAGTAGAGCTCATAGTCTCTTGGCCCATTAGTGAGCCCATGTAATTTAATTAATCTTTATTTTAGTCTAACTTGTAGTGTAAACTCAAATAATAGACAATTAATTAATTAGAATGTACAACTTGTAAGTGGGGGACACTAAGGTAGCACGTGCATGCACAAGAGTGTGCAAAACACACCCTTGGAGTGAGGCTGGATTATGCATGAGTGGAGAAGGGAATGGGAGTAGTGGTGAGGTGGTTATCTCATTCATGGGTGGTTATGGCAACTTCCAAACTAATCCTGGCCCTTACTCCCAAACTATTTGATCTAATCTTAGCCATTCAATCCACCCAAAATTATGTATAAATACTCCCCCTACATTAGTATATTCACACCTAATCTATATAAAAAAAAAAGATAAAGAAACACAATTAGAGAGTAAAAGATTGAGAGTTAGTGAGTTCAAAAGATTGAGAGTTGTGTTGTGTGTTCCCATTTGGCGGCCGGTTTTTCAAGAGAGCAAGGAGGCCCGGGTTTGCTTCAAGACGAGGAGGAGACGACTTGTGGTGGCTCAAACTAGGAGGAGAATGCCACTTTTGATCAATCTAGGAATTCTTAGGTGTACATCTGTTTTCTCTCCAATAAGGTGGGCAATTTTCTATACTTCTAAGTAGTTCCATGCTAGGTTTTGTGCTAATAATGTTAGAATAAATAGATGAAAATATTGCTCTTTGATAATACCATGATTAAGGTGAAAATGGAACATATGTGAAATTACATAAAATGAATAAGTGAACTTGATTGAATGATATGTTTGTTGTTATGATATTTGGATATTAATCTAGCATGCTAAATTAGAATGAATGTTTCTCCATGTCGAAATATGTGTGTTTATGGAAAAAGTGCAATTTTAGGAATTGTGTTTATGTGGAAAATGCTAATTGTAAGAATCTCTACATTATTAAAATAAGATTGGTTAGTAAATTATGCTTATTCATGATTAGTGTGATTGATGCTAAATAATCCTAAAGTTGTATGTTAATTGTTGAGAGAAATGAGGTACTTTATATGGAAAATGAGAGTTAAATGGTGTTTTGAAAATCTTGAGTTACTATATAAATTCCAAATTTCGGATTTTAGTTGCTGAACAGTCGACCGTATATGTCTTAACAGCCGACTGTCCAGACTGTTTATTTTCGAGTTTTAAATCATCGCAGAACAGTCGACCGACTATGTCTTAATAGCCGACTGTCCTGACTATTTATTTTCGAGTTTAATCCTCGCAGAACAGTCGACTGACTATGTCCTAATAGTCGACTGTCCTGACTATCTTAATTTTCAAATTTAATCATCGCAGAGCAGTCGACCGACTGTGCTTTAACAGTCGACTGTCTTGACGATTAAATTGATATCCAGATTTCATGAGATAGTTTTCTATAATAATTTTCTATAACTCTTGGCCTAGTGTAAAGGAGAAATTAAGACTATTTTTGTAAGAAAGAACTTATTATAAATTGTTAGTTTAAAGCGTCTTTGGATAAAGAAAAGTGTATTGCTTAAAAGAGTTCGAAAAGAGATTTTTTGATAAAAAGGAAAATCGAAAGTATGAATGTTTGATTTAGTATTGGCAAAGAAATGATGTGGAAAGAATGAATTATAAATGTGACAAGTTAGAAAATGAATTTATTTGTCTTATGCATAAAATCGTACATGAAAGTGAAATCAAATATCATGATGAATTATGAAAAGTCTTATGAATATGAATACACAAATTTATGAACATGAAATGAGATTTTGAACTAGAGGGTAGCTAAGTCCTATTACCGGCAATTGAATGAATTATAGTTATTAAGATGAACTATTGAGATGAAAGACCAAGATGGTCAAGTTGTTGATTAGGACCGGTATAGAGGAAAGAGCTAACTCTAGGGGTTGATTTTTATTCATGATTCAAATAAATTAAGGATATAGATACATAGTGGTGATGTGACGAAAGTGAGAGAAAAACACGAGTATGAGGGCCATCGGATTGATGGTGTGACAGTGATTCACAAACTGCCTGCGTGATGAGTCATGACATGGCGTGAGCATTACTCCGGAATTATCATCCCGGTGGCGACGCTTGTAGGGTGTTTTGGTGACTACGGGTGGTGCCATAGTTCCATGGCGGAGGTTGAATTTTCCATAGTCTGCCTGCTTGATGCGTCATGTCAGTGTGTGGGAATCCCCTCCAGACTGCTTGGACATGGGCTCGTAGATCATAGAATATCTAGGATACTTACCGTAGTTACCATATTAGTTTAAGTCATGGCGAGGGATTGAACCCTATAAGATAAAGTACGATTAAGGGTTTGCCCTCGGAACTATGTATTATGGGATGCATAGAATCCAAACAAGTGCGCATTACTGTCATATAATACAACAACTGCATTAAGGACTAAGTGCATAGCACAACACGACATCTATAGGATAGTCCCTGTAGTTTTGCTTGTGACAAGTGTGTGCTTTCTAAGTAGGAGAAAATTGATGTTTTATATCCTTGCGTCAGTTGAATGAACTGACGAGCCCACAATTTCTATGCAGGATAAAGAGATTGACAAGATTAAAGTATGCATGCTGCTTAAAGAATGTTTCAAGTGTTGTACATTTTATTCATGTAATTATTGTAAATGACTTCCGGTGTTTAAATGTAATTTAAAGATGTAACTCTGATATAAAGTAAAGTTTTAATTTCCTTGTAAAATTGTACGAAGAGAAGTGTAAAGATCTTGTGGAGCTTCGAATTCAGTCTGTTTTGGAATTTGGGGTGTTACTGTGGGTCGACGAGTTGCCAAGTGTCATCTGGGCGCACCGGACGACGAAGAGAATCCCTACGGGCGAGTCACCTTTCAACATAACCTACGGCACAGAGGTGGTTATCCCCCTAGAGATCGGGCTCCCTTCACCCAGGATCATGGCCTTCGACGAGGAGAACAACTCAACGGGCTTCAGAGCCAACTTGGATCTAATCGACGAAGTCAGGGAAAAATCTACGATCAGAAGAAGCATATACCAACAACGGATTGAGAAATTTTACAACAAGAAGGTCCACCCCACCAACATCAAGCTTGGTGACCTCGTGCCCCGGAAATTAGCGGTGTCCGACCCCAGTAAAAAGAGAAAATTGGCCCCTAATTGGGAGGGTCCGTATAAGGTCTCCAAAGTGGTACGTCCTGGCACGTACCGACTCACAGACCTGGGGGGCAGGATCATAAAGAGGCCCTAGAACGCAGAACACCTCATCAAGTTTCTCGAGGGGGACGACTAAACTACTCCTTGCGTAAAAGAAACTCATGTAATCGGCACCACGTGCCCCGTTTTTTTTGTGTAAATAAAAAGTGTAACTCTGTTTCTTTCCTTTCTTGTGTAAAAGAAACTCATGTAATCGACATTCAACATTGACCTCGAGCCACACCCTAGCTTTCTCAAGCTTTATGGGCTAGGCGCTCGAAAATGACCCCGAACTACACCCTAACTCTTTCAGAGTACAGGAGCTCGACATTCGGCATTGACCTCGAGCCACACCCTAGCTTTCTTAAGCTTTTTGGGCTAGGCACTCGGCAATAACCCTGAACCACATCCTAACTCTTTCAGAGTACAGGAGCTTGACATTCGGCATTGACCTCGAGCCACACCCTAGTTTTCTCAAGCTTTATGGGCTAGGCACACGGAAATGACCCCAAACCACACCCTAACTTTTTCAGAGTATAGGAGCTCAACATTCGGCATTGACCTCGAGCCACACCCCAGATTTCTCAAGCTTTATGGGCTAGGCGCTCGGTAATGACTCCGAACCACATCCTAACTCTTTCAGAGTACAGAAGCTCGACATTCGGCATTAACCTCGAGCCACACCCTAGCTTTCTCAAGCTTTATGGGCTAGGCGCTCGGTAATGACCCCGAACAACATCCTAACTCTTCAGAGTACAGGAGCTCGACATTTAATATTAACCTCGAGCGACACCCCAGCTTTCTCAAGCTTTACGGGCTAGGCGCTCGGTAATGACCCCGAACCACATCCTAACTCTTTCAAAGTACAGAAGCTCGATATGCGGCATTGACCTCGAGCCACACCCCAGATTTCTCAAGCTTTATGGGCTAGGCGCTCGACAATGACCCCTAACCACATCCTAACTTTTTCAGAGTACATGAACTCGACATTCGACATTGACCTCGAGCCATACCCTAGATTTCTCAAGCTTTATGGGCTAGGTGCTCGGCAATGACCCCGAACCACCAACTTTCTTACAAGACGGGGCCCGACACTCGACTTGCACCGCGCATAGCGTCCTAATCACTTACAAAAAGGGTGGGACGGAAAAATCTATTTTTATTTATCACAAGAACCTTCAATGACCACAGTACATGGTAAGTTATTACAACGCATTCGCTAATCTCGACCTAAGTGTTTCCCTCGGGGCTTTTTCGGCCAACACGGACCATGTTGAGCCCCACCGAGCGGGTATGTCCTTCGACGTGCTCGTCCGGCACCACCAGCACCGCTAGTGTAGACGTCCTGGCAACGGAGCTCTGATCGTCATCTCCAAATAGAGGGTCAATAAGGAACCCAAATCAGAGGGCCCCCTCCCCCAGGATGGCCGAACCGAGACCAACCTGTGCCTAGCATAACTTTCAACCTCTGAATCTCCAGCTCCTTTTCACCACAACCTCACAAAGAACGGACTCGGAGGTCTGTCGCCTAGTGGAAGCATCAGATATTGACCAGTTCATCTCGGCACTCCCCCAATTCCGATCGGCTATAGCCTTCTTCAGGCGTGCCGCCTCTAACCTGAGCTCCTTGGACTTGTTCATAAAATAGCAAACCGCAACTTCTTGATCGCGAGCCTACTTGCGATAGCGAATCAAGACACTCTCCTTGGACTCTAGCCTATTCCGAAGTCGTCGGACCTCGGTAGAACTGAGGTCGACACCCAGGGTCTCGTTCATCTGGCAAAAGGGAAGGAAACCACAATTCACTAAAAAAAAGCTCGCCAAAAAACAAGTCAAAAAAGGTCGGCCAAAAATTGATTACAAAAGGCGGTGGCCAGTCCACGTTCGGCAATACAAAAAGAGACGAAAATATTTTAACAACTATGGAGGGAGGATCTGCACCTCTTCGTCGGCCGTCGCACCCCCCGCCTCCTTCTCCAAGCGGGGGTCCTTCGGAGCCTCATCTCCCTCGCCCCCGGGGGTTAGCGGATGCACAGGGGGCTCCCACTCAAAGTGGAGATGGTCGATCTTCGCCTCAGGGTAAAGGATCAGAAAGTGCTCCTTCGCCCTATCATACGCCTCGTCTTGGGCGTTAATCACCTCTTTTGAAGCCGCCATCGCCATTTCATCATAATCTGCTGTCGCCTTTCCCCAGACCGCCGCTAATTCGCGAAGATGCTGGTCCTGTTGAGAGGTGAGGTCGGCTTGGAAGGCCTGTGCTGTCCCCTGAGTGTTTGCCAGCTCGACCCTCAACTCCTTCACTTCTCGAAGGTACCGATCGGCATTCCGCTTCTCGGTCTGAATTTCCTTCTCCAAGAACCTCTTCAGCTGCGTCCCGGTCATCAGCTCCTGGTTGAAATAGGCAGGGTCAGAAAAGAATACCCAACACAAAAAGTTAACAGACAACAAAACCAACACTTACCACTACTTGAGCTTGAGCCCACTTCATGTGGGCCGTCTCCGTAGTCTCGATCGTCAAGTTTATCCAGTCGCGGGCCGTGGTGAGCTTATCTGCCACCTCCATAGAGATCGGGCCCTCGGCGGGCGAATCTCCCTCCTTGACCACCCAATCTGAGGTGAACGGCCTTAGGCCCCCCTCTCCCACTATCCGTCGAGCATCAGTACGGACAGCGGGGGTCCCATACTTCAAGACCTTAATAACCTTGCGGCTACTTGATTTAGGCCCCATTTCTTTTGCTTCTCGGGACGAGTGGCTTTTCTTCGACTTCTTGGAGGGCGGCTCGGAAGAGACCTTCGCCGCCCCCTGGACTGGTCCCGCCGGCGATGTTGCCTTCTCGGCCCTCTTCTTCTGGGCCAACGCTAGCAGGGCCTTCCTCGCCTCGAGCTTCGCCTGGTCCATCGCTGCAGAGAAAAAGGGAATGTTAATTCGAAAGCAGAAAGTTAGACAAGAATGAAACAAAAACGTATAGAGGTCGGCTGGGCTCAGTCCGGATCGGGCTAGGTGTATCTCTATCACGCACGACCAACTGATACTGTGCCCCACTAAAATTTTGTCCCCATCAGCCCACTTCGCCTCCGTCAAGTCCCTCAGCCTCGGGGGTTTGTGATTCGACTTGTAGAAATTCCAGGCCGTAGGAATTTCCCAAGGCACATCGCTCCTGACTACAAAGTACTTCTCCTTACACCCCTTTATGGAATCCGTGTGACCATGCATTACCCTCTTGTGAGGATGGGACAACATGGAATATACCCTCCATATCTCTGAGCGAGCTCACCCCTAAGACAGCACGGAAGTACTTCAACTTCAGCGGGACCCTTTTCTCCTGGCACTTCAGGATGAAGTGGATCAGATGCTTCCATGAATTGGGGCCATATTGCATTGGGCATAGTTCCCCCTACCCCAGCACCCTCTTGATGAACGGGTGCAGTGGCAACCTTAGTCCTGAGACGAAAGCGTCCTCGAGAAACATGCAGAAGCAAGGGGCCAACTCGGTGGTGGGACGGAGACGGGGACTCGACAACATCAATTTGTACTCCCGAGGGATGAAGTAACTGGACTTTATTATGGACAGAAAATCGGCCTTCAGCACGCACTGGATGTTGTCCATCTTTATCTGGGGCCGGCCAGACGAAGGCACCTCCACGTTGAATTGGACAAGGTTCTCCACATCGTCAGGGTACATCCTGATCGACCCTGGGTTCCTGAAGTGGGGGACTTTGAGTCCAGGCTTTGGTCGAAACTCATCCGGTGTGCTCGGACTATCCGGCAAATGCCACTTCCTCTTCTTCTTATGGGTACGAGGCTTCCTCGACAAAGACGGTGTCGACAGAGGGGGGGGGAGAACCCCTTCTTCCTCGCTTCCTTCCTCATCTCTCTCTCCCTCGCCTCCTCCCTTAACCTCTCCTTCCTCATCCTCCTCGCCTCCTTCCTCAAACTCTCCTTCCACAACCTCCTCACCCGATGACTCTACCATCTCCGGCTCGTGACATCATAGAGGGACCATGTCCAGGACTCGATCATCCGTATCCCAAGATGTGGAATCTGACTGTCCCTTCACTTCCAAAGTTTGGCCGTCTCGGTCCCAGGACGTTGAGTCCGACTCGCGATCCCCCTCACCCCGACCGGAAGAGCTCGCTTCAGATCTGGACTAAGAGCACAACATTACGAAATAAAATACTAACTTGAATACCGTAAGCTGAGAGATCATTGTAAAAGTCATCGCTGGCAGCTTAGAGAGAGAAGCTCCTGTTTTTAGAGAGAGAACACAAAGTGAAGAAATGAGGGAGGGTGGAGGATTTATAGAGTGAAAACGAAGCCTTGAATTCCGCGTAAAAATCCTAGCTGTCCAAATCTTGATCATCAAGATCTAATGGCCACTAGGATTTCAAACGCCTCGATTTCCACCCCCATAACGTCAGCATCACGTGCGAAATTTTAGTTTTTACCCCCTGCTTTTATAGCAAGCACAGGGGTTTGGAGCTCGCTTCGGGTCTTACCACCCATAGCATTTACAACAAGCTCGGGGGCTCGACGCTCAGCAAAGACCTTGAGCCACCCCAGAGCTTTTATAGCAAGCTTAGGGGTTCGACAGTCGGTAGCGATTCCGAGCCACCCCCTAACTTTTACAACAAGCTTGGGGGACTCGACGCTCGGTAGTGATTCCGAGCCACCCCAGAGCTTTTACAGCAGCTTTGGGGGTTCGACGCTCGGTAGTGACCTCGAGCCATCCTCTAGCTTTCACAACAAGCTTAGGGGTTCGACGGTAGGTAGCTATTCCGAGCCACCCCCTAGCTTTTATAACAATCATGGGGGCTCGACGCTCGGCAATGACCTCGAGCCACCCCAGAGCTTTTACAGCAAGCTTGGGGGCTCGACGCTCGGTAGTGATTCCGAGCCACCCCAGAGCTTTCACAACAGCTTTGGGGGTTCAACGCTCGGCAGTGACCTCGAGTCATCCCCTAGCTTTCACAACAAGCTTAAGGGTTTGACCGTCGGTAGCAATTCCGAGCCACCCCCTAACTTTTACAACAAGCTTGGGGGCTCGACGCTCGAAAGTGACCTCGAGCCACCCCAGAGCTTTTACAGGTAAGCTTGGAGGCTTGACACTCGGTAGTGATTCCGAGCCACCCCAGAGCTTTTTACGGCAAGTAGGGGGCTCGACGCTCGGCAGTAACCTCGAGCCATCCCCTAGATTTTACAGCAAGCTTAGGGGTTCGACAGTCGGTAGCGATTCCGAGCCACCCCAGATCTTCCACAACAGCTTTGGGGGTTCGACGCTCGACAGTGACCACGAGCCACCCCAGAGCTTTTACAACAAGCTTGGGTGCTCGATGCTCGGTAGTGATTCCGAGCCACCCCAGAGTTTTAACGGCAAGCAAGGGGGCTCGATGCTCGGTAGTGACCTCGAGCCATCCCCTAGCTTTTAAACCAAGCTTAGAGGATCGACGGTCGGTAGAGATTTCGAGCCACCCCAGAGCTTTCACAGCAGCTTTGGGGGTTCGACGCTCAGCAGTGACCTTGAGCCACCCCAGAGCTTTTACAGCAAGCTTGGGGGCTCGATGCTCGATTGTGATACCGAGCCACCCCAAAGCTTTTATGACAAGCTTAAGGGCTCGACGCTCGGTAGCTATTCCGAGCCACCTCTTAGCTTTTATAGCAAGACTGGGGGCGCGACGCTCGGCAGTAATTCCGAGCCACCCCCTAGCTGTTACAGTGAGCTGGGGGCTCGACATTCGGCATTGACCTCAAACCACCCCTTCACTTCTGCAACAAGCTTAGGGGCTCGACGCTCAGCATCAATTCCGAGCCACCCCCTAGCTTTTACAACAAGCTTAGGGGCTCGACGCTTGGCAGCAATTCTGAGCCATCCCCTAGCTTTTACAACAAGCTTGGAGCTCGACGCTCGGCAGAGATTTCGAGCCGCCCCCAAGCTCTCTCAAACTAGGGGGCTCGACGCTTGGCGGTAAGCCTCGGCATCCGAGCACATAAAGGCTCGGCGCCTGATAGTAAACCCCGGCATCCGAGCATATGGGTGCTCGACACTCGGCTCCTGACCATCGGTCCCCAACCTTCAATGCCTCTTTCCTTCAAAGGATCTCCTTAGTCCTAGCCCACTTACCACTCCAAGAAGCTACGAGTCATACTCTCTAAACACACCGATCCACTCTTCCGACAGGGACAAACCACTCCTCCACGGCTGGCTTACACCGCCCTCCAGGAGTGGGGGGCTTGTGATATGGGGTAAGTGACGTGGTCCCATCTGGGCCACCGGATCTCCTCAGACTTCACTCCCTTGTGATCATCAAGTCAAACAAGTCAAATGGGTCCGACCCAGTCCGTTAGGGTGTCAGACTCATTTACGCCTGCCTATAAATACCAGACCCCCTTTACACTTCTAAAGGTAATCAATCTTTTCCTACCTGAACCCTAGCTGCCCAGTCTCTTTTCAGTGACTGACTAGATCGTCGGAGGGCCTGTCACTGGGACTTCTCCCGATGTTTCTAGGAAGTGTGAAGGTACAAAAGACCGAGCTGAGCCTCAAAGATCCAAGCCGAGCTACTAGATCCGAGCCGAGCACCCAGTATCTACCTTTTTGCCGCTACTCCCGAGCCGGTCCTAACCCCCAAAATCGGACCGAAGCCAGTTCCACAGTTTCTTCTTCACAAATTACAAGAACTTACACCTGCTGCCCCCACACCCCAAAAACAAACAGCATCAACAACCATCTCTAATCTCTAATCTCTAATAATATAATGGGAGAGGGGGTTGTTATTTTTAGACAACCTATAATTTGTAGACATTCAACGATCTAATCTCAATCAATCATTTTAAGTGGAAGTTATATTAACCATTCATTTACTCAACTGTTGTTAGTTACCATAACACCCTTAAAGTTCAAACTGATTTACGACATAATTATTTACAAAAGTATCACTCATATGAAATAAAAGTTTGTGCCATTAAGGGTAATTTGTAAAGAGTATGTATGAGTAAAGAGATTTCTCGGTTTGAACCCAGATTATGTCTTATTATTTACTTTATATATATATATATATATATATATATATATATATATATATATATATATATATAATTAGAACGTGCATCGCACGTGCTGATCTATCTCTAATCTCTATCTCTAATATTATAATGGGAGAAAGCCTTAGTGTCATTTGTAAATAATCTATCAACACGTGCATTGCACGTGCATAACTAATATGAAGGAAGTCTCGGGTTCGAGTCCTCACAACACCAGATTTTTTAGTTTTAATTTTTTATTTGAATATATTAAATGTGCAACACACATGTAAATTATTATCTATCTATCTATCCATCTATCTATAATATAATATATAATAATATAATAACTATTACAAAGGAAGAGTTGGAGTTGTAAATCTACTTACTTATGTGCAACGCACGTGCAACTCCAACTCTCCCATTATAGTCTTCACATTTACTTTTAAAAATATATAATCCTATTTATTAAGACATGCATCGCACGTGTAAATAAGAGTTTTTACTTTTAAAAAAAATTAATACGTGCATCGCATGTGTATATTACTAGTGACAATTAATCATGTCAGATCTATGGTTTAGTCTTTTAGATGATGTTTAGATGAATGGTTAAGATCGAGATGTCGAAATTAATGGTTGAGATCGCCTATGAACAAATTTATTGTGGCTTTTATATATATACTAGATTTGCCCGTGGGCACATGGCTTTGGTACATCTTCAGAACGATACAGCATATGAAAAACCTTATAAACAGTAAATCAACAATTATATAGCTCAAGTTTGAATAGTATAACAATAATTAGTTGTAAATAAAAGTCCATGTTTTCATTAGTATATGTTAAAAAATAATTATAAATTGCGGTATAAAGTCCATGTTTCCATAAGTATATATATATAGAGAGAGAGAGAGAGCGCGAATTAAATAAATAAAGGAGTTGTTTTGGGAATTTGAATTTGAGTTTTGGGGGGAATTTTTTTTTTTTTTTTTTTTTGGGGGGGGGGGGGGGGGGGGGGGGGGGCGGGGGAGGGAGGGGAATGTGTTTTGCGAGGTTAGATCTGGGCCTTTGATTTTTGGGGAATTGAACGAGAGCCACTTGATAGCTTTCTTTGCGTTTTATTATATAGATATATATGCTTATATATATATATATATATATATATATATATATATATATATATATATATATATACACACACTAGATTTGCCTGTGGGCACGTGCCTACGGCACGTCTTCGGAACGATACAACACACGAAAAGCCCTGTAAACAGTAAAACAACAATTATGTAGTTCAAGTTTGAAAAGTATGATAATAATTAGTTGTAAATAATAGTCCATGTTTCTATTAGTATATGTTAAAAAATAATTATAAATGAGGATGTAAAATCCAACTTCTTAGAACTTTAAGTGTGGAAAATGATGAAATTTAAATGTTGAAGAGATATTTGCTATTTTCAATATAACATGTGCAATAAAAAAATGATAAAAATTTTGAAAATTTTACTAACCTGAAATTTTAAAATCTAAATTTCTAAGCAAATAAAGAAAGAATTAAAAGAGAGAGGGAGAGAGAGAGAAAGGGAGAAATATGAAAAAGTGAAGAGAGAAGAGAGAAATAGTAATAAAGTAATGAGTTTTTTAGTTTTGGAGGGAAAAATTTAATTTTGAGGCCTGAAATTTTGGGCGGAAAAATATGTTTTGTGAGAATCAATCTAGGCCATTAGTTTTAGGGTAGATTGAATGAGAGCCATTTGATAGCTTTCTTTGTAATTTATTATATATATATATATATATATATATATATATATATATATATATATATATATATATATATATATATATATAAGCAATGCTCCATTGAAGACCACTGAAGCCGTTGATCGGAACAACGACAGCAATGCTCCATTGAAAACCACTGAAGCCGTTGATCGGAACAACGTCTTCAGTTATTTTGAACCTAAGCCGTTGTTCGGAACAACGACTTAGGTTATATTCGGAATATATATATATATATATGAGTGATCTTCGGTTGCAAACGGGCCGGAACGGGTCGGTTCGCACGGACCCGTGCGAACTTCGATCTGGACCGTTGGATCTTTGATCTAACGGTCCAGATTTTTTTTGATCTGATCTTGCCTTAACCCGTTGTTGGGAAGAACGAGTTAAGGCAAAATTTTATTTAAAAAAATAGCCTTAACCCGTCCTTCCCAAGAACGGGTTAAGGCTATCTTTTTTCATTTTTGTTGACATACAGTTCGTCTTCTTCCACGCTCTTCTTCTTTCTTCGACGAACCCAAATCCAACGACGAAAAAAAAACCGTAGCTCCGACGATCGAAACATCCGCTCTCCCTCTTCTCTCCCAACTCCGAAGATCGAAACCCTCGAACTCCGACGATCGAAACCCTAGCTTCTCTTCCCCTCTTCGGTACGAAATCGGAACCTTAGTTCTCTTCCAAAACCGATTGCTTGGCTTGATTTCGACCTATCCCATAAGGTATACACTATTTCTTTAACCCAATAATCTACATTTGTATTTTTTTTTTGAATTTGTGTGTAGTAATTTATTTAGAAATTGGAAAAAAATTTAAATACGTTAGTAGATTTTAGATGTAGAATCGGGTTGACCTCAAGTATATTCAATTGCCGAATTATGTTGCTTGCATTAGTAACTTGTAGAATTAGAATTGTATATACAAAATTAGTTAGAAACTTTTCAGTGCAGTTATGGTTGAAAACCCTGCGAACGACCGTAAAAAAATACGAAATTTTCCGAGTAGGTTCGTCTCACGTAGTACAAGCCACACCAACTTGTAGAAGCGAGTTTCGACTCACGGTTCGAGAGATACAGCCGCGTATCGCTTTCGGTTGGAAAAAACCAAGTATAGCGGTGCACGGCCGTATATCGTAAACCGTGACTCAAAACTCGCTTCTATAAGTTCAGGTGGCTTGCCCTACGTGAATTCGACCAAGTCGGAAAGTTTTAAAATTTTCGGATGCCGTTTGTGCGGTTTTCCTCAACTTCCCTGCATGTGAATTTTTGACTTAGATTTTTGTAAGTACGTTTAGAGTTTAAAACACTTTAAATCACCTCCAAAAATTACGAAACTTTGTGAGTTGGTTGGTGTCCCCTAGGAGAAGCCAACCCAACTTGTAGAAGTGAGTTTCGACTCACGGTTCGAGAGATATGGCCGCGTATCGCTTTCGTTTGAAAAAAATCATTACAAAGCGGTATACGGTCGTATCTCGCAAACCGGGAGTCGAAACTCACTTCTACAGGTTCGGGTAGCTTGCCCTACGTGAATTCGACCAAGTTGGGAAGTTTTAAAATTTTCGGATGCCGTTTGTGTGGTTTTCTCGACGTCCTCGCATTTTAAGTTTTAGACTTAGAATTTTCTAAGTGCGGGTAGATTAAAAAACTCTTCAAACGACCTTAAAAAAATACGAAACTTTGCGAGTTGGTTGGTGTCCCCTAGGAGAAGTCAAACCAAGTTGTAAAAGTGAGTTTCGACTCACGGTTCGAGAGATACGGCTGTGTATCGCTTACGGTTGGGAAAAAACCAAGTAAAGCAGTAGACGGCCGTATATCGCAAACCGTGACTCGAAACTCGCTTCTACAAGTTCAGGTGGCTTGCCCTACGTGAATTCTACCAAGTTGGAAAGTTTTATAATTTTCAGATGCCGTTTGTGCGGTTTTCTCAACTTCCTCGCATTACAAGTTTTAGACTTAGAATTTTGTAAGTGCGGTTAGATTAGATTAGAAAACCTTTCAAACGACCTCCAAAAAATACGAAACTTTGTGAGCTGGTTGGTGTCCCCAAGGAGAAGCCACCCGAACTTGTAGAAGTGAGTTTCGACTCACGGTTCGAGAGATACGGTTGCATATCGCTTTCGGTTGAAAAAAACTATTATAAAGCGGTATACGGTCGTATCTCGCAAACCGTGAGTCGAAACTCGCTTCTCCAAGTTCGGGTGGCTTGCCCTACGTGAACCCGACCAACTCGGAAAGTTTTAAAATTTTCGGATGCCATTTGTGCGGTTTTCTCAACTTCCTCGCATTACAAATTTTAGACTTAGAATTTTGTAAGTGCGGTTAGATTAGAAAACCCTTCAAACGACCTTCAAAAAATACGAAACATTGCGAGTTGGTTGGTGTCCCCAAGGATAAGCCACCCGAACTTGTAGAAGTGAGTTTCGACTCACGATTCGAGAGATACGGTCGCGTATCGCTTTCGGTTGAAAAAAACTATTATAAAGCGGTATACGGTCGTATCTCGCAAACCGTGAGTCGAAACTCGCTTCTACAAGTTCGAGTGGCTTGCCCTACGTGAATTCCACCAAGACGGAAAGTTTTATAATTTTCGGATGCCATTTGTGCCGTTTTGCTTCAATTCCTCAAATGAGAAGTTTTTGACTTAGAATTTTTTAAAAACGGGCCGATTAGAAAACTCTTCAAACGACCTCCAAAAAATACAAAACTTTGCGAGTTGGTTGGTGTCCCCTATGATTAGCCAACCAAAGTTGTAGAAGCGAGTTTCGATTCACGGTTCGAGAGATACGGCCGCGTATCGCTTTCAGTTGAAAAAAAACGTAATAAAGCGGTATACGGTCGTATCTCGCAAACCGTGAGTCGAAACTCACTTGTACAAGTTCGGGTGGCTTGCCCTACGTGAATCTGACCTAGTTGGAAAGTTTTATAGATTTTTTTGTTTTCATTCGTGCGTTTTTCAGTATAATCTCGGTATGTTTGTTTTGTTGTCATCTTTATCAACCACATTTTAAATTTTTTGTCAGATAGCGAAATGGCTAGAACAAGGCAACCGAGAAGCCCGTCCGGTAACACTAGTGGCGCACCAACTACTGAGGTAAGATTGATTACTATTATTGGTTTTAAATACGAACATGTAACATTATCTCAATAATAACATTTGTTATATTTATTCGTGTAGGTTAGTGGCCGTCAATCCACATCAGCTGAGGCAGGTCCGTCGTTCTCGGTTACATCACCCGGACCCGTGGATACAAGCGTACTCACCCTGCAACCCAAACACCGATCGGAAGCCGTGTGGAATGGGTCCGATAAAAAATGTAATTTCTGGAAGCACACAGTTCTTCCTTTTGATGACCGTATCACGCCGTATATGGTGGAGGCCGGTTTCTACGGAGCAAGATTCATTCACTCTGTGAAGCTAGATCGGCCAGTCCTTACAGCTCTAGTCGAGCGATGGAGGCCGGAGACCCACACATTCCACCTACCAGTGGGTGAGATGACTGTGACCCTACAGGATGTGGCAATGATAACAGGACTACCAGTCGATGGGGTTGCCGTGACGGGAAACATGGACTTCGATCGAGTTGAAGTTGTACGGAACTTACTCGGTATCGACCTGCAGTTGGTAGTTCTCCAAAGGAAAGAGGCTGCCGAAAAAAATATCCGCGAAAATGCCCCCGCAGATTCTAATGAAGATGTATTGAATGAACAAATAGAAGCTGCGAAAGATAAAGCGGAGGAAGAAGTGATGGATGACGCTTTCGATGGTAAATCACTGTACATCACCTGGTTAAAATTTCAGTTCGAGGAGGATTATTTGGACGCCAATTCGGATGAGGAAACCCTGACGTACTATGCACGTGCATACATTTTTAGTTTGATAGGGGGACTTATCTTCCCGAACTCATCCGGATCAACCGTGCCGCTAATGTACCTACGGTTGTTGGAGGATTTCCGGTATGCGGGTCGCTTTAGTTGGGGGAGTGCGGCACTGGCGCTACTATACAGGAATTTGTGCACATGTTCTTTAGGTGGCGTACAGATGGGTGGCCCAATGGTGCTACTGCAGATATGGAGTTGGGAACGCATCCACATCAGACGTCCCCGTATTGTTGAGCCTACAGAGCAATGGTTGGCCGACCCGGGGGCAGCGGAGTTGTTACCTCCTCTAGGAGCATATTGGGCCGGCCGGCACACGTGGGCCGATAACCCATGCCAATCGGTAACCTACTACAGAGATGAGTTGGACAACTTGCAGGACGAGTTCGTCAATTGGGAACCGTACTCGGCCGACAGGTTGCAATGGGTTCCTCCAGTCTGCCTAGATAGATCCCTTTGGTTGACGGCTGCACCTCTTGTGAACTTTAGAGTCGTGGAGTTTCAGTATCCTGACAGGGTCTTGCGGCAATTCGGATATCAACAGCGGATTCCCGAGGTCAGGTCTTATGATAAAAAGTTGCACGAGGTCAGGGGAACGGGACGGGTGCCCAACTTCGATTGGGCTGATTACCATCGTTACCATGTAGCCAACTGGAACACCATGCAGCGACAAATGACACCGAATAATATGTACGTCGCGATACCATACGATGGCTCCCTCCAGCAGGCATACATGATGTGGTACGAGCGAATAACCCGGTTGTACGTTTCTCCAATGGCCGCCGTACCAGCTGGTGTGCAACTTCCGATTCCCCCTACCCAGGTAGAATCACCTCCAGCATATTCCTCCTCCCAGGCGATGTACCAACCAAGGGCTGAGACATATCGAAAAACGGTCAGTCAAATTTCATATAGTTTGTACGCATGTACTGTATTTAATTGATGCCGCTAATTATGAATGATGTTTAAATTGGAATTTTTCACCAACTGTAGATTGAAAATGCATGGGAGGTTGTTCGAACAACTGCTCGCGTCCTGAAGACTAGGCTACCCGACAGCTTCAAGGCGGTAATTCGGGAGATGTTAGCCCCGTGCCGTCGTACTCTGGAGGATGCGGGTGAAGGTCCACAGGTTGAGGACTATTTGAGAGCTAACTTGCCGCCAACAGGTTTCAGGCGAAAACAAACTGTGAGTAGGGGAATTCGAATCGGCGAGCCACAACAAGAACAAGTGCCGCCAAATCCCGAAGATGTTGATGAGAAACAGTCGTCGGATGATCCTGATTCTCCCCAGACACATGGTGCACGGCGAAATCCTGAAAGGAAGCAGCGACCTCCCAATCAATTCACACCAAGCGGTGGCAAGCGGCGTGGTCGTAGACGGTAATCTCTAATACTCTGTAATAGCGTATCTTTTGGTTGGTGATTTTGTTATTGCAGTAACTAACGTATTGTTTGTTTCTACGTTGATAAACTGTTGTAGGTGAATTTGTGGGCATGGTGTGCAAGGCAAAGTCGAGAATGCCTTCTTTTGTAATTAATTGTCTTTTGGCCATGTGCAACCTGATATGTATAATTTTGGTGTAAATATTTGAATATTGAATTTATTTCAAGTAATTAAGTGGTTTGGTTGACACCGTACATTTGTACGCCTTCAGCTTTCTTGTGAAGATATCTGTTGTATTATTTAATTTGATGTGCCTTCTTTTGTGAATTTGTGAACAACATTTGATGAAGTCGTTTCTGTATCAGGAAAAATGTACACAGCCCAAAACAAACAAAAGTTCTGCACAAATATCTATACTTAACCCGTTATTGATGATAACGGGTTACTTAGCTTAACCCGTTATCAGTAAAGACGGGTTAGGTAGAGAGATATTGACAGTCCTTTGGAAGCCTACAGACCATGTCTTGGTAAAGTTCTGCTAATATGGATCTTCTTAACCCGTCACTGTGAACAACGGGTTAAGTGAACTTAACCTGTTCTTCGCGACAACGGCTTACGTAGAGCGATATTGGCAGTCATTTAATTCCTACAGACCAAAATACTGCCAATATCACTGTCTTTAAGCCGTTCTTGGGAATAACGGATTAAGTGTAATTAACCCGTCGTTCACGAGAACGGGTTAGGTAGAGAGTTATTGCCAGGACCCTATCCAAGTTTTCAAATTATTCTCTGCCAAAATCTACTTACCTAACCCGTTCTTATAAATAGGCTTACGTAGAACGGATGTGGGGATCTACATGTGGTTTTTCCTCCATATAGGCTACATGTGGAGATCTACATGTGGTTTTCCCCCCATATAGGCTACATGTGGGATCTACATGTGGTTTTTCCCCCATATAGGCTACATGTGGGGATCTACATGTGGTTTTTCCCCCATATAGGCTACATGTGGGATCTACATGTGGTTTTTTCCCTATATAGGCTACATGTGGGGATCTACATGTAGTTTTTCTCCCATATAGGCTACATGTGGGGATCTACATGTGGTTTTTCCCCCATATAGGCTACATGTGGGATCTACATGTGGTTTTTTCCCTATATAGGCTACATGTGGAGATATACATGTGGTTTTTCCCCCATATAGGCTACATGTAGGATCTACATGTAGTTTTTTCCCCATATAGGCTACATGTGGAGATCTACATGTGGTTCTTCCCCCATATAGGCTACATTAAGGATCTACATGTGGTTTTTTTCCTATATAGGCTACATGTGGAATTCTACATGTGGGATGCCCTATGTAGGCTACATGTGGGATCCCATGTACAGATCCAGTTCTTGATCGCCAATTAATCTCATCTGATGACGAGATGCGGATCACGTGATGTAGCCAATATACTTGCTACATGTTGGGATCTACATTTGGCTGTGTACTTTAGGTTTTTCTCATATTGAACTTGTTCTACTATGAAGAGAAGCAGAGGGGAGAGTCTAACGCTACATTTACCCTAACGCTAACCCCTAACCCTAACCTACTAACCCTAGACTAACCCTAACCCTAACATACAACATTTTTTTTTATTGTTTTTTAGGTTTTTTTATTGTTTTTTAGGGTTTTGTATTGTTTTTTAGGTTTTTTTATTATTTTTTAGATTATTATGTATAGATACAGTTCTTGATGGCCAATTAATCTCATCTGATGACGAGATGCGGATCACGTGATGCATCTGGTTAGGCTTTTCCATTAGGGATCTCAGCATGTGGGGATGTACATGTGTTCTATCAACGGCAAATTAAAATGAGGACCAGCAAGAAAGCCTAAAATGATTCTTATCAGTCCTTCCACAATAAGTACATCCCTCATGTACCCACATTAAGGAATCTACATATGGTTTTTCTCATACATAGGCTACATGTGGGGATCTACATGTGGTTTTTCCCCTATATAGACTACATGTGGGATCTACATGTGGTTTTTCCCCTATATAGGGTACATGTGGGATCTACATGTGGTTTTTCCCCCATATAGGGTACATGTGGGAACTACATGTGATTTTTCCTCCATAAATTTGCTAAAAAAGTAGAACTCAATCTCAAAGCAGACACTTCGGTCAGTCAAAAGAGTGGAGACTCTACATTTGGAGATCTACATGTGGATGTAGCCAATATATAGGCTACATGTGGGGATCTACATTTGGTTATGTACTTTAGGTTTTTTCCATATTAAAGTGTCTGCTACGAAGAGAAAAAGAGTGGAGACTCCAACCCTAACCCTAACCCTATTAACCCTAGACTAACCCTAACCCTAACCTACATCGGATTTTTTTATTGTTTTTTATGAACCAAAATACAAATTAATTTGTGTTAATTTTAATATTCGTTTGATGATATCAATTTTATATTGGTTAGTTATGTGGCTAGGAATGGAATTAAAAAAATATATAAAAAAACAAACAACATACATATGACTGTCTATTTTGTAGAGTTCAGAAGGCAATGTACGTAAAGAGTGGAGAGGCGTATGTGATTAATGATAGAACTTAAATATCTATAAACTCAACATTGGAAACTTATTACCTATCACCTACCAGCTACAAATATTAACATATTTAATATTTGTAGTTTATCATAAATTTTTTTTACAATCAGTGAACTATAAGTTATATTGACATACTTGTTTACACATTTTTTTTACATGCGATTTAATAATTATCAGTACAATTGATTTAGGTACACTTAACCTGTTACTGACGATCACGGGTACAAGTACTTAACCCGTTATCATAATTAACGGGTTAAGTTAAAGTATATTTGCAGAATTTCGCAAATAGTTAAAGTGCACTTAACCCGTTCTTGGCAACGACGGGTTAGGTGTAATTAACCCGTTGTCACCAAGAACGGGTTAACTAGGTGTAATTTACAGACACTGTACAAGTTGAGATGTGTATCAATTTGGTGGGGACAATTGTTGTCCTTGCTGCTCCTTTTTCGAATACTGTGTCATAACTTGGTTGACTAACAGGTTTATCCTCATTGTCTTCTTCTTCTTTATGTTTAATCCCTCTTTGTCTTCTCCGTTTTGTGTTGATCTATCAAACTATTGATGAGCAGCCTTCTCTACAATCTTCTATCTTATCATGCTCCCCTCCTTTTTTCTAGCCTATATGTGAGAGAGTTGAACTCATCCCGTAGAGAATGAGTCTCATCTTCTTCTCTTCAAGAGAACTCAAGTGGAGTCTCCTCAATCTTCATAAATGTTCTCTTCTTCTCTTCTTCTCTTCAAGACCAGGTGTAATCAATATTCTCTTCTTCTCTTCAAGACCCCTCTTTTCTTCCCAATAGGGAAGACAAAGTCTGAGTTGTAGAAGAAAATTGAGTTCAAGGATGGTCGCCTACAATTGTTCTTGTGTATGAAGATTGGCAAGAGTAGATTGTGTATGAATAAATTGAGTTCAAGGATGGTTTCTCTCAAGGGGTAGGAAGGGCTGTCGGCTCTGCCTTTTTTTTTCACAGTGTTTCTCTTAGTCTTCTATTTTTTTAGCTTTTAGATGTGTTTGCATAAGTAGCAATTATCCGCCTTTCATACACATTCGTTCTCTATTGTTACACGGAATGTAAAAATTCTCTGCTTTCGTCGGATGGAGTAGTGGTGGGTGTCACAGTGTATTCATGGTACTTTTCGACTTCTTGGCATGCACACCTCACAATCGTGCAACACATAGTATGAATATGAGCAGTGCGTGTCAAGAAGTTGTCAAGTACTTTGAATATACGGTTACACCCACTACTACTCCGTCCGACGAAGCGGAGAATTTTTACATTCTGTATAACAATAGAGAACGAAATTGTATGCAGGAGTTGAGAGACTTGTTTCAGTGTACAAGTGCATGCTCGGTTTCTCTTGAGGGGTAGGAAGGGTCGCTGACTCTGCCTTTTTTTTCCACAGTGTTTTTCTTAGTCTTCTATTTTTTTTAGCTTTTAGATATGTTTGCATAAGTAGCAATTGTACGCCTTTCATACACATTCGTTCTCTATTGTTACACAGAGTGTAAAAATTCTCGGCTTTCGTCGGACGGAGTAGTGGTGGGTGTCACGGTGTATTCATGGTACTTTTCGACTTCTTGGCATGCACACCTCACAATCGTGCAACAAATAGTACGAATATGAGGAGTGCGTGTCAAGAAGTCGTTAAGTACTTTGAATATACGGTTACACCCACTACTACTCTATCCGACGAAGCCGAGAATTTTTACCTCTGTGTAATAGTAGTGAACGAAATTGTATGCAGGGGGTACAACTGGCTACTTATGCATTCAAAAAAAGGCAGAGTCAGCAGTCCTTCTTTCCAATTCGAGAAGAAAGCGAGCATGTACTTGTATACTAAATTAATTTCAATTTAAAAGTAGAGTATCAAAGGATGACTTTGTAATGTCAACTAACTTGCGGATCATGTACAATTTTCTATGTTTCTTCAAACAATATGTTATTGCCAGTTTGTAATGTTCCTTTATATGAATAAATTTTGTTTTGCAAATGGCTTGTTGTGAAGGAGATAGATTTGTATATGTATCAACAAAAGAATATATGTCCCACACCCGTGAAAGTTATTCGACATATTTTTAAGCGGAGAATGCACAAATATTGGCATGTATCAACAAAAGAAGATATAGTCCACAGAGTTGAAAGCAATGTAAGGAAATCTTAACCTAACTCGTTATCCCCAACTACGGTTTATGGGATATAAATCGTCAACGCCAATGACGGGTAAAGGCTATAGATATTGGCCGAGCTTCATCCCCTACATGTGAAGTATTGGACCAAAGTACTGCCAATATCTATCTCCTTAACCCGTCATTCCCAATAACGGGTTAGGTTATATTAAACCGTCAACATCAATAACGGTTTAAGTGGAGAGATATTGGCCGAACTAAAACCTCTATATGTGAAATATTGGTTAAGGGCTGCCTACATCTATCTCCTTAACCCGTTATTGCAGATAACGGGTTAGGTTATATTAAACCGTTAACGCCAATAACGATTTAAGTAGAGAGATATTGGCCGAACTAAAACCCCTATATGTGAAGTATTGGTTAAGGACTACCAATATCTATCTCCTTAACCCGTTATTGGGGAAAACGTGTTAAGGTATCATAATCCGTTATCCCCAATGACGGGCTAAAGTATAAAATATCTGGCAGCATCTCTTCTTCTGAATACTGCATACATTTCACAATTTTCCACAATATAGATATATCATCCACAAAATACACAATCTCCAACACAAATAACAAATCTGTTCACATCGGCATGCAGACAATTTTCGTTAACACAAAATTCACAGACAGAACGAGTTCCCCAAATTGCACACATCTACCAATTTCACATTTTTCGACATCAATAAGCATTCGCAACCAAAATGCCTGGTCAAAATCCATAGTAACATATTTTTGTTCACAAATACACAAAATAAACTGACATACAGAAATTACATTATGATTAAAAACATCATTAATTTACTTGTACCAAACAAGCCTACGGCAATTATCCACACAAATATACAATCCAAAAGCAACACAATTTTTCAACGCATTGCTTCTTTCCATTGGGCGCGTTTTTCTTGTTTCATTCCATACCAGAAAATTTAAAAAAAACAAAGTTAACAATCCAGTCGAAATTAATAAATATCTGCACGAATAAATATAAAATTCAGCAATTATTCGGTGATTATTTTGAAAGTTTGATATGACATACATATTAATAAATTTCTTAAAACCCCCTTAGCACGAACCTTCGCCTTCGTCATCATCACTCTCTACAGCGTTTGGAGCTTCTTCATTCCCCACCGATCCACTAAAAAAGGAAGAAGAATGAGTTAGTACCGACCAAATTAACATTTATTGAGTCCAATTAACAAATACAAAATCTCTGATATAATACCTTGCTACATTTTTTGGGCAATTCCGTGAATCATGGCCTACGACACGAAGACATGTCCTGCAAAGTCTTGGCCTCTTCGTTTTTTGACCTTCTCTTACCGACTTCAACCGTTTCCCTTTAGGTCTCCCCTTTGTGGTGCACTGTACAGGGTCACCTACATGTGCATGTGCATGTGCTTGTCCACCACTCTCAGGTTGTGCTCTACCTTCGTGTGGTGTGCTGTTCACTAACTCAATCTTAGCAAAGCCTTCAATTCCCTTCAGCATGTGGTCGAGCATGTACTTGTATCCTCGCTCTGAAGAACAACCAAGATCGACCAAATGTCTTGAGTGCATACTCAGTTCACAATAACGCGAAGCAAAATTGTCGCCCATATTATTGGGAACTGGTATACTGCTTCTCCTCATTTGATCCCTGGTCCATCGCCTACAAATATATTGTTCGGGTAGTGCGGTGTGATCTGTGAACCGAATAACTGCAAGTAGATGTTTGCAGGGAATGCCTACGAAGTAGTACATGGAACAAGGGCATTTAGCAATTTTAGTGATTTTACAATAAGAAATCACCCTCCCCGGTTCTGAATTTCCACAAACTGTTACAGAATAAGCTGCACTATCCGGTGTATCCATACTCGCAATTAAACTCACATTAAGTAATAAGCTTTTGACAACTTCTTGTTGAAATTTGTAGAAAATCTTCAAAGTGTATGTCCCTGCCATTTGTGACTCCAATGCCCACTCGGTCTTCAATTTTGGCCGCTCCTCGCGATTATGATGTGTTTCTTTAAGTTCATCGTGTCTTTGTTTTACTAAGAGTCGGTCAAAGATGATGGCAAATTCATGTAGTGAGTACTTTTTATGAGTATGGTGCTTCAAGGATGAATGTAGCGATTCGCTACGTTGGGTACTCAACATGCCCCCCCAAAATGAGTCTCTTGCGTACACAGGGGCCCATTTTTTGCGGATCTCAAATTTTTCCTTCAACCATTTGTTATTTTCTAGTTTGTACTGAGAGATCAAATTTTTTCACTTCTGTTCAAATTCTGTTTTAAATTCCGCCGTATAAATGATAGTCTTCAAAGCATCCCTGAACTCATCAACGTTATTCGACATTCGAACTTCATGCAGTAGCTTATCCAAAATATGCCAAATGCAATATCTATGTGACGTGATTGGGAAAACTTTGGAAATTGCAGAAGTTATCCCGCATTCCTCATCTGTCTTGATGTTGATCAGATCACATGGCATTGCAGCACGCCACTTTTGAAAGAACCACTCAAATGAGGATGTCGTCTCATTGGGGATGAACCCACAACCTAGGAATATTGATTGCCAATGATGGTTGAATCCAACAAATGGTACGAACAACATCCCGTATCGGTTTGTGTTGTAAGTAGCGTCAAAGCAGAGAACATCCGCAAATACTTTGTAATTATTTCTAGCGATACCGTCCACCCAGACACAATGTGTCAATCGCCCTTCGGGGTCACATTGGTAATCAAAATAGAATAAGGGATCGGTCGCCTTTTTGGATTCAAAAAACTCAAGTAGCATTTGTCTGTCATATCCTTTTAAACCCTCCATCTCGTCTCTCCTGAGATTTCTTACATCGGTTTCGGTGAATCCAATTTTCTCATTACCTCCACTTGCACCTTCAAACAATAGCATTTGTTTGCATACGGGACATTAGCTTCGGTAAGTTGACCAATTATATTTTTATCTGTCTTAGTCAATTCACGGTTCGAGGTAGCAAGTGACGTCTACCGGGTGAAGTAAATTCGTGATTGTGTGCTTCATTTAATGAATAAAGAATCCACGAATTACTTTGTGAATTACTATGTGGGTTTAGTTTGACACGGACGAACGCTTTGCAACCCGTTCTAGAAGTTGTACCTCGTCTAGTTTCATTATGGCTATTCGGTGACTCCCCGGCTTTATTACAAACGTATGATTTATCCACTACATCGTTTCCCTTATATTTATTTCCACCCTTACACATAGAGAATCCCGCACATTTGCAATATGATGAATAAAATTTTTCCGCATCCTCAAGGGTGGGAAATGTCATACCAATCTTCGGTTTTAGGTGCTCGTCAACATGAGAAAGATACTCGCCAAGTTGTTGTGCACTAACAAATTTATCCCCGGCAACAGAACTTCCTTCGAAACTGTCCATACCTAAGAAACCGTAAAAAGGAGAATAGTTAGGGGTACTAAACCATTGTATTTGGTGTTTTTATAAGTGCGCAAGCCACCACAACTTGAAAAAGAGAAAAGTTTCGTATTTTTTGGAGGTGGTTTGAAGTGTTTTATAATCGGCCCGCAGTTAGAAAATTCTAATTCTAAAACTTATAATGCGAGGAAATGAAGCAAAACCGCACAAACGGCATCCAAAAATTATAAGACTTTCCGTCTAGGTGGAATTCACGTAGGGCAAGCCACCCGAACTTATAGAAGAGAGTTTCGACTCACGGTTTGCGAGATACAACCGTATACCACTTTATAATAGTTTTTTTCAACCGAAAGCGATACGCGGCCGTATTTCTCGAATCGTGAGTTGAAACTCACTTCTACAAGTTCGGGTGGCTTCTCATAGGGGACACCAACCTAATCGCAAAGTTTAGTATTTTTTGGAGGTCGTTTGAAGGGTTTTCTAATCTACCCGCACTTAGAAAATTCTAAGTCTAAAACTTGTAGTGCGAGGAAGTTGAGAAAACCGCGCAAACGGCACCCGAAAATTATAAATCTTTCCGACTAGGTCGGATTCACATAGGGAAAGCCACCCGAACTTGTAGAAGCAAGTTTCGACTCACGGTTCGTGAGATACGGCCGTGTACCGGCTTTAGTTGTTTTTTTCCAACCAAAACCGATACGCGGCCGTATCTCTCGGACCGTGAGTTGAAATTCACTTCTACAACTTCGGGTCACTTCTCGTAGGTGACACCAACCAAATCGCAAAGTTTCGTATTTTTTGGAGGTCGTTTGAAGGGTTTTCTAACCTACCCGCACTTAGAAAATTCTAAGTCTAAAACTTATAATGCGAGGAAGTTGAGAAAACTGCACAAACGGCATCCAAAAATTTTAAAACTTTCCGAGTTGGTCGGGTTCACGTAGGGCAAGCCACCCGAACTTGTAGAAGCGAGTTTCGACTCACGGTTTGCGAGATACGACCGTATACCGCTTTATAATAGTTTTTTTCAACCGAAAGCGATACGCGACCGTATCTCTCGAACCGTGAGTCGAAACTCACTTCCACAAGTTCGGGTGGCTTCTCCTTGGGGACACCAACCAGCCCGCAAAGTTTGGTATTTTTTGGAGGTCGTTTGAAGGGTTTTCTAATCTACCCGCACTTAGAAAATTCTAAGGCTAAAACTTGTAATGCGAGGAAGTTGAGAAAACCGCGCAAACGGCATCTGAAAATTATAAAACTTTCCGACTTGGTCCGATTCACGTAGGGTAAGCCACCCGAACTTGTAGAAACGAGTTTCGAGTCACGGTTTGCGATTTACGGCCGTCTACCGCTTTACTCGATTTTTTCCCAACCGTAAGCGATACGCGGCCGTATCTCTCGAACCGTGGGTCGAAACTCACTTCTAAAAGTTGGTTTGGCTTCTCGTAGGTGACACCAACCAACTCGCACGGTTTCGTATTTTTTGGAGGTCGTTTGAAGGGTTTTCTAATCTAATCTAACCATACTTACAAAATTCTAAGTCTAAAACTTGTAATGCGAGGAAGTTGAGGAAAACCGCACAAACAGCATCCGAAAATTTTAAAACTTTCCGACTTGGTCGAATTCACGTAGGACAAGCCACCCGAACTTGTAGAAGCGAGTTTCGAGTCACGGTTTGTGATATACGGCCGTGCACCGCTATACTTGGTTTTTTCCAACCGAAAGCGATAAACGGCCGTATCTCTCGAACCGTGAGTCGAAACTCGCTTGTACAAGTTGGTGTGGCTTGTACTACGTGAGACGAACCTACTCGGAAAGTTTCGTATTTTTTTACGGTCGTTCGCAGGGTTTTCAACCATAACCGCACTGATAAGTTTCTAACTAATTTCGTATATACAATTCTAATTCTACAAGTTACTAATGCAAGCAACATAACTCGGCAATTGAATGTACTTGAGGTCAACCCGATTCTACATCTAAAATCTACTAACGCATTTAAATTTTTTCCCAATTTCTAAATAAATTACTACACACAAATTCAAAAAAAAAAATACAAATGTAGATTATTGGGTTAAAGAAATAGTGTATACCTTACGGGATAGGTCGAAATCAAGCCAAGCAATCGGTTTTGGAAGAGAACTAGGGTTCCGATTTCGTACCGAAGAGGGGAAGAGAAGCTAGGGTTTCGATCGTCGGAGTTCGAGGGTTTCGATCTTCGGAGTTGGGAGAGAAGAGGGAGAGCGGACGTTTCGATCGTCGGAGCTAGGATTTTTTTTTCGTCGTTGGGTTTGGGTTCGTCAAAGAAAGAAGAAGAGCGTGGAAGAAGACGAACTGTATGTCAACAAAAATGAAAAAAGATAGCCTTAACCCGTTCTTGGGAAGGGCGGGTTAAGGCTATTTTTTTTAATAAAATTTTGCCTTAACCCGTTCTTCCCAACGACGGGTTAAGGCAAGATCTGATCAAAAAAAATCTGGACCGTTAGATCAAAGAGCCAACGGTCCAGATCGAAGTTCACACGGGTCCGTGCGAACCGACCCGTTCCGGCCCGTTTGCAACCGAAGATCACTCTATATAAGCAATGCTCCATTGCAAATCACTGAACCGTTGATCGAAACAACGACTTCAGTAATTTTGAACCTAAGCCGTTGTTCGGAACAGCGACTTAGGTTATATTCGGAACAATGGCATAAGCCATAACAATGGCATAAGCCATTGTTTTGGAACAACGACTTAGATTTATAACTAAAACCGTTGTTTCCAACAACGGCTTTAGTAGTTTGTATAACCGTTTCCACGGACCCATTTGCAATGGAACATTTGCGCTCTCTCTCTCTCTCTCTCTCTCTCTCTCTCTCTCTCTCTCTCTATATATATATATATATATATATATATATATATATATATATATATATATAATAAAACACAAAGAAAGCTATCAAGTGGCTCTCCTTCAATTCCCCCAAAAATCAAAGGTCCAGATCTAACCTCACAAAACATATTTTTCCCACCAAAAGTTTTCCCCCAACACTCAAATTCAAATCCACAATCTAAAACAACTCCTATATTTATTTAATTATTTTTTTCTTTCTCTCTCCCTCCCTCCCTCTTCTATTCAAAAAATTAAGAAAATAAAAATTTTAAAACTTTTAAAAAATTTAAAAATTTAAAAACTAAAAAATTTAAAAATTTAAAAATTTAAAAACTTTAAAAATAATTCAAAAAAAATCAAAAAAATCATATAATATGTTTTTTGTTGGACCCCCAAAAGTTTCTCATATAATATGTTTGCTACTGCAATTAATTTGCTGGACCTCCAAAATTATTTTATATGATCAAACAAAATGCACCGTTCTGGAAACGTGTCGTAGGCATGTGTCAATGGGCAAACCTAGTATATATATATGCAGCTCTCGTTTGCTTTTTATTTTTTGCCATTTTGCCAAATTAGCAAATGACCAATGAACAAATTTATTGTGCCATTTTAAATGATGTTTAAATGAATGGTTAAAACTGAGATGTTCAAATTAATGGTTGAGATCGCATATGAACATATTTATTGTGGCTTATATACACACACACACAGACACATAATACAAAATAAAAGAGAATCTCCAATCGTTTGCTATTTTGGCAAAATGGCAAAAAAAATAGCAAACGAGAGCTGCAATCGTTTTCTATTTTGCCAAATTTTAGCAAACGAGGAACGGTAGCGTGCCAAATTTGAGAAATGAACTTGGCAATTGTCAAATATAGCAGAAGGAACATCTTTTTTTTTTATAAACACGTCGGACGAAACAACATGTTTTGTCCAATAACTTTTTTAATTTTTTTTTTTTACTATTTTAACGATCGGACAGAACAACATGTTCCGTCCTAATTAAAAAAAATTTTAAATTGTCGGACGGTACATGTTGTACCATCCAATAAGAAAAAAAACCAAAGAAGTGGTCGGACGGAACAACATGTTTTGTCCTTCTATTTCTTTGGATTGGAAAATTTAATCCAAGTCCATGTTTCCTCCAATTTTTTCATCAATTGCCAAGCCCAAGTTAGAAACAAATTACTTCAAAATACATTTTCTCAAATATTTTTTTAAAGTTATTTTAATTGGTGGGACGGAATCTCTAAAGAGCGCGAGGAAATTCTTCCTCCCCTACTTCTCACCTTAATCATTATCATTAAATGCTAATATGAATTAACGGTTGCTTATTATCAAATGCTAATATGAATTAACTGCTGGGATTAAGATATGACAATTAATCATGTCAGATCTATGGTTTAGATGATGTTTAAATAAATGGTTAAGACCGAGATGTCGAAATTGATGGTTGAGATCGCCTATGGACTGACTTATTGTGGGATTTATAATAAATATTTATATATATAATAAAAAATATAATTGTCAATATTAGGGTTCGAACTTGCGCTGCAAAGTCCAACATATTTCAATTATATCTCCTTAACCACTTGGACAAATTGACTTTTGTGCTAAAATTACAATAAAATCTCTATTAATTACACCTGATTACCCTGGATGTCATGCGGGTAGGGATGGAAAACGGGCCGGGTCGGCCCACAAACCGCCCGCGACCCGCCCGCCTAACCGGGCCCGTGATTGACCGGTTCGGGTTCGGGTCGAACCCATTAATGTTAACGGGTCAACCCGGGTCCTCAAAATTGCAAATTCAACCCGTTGAACCCGGCCCGATAACCCGGATGAACAGTCCCCGACCCGCCCGCGAACCCGCGAGTCGACCCACTGGTTGCGACTCGCACGGGTCAAACGTTCGACCCGCGGGTCCAACGGGCCGCAACCCCCTAACCGAGAGCTCAACGGCTCTTTTAGCTGTTATTTTTTGTTTTTTTGGTTTTTTTTGTTTTTTTCCCTATAAATACCCCTAAAACCCATGCTAAAAATTCACACCTTACTCTCTTACTCTCTCTACTATTATTACTCAATTCATTTCAATTTTTGTGAACAATTGAACAAACAAGGTAGCAAGACATATACACGATCAAACGACAAATTCCGATCATATCGAACTCAAAATTCAACTACGTCTTCAAGTCTTCAACTCTCCTCCAAGTGATCAAGTCTTCAACTCTCCTCCAAGCTCTCTTCAAGTCTTCAATTCTGAACTTCTACTTCTACCTCTATTCTTATTTTTACGGGTTTTTTTATATACGAGTATCCACGATGAACGGTATCAAAATTTCATATCCCTCTTCTTCTATTTTTATTTTTTTTGTAGTTATAATTTTTTGTATCATATTTGTTTGTTGGTTTTTTTATCTTCTCTCTCACAACCCTCTTGTTTTCTAGATTTTTTTTGTAACTTATCGCGCCTACATTGTGTTTAATTTTTTTAAATACACTACTACATATCAACTTGTCTAGATCACGCGACAGCGGTCGTAGCCAAAGTGGACAAGATTCCACCGGCACTTTCCGCAGGCCTCCAATTGTCCCACAAAATGACCCCGCAGAAGACTACCCTAATCCTCTTCTCCAATAATGGGGTACACACGATGAGTTTGTAGGAGACATAGAATTAGAAGAAGAACCACAACAAGAAGCCACCGAAACAACACAACCGGCTAGTAGTACGAAAACTAGAGGAGAAAGTAGTGATTGGCACAAATTTTATGATTATATTTCGGACGAAAATGTATCGGGTGTAGGTTTAAAAGTTTGTAAAATATGTTCGAAGCCATACAAATGGAAGAGGGGTAAGGGCACGGGTACAATTAGGTGACACATCCAAAATGTGCATAAAGAACTTCTTGTTGACCTGCCTGGCCAACCAAAAATTCACCCTAGGACCGGTCTAATTGATAGCCACCCTTATGATCCCGAACTTGTTCGTTGGGAAATGGCCCGATTAGCAATCAAGGAAGAGTTACCATTTTCCTATTCCGAGAGTAGGGACTTGGAAAATTTTAATCAAACCGCCTTAAACCCTAATTTTAGAAGAATCTCTAGGATACTTGCAAATCGGATTGTTTTAAAATGTACAATGAAATGAGAGAAGCTTTGATTGCAATTTTATAGAGTTTAACTTGTAGAGTTAGTTTAACTTCCGATTGTTGGACGGGTTGCAACAATATTCCAATGATGGGAATAACCTTTCATTGGAACGATAGTGATTGGATTCTTCAAAAAAGAATCATATCATTTGTCGCGTTGCCTTATCCCCATAGTGGCAATGAAATTGCAAACCGTATTATAGAAATTTGTGATGTTTTTCATATTCGCGATAAAATTATGTGTATAAGTTTTGATAATGCATCTAAAAACAATGCATCATTTAGTATTTTAAAAACCGCATTAAACCCTCCATCTGACAATATTTTTCATGTTAGATGTGCATATCATATTTTAAATTTATGTGTTCAAGATATATTAAAAATAGCCGAACCATATATAGTTAAAATTATAAATTGTGTACATTTTATTGCATTAAGTGACACCATATTTCTAGAATGGAAAGCTTGGTGTAGGCTTAAAAATGTACCTTTTAGAAAATTTCCAAAGGATGTTAAACACCGATGGAACTTTACTTTTGATTTGCTACATGTTGTTACTTAATATAAAGAATGTGTAAATGATTTTTGTATTGCAAAAAATATGCACAATTTTGAAATGACTCCCGTCGATTGGTATTATGCCGAATCTTTGTTGAAATTTTTTTTTTTTTGATGTTAACGGATAGAGTCAAACGACTCCAGCCAGATCAAAAATATATAGATCAATAAGGTTACAGTACAAAACAGACATGGAGGGTTTTACAAGAAGTAAAACAAAAGCATACCAAGAACGCAAACAGGGGAAGATAAATACAATAATAATGCAGAAGACAGAACAAGACAAAGAAGCAATTAAACGGAGAATCGATGAAGCTGATGGCACGGGCAGGGGACGCAAACACCAACAAGTCTGGAACAAAGCCTGGCTACAAACTTGGTCTACCCGGACGCCGCAAGCAGTCGTCGAGGGATCCAGAAGCAGCGGGAAAAATGAAGAGCAGGCCATTGACGAAGGGCGTGGGGGAGTTGCACATCCCGAAAATGAACATCACGTTGCCATGCCGGCTCAGGAAGCGAGCGGCAACAATCAGGAGCAAGCAAACACAGTAAATCAAATAACCAACCGGGATTCATGCCTCAATACTGCTATCCTCAAAACAAAACAGCTCTCTTCAAGAAGCTAAAACTTAGATATAATTGTTAAGTCACACAGCTCAAAAACTAAAAGAGACATTAGTAGTTAACAAACTACAGCAGAACAGGATAGAGTATGAAATAAAAAAAGCAAATAGGCTTCAGCAACAATGCAGAAAATGGAAGAGGATGAACACAGAAAAGCATCATACTAATATAATCCGAGAAGATTACAAGTCCAGGAGTTAGAAACGTTAAGATAAACATCTTCACGCTCACCCACCTAACTTGAATCCACAGTCGAAAATCAAGCACCACCCACAAGTCACAGGAGCCCTTAGAAACATATAAGAGATCAATAGAGCTAAACAGGCATAGGATGCCTTTACAAACAAGAGAAGGTACCAACTGAAAGTAAGAAACTTAGATGAAAGGCTGTTCTGACCACTAGAAGCTTCAATCAAAAGCAGAAAACCCGATCATGGTCGAGACAAACTGATCAAAAGGAAGCCATAATAACGAGGTCACTGGGCAAAAGAACAAAAGAAACTAAGACCAAACTGGGAGGTCTAGGCAGGAGCTGCATCATCATCCTGCAGAAAAACCGAATAGAAACAATAATAAAGAGTCAGCCAGAGGGCTAAGTAAACACAGAATAAATAGGGAGCAGCAAAGAGCATAATAAAATCTGAACAACATCATAAAAAAAGCTAAGGAACTAGAAAGAGAAATTCAAAATGCATTAAGACTAGTAAGCACAATGAGGGATTCGTCGAGACGGTAAGAGCAAAGGCTGTTACGAGACTCATCTTTAGTCTGAGAACTCCAAAATTTAAACAGAAAAATAAGGTCCTCCATCAGGGAAGCAATAGGGGATGCTTTATGCGAGAAAATACGACGATTTCTTTCCATCCAGGTAATCCAGATGATGATATGAACTGAAAGGAACCAGCTCTTGTAATAATTGGGAAGGCATGGGGGGGATATCCAGCATGAAAGAAGGTTGAGAGGAATAACCGGATTGCCCCAAGCGAGAGACACTAACTTCCAAAGCGGACGAATGAAAAAGCATTCCACAACAAGGTGATCGATGTTTTCCGAGGCTACCGAAAAAAAGGGCAGTTCTGCCCCCACGCCAGATTTCTTTTGTTAAGAACCTGGATCGTGAGAAGCTTATTGTTGATGGCCAGCCACGAATTAATTTTAACCTTGAGGGGAACGCAGGAATTCCAGATGAAATCGGTAGCCGGGGAAGTAATACCTCGGAAATTGAGAAATTTGTAGAAAGATTTAACCGAAAAATTGCCAGAGGCATTCCATCGCCAGGCTATATCCTCCGAGTGTTGCCACTCGAAGTCATTGAGAGATTCCATCAAATGTTGCAGATTTAAGAGGAGAAGGGGAGTTAATTGGGAAATAAAGGGGATATTCCAAACTCTAGTGGAGTTGACCCAAATCATAGAATCCTCGACAGACGCCTATGGGAAAGAGGCCAGTCTGAAGAGGGCGGGATAAGCGGAAGCCAGGGTTATATTGCCCAACCAAAGGTCGGTCCAAAACCTGGTTCTCGACCCGTCAGCACAAAGTCTAAAAATGCTAGACCGGAAGACCTGGGAGACTTTCCATACGCCTTTCCAAAACGGGGAGGCTAGACGATGGATGGAGGGGCGGAACTCCCACCACGGTGATGAAGCAAAATAATATTGCTTGATGCACTGAACCCAAGAAAGCTGGGGGAACTTGTGGAATCTCCACAGCCATTTACCCAGGAGGGCCAGGTTCTGATCTTTAAGATTCAAAACACCTAGACCACCGCTCACTTTGGAGGAGCAGATGATCTTCCAGTTGCACAGGTGCGAACCTGGCTTATAAAGTGCATTACCTGACCAAAAGAAATTGCTACGGATCTGGTCTATTCTTTTGATGACCCACGAGGGGAAGAGATAGAAGGACATCATGTAGAGAGGTATAGCTGAGAGAACCGAGTTGAGAAGAATTAATCTACCTCCACGTGAAAGAAACTTACCAGTCCAGACGTTCAGCCTGGATTCAATTTTGTCAATGATGGGGAACTAATCCGATCTGTGGAGGTTACCCCATCTAAGGGGAATTCCAAGATACGAAATAGGGAAAGAAGCTATACGACAGTTGAAAAACTGAGAGATCTCGAGGTGGCGATGATCATCCCCCCCCAGCCAGTAAACTGAAGACTTGTTGAAATTAATGGCTAGTCCGGAGGCTTGCTCGAAACAATACAGCAGAAGCTTAAGGTTGCGCAACGAGGAGCGCTCCGGTTTGGAGAAAATAATAGTATCGTCCGCGTACTGCAAGTTTAGAATACCATCAAAATGATGGGAGCCACCAATGCCCTCAATGGCGTGGACAGAACGAGCGTTGCGAAGCAACCTGCTGAAGACATCTGCTACCAGAGCGAAGAGAAGAGACGAAATGGGATCTCCCTGGCGGAGACCGCGCCTGATCTTAAATTTGTGACCTTCAGAACCATTGATAAGAATAGAAGAGGACCCTGCGGCCAAACTGGATTTGATCCAACCAATCCATTTTGGACCGAAACCCCGATGCAACATAATGTCGAAGAGAAAATCCCAGTTAACATTATCATAAGCTTTTTGGAAATCAAGTTTAAGGAGTATGCCTTCTAATTTACGATGGTGACAGAGAGAGATCATCTCTTGAGCAGCAGCTACGCTGTCAAGAATAAAGCGATCTTTGATAAAGCCCGATTGGGCCGGGTCAATAAGAGGAGAAATCACAGCGCTAAGCCGGGCTGCGAGAACTTTCATGATAATTTTGAAAGAAGTATTGATAAGACTAATAGGTCTGAAGTCGGAAACTGAGTTGGCTCCTGCCAACTTAGGGATAAGAACAATGTGGGCGTAATTGATGCGGTCGAAGGAAAAAGATTCCTTATGCAGATCTTGGAAGAGGGCAAAGAGATCATCTTTCAGCCAAGCCCAGAATTTTTGGAAAAAAAAGGCCGGAAAGCCGTCCAGTCCAGGCGCTGACTCACTTTTTAAGGCGAAGACAGCGGACTTAATTTCATCTAAGGAGAAAGGAGACTCTAACGAGGAAAGATCTATGGATGGGGGACCATAGAGTTGCTGCCAATCCAGCGATATCAAACGGGGCTTAGAGGAGCCAATAAGATTTTTGTAGAAGGAAAGGAAAGCCTTATGAATATCGGGATCAGAGCGAAGCTCCGTGCCTTGATCAAGAATCGAAGAGATGTGGTTACAACGCCTGCGATGCGAAGCAAAATGATGAAAGAAGGCGGTGTTACCGTCTCCTTCTTTCAGCCAATGCACTCTGGACCTTTGAGCCCATTTCGAGTGATCTTGAAGAAGGATATCCGCGTATTCACGTTTGCAGTCAAGTCGCTCTTGAAGAGCAGGGAGAGATAGCGGAGCTTGCTCTTCCATAAGATCAAGAGCCTGAATGGAATTAAGAAGGAAATCTTTGAGAAAGTTGGTGTTAGCTTGACGTTCGCGACGCCAAATCTTGCAACCAAATTTGATGGCATGAAGCTTAAGAAGTAGGTTTCCGAGACCCCTAGATCCAGAAACGGAAGCGAGGCATTCCTCGACTAGCTTAACAAAAAGCTGATCTTGGAGCAAAAATTTTTCAAAGCGAAATTGGTGGTGATGGGGGAAGTGAAAATCGGAGAAAAGTCCGATGGGAACGTGGTCCGAAGAAGGATTGGGGAGGGCTTTCGCATAAGAGTTGTGAAATTTAGAGAACCAGGAGTGCGTAACAAGAAACCTATCTAGTTTGGCTAGAGAGGGGATAAGGCGTTGGTTAGACCAAGTAAAGTTCCTGCCAGAAATAGGGATCTCCGATAATTGAAGATTCCGAATACAATCGTTAAATATATACGATTGGGAATCCGAGGTCACTGCACTCGACCTTTCCGAGGCGAAACGAGTAATATTGAAGTCACCACAGAAGAAACCGAGACCTTGAACAAACTGATGGAGAGAGGAGAATTCTTGCCAGAAGAGAGGGCGCCGATTATGGGTCGATGGCCCATAAACAGAAATAATGGTTAAGACACAATCGAGGAGGTGCCAGTGCAATTGAACGATCAGAAAGAAATTAAGGCGATGGATGGAAATTAAGGAGAAAACCGATTCTTTGAAGCCCAGGAGGATCCCACCTCTAGAGCCAATGGCATTAAGAGAAATCCATTTCGAGATGGAAGAGCCTCCCAGAGACCTGAAGAGGTGGGGAGTGGGAGATTCAATTTTAGATTCCTGAATAGAAATAATGTCACAGTGAGACAAGGCAATAAGATCATAAATGGCCCTTTTTTTGGCGGGACAGTTAAGTCCCCGAATATTCCAGGATATACTAATCATGGAAACGAAGGTGCTCCTGGACGCGAGAACGTTCTAGCGATCTAATAAGTGAGAGGGGAAAAACCGAATTGGAAGAGAGCGAAAAGCCTAGAGATTGGGAGAGTGATAACATATCTGCATCAGATAGGTCATCGAATTGAAGATGGTAAATAGAACCTAAAGGAGGGGAGGAGGATTTGGGTGTTACCGGAATAACGGCCAAAGGGTTAGACGAACGCTTCGTCTTAAGACGGGCACTAGATCGTATCAAGCGTAATTGGCTTGGAGACGATACAGGGGATCTAGGATCAGGAGAGAGCAAGGTCTCTGCAATGGGGGGAGACTGCGGGACCGAAACCTCCATAAGCAATGGAGGGATAGGGTTCCGAAGGGGGAGGAGGGGGGAAGAAACAGGCGAAGCTAATGAAAAATAATCGCTGCCTACCGGAAGTAGACAGGTCGATTGAGCAAAGCTCGAGAACAAGCTGAAATAGCGAGCGTCGATGGCTAGCTTAATGAGAGAGGGGGAAAGGGGAAAGATAGAACAAAAAATTTTACAAGGGCTACTAGATGCCTTGTCAAAAGAAAGGAAATTAATACCAAGCTTAATAAGCGAATGATAAGCAAACACAGCAGAATGAAAGAAAAAACTGTAATCAAAAGAAGAAGAAGAGAGTTGGACCTGTTTCGCAGACTGAGCGAGCTCGAGAGCCGCAACCTCTTCGCCTAGAAGGTCGTCTTTAGCTGTCCAGTCTAGAACCTTGGACGGAAGGGAAGCTTTAAGAGACAACGAAGCAGTGGAGGGGCGAGAGGAGCTGGCCGTTGGGAAGTGAGCCGAACGCTGGAACTGATCCCAATCAGAGGCGAAGGTTGGGTTAACATCCCAAGTAGACCAGCCTTTCGGTGGAATTGTAGGAGAGGAAGGGACTTGAGAGGCAATTGTATGAGCTGGAGCCTGAGTAGGAGGAGTAGTCGAAGATGGAGGGGAGGGCTTCGCAAGAGCTTGTGAGGATCGATCAGGGTTGATCCAAACAAGGTTGGAAGACTTGGCAGGAGAGATCTTTGGGGGAGCAGTAGAAATCGCTGACTGACGATGGAGAGAGAGAGACCTCTTAACCGAAGGAAAAGCAGTAGACTTCCCAGACGGGGGAAGGGGCTTCGGACCAGAAGATGAGCCAGGGTGAAATTCAGGGGGTGGAAGTAGGACAAATCCCGGCTTAGAAGACTCCGGAGTGGAAGGGGAGGAGTGATACTGAACTGAGACATCGAACGACGATATACCATCGTTAAGGCAATAAGCTTCGATACGCTCTTTAGAGTAGGGGCACCGAAAAAGAGCCTCAACTTGGATACTACCCGATGCCAGACGAGCGCAAGAGGCAATACTGATGATCTCTCCGATACATTTAGAGAACGATGCAACCAGTCTAATAGAGTCGCAGAAAGGTGGAAGCCCAACTAAAGTCACCTTTGTGGGAGTGGGATCCAGTGCCTTGGCAGCGGAGGAGAAAGAGACCCATTTGCGGATAGTTAATGAAATGGAGCCGATGGCGAGCGATTGATTGGCGCAAAGCTCGTCGAGAATCTTAGAAGAAGGGCATTGAATAACCGCGTCTCCATTAGTACACGAGTAAAGGACCCAATCCCATTCTCTGACATTACAGCTATTGCAGAGGTACGCATTGAGAGTGTAGAATGGGATAGACCCGCCAGAGAAAGAGATGGCCCCGAAATTTTGATAGATTTTAAGACGATCAGAAAGCTCAGTATCAGGTAAGAATACCTGAGTCACTAGAGGCTTAACTGGAGGGGATGTAACTGTAGGAGCCGAGAGCTTAAGAGAAACTTGATCTGAAGAGGGAGGGAGACGCGCGCTAGCAGCAGGCGTGGGGAGAAGAGGAGAACGGGTGGTAGCTTTCTGCTTCTTCGATTTGGAAGGCATATCAGCTAATTTCTTTTGGAGTGCCGGAAAATCGAGGGCTACTAAAACTGAATCCGCGATAGGAACGCCCACAGAAAGACCTAAGAGTTTCTGGAGGGAGAAACATCTATGACGGGCGTGGCCGTCTTTGAGACAGAATAAGCATTTCATTTTAGCAAGACAGGAAAATTTCAGATGACCTGGTTGAAGGCACCGGAAACAGTAAGAGAGCGAGCGGTGAGAAGAGGAAGTGGAACAAGATGAAGAAGAGATGGTGGAACGAGAGAGAGAGCGGGAACTTATAGAGGAAGAAGTGTCTGGAAGGGGGGTACGGAAAGAAGAAATGGGCTTAGAGCCAGAGCTACTCAATCCCGAAACTGGATTGTGGCAAAAAACTTTTTTTTGTCTATTTTTTTTAACTACTTCGACCCAAGAATAATCCATGGGCTAAAATAAAGGCCCACAGCCCAAACGCAAAGCAACAAGCTGAGGAAACCCAACAGCAATAATGATGGAAACAGGTCCAAATGTGCCCTCGTTCCTAAGATGGAACGAAGGAAAAATGGAGAGAAAGAGTGAGGAAGGAGATGAGAAAGAAATGAAGAGAAATGGATCTAAGGGGGAAAATGAGCACGGGCTAGCAAACTGATGAGATAACACAAAATCCGCTCAGCGGAGAATCGCCAAAAGGACCCAAAAAAAACTCAACAAAACACAGAGTAACAAAAATACAAGCGAGAGTAACAAAAATACAAGGGGCATGGAGGGGAGAAGACTTACAGTGCTTGGCAGTGGAAGAGAATGAAGAGGAACCTGGAAATTCGGAGACCAGACTGACGATGCGCTCTGAATGACGGGGCGCTCTGAAAGGGGAAGCAGTAGCAGAAGGGGGCAAAGCCCGAACCGACTCCAACACGAAAGAGACTGAGAATCCCGGGATGAAGACGAGGAGGCAGGCCCAGGGGGGAGGGGACGGAGGGAAACACCACGCAAGAAGACGAGACGACGAGATCTGACCCGGAGGGGCCACTCGAACGCAGGGAAAGACGGCGGGAGGGGAGGGAGGGGGGAGGGATGGTGGAGGAAGAGGGACCAAACGGAGAGAAAAGAAAAGGGTCTGGCGAGGGCGCAAGGGGCACCAACTTTAATGAAGGACGAAGGGCGAAAACGCCGCCGGCACGGCGGATCTGGGAGGGGAATCAGAGAGAGAGAGAGGAGAGGGAGAAATCGCTTAGAGAGAGACGTTGTTGACCAAATCGCTTAGAGAGAGACCTCCGTACGGGTGATATTGAATCTTTGTTGAAATTTTTAGAACTTTTTAAAACCGCAACTTTCAAGTTTTTAAAATCTTATGAATCTACTTCTAGTAGCATTTTTATTTCAATAGTTACTATGATGCAAACTTTTTAAAAAATGATCGATGATGCTTTCGTTGGTGATATTGTAAAACCTGCATACACAAAATTTTTGAAGTATTTTAATCCTCCTCCTATATTGTATTGTGTTGCTACTGTGATGGTTCCTCGTATCAAATTAAAAGGTACGAAGAGTTTAATTGAAATGTTTTTTAATTTACTTGGGGATGATGATAAAGAAATTGATTGCACTTCTTTTGTAGTTAAATTTGAATCGACCTTAAATAACTTGTATGATTATTATGATAGATGTTTTGCTTCTAGTAGTACAACTTTTTTAGTTAGTTCTTCTTCTGCTACTTCTAAAGGTAAGGGTAAGAGTAAATTTGATGATAGAACATTCAATTTACTTGCACAAATTCAATAAAAAAAACCTAGGACTAATCGACCAAATGAATTACATTGGTATAACCAACAAGATTCTGAGTCTTTTAGTTCTTCACTAGATATTTTACAATGGTGGAAAGACCATGAACACACTTATAGTATTCTTAAATATAGGGCTAAAGATCTACTAACTCCTCCTGTCTCTACAGTTGCTTCTGAAAGTGCATTTTCTACAAGTGGCAGGGTTCTAACTGATTACAGGAATCACTTGAAGCCTCAATCGTTAGAGATGCTCGTCTGCACAGAAGACTGGCTGAAGGCTGAAGATATGACCCAAGGAAAAGCATTTGATATGTCCACAAGTGGGAGTAACTCGCTGGAAGAACAACAAAAACAACAACAACAACAATAACAACTAAAATGAAGAATTCAAGACCAGCAACAACAAGTCAACAACGACAAATTGAAGGCCATCAAATTGAAGACAATTCTAAATGGATAAGAAATTGTATTAAATTTTTGCATGTTATTTAAAATTAGGAAAACTGAAGTAAATTCTATATAAGAAATTTGTTATTGTATAAAAAAAATTTGTAGAAAATCTTTATTTCTTATTACAAATTGTGAAACTTGTATAAGTTGAAATCATATGAATAATATATCTTTTTTTGGCAATTTCACTCTTTCAATCATATTATTATTATTACAATTTTTTATCTTTATTATTAAAATTACATTTTTTTAAGTAAAAAAAAAGTTAACTCTAGCCGGGCCAACCTGCGACCCGACCCGACCCGACCCGACCCGGGTTGGACCCAAAAGGGTTCACGGGTTGGGCGGGTTGCGAATTGACGCCTTCGACCCGGCCTGGCCCGGCCCGTTTAACCCAATGACCCGACCCGAACCTGCCCAAGTTGGGTGCAAACCCGGACGGGTTCGACCCGACCCGGCCCGCCAGACCCATTTGCCAACCCTAGATGTAGGCCTCCCAATTAGTGTGCCCTTTGTGCGACTGCACATGTTGCACAGGCCCAGGGCCGGCCCTACTAAGGCTATAATTTAGATATAATAGTTTGCACCAAAGAAAAATCTTGCAACTCAAAAAAAAGATAAAAGCTATAATCAGTTGCATAAGCTTGGTGATTTGTAGGGGTGAGCATATTTGGGTTTGGTTCAATAGTTTGGTTATAGGTACAATTTTTCTGGATAATGAAGAGTTTGGATTGGTTATGGGTTTGACAGTGATTAACAAAATTGAACCAATAACCAAATAAGAAAACCAAAAACCTATCACCAATCATTATGCTTATAATGGGAGAGTTGGAGTTGTCGTTTGTAAATCTACCAATTTACGTGCATTATCCTTGCCTGACTAATATAAAAGATATCTCAAGTTAGAGGCTAGACTATGTCAAAATTTTTACTTTAAAAAATATATATTTTTATTAAGACGTGCATCACGCGTGTAAATTACTAGTCTACTAAATATGAAAAAGATAACAAAATCACCTGTTGAATTTTTCCACTAGTTATTTAAGACTTGATAGAATATACTATTTGTGAACAACAAAATGACAATTTTTTTTCTATTATACTATACTTCTGATACATCTGCTGTGCATGTTAGGAAAATTGTAGCTTAGCAAGAGCAGGGTCAAGATGAACATGATCAAGCTGATGAGGGAAATGTGGATGCGGATGGAAAGCCAAGGCGGGAGAAGTCTACAAGAGTCAAGAAGAGACCTGGGTACTTGAAGGATTTTGTGTAAGTGTGATGTCGTCGGTTGTGAGATAGCGGTCAATTGTGTTAGTATCTGCGGTCGACTATGGAGATAGCAGTAACATCAGTATAATAAAGAATTGCACGTGTTGTGTGCGTACTAGTTTGGATGTAATTGTGGCGGGAAATGGAAAAGAGGGTGAGAACTAATTCTTGTATTGTAATGAGTAGAAATAATAGAGGATTGTAACAGACTTGGACAGATAATGAATGAAATTGATTCCTATTTTTGATCTAACCTTTCTCAATTCTCTTTCCACTATGTTCTTCCCCAAATTCCCTATTCTTATCCTAATTTTCTCAAATTCTTTCCTAAATCCTGCTAGCCCTGTAACATTGGTGCTTTCACTGATTTGGATTCGAAAATGGCTGATAATCCAAGAACCCGATCGAATTCAATTGCATCTTTGAAGGAGGCAATTTTAGGATTGAAAAAGGAAGCGCATCTTCAGAATCAGCAACTCCATGAGAAACAAAGAACCCTAGCAGAGTTGGCATATCGTTTTCAAGTGATGGAACCGAGGATGGATCAGCATTTTACTTATCCTCATGGGGCTATGGAACAAAACAACAATGTAAGGCAATCTACACCTAATCATAAGTTTTTTTTTTATCAAGAACCCTATATTAGATTTTCCAAGGTTTGTGGGGAAAATCCTATGGGGTGACTTTTTAAAGCGAATCAGTTCTTCCAGTATCATAAAACACTTGTTGAACAAAAAATTAGTATTGCGTCATTTCATATGGATAAGAGAGCATTAGCTTGGTTCCAACACAAATTCGACAATGGTGGATTTCAAAACTGGGAAGATTTAGTACAACAAATTGATGTGAGATTTGGGGTTTCGGCTTATATACATCATGCAGGGCTTTTATTCAAATTAACTCAGACAACATAATTGGCAATGTATCAAGATGAATTCAATGTGCTTGTTAATAAGACGAGGTCTATCCGATGCAACAATTCTGAGTTGTTACATCTCAATATTGAATCTTGAGATTAGAAGAGAGGTCCTAGCTCATAGACCATCTTATTTAGCCAGTGCTATTGGTTTAGCCAGGTTGTAGGATGAAAAATTCAAAGATCAGAGAAGCATGAATTGTAGAGGTGGGGGATACAGATCTCCGTGGCAACCACAACCTAGTACCTTACCCCCCTTGTTACCAACTCCTTCAAGACCTACAAATCAAACGTCGACTACTGGTGGTGCTATTGGGCAATCGAGTAAGTTACCTATATGCAGGATTACACATGCTGAGTGGGTAGCTAGAAAGAGAAAGATTTATGTTTTAATTGTGATGAATTGTTTGTCCCAGCCATAAGTGCAAGAGGCAGTTTTTCTTACTGGTGTATGATGATATTTGCTGAGAATGACAGTGTTTCGGTGGAAGAATATGAGGCAAATGCTGACAATCAAACTCAAGTGAGTGAAGCAATACTAGAGATATCATTCCAAGCATTATCAGGACAGTCTTCTTTAAGAACTTTGAAGGTGCAAGGTACTATAAGCAATATTAATGTGCAGCTCTTAATTGATGGTGGGAGTACCAATAATTTCATACATGAGAGATTAGTAAAATTTCTCAAATTTTCAATTTATCATTCTCCTCATTTTAATGTGCTAGTGGGTAATGGTGTAGTAATGAAATGTGAGAGAATTTGTTCAGCAGTGCAAATTGAATTGCATGGATATCCATTTACTATCGATTTCTATGTTCTTCCCTTGCATGGTACTGATGTGGTACTTGGTGTGCAATGGCTTAAACTATTAGGCCCATTCTTAACTGACTAAAATGAGATGACCATGCGTTTTAATTTCAATAATCAAAGGATATTACTACGAGGGGGTGTAGTAGAAAGTCCTGAGCAAATTGAGTTGCATAGTTTGTTCAGAGATGTGTCAACCAAGTCAGTCAGCCAATATTTTCATCTGGTACTTCAAGAAAGACAACAAAAGGAGGAGATAAATGAAGAGTTGCATCAACTCCTGAATCAATATTCATGTGTTTTTAAGGAACCAGAAGGTCTTTCGCCAAGCAGAGATTTTGATAACCCACTGCACTTGCTTCCTGGTCATCCACCACCAAATATAAAACCTTATAGGTGTCCTTACTTCCAAAAAGAAGAAATTGAGCTGCAGGTTACAAAAATGCTGAAAGAAGGGATTATACAACCAAGTAAAAGTCCTTTTTCATCCCCAGTCATGTTGTTTAAAAAGAAAGATGGCTCATGGAGGTTTTGTGTGGATTATAGAGCCTTAAATGCAATAACAATCAAAGATAACTTTCCCATTCCTATGGTAGGTGAGCTATTTGATGAGTTGTGTGGAGCAAGATATTTTTCAAAGCTGGATTTACGTGCAGGATATCATCAAATCAGACTTTCAAGCCACTGATGTTCATAAAACTGCTTTTAGAACTCATGAAGGCCATTTTGAGTTCCTAGTAATGCCATTTGGGCTTACTAATGCTCCTTCAACCTTTCAAGCTACAATGAATTGCATCTTTAAACCATACTTACGAAATTTTGTATTGGGGTTTTTTATGACATTTTGGTCAATATTGCAGATTGGTTGACTCATTTGAAGCATTTGGCAATGGTGCTGAGAGTGCTAAAGCAAAATTTCTTCTATGTGAAGATGTCCAAATGCGCTTTTGGCAAGACAGCAATTGAATATCTAGGCCATATTATTTCTACGAAGGGACTGCAAGTTGAAAATACAAAAATTCAGGTGACCAAAGAATGGCCTACGCCTAACTGTGTTAAACATGTTAGAGCCTTCCTTGGACTTACTGGCTACTATCGAAGGTTTGTGAAACATTATGCTTTTATAGCTAGTCCATTGACTGATCTATTGAAGAATGAGGCATTTGTGTGGACTGACAGTGCTGACATAGCCTTTGCAAAGCTAAATGAAGTGCTTCAAAAGACTCCAGTCCTAGCCTTGACTAATTTTTCAAAGGCTTTTTTGGTGGAGACAAATGCTTCAAGTATTGGCATTGGTGCAGTATTACAACAAGATGGGCATCCGGTAGCTTACTTCAGTAAGAAAATGACTATGAGAATGCAAGCATCATCAGCATATGTGTGGGAGATGTATGCGATCACTGAGGCCATCAAGAAGTGGCGGCAGTATCTTTTGGGAAGATAATTTACTATTTTCACCGATCATAAAACCCTTCATCATTTAGTGAACCAAGTTATCCAAACACCCGAGCAGCAGAAATGGTTATATAAGTTGGTAGGGTATAGGTTTAAAATTGTGTATAAATCTGGAGATAAAAATGTAGCAGCTGATGGTTTGTCAAGATTGCCTCATGAAGAAAATTCAATGAATTCCTTAATATCAGTTCCAGAAATGGCTTGGATGAATAGATTGAAGGAGGAGTTACTCAAACATGATGCATACAAGAAATTCATGATAGAGATTAAGGAGTTTTCTGAGTTAAAACCTGAGTATAGAGTAAGGGATGGAATTTTGTTCTATAAAGACAAAATTGTTATTCATATGGAGTTGCAGAAAGATATTCTATATGAGATGCATTCATCTCTAATTGGGGGTCATGCAGGGATAACTAAGACACTGGCTAGAGTGAAAGCTTCCTTTTATTTGGAGAATATGCAAAATTCAGTACAAGATTACATTCGAAAATGCACAATGTGTCAACAAACGAAGTATGATACTTCCCAGTCAGGAGGTTTATTGCAACCATTGTAGCGCCCCGAATTTCCAATATAATATCTCAGAAATACGTGGCACAATTCCAGAATCAACTTCAATGTAATCATAAACATAGCAACCAAATACAGGAAAAATTAAAACTTTTTATTACATCGATAGTTTACAAAGCACAGTGGAAAATAAAATACCTTGAATTACATTTTCTTTCCTTTACAACGCATTCTTTTACAATTTACATAAGTCATATATCATTCTACCCCATGCATCCAAATCCCAAGCTAATGGTACCTACCTGTAAAACATGAGGCTAGAGATAATCCTAACCCCAAAACTACAGAGGTCAGCCATAATGGTGTGAGTGACATAAAAATAAATACAACATAAATAAAACATAAAAGATATGGTCATAAACAACATGTATTAACAGCAAGAATAAATGAAATAAGAAATAACAATAAATAAAATATGAAAACATCAAGTGAAACTAGACTAAGTGTCAAGTGTAGGAAAAACAGGAAACAACATGCATAAAACCAAGTCAAGAAAACATCAATGCTATATGTTGACTCTCTAATGCTTACTTGTCAGATTTTATACATCCCACAATACATAGGTCCAGTGCAAGCCCTAAACGTTCTCCACTTTATAGGGTAAAATCCCATGTTATGCAACTAATCCTACTACGGTGATGGAAACAAGATCCAGAATACTCCGCGAATAAGCATCACAGCCTTCGACGCGCAAGCATCATGTAAGAATAGCTCAAAAATCGGAGAATCACCTCCCAACTGTGTACCCCACGAATAGGCTTGCGAGGCCTTCGACGTGCAGATACACCAAGTACATCCCGTGAATAGGCCCGCCGACCCTCGACACGCGAATGCACCCTGTATGCTCTGTGAATAGGTCTGCAGACCCTCGACACGCAAACATACAAATGTCCTCTTGAGACAGAACAACAAACAATCCTGGAACGCATCCGTTGGACTAACAAAACCAAGAGCGTATACTTACGTTTCATAAGTTCCATCACATCTCCACTAGTGCATGTCTTTAAGTTGGTTATTATTAAAACACAAATCCTCATCTCTAGAGTTATTTTATCTTGCCGGACTTAAATTCATAACAACAACCCTAAGACCCAACTGGTCTAAATCGATAAAATCTCATCTGTCGGTTTACAGGACTCCCACTCAACTCCTAGAAATTCACAACTCAACCATCAATACAAAATAAAACTTTCATCTTAATCATTTTTTTTCATTTCATTTTAGTCACTTCATATCAATGTTAACTTACTCACAGAAATTCATTCATTTTCGTCATCTTTAAAACATACAAGCTCCCAATAGCTTAACTAATCTCATATTAATGCAATAATACCCCAACAGTTAACAAAATAGTTTATTAATAAACAGTTAACAAAGCAGTTTAATTAATAGATAGTAACAGTTAACACAAAATCCAACAATATAAAATTAATAAACAGTTAACAAAAACTAAACAATTTAATTAAACAAAATTACACAATTTAATTAATGGTTAACAGAACCAAACAGTTTAATAATGATCGTTAACAATTATTTTAATAATAATCATTAGCAAAACAAATTAATATTAAGTGTTAACAAACCAGATTTATTTTTAATCCTTGAAAAACAGTTTTATAATAATCCTTAAAAAGGCAAATTAATATTAGTCATTAAGAAAACCACTATGAATCTAAAATTAACTTCTTCCAAAATCTGAAAATATGTGGTTCAAAATTGAACAATTGAACTCCATAGAAAAGATGGTCCTCATACTCATTAAATGGAGTCTAAATATATATGTAAAATGAAATGAACTTTATCTCACAACAAAAGGAATCTGAAACTAAAACACCAAAACTTGTAGTTTAAAACAAGAAATCTATAAACATATAGGTTTAATAAACTAATTCTCATTTAAAAAAAGTAATCAAACTAAAAGAAACTCAAAAGTCAAAACAACCCACCTGGATTGAAACAAAAAAGATAACCCGTACCAACCCTTTACTAAACTAATTCTTATTTAAAAAAGTACTTAAACAAAAAGGAACTCAAAACAACCCACTTGGATAGAAACCAAAATAAAAAATAAAAAAAAAATAACAACCCACCCAGGTTTCGAACCCATACCAACCCAAGGTCACCCCTCTAGCCCTTGGGTTAGCCAACTGGGCCGAGTGCACCATCTGATTTCTTATGAAGCTATATCCTTTTTAAGTCTTCGGTCACTACAGACCTTAGGTCTCTACAGTACCGATCTGCCTCCTTCCTTCTCAAAAAAAATATATGTATATTTTTACTGTTTACTTAATAACAGTACAAAATAAATCCGAAAAATTATTCAAAAGATTTAAAAATTATTTATACCATGTATGTATCCATCATAACAATTTCTAGGATGCAAATCACAAAATTCATTTTTTGCTAGAATGATAAATACATCTCCAATTCCCCCCATTTTGAATAACTAATAAAAGAAAAATCAAGTACAAGATCTTTCAATCTAAATCATGCCATATTAAAAATATCCGTTATGCCAAGATCTAAATACATCTATTCATATACAAATATACAAAGATCTAAATCATCCAAAATCTAGCACATCAATCTATTCTACCATGGAAACACAACAAATAAAATTTGAATAACTAATCACAACATGCAAATAGTCAAGTTTTATCTATCGAAATAGCAAGAACAAAACAACACATGCATACACACAGTAGGGTTCATCTTTAATCAATTTTGTTTACTTTCATGCAATAATATCATACAACTAATATATATTTAAATCAGCAACAATATGATTGAAAACATCCTACTCATGATTTCTATTAGGTTCCTTAACAATCTCAGTTATTAAATTAGGATTTCAATCATCAATAGTGTAGTCTCATAAAAAGATTCAATTTTTAATTCATCTACTCATAAGAATTTATTATATCTTCATACAATCAACTAACATACTTTCTAATAGATAAATCATCACATACAACATGCTTAGAATAATAAGAAAACAAACACAAGTCACTCACATTAATGAAGAAATCAATCGAATTAATAAAGAATAAGAAAAATCTCTTCTTTTGCAAAATCCAAGATCATCGCTTCGAAACCCCAAGAAAACCAATAGTAAAAATATATTTTATTTTTTTAGAGGAGAGGGACAGCTGTAGTGGCCATAATATAGGCCGATATATGAAGTTTTTAGAGTTTTACAAGTTTATGGAAACATCTCTTAACAAATTATTACTTTAAATATATAGACCTTTCTTTAAAAAAGGTAGTTAAATAAGTTAAATAAATTAAAAATAAAACCAAATATTTTTACTACTGAGTTATCCAACCATCAAGCATAGCCCAAAAATTAAAAAAAATTAGATTTTTACTAAAAGTGGTAATTTTGCACAAAAGTCCATCTTTTTGTAATATTTGCAAATATGTCATAAAATATTCGTGAAAATCCAGAAAATTCAGCAATAATATCTAATAATAAATAATGATTTTTTTAAAAATAAATTTTTACTTTGAACTTCCCAAGAAAATATTTGCACAAGATCCACTTAAATTCCATATTTGCAAAAATACCATATTTGTTTAAATCTTTACCAAATCAACTCTAAATAAAACTTAAATAGATTTTATTTTCAATGATGAACATGGAAAGCCCAAAAATCAGTAAAAACGAATTTTCACTATTTGTTTGAGATCAAAATGGCTTTTTACAAAAGCCTATCTCTTTCGAGGTATTTACAAAACTAGTTTCTTTATTCAGAAAAATCCCAAAATTTTGGATATACTTAATTATAAATAGGAGGATGTATCCAGAAATTTAAAAGTGGAGATTTGCACCCAAAAAAAATATTTGTACGTGTTTTGCACGTGTAAAATTGCAATTTCAAGAAAATAGTCAAAATAGTCAACTTTACCAATATAATATTATTTAATAATGCAGAATAAATCATTTTATTTTGCGAGGTGTTACAACCATTGCCAATCCCAAGAAAAATATGTGAATATATATATCTATGGATTTCATAACTGGACTACCCAAATCTCAAGGGAAGACAATTATTATTGTGATTATTGATAGACTATCGAAGTATGCTCATTTTTTTACTTTAGCAAGTGGATTTCCAGCTGTGAAGGTAGCTGAGATTTTTGCTGAGAATGTTTTGAAACTTCATGGTCTGCGAAAGTACATTGTATCTGATAGAGATCCCATATTTTTCAGTCAATTATGGCAACAACTTTTCATTTCACAAGGGACTTCATTGAGGATGAGTATTGCGTACCATCCTCAAACAGATGGTCAGACAGAGGTGACTAACATGACACTTGAACAATATTTACGATCCTATGTTAGTAAAGATGTCATGCCCCACTTTCCAAAATACGGAAATACGAGCACGTAACGAAGGCCCAGCGAATGATGTAAACACAATCCATAGCTGTAACAGATTAACTCAACAATATTCAAGAGAATACAACCACGTATGAAAATAATAACCACATAAACAATGAATAAACTCTAAAATAATCATGAAATAAATTCACCTAATAATATCAACATATGGGAAAAAGTAAACTTCGGGTCATAAAATTCCGGAATACAAAGTATAATAAAAGAGATAAAATTAACAAATAACATGAGATAAGTATAATAGTCTCATAGTACAGTTCCGATCTTCAGAGAGTTTTCTCACCAAGTTCTTCTGGTCCGCTCCTTCGGTACCTGTGAATTCGTGATTTAAAAATAGAAAAAATAATGTCCTTAGAGCAAGTCACGGACAGCGAGTAGTGCAAAACAGAGAACAATAAGAAACATGGCATATCAAGAATAAAGGACTAGATCAAAGTCAAGAACAAAGACAAAGATTGGCAATAATGTCAATGGTCTGTGTTTAATTATGCAATAGTCAGTGGTTAAAATTCAAGATCAATATCGATAACAGTATGCGGGGATCAAGAATGAAATATCGGTCTATGGTTATTATTCATTTTCTTAACCTATTTAATGCACGTAGTACTTTTTCTTATTCCACAGGTTCGGTGCATGCAAACAGTGATCGTTTTAGACTGTGATGGCGAACTCTACGGATCATGTACTCGAGAAACATGTAAACAATTTTCAGTATTCAGTTATTCAGTCATTCAGTTATTCAGTTATTCGGTCATTCAGTCATTCAGTCATTTAGTAACAGTAGGGAAACCACAAGCTCCCTTCCGAGTACAGTCCCCTATATTGTTCACTACCAAGTCGATCCTTAATATCCCGGCTTGTTAACATTTTATTACATCCTAATGTAAGCATGCAAAAAGTTGTTAATGTTATTTAATGCAAGGTGTGACTAATTGTACTCATTACAGGCAAGGCAAGAAACATGTATACTAAATCAATGCAAATCACGCAATCTGGACAGCAAGACGTAACTATACAAAAACAGGTATTCCCGCTGCTATAGAAAAGCAAATCTGGATACTAGACTCTCTGCCAGTTCAGAAGTTCTAGATACTAGACTCTCTACCGTTCCAATCAATATACATACGATATATAAAAATCACAGAATCTGGGCTCAAATTCTTATTCTTTACAGATTTTATGTTCAAGCAACATGTTATAGATTATGTTTACATATATGTATCGGGTTTGAATACTCATCATATAATTTCACAAAAATTTAGGGTGATTTCTACGCATATTTAGTCTCAGCCAAATTAGTTTTACTGTTAACATGTTCTTTTTATTAACAAATCAGGGTAATACACATATAATTGGGAATATGAAAATCCAGACATAGCAGTACTAAAAGTCATATATCTAGTAGATTATATATCGGAATTCAATTCCGTCAAATGTTCTAAAAAAAAAACATGGAGCTACAATTCATGTTTACAAAGTTCATTCAAATTACTGCAGTAACATGTTCGAAAGTTTAATGCAAAAAGAGGCAAACAGAAGGCCAGAAAAGAAATTAACTTGAATAAACAATAATTTCATCACACAAGCATGCAATATCATGGTAATTAATTAACAAGGGTTTTAATTAGTTATTAGCATGCAATTTCAAGATTAACGATGCAATTTACAATCAAGACAATTAATTCACGAAAATCAAATTCAATCGGGAAGATTCTAGTCATCAAACAATTCTATAATATGGATCTAGTTGCATTCATGTATTACGTGCATATGCAATGTGCAATAGGGACTAGGTTTCGAGTCAAAGATAATGGAACGAAGTCAAGAATATATTGTGTTAGCTCGGGTAAACCCTCAATATACTTAACGGAAGATAAACAGTATAACAAGAAGATAAACAATCAGGATCTACTTATGGAGATCAAAAGAATTCTTGAACAATAAAATAAACTAGTTCAAAAGAGACTTGCCTTGACACGGTTAATCCAAACACGAACGAATAACAGGATGAGAATCTCGACGGTGACACACACGAATCCCGCACAACCAACACACATGCGCAACACGTTCAAACTTTCGAGATGAACACACGTGCAAAGCACGTAGCACGTGCAACCACAGCAAGAGCATTGGCAATGGCAGAAGAAATGGCGAGGGTGTTTGTTGACGGCACAGGGACAGTCGACGATAGCGAGGGGGCGGGATGGGTTCAGAGATTTCCAATTAGGGGAAGGGTGAAAATGATAGGCGACTGGGGGTTAATTAGGCTTAGGTTTGAATAGTAATTAGGGTAGGGTAGGTTTAAATAGGGAATAGGGTAGGGATGTTGGGTTAGCGGGTTTCGGGTCGAAATCCAATAGAAAAATAATAGGGTTTTGGGTCCAATAAGAAGGGTTATTGGGTTTAGATAAATGGGATAAACAATTAGGATAATAATAGATCAAATTAGAGTATCCAATACACAAAGTATTCAAATTGGTTGTACAACACGATTTTATAGAGTTCAAGAGAAAATAGAATTAATTGAAAAAATACAATTAGATTAAGGTTTAGCTTTTCACAATAATTAGAATAGTCATATATAAACAATATACTTGGTTTGTACTTTAAAATAATAATAATAATAATAATGATAATAATAATAATATATGGTTTAAAATCTGTGGGCTTTCACAATAACAAAAGATGGATTTTTAATATATAATCAACAACAACAACAACAACAACAACAACAACAACAACAACAGTAATAATATTGATAATAATAATGATAGTAATAATAGTAATAATAAGATTGTATAAAAAAGGAATTGGGGTTTAACAAATTCATTAAAATAATCTAAGTAGTAATAAAACATTTGATTTGGGCTCAAATATAAATAATCGATCAATAAGGATTATAAAACAAAGTTAAAGTACACCACTATTCAAAACTAATATAATTGTCAATTAGAAGATACTTTAGTATAAAATCCAAACCGAATTTAACACATAATGAATTTATAAAAGTTTCAAATACAAAAAATACTCAGGAAATATGTATTTGCGGGAACGGGGGTTACAAAAGACCCAATGCAGTGGTGCAAGTATTTGACATGGGTAGAGTTGTGGTATAACACTTCATGGCATTCTGCTATCAAAATGACACCATTTGAGGTAGTATATGGTCGACACCCTCCTGAGATTCCTGACAACATAAATAACATTGCAAGCAATAATGAGGTGGACATCTGTTTGTCTAAGCATAGAGAACTACTACGGAGGTTAAAAAGGGATTTGATGCAAATTCAGTGTCAAATGAAAAATAAAGCTGATGCAGGGAGGATGGAGAAATAATTTGAAGTTGGAGATTGGGTATTTTTAAAATTGTAGCCATATAGACAACATTCCTTGGTTCACAGACAACATCAAAAGTTGGCGAAGAGGTATTTTGGCCCTTATCAAGTGATTAAGAGAGTGGGATTAGTTGCATACAAACTGTAATTACCACAAAATGCATGAATTCATCCAGTATTCCATGTATCCTCACTGAAGAAATGCGTAGAGGTACCAGAGTTGGAGGAGTTGCCTGCAGTAGATGGAGAAAATTAGTATTTTCAACCTGCAGAGGTCATGGGGAAAAGGAAGATTAAAGCTGGAAATGGTGTTGTTAATGAGGAATTAATTAAGTGGGAAGGTCTTCCTAAGGAGGAGTCGACTTGGGAGAGAGCAGAGGTGATAGCCAAAGCATTTCCTACTTTGAACCTTGATGACAAGGTTCAAAATGGGAAAGAAGTAATGATACATCTGCTGTGCATGTTAGAAAAATTGTAGCTCAGCAAGGGTAGAGTCAAGATGAACATGATCAAGCTGATGAGGAGAATGTGGATGTAGATGAAAGGTCGGGGTGGGAGAAGTCTACAAGAGTCAAGAAGAGACCTAGGTACTTGAAGAATTTTGTGTAAGTTTGCTGCCATCGGTTGTGAGATAGCGGTCGACTGTGTCAGTATCTGCGTTCGACTGTGGTGATATCAGTAGCATCAGTATAATAAAGAAATGTACATGTTGTGTGCATACTAGTTTGGATGTAATTGTGGTGGAAAAGGGAAAAGAGGGTGAGAACTAATTCTTGTATTGTAGTGAGTATAAATAGTAGAGGATTGTAACAGACTTGGACAGCTAATGAATGAAATTGATTCCTATTTCTGATCTAATCTTTCTCTGTTCTCTTTCCACTATATTCTTCCCCAAATTCCATATTCTTATCCTAATTTTCTCAAGTTCTCTAAATCCTGCTAGCCCCATAACAACTTCCAAGTTATACTGGACATATAACACTAGTAGAAAATGCCACAATTGCAACATAAATTTCCCTTGTAGAAGAGTGAGATTCCATGGTTAATACACATTCGTAAGGAATTTTTTCTCATTCCCTTATAGCTGTGTTGTTGCAAAATCTCTCATGGTTAATGCACACATCCACAATGGAATTTTAACTATCCCTTGCAAATATTAGCTACAACAGAATATTTGCAAGAGAAGTTGTTCCTTGCTATCCCCATCTATAAGAGAATATCTACAATAATTTTTTCCCTTGCAAGTGTGTTTTAACAGAGACTTTTCCCGTTGCTGATGGACCATTGCTACAAAAGTTCGCAAGTTAGTCATTCCCTTGCAAATGTTCCATTGTGAATGCAATTACACGTAATTTTTTCATTGCTAATTATATTTGGATGGCTTAATCAAATTTACGAAAACAACGTATTTTTTCAATCAATAACATATAATTATTTCACCCGATGATGCACACAATTATATAAACAAAACACACTAATGGAAAATATATAATTCGAACAAACAGTACACATTTAGATAATAGTAAACCTAAGAACACCAAAATAAGCTTTAATATTATAGAGTATAGAACATTTTCATTACAACATTATATGTTTGTCTCGAAGTGCCAAAATACCAACAATAATTTCTAGAAGGAAAGATTAGTTGTCATACTTCAAGAATTACAACAAAAGTTTTCAAAAGTACTTCTAACTCACTGCTATTTCTTCCATGTATCCCCAACTTCACTTTTTCAGTCACGAAAGGTCTTTTGCATGTTCCTCATTCTCCACCGCCTTATAGTCATCACTACTACATAGAGACTACGTGAAAAAGAAACAACACATGATTAGAGAAACATACATGGAGACGACAAATTTTGTTTGCTCTAGATCTAGGTAGTAATCGTTGTACCATATCCAAGCAATACAAACTAGATCAAGGTTGGCCTGTTGAGGCATCAACCTTGCCATAATTTCTCAAAATATTTTTTATAAAAAACCTCACTGAATTACATTTTCCAGGCATGGGTGAGTGGAGTTTTTTTATTTAAAAAATGTGTTAAAAACATAGTTGGGTGAGGTTTTTTTAAAAAAAATTATTGAGTGGGTTTTTTTAAAAATGACCAATACTTGAGTGGGTTTTTTTATATATTTATATTTAGCCTAATTGAACCGACTCTCAAACAAGTGAACATCACTATAAAAAGTTTGGAGAAGTATGTCTTAGGAACAAACTCTCATGGTTACCAACAAACTTCTATTCAGAGATACTCATATCACCATTGATATCTATCTGAAGTTCTCAATTCAAATATCTCATTAACTAACTGAAACTAATTTTATTGAACTACTGCACAAGACAGAAATTGGTAAGGGACAGGAGATTCAAAAAAATGTCCACACCATTAACAAAATAGAACCAGTCTACCAGAGAAACAAAAATCTACATTCAATATGAAAAACTAGACTTACCTGGTTGAGGGCATGCATGGAGGTAAGATCAGACAACACCATGTGAAGATGTCGACAATGCAAAGCCTCTTCTCAACTTTACTTTCTCACTAACCATTGTTGCAACTTCTATAATAGTACTATGTACTATTATTTCTCCAAATATTTTTGGGCAATCTAAGTTGATCTTCATGTTCTACAAAGCAAAAAAAAAAGGACAATTATGTAAGAATACTAACTTGGTGTATTTTTCTCACTCCGACTGAGCATAAATAATAGTCGAGAGATCTTCAAACTTTAACACCCTTAATCTTTTTTTGAGCTAAAACAATCGAATAATAATAGTAAAAAAGAATCTATGCTTAAGTTGATTTCCTAGAAAGCTTATAGTGTGATCTTCCTCATCCCCATCATCGCCATGGTTTGATGAATATTACACAAACAGAACTCGAAAGATATAAGATAATGTCCAGTAGAATAAGATCACATGCACTTTAGTGAGGCTTGAAAATAATTGGACTGAAGTAGAACGAGATCTACTGCTACAGAGATCCAAGAAATAACATTGATTGTATAGAATTCTAGAAACAAGCCTACCTTCAGAGTGCCATGCAATTTAACCTTCAAAGTTTAACCTTCACAAGTCTTACCTTCAGAGTTCAGAGTTTCTAGAAAGAAACCTACATTCAAGAAGGAAAATGACCCCCCAACCAGCAACATTTTCAGCATCACCAAAATTTTCAACATATTAATATATCAATACAGTTCATCTAAGACAGGCATTAGGTATGAATTATAGTGCCATGCAGTTAATAGATATAAAATCTTCAGTCGGTACCAACATAATTTGAACTAATGTTAGAATTATTCTCAACCAGGAAAACTTAAGCGAAACCAAACATTTATATGACTTAATGAAGAGTACAACAAAAGAGAATAACATATTTATGACTATAATTACTGATATGGCTAAAAATGGGGTTAAATCGGAACTGTCCAGATTGGGCGCGAATCTTGAAACTCGGGGGTAAAATGGTAATTTCACACGAGACCCAATAACCCACGAACGGGTCCACACCGATTGGGCACGGGTCCCAACCCGAGGCGAGCCCAGATCAGCAAGAGACAAATCAGGGCCACTGATTAGACCAAGTCAACGGGTCTGATTTGCTCTCACCGGGAATCAAGGGGTTAGTTTCCTAAACAGACTGTGAGGATTTTTCTCCTAGTAGTTACACTGGAAACCAGGCCTCTGATCACTCCCCTGGCGACTATAAATACCTCCCCTCTGCCACTGTGACCAGGTTAATCACTTTTTCACCACCTTAAGCTCTTTCTTTAATCACCACTGGTTACTGACAAGAGCGTCGGAGGGTGCGTCGCCGGAATCAACCCCGGTGTCTCGCACTTCCTTGCAGGTTGTGGCAGGAGCAAGAAGGCTTGGGTCAGCTGTTCAGGTTTTTCTCGAGCTCACAAATTCTATCTGTTTACCCCCACACCGAAATCAACGGTAACAGATTGGCGCCGTCTGTGGGAAGAACCACACGAACAGCCTCAACCCCTTCCTTGTCGTCCTCTCCAACCATGCCTCCAAAGAAGGTCAGATCGAGAGGGTCCAACCGCGGAACCAATCCCGCCGACCCTACAGAGGAAGCCCCTGTCAATCCTATTCCACAGCTCGAACTTCCTCCTCCGGCCCCGCAGGGCCAACCTCCTCTTCCCAAACAGCAACCCAACAATGGCCCTTCCGGACATAACGGTCGGAGGCAGAAACAGCCCTTCAATCCGGACCATGTCTCGGTCCATAATGAGTCCTCGGACTCAATGGCTTCTCATCACCCCGACCTCCGCAACACGATCCTGAACCGCCAAAAAGATGAGGATCTCCGCACCCACCTAGACGAGAGGCGGGCCCGAGAGGGAGCCTCCCGCCAGCATCGTGGTGAGCGCTCGCCTCACCGCCGAGACGGCAGACGGTCTCCGGACCGAAGGGGCCGAGCGGCATCGCCCGAGCGCCGAAGGAGGAGGCCACATTCCCCCGCGGATCAGCCTCATCGTAGGAACAACGATGCGCCCATCACCCGTGCCGAGTTCCTGCAATTCTAAGACACCGTACTGCAGGCTCTCAACCTTCGGCAGAACATCCAAAATGCCCAGAGGGCTCCAACGCCCCCGAGGGCTCCCAGTCCTCATCGCCGAACCCGAATTCCTTCCCCAGCTCCCAGCCGCCAGCAGCAGCACTATAGTCCTCGCCGATCCCAGGACTACCGGCGCCGCAGTCCCCGCTCCCCTTCCTATGAAGAAGAGTCCGGGGGATCGTATGATTACCAGCGGAGGGACGATGCCCTCAACCGCCGTCTTCATGAGGTGGAGAGGCGCATTAGTCGCATGGACAGAGAGGAGGAGTCCCGAGCAGGAACCGTCTGCCCCAGTAGACCCCCTTTCTCTCGGTCGATCATGGAGGCCCACATACCGAGGGGTTTCAAACCTCCGCAGTTTGAAACGTACTTAGGAGAATCCGACCCAGTTGATCACGTCGAAAGCTTCAAGACCCTGATGTTGATCCATCAAGCTTCCGACGCCGTGCTCTGCAGGACCTTCCCCGCCACCCTCAGGGGATCGGCTCGGGAATGGTATTCTAGACTCGCTCCCTTCTCCATCTTCTCGTTCGAGCAGTTTGAAACACTGTTCATAACTCACTTCGTGAGTAGCAGGCGAGCTGAGAAGACAAGCCTCTCTCTACTGAACCTGCGGCAGGAAAGGGAAGAGAAGTTGCGGGACTATGTGAAGAGACTCACCGCAGAGGTCAGGTCTATCGCCTCCTTAGACCAGTCAGTGGCGACCGTGGCGTTCCAGTCGAACGTCCTCAATGCCAACCTCCGATCGTCCCTAGCCAAGAAGCCCCCGCATAACTTCGCCGACCTCCTCCTGAGGTGCGAGAAGTATATCCGGGCAGAGGAGGCTGAAGCCCTCCTGACCTACGGGGGGCCCTCCTCTGGGTCGAAGAGGAAGACGACGGGAGAAGAGGGGTCCAAGAAAGCGCAGAAGGACAACGGCGGTCAGCGCCGTCCTCCCCCCAGGTTCAAGAAGTTCACTCCCCTCACGACTAACGTCTCCACCATCCTAATGGAAGTGGAGAAGGAGGGAGTCATCCCCCCAGCTCCGAGGATGAACACCCCGGCGAAGAGGAGGAACAAAGATAAATGGTGTCGTTACCATCGGGACCACGGCCACGACACGAACGACTGCCGGGCATTAAGAGATGAGATAGAAGCCCTCATCCGGAGGGGGCAGTTTACCAAATTCGTAAAGGCTAACGATCGGGCGGATCGCAACACTCCTCCGCCTCGGGGGGCTAACAAGCGCTCCGAGCGACACGAGGAGACACCCGAGTTCGAGGAAGAACGGGTTCTGCACCTGATCCACGGAGGCCCCATGGGAGGCTCCTCAAACTCCTCTCGGAAGGCCTTCGTCCGAGAGGTCAACTCGGTTCACAGCGCCCCTCCTCCCAAAGGTCTCGGTGTCCCTGTGTCTTTCTCCGATGAAGACCTCAAAGGGGTCCGAACCCCCCACTGTGATGCCCTCGTCATCGACCTCCGCATGGCCAACTTCAAGGTGTAGAGGATCTTAGTAGACAATGGGAGTTCGGTCAATATCCTCTTCCTCTCGGCCTTCTGAGGTCTGCAGTTGTCCCGGGACTGTCTCAAGCCGGCCGGTTACACACTCCACGGGTTCACGGGGGTCCCAGTAACTATCGAGGGGGTGATAACCCTAGACGTAACCGCTGGAAGCACCCCTACTACCCGGACCGAGCCGATGGACTTCATGGTCGTCGACGTCCCGGCAGCGTATAATGTCATTCTGGGCCGACCCGGCCTAGCCGCCTTGGAAGCTGTCCCCTCGGCGTACCATCTTAAAATGAAGTTCCCCACTCGGTCAGGAGTAAGGGAAGTCAGGGGAAGCCAAGAGATGGCTCGGAAGTGCTACATGACTTCCACGGGGGGACCAGTGCTCTCGCTCGAGACACTAGAAATCCCCGAGCCGAAAATTCGGCCAACGTCCGAGCCGGCGGACGAGTTAGAAGAAGTGCTCTTCTCGGACAAGGACCCGAGCCGAAAGTTCCTCATCAGCAAGTCCTTGCCGACCGCGCTATGCTCTGACCTGATTAAATGCATCCGGGATAACCGTGACCTGTTTGCATGGTCGGTCGCGGATATGCCCGACATTTCCGAGGAGTTGCTCGTCCACCGCCTAAGTGTCGAACCGGGGTGCAAACCGGTTCAGCAGAAGAGACGAAAGTTCGCTCCCGAGCGACAGCAGGCCATCAAAGAGGAGGTGGATAAACTGCTGAAGGCCAAGTTCATACAGGAGGTAAACTACCCCGAGTGGCTCTCCAATGTTGTAATGGTCAAGAAGTCCAATGGCTCCTGGAGAATATGCATTGACTTCACCGACCTGAATAAGGTGTGTCCGAAGGACCCATTCCCCCTTCCAAACATCGACACCCTCATTGACGCCACCTCGGGCCATGAGCTCCTCAGCTTCATGGATGCCTTCTCAGGCTAATCAAATCCGAATGTTCCCTCCGGACATTCCGAAGACCTCCTTCGTCACCGACCAAGGCCTCTACTGCTACCGGGTCATGCCGTTCGGGTTGAAGAATGCGGGCGCCACCTACCAGCGCCTCGTCAACAAGGTCTTCCAGAGCCAGATAGGCCGGAACATGGAGGTGTACGTGGATGACATGCTCGTCAAAAGCTTCCGAGGCACTGATCACGTGGCCGACCTCCAGGAGGCCTTCGGCATGTTGAGAAGGCACAACATGCGGTTGAACCCGAACAAGTGTGCGTTCGGGGTCTCTTCGGGAAAATTCCTCGGCTTCATGGTAAGCCAACGAGGAATCGAAGCTAATCCCGAGAAGATTAAAGCCATATTAGACATGGCCCCGCCTCAGAACATCAAGGAGGTGCAGAAGCTTACTAGACGGCTCGCCGCAATCGGTCGGTTCCTCTCGAAGTCGGGGGAAAAGTGCCTCCTCTTCTTCAAAGCACTCAGGGGGGCTAAGGGTTTTGAATGGGGCTAGCTACAACAGGAACCGTTCGACCAACTGAAGGCCTACTTGGTGAACCCCCCATGCTCAGCAAACCGGTCCCGGGCGAGACTCTCTTCGTCTACTTGGCTGCTTCCGAGCAGACACTAAGTGCTGTCTTGGTGAGAGAGGAGGACCGGGCCCAAAGTCCTATCTACTACGTGAGCAAGGTGCTTCGGGACACCGAGCTCCGCTATCCAAGGATAGAGAAGATGGCCTACGCCCTGGTCATGGCAGCGAGAAAGCTTCGGCCGTACTTTCAATCCCACTCGATCGTTGTCCTCACCGACCAACCCCTAAAGCAGATCCTCCACAAGCCTGAGACCTCGGGCCGGCTAATGAAGTGGTCCATAGAGCTGAGCCAGCATGACATCTCTTACCAGCTTCGGACGGCAATTAAAGCGCAGGCCCTCGCCGACTTCATCGTAGAGTCCACTATCCCTGAGATCGGCCACGTCCCGAATGGACCCCCTATTTGGACAGTCTTCGTGGACGGATCCTCCTGTAATGAAGGAAGCGGCGCCGGCATCATCCTGAACGGCCCTGATGACTTCGTCCTCCAGTACGCGATCCGTATGAACTTCAAGGCCTCGAATAACGAGGCGGAGTACGAGGCACTCATTGCTGGTCTCGGACTTGCACGAAGTGCTGGGGCGCAGCGCCTCCGAATCCACAGCGATTCCCAGCTTATCGTGAACCAAGTCTTGGGCGAGTACGAGGCCCGAGACGAGCGGATGGCGAAGTACCTCGCCAAGGTTCGGGCCCTCATGAGCCGGTTCGAGGAGGCGCTCATCTAGCGGGTCCCTCGTGAAGAGAACTCACAGGCCGATGCCCTCTCCAAATTGGCCTCATCCTCCCTACAAGGTCTCAAACAGACCGTACTGATCGAAGTCCTCTCTAGGCCGAGCATAGAAGACGAGACACCCGGCTCGGTGGAGTCATTGCCGGTCATGTTGCAGGATAATTGGATGAAGCCGTTGGTGGAATTCTTGAGGGACGGGGTTCTGCCCGAGGATCCCAAGGAAGCACGCCGAGTCAGAACTCGGGCCGAGCGCTATGTCTTGATCGAGAGTATCTTATACAAACACTCCTTCTCCTAAATAGACGGCCGACCATACCTAAGGTGCCTCTCTCCAGAGCAGGCCGAATATGCCCTACAAGAGCTCCACGAAGGCATCGGCGGGGCACACTCAGGGTTCAGGTCCTTGGCCCGAAAAGCCTTGAATTATGGATACTTCTGGCCGACCCTCCCTCAAGACGCCGAACGACACGTTCGGCAATGTAGCTCTTGCCAGAAACACTCCAGCATCCATCGCCTCCCTCAGGCCAACCTCGCCTCCCTATCAAGTCCTATCCCGTTCGCAATGTGGGGGATGGATTTACTAGGGCCTTTCCCTCTGGCTCCGGGTCAATTCAAGTTCTTGGTCGTAGCCATCGACTACTTCTCGAAGTGGGTCGAGGCCGAGCCCCTCGCCACTATAACCGAGAACAAGGTGGTACAGTTCTTCTGGAAGAGCATCATTTGCAGGTTCGGCGTCCCCCGTGTCCTCGTGACGGACAACGGAACTCAGTTCACTGGCGCAGCATTCCGAGCTCTGTGCGACGACCTCGCCATTCAACAGCGCTTCTCGTCCGTCTCCCACCCTCAGTCGAACGGACAAGCAGAAAATGCTAATCGGCAGATCCTCGCGGGCATCAAGAAAAGGCTGGACAAAAGTTCCAAAGGCTTATGGGTCGACCAACTCCCCAACGTCCTATGGAACTACCGCACGAGCAAGCGGACCCCCACAGGCGAGTCTCCTTTTAACCTCACCTATGGGTCCGATGCCGTGATACCCCTCGAGGTCGGAATACCTTCCCCTCGGCTCGCAGCCTACGACGAGGAACAGAACGCCAGGGACCTTAGGGCAGACTTAGATCTGATAGACGAGCTGAGGGAAAGAGCGTCGATTCGGCAGCAGAATTACCGAAGAAGGGTCGAGTTGGCATACAACAAGAAGGTCCGACCCACCAACCTTAAGCAAGGGGATTTAGTCTTGAGAAAACTGGCCATATCCTTTCCCAATCAGAAGAGCAAGCTGGCTCCGAACTGGGAAGGGCCGTACAGGATCACGAGGGTAGTTCGGCCCGGAGCATATCGTCTTGAAGATCTAGAGGGCAGAGAAATTCCGAGGACCTGGAATGCCGACCACCTCCTAAAATACCAAGAAAGCGCTCCGGCGCCACTCTAAGTATCATAGGATATCGAGCCATTCTTGTCCTTTGACTTGTAACCTATTCTCATAAATTGTACTATGTAAAACGGTTCACCTTCGATTATCAATAAAGAAATCTCTTTCGTATTTGTGAATTTGCATGCTTCTCTCCTCTCTTATCATCTGCTTTTTAAATTTTGATTTCAACCAATGGTTCGGAGTCCACGTCCGGCTCGACTTCACCTCCTCGGCTCGTCCCCGGACGAACCGGGGGTAGACTGTCGTTCGGAACTGCTCCCACAACTGTTGAACTACACCGATGGTTCGGAGTCCAACACTCGGCTCGACTTTACCTCCTCGGCTCGCCTCCGGACGAGCCAGGAGTAGATCGCCGTTCGGAATTGCTCCCACAACCGTTGAACTACACCGATGGTTCGGAGTCCAACACTCGGCTCGACTTTACCTCCTCGGCTCGCCTCCGGACGAGCCAGGGGTAGATCGCCGTTCGGAATTGCTCCCACAACCGTTGAACTACACCGATGGTTTGGAGTCCAACACTCGGCTCGACTTTACCTCCTCGGCTCACCTCCGGACGAGCCAGGGGTAGATCGCCGTTCGGAATTGCTCCCACAACCGTTGAACTACACCGATGGTTCGGAGTCCAACACTCGGCTCGACTTTACCTCCTCGGCTCGCCTCCGGACGAGCCAGGGGTAGATCGCCGTTCGGAATTGCTCCCACAACCGTTGAACTACACCGATGTTTCGGAGTCCAACACTCGGCTCGACTTTACCTCCTCGGCTCGCCTCCGGACGAGCCAGGGGTAGATCGCCGTTCGGAATTGCTCCCACAACCGTCGAACTACGACGATGGTCCCGGAGTCCAACACTTGGCTCCCAGTCCCCCCAAGCTTGCTTCGCGGCAGACTAGGAATGATCCACCCCTCAGCCTCGCCAGTGGAGGGATACCGAAGCTACGTTTAGCCACTTAATCCGAGCAATCTTGCCTAGCAGCCGAAGCTCGAAGCCCTACGCCTTCGGTCGGCTACCGAGCAAGTGCCTTTCCGACCCTGCAAACGGAGAAAACTCACTTTCTCCTCAACTTTCGTGCATGATCTCCATCAGACGGCCCAGATCTTGCCACCAACGCTAAACGACAAGATAGCATTTTCTTGGAAACTGAGCCGCCTCGAGATTCGTGCCAACATCCAACGGCCCAGATCTTGTCAGAATCGCTAAACGACAAGACAACACCCCGTCAAGAGCTCGTTCGCTTCGAGACTCTCGCCGACGGCACTATGTGCCCGGCTCCAAGACCACGGCACGGCCCGGCCCACACACTCACAAGCAAAATAAGAACGCAAAGCAACAAAGAGAATTTTATTAATGATCGGCACACAATACAAAGCAGTCTTTCCATAGTTACGAAGTGTTGGGAAACAAAAAAGAAAAAAAAAATATATACAACGCCGACCCATTACACTTGGTCCTCAAACAGAAATGTCTTCACCGGACTCTTCGGTCGCTAACCCTTCCACTTCGGCTGTTAGCTCCTCCACCTCTTTCCGAAGCTTCGCCTCCACGGTCTGCAAGTGATAGATCTCATAGACCAAATCGTCTCGTTCGGTTATTATCTTCGACTGATTGTGCCGAATACATTGGACCCGAAGAGCGTTGCTAAAAGCAGACTGCGAGTCTTCATCCTCCCCTACGGGAGTCACCTCGACGATCCTACCCTCCAGGCGTTGGATCTCGGCGTCCCGTTGGCCGAGGACGGATTGGAGGTGGGCCCGCTCGCTCTCAGCCCGGCGCAACTTCAGCTCCACGCCACGAAGCCGCTCTCGGCGCTCCAACGAGCTGGACTTCGTCGCCCCTGAAATCACCTCGGTCCCAGCATCCTCGTTCGTGCTGTTGGAATCCGAGTCATGGACTGCCACCACGAGCTGAAAAGAAGGGAAAACGAATAGCAAAATTTCAATATACAGCAGAAATCCAACACTTGGAAATTTTTTAAAGAAACTTTCAGATTCGCATTCAGATATAATAGTGTTACAGACGGCCGAACCGACCCCACAATTAGGTTTTACAACAACCAACAAAAATGAAAAACAACATGATTAGGGCCTCTTCGGAAGGGGAACGCTTCGGTTTAGGGAAACGCAAAGACGACGAGGCCTGCCCTCCGAGCTCGATCCTAAACCAACGAAGCGCGACCCCCCTTCGCTGCTGGCTCTAACTGTGGCGCCGACCGAGGCTCCGCTCGACGAGATGGCCACACTGCTCTGAGCATCGGCTGGACTCCACCTGGTCATAGGCAAGCATGTCGCAAGTTCGTAAAATGTAATCCCTCTCTCGCTCTCTTCGCGGGTACACGACGTGCTCCGGACGTTAGCTCTCTCGGGCAGGGGCTTGAGCGACGCGACCTCCTCCTCCAGTTCGATGATTCTATCCCTCAAAGCATCATCCTTTGCCAACTTCTTCAGTCGAGGGAGCCTCGACGAGCCCGAGGCGTTGGCACTATCAGTTGCAAGCCGTCGGTAATGGGTGGCCTCGATCCCCCTATCTATAGTAATCCTCCTAAGCTTGTCGACCTCGGCTAGCAGCTTCTTGCGCTCGGATGACACCTTCTCCAGCTCGGAAGCAAGCTTCTCTTCTTCTGCTGAACGACCTCGCCCCGCTACCTCCAAGTGTCGGATTTTGGCCGAGAGCTCTTCGTTCTTCCGCTCGGCGACGGCGAGCTCCCCACCAAGCCGCTCGACCTCGCCCTCGAGAGCAGAGATCGGGGGTCGTTTTCGTAGCTGCGCCAACTCGCGACACTTCGCCCTGGCCAGCGCCTTTACCTCCCCCAGTTCCAAAAATAAGTAAAAGCGCTTGTTGCGGCTCAGTGACAGCTCTCGCTTCGTCTTGACCAACTCTTTACGGAGGTACGAAACCTCCGTGATCGGACCGAACTTCACTTGAAAAGCAGAGATAAATCCGATGGGACAATACATGGAAACATCTACAACTAATCACACGCAAATCCGAGACTCAACACTTGGATAAATTTTGGCCAAACACACTGTTTTCATTCAAAACCGAGGAGAAAGTTTTACAAAAGCGGTGGCCGGTCCGCAGTTAGGCTTACAAAAAGAGACAAAACAACAAAAGACTAAAAGAGACAACCGAGTCAGGGGTCGACCTTTTTGCCGCTCGGGTCCGTCGACCCCCCGGTCTTGTCCTCGCCGTCGCCCTCGCCTTCGCCTTCGCTCCCGCTCTCCTCCTCGGAGTCGTCCCCCTCCTCGCCCTCGGCCTCGGTCTCTCCTGGGCCTTCGACACCTTCCGTTTCTCCCTCGGGGTCGAGCAGCCCCTCAGGAACCTCCTCCTCCCCTTCCACGGGGTCGTAAAAACGGTAGGAGGACGTGTCGAAGCCCGGGTTCTTGGCGGCTACGTGGAGCAAGGCTCGACCGTAGGCATCCTCCATGTTCTGGAGCATGTATTGCGCGGCCTCCTCCTGCACGGCCTTCTTCACCTTCTTCACCTTCTTCTGGTGTCTGGCGATGATCTTCTCGGCCCTCTTCCGAGCCTTCTCCGCTTCCGACCGAGCATTGGCCAACGCCTCTTTCAGCTCGGCAACCTCCTTCTCCGACGCCTCAAGTTTGGCCGCCGCATCCTTCGACAGCTGAATGGCGTCGGCCAGCTGCTTCTCCAACCCCACCACTTCAGCAGCCCTCCTCGCCGAGAGGAGCTGCTCGGCATCAAGCAGCTGCGTGGCCTTGACACGCTCTGCCCTCTCCCGTTCATTCTCCTGCTCCTTGCTCGCAAACTCCTCGAGCAGGAAATTGAAGTGGCAGAGGGTCTGAAAAAGAACAGCACATTAAAACCCGAACCAAAGGACTTAGAAAAATTCTAAGAAAGAAATTTTGATGAGGGAGAGCTCGGCCTACTTACCGACATAGTATTCCGAGCAATCTGCATCACGGCGTCCCCTGCTAGCCCGGCCTTCAGGGTCGCTCGATCCTTTGGGGTCGGCAGGTGCCTCACCGCCTCCATGCAGCTGTTGCCGTCGCCCAAGAAGCCGTCGACATTCATCACCTGCCAGTCAGGGACGAAGATCTGCCTATGACGCTCGGTCAAAATCGTCTCCGCCTCGGCAGTGAGGGGCGGAACTTGGAGGGACAGCACCTCCTTCATGCCGAACGCACCGCTCGACGAACCGGGAGCATCCCCCTTCGAGGGCGGTGTCGGCACACCCGAGGCAGGAGGGTCAAGGACCATGACTTCCCCCTGCTCGAGGACCATGACCTTCGGCTGGTCGGCGCCCTTCGCGACCGAAGGCTTCTTCGAGGCTCGGCTGTCCTGAGGCCCCGCCGAAGGCCTCTTCCTCTTCGCCTCCTGCTCCGATCTGCCCTTCGCCATCAGAGCCTTGTAGTCCAGCTTCATTGTCTTTGCACAAGCCGAATGAAAAAACTTAGAAAAACTTTCATGAACTTTAAGCAAAGAGTATAAATACCAGAAGCATACTAGGGTCGATCGGACTGAGACCCCCTCGGAACAGATCCTCCTCGATAATTTCTTTCCAGCTCAGCGCTGGCAGGGCGAGGAGCTTCTTCTGGACCTCTGTCTCCTCGTCACTCAGCACCGTCTCCTTCTTGGTTCGCTTGGGCAGACCATCCTTCGCCCAAACCGTCGGTATCACCCACAGCGCAGGGGCTCGGATGAGGAAGTACTTCTCCTTCCAATGTTTGATCGAGTCCGGATTCTCGATCAGCTTCACGCCCGTCCGGGGCGAAAGATAGAACCTTTGTTCGTCTCGCCTTGGCTGACAAGGTCGGTAGAGGCTCCGAAAGAGGAACATACTCGGCTTGGCACCAACCTCTTGGCATCGGAGGACGAATGCCATGACATGCCTCCAAGTGTTCGACATCAGCTGGGCGGGGCTCAAACCGTACCATGTCAAGACATCAACAACGAACGGGTGGAGGGGGAAACGGAGTCCGGCAATAAGGGAGTCGATCGGAAAGACGCACACGTCTGACGAAGACTTTGTATTAGCTCGGAAACCCAGCCCGGAGAGGAGCAGTCCGTAGTCGGCAGGGATCCGGAAACCCTCTCGGATCAGGTGAAGGTCAACCTCAGTAAGAGACGAAATGGTATGGTCCACCTCGGACAGCTCTCTCGGCTCATTCTCCTCCACCAACTTAGCCGTGCCGTGGGTCACTCTCTCCAAGGTGTCCTCGGCATAGTCCCGTACACCTCCCACGCTCGACAGAGCAATGGGCTGCCGACCGAACGCTCCCGCCGTCTTCGGCGTTTCCACGATCGTGACCACGGCCTTACCCTTCTGGGACACCGCCGCGACCTCCTTAGGCAGCTCGGCCACTTCACCCTCTCTATCCGGACGAACGACGTTCTGATCGCTCGGCTCCACTACCTCCTTCCCTTTATCCCCTCGGCCTACTGCTAGCTCTGAGGCGGGGGTCTCATCCGAGGACGTGATCTTAACCATTTTCTAAGAAAGAAGGGAGAGAGACTGACCTTGAAGTGATAGCTACGGTCGGAAAGTTCGCCGGAAACAAGAAATGCCTTGCCGCGTCAGCTAGCACCACCACCAAGGAGCTAAAAACTTCGAAGGCGAAAAGTAAGAACTGAAGAGAGAGAGTAAAAGTAAAAAATGAGACTTGGTCTGAGGGGGGGGTGAAGATTTATAGTAAAAGGGAACGTCCCTTGGACTTCCAAACGAAAAAGTGCGACTCTTGGGCCGCTCTCGAAACGTTGTGAAGGCCCAACACAACTACCTTCTTCGCCAAGACAACTAGCTCGGTATACCGGGACCAGGAGCCGGACCATACACCACCCGACCACGCCAGTAAAGAGACCGTTCGGCTACCGAGCAAGTACCAATCCGAGCTGACAAACGAAGAAAACGCCCTTTCTCCTCAAACTTCGCGTAAAATCTCAATCAGACGGCCCAGATCTCGCCGAGAACACTAGACGACAAGATAGTGTTTTCTCGAGGAATATGCCCGTCTCGAGATGCACGACACCATCCAACGGTACAAATTGCGTCAAGTTGCTCGGATTGCCTACGCTTCCTCCATACCCTACCTCTGTCTGAAGAAACCAGAAAAAATTTTAATTCAAAGTTTTAAGGCACCGCCTTCGGCGTGCCCCCCAGGCCCCATGTCTTGGTCGGTATTCCGCCAACCCACGGGGCCCGGTCAAAAACAGATCGGCACACCCCCCATCTCTAACTCCTTCGGGCCGACAACCATCGGAAGCCGTCGGTCGGGAAGGAAGACAGAGATGGGAAGAGGCCCATCATTCCGAAGCTGCTGCAGTCCCTCGGTTCCGGACTAGGGTCATCACCTCTTCTACCATGATCTTCCCCGACCCTGACACCCACGTTAGAGCCCTCAGAATCGGGTGAAGATCTTGGTGGAAGAACGACCACCCGTCCTCCCGAAGCAAAAATCATCCTTCGGTTCCGGACATGGGTCATCACCTCTTCTACCATGACCTTCCCCGATCCTAACACCCACGTTGGAGCACTCAGAATCCGGAGAAGATCATGGTGGAAGAACGACCACCCATCCTACCTAAGCAAAGTCGTCCCTCGGCTCCGGACTAGGGTCATCACCTCTTCTACCATGACCTTCCCCGACCCTGACACCCACGATGGGGCCCTCAGAATCGGGTGAAGATCATGGTGGAAGAACGACCACCCGTCCTACCGAGACAAGTCGTCCCTCGGATCCGGACCTCGGTGGTCTATCCTTCGGCCCAAACCTCCCTTGACCCTGACACCGCCACCCAGGCCATCAGAGTCAGGAGAAGATTTGGGCGGAAGAACGGCCACCAATCCTCCCGAAGTGAACCCCTCCATCGGATCCGGACTACAGTCATCACCCCTTCTACCATGATCACCCCCGATCTTGACACCACCATCGGGCCAGTCAAAATCGGGTGATGATCATGGTGGAAGGGTGACCACCCGTCCTTCCGAACGAACTCACCCCTCGGCTTCGGACATGGATCATCACCTCTTCCACCATGATCTCCCTCGACCCTAACACCCTCGTGGGAGCAGTCAGAGTCAGGAGAAGACCATGGTGGAAGAACGACCACCCGTCCTTCGGAAGTAACTCGCCCCTCGGGTCCGGACTACGGTCGTCACCACTACTGCCTTATCCTCTCCCGCTCCTGACATCCCCTTTCGAGCCGTGAGGAACGGGAGAAGAACAAGGCAACAGAGCGACCACCCGTCCTTCCGAAGTAACTCATCCCTCGGGTCCGGACTATGGTCGTCACCACTACTGCCTCGTTCCCCCCCGCTCCTGACATCCACTTTGGGGCCGTCAGGAACGGGAGAAGAAAAAGGCAAAAGAGCAACCACCCCCTCGGACCCCGAAAGACAAATTACCCAAGGCCAATACCTCCGAGGTTTGAAACTCTACATTGTTGCGATTGAAATGACAAAGGGAGTGGAGTACTTATAAGCTCTCCTCCAAGGTCTGGCCATTATGACCATCGGAAGTTGAAACGCCACGCATTAATTGAAGGAGTTATCCTTAATGACCTGGGGAAAGTGGAACGCCGCGCAAACTCCGGAGCACCATTAATGCCCTTAGGAACAGGATCGTCTCGAGACAGATTGCGCCACGTCGCTCGACTTGCCGAGACCCCCTGTCTTCGGTCGGCTGCCGAGCAAGTGCCTTCCCGAGCTCGCAAACGGAGAAAACTCACTTTCTCCTCAACTTTCGCGCATGATCTCGATCAGACGGCCCAGATCTCGCCGAGGACACTAGGCGACAAGATAGTGTTTTCTTGAGAAATGTGCTCGTCTTGAGGTGCGCGTCATCATCCAATGGCTCAGATTGCGCCACGTCGCTCGACTTGCCGAGATCCCATGTCTCCGATCGGCTGCCGAGCAAGTGCCTTTCCGAGCTCACAAACGGAGAAAACTCACTTTCTCCTCAACTTTCGCGCATGATCTCTATCAGACGGCCCAGATCTCGCCGAGGACATTAGGCGACAAGATAGTGTTTTCTTGAGAAATGTGCTCGTCTTGAGATACGCGTCATCATCCAATGGCTCAGATTACGCCACGTCGCTCGACTTGCCGAGATCCCATGTCTCCGGTCGGCTATCGAGCAAGTGCCTTTCCGAGCTCACAAACGGAGAAAACTTACTTTCTCCTCAACTTTCGCGCATGATCTCGATCAGACGGCCCAGATCTCGCCAAGGACACTAGGCGACAAGATAGTATTTTCTTGAGAAATGTGCCCATCTTGAGATGCGCGTCGTCATCCAATGGCTCAGATTGCGCCACGTCGCTCGACTTGCCGAGACCCCCTGTCTTCGGTCGGCGGCCGAGCAAGTGCCTTTCCGAGCTCGCAAACGGAGAAAAAAGACACCGAGCTACTACAACCGCTGGATCTCTCAAAAATTCGCGCCCGTCTATGATCAACGGCCCAGATCGATCCACGTCATAAATCAGTATTTAAAATCATTTTTTATCTATTTTAATCGATTTATTTATTTAAAAATTGCTAAAAATTTGGGAAAATTAACTAAAAATTCTGGAAAATAATTAAAAATTCGGGGATATATTTTTGAGCCCCCGAACGAACAATTATTGCCTAGAAAGTACTGTTAAGGCCCCCGAACGACTAGTAAACACATCGCAAAATTAAATAAATAGTCCGAAAAAATAAATAAAAGCCGTCAAATACTCGATATGGCTAGAGAACAGCACATAGCATCAAAAATTACTTCACTACCCCCTTCAAGATTCAAAATCCTCCACTTGGACTCCGATACAACTCCACCAGCCACTAAAACAGCTAAACTACTCCTCAAAGGCTGATCACGCTCAGTCTTTAGGAGTGGGGGGCTCGTGATATGGCTAAAAATGGGGTTAAATCGGAACCGTCCAGATTGGGTGCGAATTTTGAAACTCGGGGGTAAAATGGTAATTTCACATACAAGGTGGATCCAAAGCGGGTACTGGATCTCCTTCGCACGAGACCCAATAACCCACGAACGGGTCCACACCGATTGGGCACGGTCCCGACCCGAGGCGAGCCCAGATCAGCAAGAGACAAATCAGGGCCACTGATTTGACCAAGTCAACGGGCCTGATTTGCTCTCACCGGGAATCAAGGGGTTAGTTTCCTAAACAGACTGTGAGGATTTTTCTCCTAGCAGTTACACTGGAAACCAGGCCTCTGATCACTCCCCTGGCGACTATAAATACCTCCCCTCTGCCACTGTGACCAGGTTAATCACTCTTTCACCACCTTAAGCTCTTTCTTTAATCACCACTGGTTACTGACAAGAGCGTCGGAGGGTGCGTCGCCGGAATCAACCCCGGTGTCTCGCACTTCCTTGTAGTTTGCGGCAGGAGCAAGAAGGCTTGGGTTAGCTGTTCAGGTTTTTCTCGAGCTCACAAATTCTATCTGTTTACCCCCACACCGAAATCAGTGGTAACATAAAGGAGGTTCTGGTTCAAATCCTCACTACGTCAGAGTTTTTATTTTTATTTTTTGAAATTATTAAAACGTGCATCGCACGTGTAAATTACTAGTTAAAGATTAAAAAAATGCTTTAGTAACGAAATATATTATGTTACAATTGTTTCATTGCAATTGTTGCAATTGCAACAAATTAATAGAATTCCTTACTGATGTCAAAAACATTCACAACAAAGGGGCTTGTTGTAATTAGTCCGTTGTAGATGATAGCACTAACAAGAAAATTTTGATGCTCATAAATGATCTTATGTTATTGCAAGATTTTCTACTTGTGATACTTGTTGGAGCTCATATATTCTTTTCTAGAGCCGAATACTTGTTGGAGCTCATATATTCTTTTCTAGAGCCGAATCAATTACTCTTCCTAATTATATAGTTGAACAGATCAATAACAATGATATTCTTCAAAAACAACACTTTCATTCAGTGGGAGAAATTAAGCTCGATATTGCAACTGTTTCTTCAACACACAAAATAGAGAGTTGACGAAAATGTAAAATTCGCCAAACAATCCCTGTATGAATAAATGATTTGAAACTCAAGCCCACCGACTACCATGCCAATCAAAAATTCAAAGGAAAAAAAAACACTTAATTCCCGCGTTTGACAATCTGACGGAGAGCAACAGCCTACCCTCCGACGAGCAGATCCGTTAGATCCGGCGGTCATTCTATACAGGGACGACAAGACTGTGACTTAACATTTCCAGGCCCTCTTACCGGTGGGCCCCACACGCACCCTCGTCCTCAACCAGCCTGTCCTATAAGGTCCCGCCAAAATTTAAACGGATACTATGAAACAGAAACCGGTTAGAAAATTGAAATGTCACCCCACTTGTATTGAAGCCCAAACTAACAACAATCCACCAAACTTATGAATTAATTAAGGACCCTACGGAACAATTATTCTGGTTGTCAAATTGTCCTTTTAAGGTCGGTTTTTCCAGATGCACCCCCCATTAATTACACCAACATTGCAGTACGACTCTATTTATGTTGAAGATTTATAAATTTTTTTATTTTTTTTTTTTCATTTTGACGGTTAAAGTGACCAACTAGTCATCAGTTACATTAATAAAAAATTAAGAAAACACCATGAAATAAAATATTACAACTTCCATAGTTCCATCCAACTCAACACTGTCTAGACACAAAGTACATCAAAATAAAGTCACCCTCAAACAAGAAATAGAAACATTTCCACCATGCCGACAGTTCCAAAAGCACATACCAGTCACTCTTCCCCCAATCCCGATAGTGACTACTCTTGAAAATCTGGTTGCAACCTCCTCTTAACCTCTGTCCTGCCTGACCAAGCAGAAATAAGACTCAGAATTTTGACCAGCATAATGTTAAAAGTACTTCTAGTGTTACGAAAATATGCATTGTTTCTGTCTAGCCACAGGGTCCAACAACTAGCCGCTACCGTGGTATCCCACAAGACCCTAAATTCCGATCTAACCCATTTATCTCGCCAGCCCCCCCTTAGAAATCCTCAACCCGTGATGGAGTTTCCACCAACCCGAAACTCAGAACCAGAATTTCCCATGACACTTTCGCCCTAGGGCAATCTAAAAAAATATGGTTGACGTCCTCCACCCCTTGGTTACATCTCGGGCAAGCACTATCGATCTGTAGCTTTCGTTTTATAAGATTCACCTTTGAGAGAATAGCGTTATTCATAACTAACCATAAGAAAGCTTTGACTTTGTTCGGAGCTGCCGATTTCTAGATAATGGTCGCCTCTTGACACCCAACACCCCCATCATTCAGCTGACGATACAATGAAGCAACCGTGAAGGTCTTATTAGCCTGTAGACTCCACTCCCTAGTATCTTTATCCGTGTTATACAAGTGACCCCTTTCCCTGACCAACGCTTTGATCGCTAGTCTACTGTTTCGCCAGATATCGTGCACCATCAGATTGTCGTTACGCGCTTCTTTAGCTAGTAGAGGAAACAGTGATTGTAGTGTGTTATCCCCACACCATTTTTCATTCCAGAATCTAGTTTCTTTACCGTCCCCAACCCTCGATCTAGTGTTTGCGTGAAAACACTCTCCCCCCTTGGTAATTCCCTTCCACATTTGTGAAGTCTTCCCCTGTTTGCTCCTTCCGCCAAATCTATATTTCTTCATTCTTCTATACAAGTCAAATGATTTGCCACACCATGAATTCTGATGCTTATTCATCTTCCACCACCATTTGCTCAGGAGCGCTCTGTCCATGTCCCGTAAATTGATAATTTCCAGCCCTCCAAATTCTTTCTTCTTACAAACCCTTTCCCATTTGACAAGGTGACAAGATGTTAGAATTTTGAGGTTACCTTTTTTTCAATTAATATGTTACACTTTTTACTGTTTATTGTATTACTTTTACATATTTTTCAATTCTGACTATAATGAATGTTAAGAGCATCAGCATGGACATGGAAGCAGATTAAAGATACCAATGTCTGAGACTTTTTAAATTAAGTTAATTTCTATATCATATTTAAAATTTTTAATAGAGAATATATAAGAATATTTGAGCTGAAAAATTCAAAGTGAAAGAAAAATAATCAAAACGGATGATACAAAATCACCATCACATGAGGGGCATAAACTCAATATATAAAATAAAGGATTACTTAATAATAATAATAATAATAATAATAATAATGGATTACTAAATTCGCCTATAAGTTTGCCATTAATATGATAGTGTAAGTACGTTAGTAGATGAGCTCCATTAGCATTAATTTCTGGCACCACTCCATGTTCACTCTTCTGAGTCCTCCGACAGTAACAAGAAAGCGGTCCCACAGGAAAGTGCACCGGCTCCACAAAATCCTGATGAATCCTCAAATGACAATTCTCAAGAGGAGGTTCGTGAAATGATGTGGGAAGGGAAGCTCGTCACACTGCCCCGTCGAGAGTCAATGAGAGAAGAAGTGAGTGAATTTTGTGATGATGGCAAGGGCAAGGGGATTTTAACAGAGGGTGTCAATAGAAGTGGCAGTTTCCGCACACGCTCATAGGAAGACTGTTACTAGAGCAGCTAGCTCATCTACTGTTGTTCCCCCAGGATTCCAGGATTGCCCCTCTAAGAAGGTGAAGAATTCACGGTCCAAAGGCAAGATCAAGAGCACCAGACCATTCATGAAGCACCTGTCAGCCACCATTAAGAGGAAGACCACAGGTACCTCCTCCTCAAATGCCTCAGTTTCAAATGCACATCTTAATCCTTTTGATTTACTGTCAAACGAGGACATAGTTGACGTTGCGGCATCCATTGGAGTGGCGGCTTTGGGGCCACACTCGATTCCTAAGTTCAGGGGCCGCCAGAAGACTGTAGTTGATCAAATTGATCAACAATAGCTTTCTGATTAGCAGTCTTGCTTTTCTGGTTTTGGTGTTTTTGTTGTGCGTGTTTTTCTTGTGTTGTTTTCTCTTTTCAATGAGGATCACAAGCTGGAATGTTAGAGGGTTGGGCAACCCTGACAAATGCTCTATGATCAAAGAAGGCATTCGTAGTTGTGCGCCTTCCGTTATTTGCTTGCAAGAGACAGAACTTCGAAATCCTGGACCACAAAAACTTTCATCAATTGGGGGTGGGATTATTTCCAAATGGGTCCAGTTAGACTCTATCGGTAGCTGTGGTGGTATTCTTTTGGGATGGAATGATCAGACTCTTGACTGCACGTATTCAGCTGTGGATATCTTCTCTGTATCTGCTTCCTTCAAATGCAAGGCTTCAGCCAAGATATGGTCAATTACCACAGTTTATGCACCCTTTGATCTAGAGGATCAGGAGCTTTGTTTCTTTGAAATTCAGCAGCGCCGGAGACTTCTCAATGCTGCCTGGGTCCTATGTGGGGATTTTAATGTAACAGTGTCTGATGCCGAATGATCTAAGGGTAGAGGCTCAAACAGAGACATGAGGATTTTTCGTGAATTCATCCAGGACTTGGAGCTGATCGACTTACCTCTTTCAGGGAGGAAATTTACCTGGACAAACCTCAGAAGTACTCCGACTATGGCTAGATTAGACAGAATCCTTATCTCTGCTGCATGGGAAGCTTTATTCCCCAACTGTATCCAATACTCACTGCCAAGAATCTCCTCAGACCACTGCCCTATTGTCCTCGATGATCAAGCAATCACTAAAACGGTGCACTATTTCAAATTTGAAAAGGCATGGTTGCACCATCCCTCATTTATCCCTGCAGTTAAAGAGTGGTGGACCACTTTCCGATGTGAAGGTAGCCCGGTTGATGTCTTTGTAACAAAGCTTACACTTCTTAAGAGAAGGATTAGGAGATGGCGAAATGAAAGTTTTGGGCATATTGTGCTGAAGAAGAAGCAATTGCAAGAACAACTTCTGAAGCTGGAAATTGAAGCTGAACAATCACCAAGCGCTGTTGAGCCCCTGAAGACAGTCCAAGTGGAACTACAAAATCTTATCAAAACAGAAGCTGTCTACTGGCGACAGCAGTCGATAGTGCAATGGATTAAAGAGGGAGATGCCAACACTCGCTTCTTCCACTGCATTGCAAATGGGAGAAGGCGCAGGAACTTTATCCACAGTATGATTGTTGATGGTGCTCTAGAAACATCACCACTCCGGATTAGAGGAGCCTTCGAAACGCATTTTCAATCAATTTGTGGCACAACTGAAAGATCAGATTTTCAAATTGATTGGAATTCACTCTACCCCTACAGAGACTATAGCCTTGATCACTTGGAGGCACCATTCACCATGGAAGAGGTCAAGATAGCGGTGTTTGGTATGAGCAGTGACAAAGCTCCTGGACTTGATGGCTTTTCAATGAGCTTCTACCACAACTTCTGGGACACTATCAAGGAGGATCTTCTCCGCATGCTTCTCTCGATTCAGAAAGGTGAAGGCGACTTATACAGGCTAAATTACTGCAACATCATACTTATTCCTAAGTGTGAGGGGGCAAACTTAGTTTCTAATTTCAGACCGATCAGTTTGCTTAATTGCTCTTTCAAAATCTTCACTAAATTGCTGGCAAATAGACTAGCTCCGATACTTCACTCCCTGGTATCATCCTCCCAGATTGCTTTCTTAAAGGGTAAATCCACAATGGATTGTTTTGTTGTTGCCCATGAAGTAATTAACCTGTGCAGTAGGAGACATTCCGATACTCTACTGTTCAAAATTGATTTTGCTAAGGCCTTTGATATGGTGAATTGGGATTTTTTAGACCAGTTCTTACTTGCTTGAGGATTTGGCCAAGCTTGGTGTAAGTGGATCCATATGATCATGCGGACAGCTAAGTCTTCCATCCTTATCAACGGTGAAGGAGGGCGTCAAATAAACTCCAAGAGAGGATTAAAGCAGGGAGATCCTCTCTCACCAATGCTTTTTATCTTGGTAGTTGATGTCCTCGCACAGATGCTCCACAATGGTCGTAGAAATTGAGTGTTCTCTCAGCTACCTGTCAGAGGTTCAATTGCGGAGTTGTCCATTCTGCAGTTCGCAGATGACACACTGCTTTTTTTGCAAGGGAGATGAAGAAGAGGTCATAAACCTCAAAGTGGCACTGCAATTGTTTGCAAATATCTCAGGTCTAGCTATCAACTTCAACAAATCATCCATAGTTTATTTTGGAACGTCAAAAATGAAGCTCAAAGCTTTCTCAACTATCCTTGGATGCAAAGAGGAGAGGCTACCCCTAAACTATCTTGGAATGCCACTTTCTTATGGTAAGCTCAGCAAACAGTACTGGCAGCCACTGCTCCTCAAAATTGAGCGGAGACTCTCAGTGTGGAAAGGGAGAATGTTATCAAGAGGAGGCAGACTTATACTTATTAACTCTGTGCTTAGTGCACTACCGGTCTACTACGCTTCTTTCTTTAGGCTACCACTTTGGGTTATCAGGAAAATTGACCAGCTACGCAGTCGATTCTTCTGGTGTGGTGCAGATAAGGATACCAGAGGTATTGCAAGTATACAGTGGCCAAAAATCTGCCAGCCAAAAGAACAAGGGGGCTTGGGGGTTCTTGATCTAAGGGTTTTCATTGATGCTCTTCTAATGAAGTGGTGGTGGAAATTGATAGCATCCGATTGCCTGCCTAGCCAAACTCTGAAGAGCCTATATCAACGAAGCAATTCTAACCAACTAGCTTGCCCATCTGCTGCTTTTAGTTTCTAGAAAGGAATCTATCCGCTGAAAGATCAATTCTTTGTTAACATCCACTGGAGCCTGGGTAGAGGTAACCTTATTAACTTTTGGTCGTCCAAATGGATTAATGGAGACAACATCTCTTCCTTATGCCCAAATCTGGCTGCCGCAGCATGGAATGTAGAAGCTGATATACTCTTACAAGGATCTTGGTCTGATGGTTTTTGGAGCTGGCAACCAAGGCTAAACTGTGTCCTCAATGACTCCATGCGAGATGAGAAGTTGCGTCTACTTGAGCTGCTAGTGCATTTCCAACCCACACTCTCTGATGACCAACCATCATGGCACCTGACTGCATCCTCTACATTCACTGTAAAGTCTGCCTACATCTTCTTCATCATGGCTGGCCTCCGATCCCTATATTACACTGCAACTTGGTCCTCCTCTGCGGCTCTGCCCTACTCAAATGCAAAGTGTTCATCTGGATGCTTAGTTGGGACAAACTCAACTCGAAGCAGTTTCTTCTCTCCAAAGGATGGCAAAGTGACACTACATGCACAGCTTGTGCATGTCCTGTTGAATTGACCTTCCACATTTTTTTTGAATGCCCAGTTGCCATTGAAACTTGGACACACTTTACTGCACTGCTCAATATTCATACTATGCCCCATCACTTACACGAGTGCTTCACGACCTGGTGTTTTGGAAACCATCGACACAGATACACTTGGCACCTTTTGACTGTCTCAATTTGTTGTGAGTTTGTGGCTAGCTAGAAATTATCGCACTTTTTCTTCTAAGGATGTGCAAGCAAAGGAAATAATTATTAATGCAATTTTTTACTTTCGTTCTTGGATAGAGGGGATGGACAGCGAGAAAAAGAAGGCGAAGCTGATGCAAGAGATGGATAGAGAAGGTGTGAAGGATGCCTTGTTGCAACAAGCACTCATACGGATGGATCCGATGAACAGCGATGAAGACAGTTGCTCGGCCTAGCAACTTACAGTGACTCTCCTCTCTTTTGAAGATGATGGTTTCTTTTTTGCTTCTTTTGGAAACACACTTTTGATTATGCTGATGTAACTTTTAAGTGATATTTTTGGTTAACTGATAGGGGTCTTTTTGTCTAACGGGATTATGATATTGATGGAGAAGGGGGATGAGATCATGTCGTTGTGGCTAGTAGAGGAGTACGACAATAGTCCAATGCCCTCTCTACGACACAAAGGCATGCCATCTCGAACCTGGATTCGTCAAACGACCCGCTAAACCCCTACTTTGGTTACTTTTTTGTAATAGATGTTTAACTTCTCTTATATATATATATATATATATATATATATATATATATATATATATATATATATATATATATATATATATTCTGTGAGGTAGGATAATCCTACTTTTTACCAGTCAAAAAAAATTAGCATTAATTTCAATAATCTTTTTTTTTCCTTGCTAACGATATGGTCCATAAGGATGATACATATTGACCATGATCGATGATTAACTTGATTATACATAGTAAAAGTAATTACAAAAACTAATTTCTCATTTAGAGGAGAGGAGTGTGAAATTATATGTTTTTTTTGGAGGGTGTTTAGTTGGTTGTAAAATATTTTCAAACTATAAAGATTACTATAGAAGAAAAAGAAAAAAATCTGTAAAAATGAGTTTTAAAAAGAGAATTGTTTAGATGTAGTTTTAATGTTGTGTAAAATAGAGAGTGAAGAAAAAAAAAATTTAATGTAAAGAATTAGATGAAGTTGCTTTATTAGATATTATAAAAAGAGAGGAGAGAAAAATAATTTAAAACTGCTACAATAGCTTTTCATTGAGTTCCGTAAGTTTTTTTTTTCAGATTTTCAAACAAATCCAAGCCCATCAAATCCGTGAACAGTGCTTTTCTCATGAAGTTGAGTTCCTACCGTAAAATTACCCCATTTAAACTGGCCCTTTGTGTCGCATTACTGTTACATATGCAACACACGTGCAGTGCAGGTACCGGTAATGAAGTAAACTTTAACCAACACTTAGTTTTAGCGTCTTAATCGCGTACTTAACTGTGGACGGAATTATAACGTTTGCCAATTGTCACGAACCACGGCGAAAGATCAGTTGATCTGTTAAGACTACGCCATTATAATAACCACTCTTCACCTAACTGACGCACCATTTCTTAATGGCCGCGGGTCCCACCTCAACTGAACCAACTCTGTTGAAGGGTTGCCCTCGTTTTCTGTTGGAAATATGAGGCACGGCTGATATGGGTTCTCAGCCGTTAACTGCGACTTTTGACCGAACCCATCCAGTGAAGAATTTTTTCCGTGCTGACCCATTTTTTTTCTCCCTAATATTGACCAAACTGATATACTTTTGAAAATATTTTCTCAATTAATTTAGTTTTGGACATATCAGCATAAAACGTTATTGATAACAATGACATAAGTTATTTCTATGTCGTTGTTGTCAATAACAGTATAAGTAATTTTTTTTCTTCCACATATTGCTTTTTGGATTAATGACATAAATACATTTTCTATTTATTCGTGAACTCTCTGACTTGAAAAAAAATTGTAAGCGTGTAAACATCTTATAACTAATGCCGCTATCCACAACAACGATATCGAAATACCCGATGCCGTTATTGTTAATAGTGACAACAGTTCAAAGAAGATTTCAAATTTTGATTTTCAGACCAGTTTAACGAGAATAAAAATTTCGAAATCTTCTTTAAACTGTTGCCACTATCCCCAACATCAGCATCAAAATATCTGATGTCGTTATTGTGAATAGCGGCAACAGTTCAAATAAGATTTCAAATTTTATTCTCGTTAAACATGTCTGAAATCAAAATTTGAAATTTTCTAGGAACTGTTGCCACTATTTACAACAATGACATCAACTATTTCAGTGGCGTTGTTGGAGATAGCGACAACAGTTTAAAGAAGATTTAAAATTTTCGTTCTCGTTAAACAGATCTGAAATCAAAATTTGAAATCTTCTTTGAACTGTTGCCGTTATTTACAACAACGAAACCAACTATTTCGATGTCGTTGTTTGGGATAGCACATCAGTTATAAAATATTTTCACACTTACAAATTTTTTTCAACTCAGAGAGTTCACGAATGGGTATGAAATATACTTATGCCGTTACTCTTAAAAACGGCATGTGATCTTGCAGGCGATCTTGCCACCTTGATTGGCATCACCTATATGATGATGAAGATCTTGACCTTTCTAGTCTTGATGCTCCTTTCACTTTGGAAGAGATTAAAGCGACGGTCTTCACCATGAATAGCGACTCTTCACCGGGTCCTGATGGCTTTCCTTCATTCTTCTTTCAAAAATTTTGGGAACTTCTACAAGGTGATATACTTCTTATGTTCAATGATCTTCATCAGGGTACTTTATATTTTGACCGTATTAACTATGCTTACATAGTTCTTGTCCCCAAATTGATTGTGGCCAACAAAGTCTCTGCTTTCCGGCCTATTAGCCTTCTTAATTTGATTTTTAAGATTATCATGAAAGTTCATTCTGCTCGTCTTAACCTTGTCATCTCTTCTCTTATTGACCCGGTTCAATCGGGTTTTAATAAAGATAGGTTTATTCTTGATAGTGTGGTGGTGGCTCAGGAGATTATCTATGGCTATAAACATTCTGGTTCAGATGGTATCCTCTTAAAATTGGATTTCGAAAAAGCCCATGACAAAGTCAATTGGGATTTCCTCTTTGAAATTCTACAACATTGTGGTTTCGGGCCTAGATGGATTGCCTGGATCAAATTCAATTTGTTCTTTGGTACCTCGTCCATCCTCATCAATGGGACTGAAGGTAGGAAGTTTAAGTGTAAGCAGGGTCCCGTCAAGGAGACCCGCTTTCCCCTATTCTTTTCTCTATTGTGGCGGATGTTCTTAGTCGGATTCTTCGGAAAGCTTGGAATGCCAACCTTATTGAGGGCCTTGGTGGATTCCATGGCTTTAGTGGAGTCCTCAACCTCCAATATGTTGATGATACCATCATCTTCTCCAAAACCATTGGGGTGTTGCTTCGTAACCTTAAGCTGCTTTTTTATCTTTTCGAATTGGCATCTGGGCTTTCTATTAATTTTAATAAGACTTCGGTCATGTGGTTAGGGGGAACTCCTAACCGTCAGGCGGAGATCACTCAATTTTTTGATTGCTCCCACTTTTCTTTTCCTATCCACTACCTTGGCATACTCTTGCGATGGGGTAACCTGCTTGCGGTAGATTGGATGCCTATGATTGACAAAGTCGAAGCCAAGCTCTCCTCTTGGTCGGGTAAACTTCAGTCATGTGATGGTAGGCTTATTCTTATTAATTCTGTGCTATCGACGCTTCCCTTTTATATGATGTCCTTTCTTTTCTTACCATCTGGGTTATTAAGAAAATTGATCAGATTAGAAGGAATTTCTTTTGGTCCGGATCTGCCAATCATAGGCCGGGTAAAAACCTGTGTAAGTGATCAATGGTTCGTAAATCTAAAAAAGATGGTGGTCTTGGCATTCCTAACCTTAGGAACCAAAATTTGTCTCTTCTAGGAAAGTGGATTTGGTGTATCCTGAATGATGATTCTTCATCCTGGGCTGGATTCATTCTCCACAAATTCCATAGCCGTCACAAAATTTGGGAGTTGGACCCAAATTTTTCTCCGTCGGCATCTCCCTTCTAGAAAGGGGTTTGGAAAGCGGTGGACCCATTCCGTACTGGAGTTTTTAAATTATGTTCTGATGGCTCTAACACTATGTTTTGGAGCGACCTCTGGATATGCAACTATAAGATTGCCAACTTATATCTTGATCTATTCCGCCTAGCTGCCAATCCAAAAGCGTCGGTTGCGGATTATTTAGAGATTGTCCAAGGTTCCCTTGAATGGGTTATTCCATTCAGAAGAACTCTTCCCCCTTTCTCTCTTCCAAATTTTATTTGACTCCTCGCTGAGTTAAATTCCTATGTTTGGGCTCCTCATGAAGATCGAGTCTGGAGATGGACGTCTTCGGGCTCATTCTCTGTTAAATCTTTTTATTCTTTTCTTAACCATGAGGGGTTACGTCTCCTACAGCTAAGATTATTTAGAGTTGTTGTGCCCCTCTCAAAGTGAAAATTCTTGTTTGGTTAGCCTTACAAGACAAGCTTTTAACGGTGGATATTCTTAATAAGCGGAATCTAGCGATTGGACAACTCTGTACATTTTGCCAAATGCACCATGAGTATGCTAATCACCTTTTCCTCCTTTGCCCTTCTCTATCCGCATTATGGACTATCTGTATTAATGCTTGGCATGTCCCTTCCCGCCCTATCTGTATCACCTCATGGTGGACGTGTTGGAGGAGTAGTCATATCAACAAAGAAGCCCTTAAATCTTGGGACCTGACTATGATGACTTTGATATGGATTATTTGGTCCGAAAGAAATAACCGGCTCTTTAATAATACCGCTCGCCCTTTATCTTTACTTGTTGAGAATCTCATTTTCCTTACTAATTTCTGGACTTCTGCTTTGCCTCCAAAGAAAAAATTGAGTTTCAATCTCCAAAATCTATTGGTGGTGGGAAATCTCTTCTTACAAAATTCTTTTCTACCTCCCTAAGAATAGCACGATGGATTTTTTAACTTTCTATCTTTCTTTGTATGTTTTTCTTATTTTCATTGCTCAATTTTAGTATAGTGGTGATTATCCTTGCATTATACCCGGGTTTACTTTTCTTCTATTTCATGGTATCGGAGGTAACCATTTTATTTTCTTCTTTGTTTGCAGAATTAATTTGGCTGGGCTCTTCCTTTCTCCCCTGGAGGGGTTCTACGACTCCTGTTCTGACTTTTTTTGCAGGGTCTATCAGCTCCTTTTTGCTTGCCTTGGTAGGTTTTGTTTTGGTGGGTGATGGTTGTTTTTAAGGGGGGGGCTGCCTATAATGGGCTATGGTGTGCTGTTGCTGGATTTTAATTGCCCCCATTCTCTGTTGGGGATTTGTTTTTGGTGGTCTTGTGGCTCTGTGTTTTTATTACTTTCCCTTTTCTTTGCCTAATCCGGCTGTAGAGGGAAACTCCTCTTTCGACTCTACTGTTATTTCCTGTTTAAATATTTATTATCTCTTCTTTTCCCGCTATGACTATTTACTTCGGATGCTCCCATTTCTGTTGTTTAATTGAGTTATGTGTTTATGTTTATCTGCTGATTTATCGATCACTTCTCATCGTGTTGTGGTTGGAGCGGTGTTGGCGGTTCTGGCTGGTGCTGGTTTAGGCCAGGATCAACACTTTTTGGTTCTCTTCTGTTTTTTAGTGCAGGTGTTTCGTCGAGTCCTCCCTCTGTTACGTTTCTTTTCAATGTTCTAGGCGGCTTGGTGGTGTTTTTTGGGATGGAGCCCATTCACGCCTGTTGTGATAGTCAGGTTCTCCATTGGGAGACCCTGTTTTTTTGTTGCAGACTCCGGTTTGCCGCAGTTCATTCACCTGTTGTATCGCTTCAATTTCCATTTCCTTCCTTCGGTGGCTCCGGGGGCTCTTGTTGCTGTGCTGGGCTCCTTTCCTCTGCCTTTGTATTTGGTGTTGTTTTCTCAACGTTTGGCTGCTTTGGGGGTCTGTTTATTGCTGTTGGTGGGTGGGGTACTAATCACTGTTTAGCAGTTTTGTCTTTTACTATGTGCCTGTGGGTGTGTTTGTGCCGCTGTTGGTCCTTTGGTTTCAGTTTGCCTCTTGTAAACTGTTTCTATGTACAGAGTTATATTATTATTTTAGGCTGGAGTGTTTTCACTCCATCCTGTTTCAAAAAAAAAAAAAAACGGCATGTGAATTTTTTTATTTACAGATGCCGCTATTGAAAAAAATGGCATGAAAATAATCTATGCCGTTGTTGTCAATAGCATTTTATGTGACGTGTCCAAAACTGTGTCAGTTGGATAAATATTTTCAAACGTGGGTCACTTTGGTAAATATTTTCAAAAGGCGGGTCATTGAGGAAAACGTTTCTCTAGTGAATCCTGGCCGTTGAACTGTTGGTCAATGGCCTCTTTACAGTGGTTGTGAAAAGTCAATGAATAAGTGTCACTTAATAAATAACCAACTGGAGTGGAGCCTTATTGATAAGTTCCTAAATCTGACTCTCTTTATTTATTTTTTCTTTTTTATAATCATTTTAAGAGAATTTTTATAATGATTTTAATAGGTTTAAAATTCAATTTCAAGTCGAATGTATGATCAACGAAGTAATTTTCATGACATATAATATAAAAAATTTGCTTGAGTTATCTAATCATATTGGTTTTATCCTTGAAAGACTACATTCTACAAACCTAATATGATCCTCATCATGTACGTGTGTATTCAACAATGCCTGTACTGAATTTAAAATATGCAACCCATAGAAAATAATTTGGAGACATACAATCGATAAGATCAAGCTATTCGTCCATATTTTTGTCTTTACTTTCTTTATTCTTGCAAGAATTACTAAGAACTAGTAGCATATAAGTAGATAAGAAGACAAACTGTAGGTAAGGTATATGACTTACGAGAAACAGAAGGGTGAGAGAATTGTAATGGAAATAGTTCTTGGTATGTAAAGCAGTTCAGTGCAAAATGTGGTAATGATTTTTTTGTGTGTGTGTGTGATAATATGGTAATTTATGAATTCTTACTTGAGGACTGAATGAGGATGAATTAACTATATTTAACGCATCCCTGTTTTGGACTCCTTTTAACACTAGCCTTGTTCGCTGCTTGCATTTACTCGATTAACAGTTCATTTAACTTGTATTAACTAATCCTTAAATTTTTCTCTAAAAAGAAATTCATAAAAATATTTGAAGTTCTATAATCCTTACTTCTAGTTAAACTCCTCATAAATCTTAAAAAAAAAAAAAAAAAATCAGTTTTCTCGGTGAGCGGTTCCCTTTTCATACCATCCATCCCCCAACCAAAAAACAATGAAACAAAGTTTTAAAAAAGCAAGAGAAACGGTTGTTGAATACAACCCGAAACCCCTCCATCACCTAAACCGCTAACAAACAAAACTAACCCTCAAACAAACCCATCCTTAACCCCAACACAACCACCATTCCATCATTCATTCCCCCTCTCTCTCTATATATATATCTCCTTTCCTTCTCTAAAACAAACCAAACCAAACCAACTCCAATTCATTTCAACAATGGGGAGTCCAAGATGCGAGAATTCGTATTGGCATTCACATTCGAAGATAAGGGGTTCATGGAGCCCGGAAGAGGACGCCCAACTGACGCGCCTCGTTGAGCTCCACGGTGCGCGGAACTGGACGCTGATCAGTGCAGGGATCCCGGGAAGGTCAGGGAAGTCCTGCAGATTGCGGTGGTGCAACCAGCTGAGCCCGGAAGTGCACCACAGGCCGTTTACGCCTGCAGAGGATGCGACTATTCTTGCTGCGCACAGGGAGTATGGGAACAAGTGGGCGACGATTGCGAGGATGTTGCCAGGGAGGACGGACAATGCGATAAAGAATCATTGGAATTCGACACTAAGGAGGAGGAGGAGGAGGAGTGAGGAGGAGAGTGGAGGTGGGGTTGAAGAGGGGGAGGAGGAAGAGGTGAAGAGGGTGTGTGTGAGGGAGGAGGAGGTGGAGGTGGAGACCACGTTGAAGTTGAGTCCGCCGGGGGCAGTGGCCGGGGAGGGGGAGGAAAAGATGAGGAGGAGGGAGGAAATGTGTTTGGTGGCGGTGATGAGGGAAATGATCGCCGAGGAGGTGAGGAGATATGTAGGGAGGATGAGGATGGAGAGGGGAGGTAGGGTGGTGGTGGTGGTGGAGGAAGGGGAGAGGGGGAAGGGAAGAGAGAAGTAGGTAGCTTGTTTTGTTATGGTTAGGGGAGGGTAAAGTTGTAAAATTGAGAGGGAAATAGGGTTGTAAGTTTCAAGATGCTCGAGTTGTTTGAGGTTGTAGACATTTTGAGGGAGAATAAATTTGTGGAAATCAAATGTTAAATGTAGCAATTTGATCCATTTTACTTTTCCTTCGTATTCTTTTTGTTAGTTTTGTGGAATATGGATTAGATTAGATTATTCTTTTTGTTAGTTTTGTGGAATATGGATTAGATTAGATTAGATTAGATTAGATAATATCTTCCATCTAATGGTTCCATGGGTTTTGGAAAATTTTGCTAAAGAATTTTGACAATAGAGATGTTTACTTTATCACTAGTTAAAATTTGCCGTGTACCAAGTGCAAGTGGCTTGGTGCATATAAATGTTGAATATTTTTAGAATATTTTATGTTGTTGACAAAATCCTTCATAGAATTTTTTTTATTAAAAACTGAAATGAATATATATTATAATCATTATATATTAATTATGTACACAAAATACTTAAAATTATAAAACTGAAGACTCAATATTAGTAAACAAAATAATATGTAAATAATAGTTTCATATAAACATAAATATATAATCATTGTATTTTTCATAAGATTAATCATCATATTTGACTTTAACTTTCTTGAACTTAAAACTGATATTAAAAAAAATTTACAAAAGAACAAATTAGTAAATCCTAAACTGATATCATTGTATTTTTCATAAGATCAATCATCACTTTCGACTTTAACTTCCTTAAACTTAAAACTGCTCGTAACTTCTTGTTGGTCCTTTTAATTTTGCATCTAGTCAATGTTCTTGTAGTTGTTCTTCCATACGTGACATCTTATAATTTGATCAAAAAAGTATACTCATCTCCAATGCATTTCTGGGTCCTTTTATCAAATTTTTCAACATTTTTTTCTTGCATATAGAATTCGGTAATTAGCTCTTAATCATTTTTAACACTATAATAACATGTTATACATTATTCTTAATATGTTCCAGGACTTTTGCAAAACAGCCGATGATGCATCGTACTTCCTCATCAAATAAAATTAATCCTGCCTCCGCACTTCTATCTTTTCTTGACCCTATGTTTGGTTTGCACAAAACGTACTATTAAAACTAATATTCTTCAATTGAGATATACATGTTTTATAGGAAATCTAAATTCCAACAAAAATCCAAAATTTTTTGAAATCAAGCAAAAGAAGAAAGTATCAAAGAAGATTGCAAATATCAAGAAGAATGCCAACAAATATTGTATATATACTAGATTTACCCGTGGGCACGTGCCTACGACACTTCTTTGGAATGATACAGCATATGAAAGTCTTGTAAACAGTAAAACAACAATTATGTAGCTCATGTTTGAATAGTAAAACAATAATTAGTTAAATAAAAGTCCATGTTTCCATTAGTATATGTTGAAAAATAATTATAAATGGGGGTGTAAAATCCAACTTCTTAGAATTTTGAGTGTGTAAAATGATGAAATTTAACTGTTGATGAGATATTTGCTATAATTACATTATAACATGAGCAATAAAAAAGTGCATAAAAAATATGAAAATTTACAAACCTGAAATCTGAAAATATAAATTTCTGGGTAAATAGAGAGAGAATGAGAGAGAGAGAAATAAATAAATAAATAAATAAATAAATAAATAAATAAATAAATAAATAAAGGAGTTGTTTCGGGGAGATTTGAATTTGAGTTTTGGGGAGAAACTTTTTGGGCGGAAAAATATGTTTTGTGAGGTTAAATCTAGACCATTGATTTCAACCATATTTAATGAGAGCCACTTGATAGCTTTCTTTGTGTTTTATTATATAGATTTCTATTTATGTAGGGAAATACCATGAAAAAATTGTTGATTGAATAATTAGTCATGGAAAGAAAACAAAGTGAGGTCACCTATTAAATATCAGATCTGTACATAGCGGTCGACCGGTCCACATAGAGTAAAAAGAAGTCAGTCGACCGACCACCTCTCGACCTCCGGATTAAAGGTGGACGGTCGACTGCTCAATATTGCGGTTGACTGTACTTATGCAGATTTGGTTATTTTGGAATATCTTTTTTATTTTTGGAAAGATATATTCACCTGCTCTATAAATAGAGCTGAATTCACTGAGTATTCTTAATCCCTTGCAACTATTATTCTTCTGAACTAAACATTCAATCAACGATCTGAATGTGTGAGCTTTTATTATTTTCTTAGTCAAGATTGATATAAATCTTACGTGTTTTTTTTCTTTTCTTCCACTTCGGTGAGCTTTACAGGGCTTATTCATAGAAGTCCTGTGAGTATAATAGGACACTCGGTTTAAATTTTGAGAATCTCTGTACAGGGTTTTAAGTATAATGGAACGCTTGTGGCAGACAATTGCTATAAGTAGGTGGTGTGGGCGTAGATTAGGGGGTCGATCACGTTATGTAACATCCCGTATAAATTTTCTTAAATAAAAATACATTTTCCTATTTTTGTACGTGCAACACACGTGCAAATTTCATTCCCTTTCATTCCAAAATTATTCTAGTAGTATGCATGAGTTCTCTTTTATTGTATTCTATTTTGTCTACTTCTTTAATTAAAACCCCTAGGCCTAAGAGAAGACTCTAAGCCCACTAGGTTAATTAATTAAATTAAAATCAAGCCCACAAGACAAGCTCACTAACTTAATCATACCAATTAGTTGTACATGGTCTCATACATGACATGTAACAACTTGTTGACACACAAATAAAAGCATAAATATGTATAAAAAATGTGAGAGAGGGTGTGCTCTTGTGCACTACACGTGCACGTGTGTGCAACAAGAGAGAGAGGGGGGCGGTTTTGGAGAACGGGAGGAGTGGAGAGAGTGGGAGAGTGGGAGAGTGGAGAGAGTGGGTAGTTACGTGATTGTAAGATCAAATCCTAGCCATCCATTTATCCTATAAATACCCCCCTAGTGTTTGTCTCTTGCACCAAATTAAGAATCAAAGAGAGAAGAAAAGAAAGAGAGTTAGAGAGTTCTTGTCTTGCATCCTTGGAGGTTTGGAGTTGCTCTTGCTAGGAGGAGAAGGGCTAGGTGATCGTGTTGGAGCTAGGAGTTTTCTAGGAGTTGTGTCTCTTCATTTGCAAGTCTTCTTAGAGATGGATGGTCTTAAATGCTTTCTAAATTGTAGGATGAGCATGCTAGTTTTTGAGATATGAGTAATGTAGATTATCTTAATGTGATTAATGTAGATTACCCCATGATATTGTGTTGTGTTATGTCTTGTAGAAATAATGTTGTGTTCAAGTAAATGGTTAGATATCATGATAATTAGAAAGAGGAAAGAAAGTAAATTCTAATAAATTGTTGGCATGAATTATACTAGTTTATACATGTTGGAATGATTATGTCGAATATTGTAACTTGCATGAAAGAGTTTTTTTTAAAGATTCTTTTGTAGTCAAGAAATATGTGATAGCCTTACTAGTAAATTTTTAATTAATACAATGAGTTCATAAAAAGTAATACAAACTTTTATTTCAAAATTTGAGAAATGTGAGTTTATGTGTGAAATTAAGAGAGAAATTATTTGCAATGCCAAAACAAAATATATATGTTCATAATAAGAGTTTTTATAATTGTTGTATATTGTTTTTCAAAGAGACCTATTCTGGAAAATTTATTATATTTTATTAGAGGAATTAATCGATCGAATGTTCGAGTTTATTGAAAGAAACCAAATAACAGTGCCGTATAAACAAGGATTTCCTAACCCTTTTCATATCAGCCAGTCCCTTTGGACTTACTGGTTATTGGGTGCGCCCTAGTACTGTTACGTAGCTGCGGGTTGGTCTTGAGTTCTAGGTTCACCTGGCAGTCCCTCTTTTTTTTGTTTGGTTTTATAAACCCAAGGTACTGAACACAGTACCTATGACTTTCAGCCTGTCTTCATGACAGTGAAGTCGCTTGGACTTCTTGGTCTTCGGTGGTGCCTAAGTTCGGTTACTGTAGCTATGGGCGGGGTCTTGGGTTCGAAATCCGGTAGCCTATTTTGTTTTTGTGATAGTTTTGGGTTTTTGAAGGGTTTTAAATGCAATGAAAAATTGGGAAAAATTCTAATAATCCCCTAAAATGATTTAGATTTTTATAAAAATAATTTCCACGATTTTCATGTATTTTGTGAAAATTAAAAGTGGAATTTGATATAGATAATGAGTTGAAGAATTCAGGATTTTCATTTAAAAATATGAACTTTATTTTAATTAGAAGAAGATTAAAATTTGCAATACAATCTTTCTCTTAATGAGATTCTATAATTATTTTTCGTTGATTGAGAATACTTGATGTTGCTTAAAATACTATATGTGATTAAAATTGCCAATGAGAATTGAAGTGATTTACTCTATGTTGTGAGTTCAAAAGAAATGTTTTTTGAAAGAATTGTGAATAAATGAGTGAATTGAGTTTCATGAATGATACAAAAGTAAGATAAATTGACTAAGAATGAATAAAGTGGAAGATATGAATACAATGAAGTTTAATACATGATTATTGAAGGGTATGAGTACCCATGAATTCTAGAACATGAAAGGTTGTGATTTAGAGGTTTAGTGAGACTTCGGGTACCAGCAAATATTGAATTAATTGATTTTTGAGATATGGCTATACGGGCTATCTCGGTGTTTTTGTTTAAGTCCGGTAGGGGGAAAAGCTAACTCTAGGCGTTGTAATTTATTTATGTCTTGAACTTAAGAATTAGACACTAAGTGAAGATGTAGTAAACTTGGACAAACGTGAGTGGAGGGCCTCTATATAGTCGGGCAGTGGATCACTGTGACTATAGACCCAGTCGGGCGGTGGATTCCGGAACTGTGGTTGCTTCTGATGGAGGCGAGCTTTAATTTAAATCCGGGACTATGATTAGTCGGGCGGATAGTATGCCGTACTCCAGTGTATATGTCACGCCCCGCTTCCCAAAATACGGAGATACGAGCACGTGACATGGCCCAGCGAATGATTTAAACATCATCCATAAGCTGTAAGATCGACTCAGTATCTGTTACCGCTAAATCTGGTGTGGGGGTAAACAGATAGTATTTGTGGATTCTTAAGAAAACTTGAATAGCAAACCTCTAACCTGTTCCGCCGGAGTTTGATCGCTGACTCCCGTCGTATACCTGAAAAAAGTGCAAGACAGCGGGGTTGATCCTGGCGATGCACCCTCCGAACGCTCAAGTCAGTAATCAGGGATGATTATGAAAGAGCGTAAAACTGGCAAAAGATTGATTACCTCTTAATGGAGATGGATGGGGGGTATTTATAGGCGCCTTGGAGACCAGATTAGGAATGTAATCTCCGTGATCTGATAAGGAATATAATCCCCGTAATCAGATAATGAATGTAATCCCTAATCCCCAGTGAAAAGATAGATGTGAATCAGGGCCGTTGATTAGGATTAATCAGAGACCTTGATTTTATCTTGCTGGACTGGGTGTGTTTCGGGTTGGAACCTGTACCCAGTTGAGGTGGATCCGTTCGTGGGTTATTAGGCCGTGAAGAAAGACCCAGTTTCCATTTCAGACCCGTTTGTAGGCGAAATTACTGTTTTACCCCCGAGCTTTAAGATTCGTGTCCAATGTGAACGATCCCGATTTAATCCTATTTTTAGCCATATCACGAGCCCCCCACTTCTAGAGACTGAGTTTTTCAGTCTTTGAGGAGTAGTTTTGTTGTTCTAATGGCGTACGGGATTTTATCGGTGTTCTTAAAGGAGTTTGGAATCTTTCTTGGGGTGTAACAGTGTTATTCTGGGCTTTTAAAATACCCAAAAATATCCTCAGAATTTTCTGGATTTTTGGTGATTTTTCCAGATTTTTCTGAATTTTTTCTCATTTTTTTGAATTTTTTATTCATTTTCCGAATTAAATAATTAATTATCGAAAATATTAAATAATTATTCTAATTAAATAATTATATTTTTCAGAATTTTAAAATAATTTGTCTGAATTTATAATTATTTTTAGAATTTTTATTTAATTTTTTCCGATTTTTAAATATTTTTTTGGATTTTTTAAATAATTAAAACAAATAAATAAATAAATAAATTAATTAAATATTACCTGGACACGTGGCACGATCGTGTGCGTTGATCACGATCAAGCGAGCGCACATCGGGAGGAGGGAGAGGAGGCCATTTTTTTGGTGTAACATGCTCGGTGCCAAGAACGCTCGGCAAAAAGTGGCCGAACTCCATGTGGACGCCACGTGGCAGTCAACTTGTTGACTTTTTTTTTTTGTTTTTTTCGCTGCTTCTTCTCCTCTGTTTCCTTCTCCTTTCTCGAGCCGTCGACTTCTTCCTTTGACCTCGTTCCTTCGACGTCGCCTTCGTGGGAGACGAAGCTCGACGGAGGCGGCAAAGGCGGAGCCTGGCGAGGGGAGGAGTTTGGTCGAGGAGCTCGTGAAGGAGGTTGACGAGTGAGGGAGCTCTGGCAACGAAGGGGAAGTCGGAGCTCGGAGTTCGACTGAAGTGGGTTTTGAGCTCGATGAAGAAGAGCTTGATGCTTGTGGAGTAGGAAACTCGTCAGCACCATGGTGATGGGTTCGGGTTCGGAGCTCGTCGAAGGTGGCAAGCTTGGCGATGGGTCGAGCTCGATGTCATGGAGCTCGGAGTGGAGGTGGTCGGCCATGGCGGAGCGTGGAGACAGGCCTGGTGGAGCTCGGCGCTTCGGAGCTCGTCGAAGTGGAGTGGAGCTCGGCGGAGCTCGCTGACGGAGGAGTTCGACGAGAAGTTGGGTTCGAGCTCGGCATCGGCGAGGGTGGAGCTCGCTGTTCGACCGTGGGGGAGCTCGGCATCGGCGCTCGGACGTTGAAAGCTCGGTCGGAAGTGGTTCGGCGAGGTTGGGAGCTCGGCGGAAGTGGTTCGGAGCTCGTTAATGGGTTCGGCAGCGGAGGCGAGCTCGGTATTGGGGGTGAGCTCGCGAAGGAGACGAAGGTGGAGCTCGGCATCGAAGCTCAGAGGTTGAGACGTGAGCTCGGTTCGATGGGTTCTTCTTTTCCTCTGGTTTGTTTTGGTCACACAGTGAAGAAGAGTTGGGGGATTTTGTTTTGGCGGGAGAGTGGAGAAGAAGAGAAGGGTGACGTGGCAATGGGGTTGGATCCTTTAACGGGTCGACCCCGACCCTCTTCCCCCCCCCCTTTTTTGTTGTTGTTGTTGTGTTGTTTGTTATCTGAGCCGTCGACCACATCTGAATACGAATTCTGAGGTAAAGGATTTTTCTTATTTGAGCTCCGGTGGCAAGTTGCTTCGGCGACGTTGCCGACCCCCTCCAAATATGTGTTAAGAAGGAGGCTGAAGTCCAGGGGGGTTCGGGGTCTCCTGCCGAGGTGCAGAGTAAGTTTTTCCCTGTTTGAAGGTCGGTGTCAAGAGCGCTCGGCAGCTGGTGCCGAACCCCAATTTTCCATGTAACATGGTCGGTGTCAAGAGCGCTCGGCAGCTGGTGCCGAACCCAAACTTTTCATGTAACATGGTCGGTGTCAAGAGCGCTCGGCAGCTGGTGCTGAACCCTAACTTTTTCCCTGTAACGAGGTCGGTGTCAAGAGCGCTCGGCAGCTGGTGCCGAACCCCAAATTTTTCCCTGTAATGGGGTCGGTGTTAAGAGCGCTCGGCTGCTGGTGCCGAACCCCAATTTTTCCCTGTAACAGGGTCGGTGTCAAGAGTGCTCGGCAGCTAGTGCCGAACCCCAATTTTCCATGCAGAGTTCTTCTTGATGTTCCCGGTGCTACGGAGGTCGGCTCGGGGCGTGCGACCCCTTGTTTCGAAGCTAATTCGAAGATCTACAACTTCTCTTTAGGAGTGGGATGAAGATTCGCCCTCCTTCATGGTCAAAATAGACCCGCAACATCCTTGTCTTCATGACGTTGAGGAGTGTTTTGGTCTTGGGGATTTTGGAAGAGGAGCTCCACTCCTAGGGGCGGAGAAGCTGTGCTAGGAAGACCCTTGTAAGAGCCGTGGGAAGACCCATCCTTTGAGGTGAGCAGAGCGAAGAGCTTGGCTTTAGGAGAGAGCCATTTGGAAGACAAGTTTGAGGAGCAACTCTAGGAGAGAGTTGTGAGCTCCGATCTTGTTGAGAAGAGGTCCGCTTCGGTGGCGAGCGGAGCAAAGAGTTTGGCTCTAGGGGAGAGCCATTTGTGAGACGAGTGTGAGGAGGAACTCTAGGAGAGAGTTGTGAGCTCCGAACTCGTTGAGAAGAGGTCCGCTTCGGAGGCGAGCGGAGCGAAGAGCATGACTCTAGGAGAGAGCCTTTTGGGAGACGAGTGTGAGGAGAAACTCTAGGAGAGAGTTGTGAGCTCCGAACTCGTTGAGAAGAGGTTCGCTTCGGAGGCGAGCGGAGCGAAGAGCTTGACTCTAGGAGAGAGCCATTTGGGAGACGAGTTTGAGGAGGAACTCTAGGAGAGAGTTGTGAGCCCCGAACTCGTTGAGAAGAGGTCCGCTTCGAAGAGAGCCATTTGGGAGACGAGTTTGAGAAGCAACTCTAGGAGAGAGTTGTGAGCTCCGATCTTGTTGAGAAGAGGTCCGCTTCGGAGGCAAGCGAAGCAAAGAGCTTGGCTCTAGGGGAGAGCCATTTGTGAGACGAGTGTGAAGAGGAACTCTAGGAGAGAGTTGTGAGCTCCGAACTCGTTGAGGAGAGGTCTGCTTTGGAGGCGAGCGGAGTAAAGAGCTTGGCTCTAGGGGAGAGCCATTTGTGAGACGAGTGTGCGGAGGAACTCTAGGAGAGAGTTGTGAGCTCCAAACTCGTTGAGAAGATGTCCGCTTCGGAGGCGAGCGGAGCGAAAAGCTTGACTCTAGGAGAGAACCTTTTGGGAGACGAGTGTGAGGAGGAACTCTAGGAGAGAGTTGTGAGCTCCGAACTTGTTGAGAAGAGGTCCGCTTCGGAGGCGAGCGGAGCGAAAAGCTTGACTCTAGGAGAGAGCCATTTGGGAGATGAGTGTGAGGAGGAACTCTCGGACAGAGTTCTGAGCCCCGAACTCGTTGAGAAGAGGTCCGCTTCGGAGAGAGCCATTTGGGAGAAAAGTTTGAGGAGCAACTCTAGGAGAGAGTTGTGAGCTCCGAACTTGCTTTTTAAGGGAGAGAATCAACAGTTATAGGAGCAATTCTGAATTGCAAACCACTTCTAACTCGCTTAAGAGCAAGTTATTTGAAGCGGAATCGAGCCAGGTGTTGGACTCCGAACTCGTCATTAGAGGGATTCAACGGTTGTGGGAGCAATTCCGAATGGCGAACCACTTCTAACTCGCTTAAGAGCAAGTTATTTGAAGCAGAATCGAGCCAAGTGTTGGACTTCGAACTCGTCGTTAGAGAGAGCATCAACGGTTGTGGGAGCAATTCCGAATGGCGAACCACTTCTAACCCGCTGAAGAGCAAGTTATTTGAAGCAGAATCGAGCCAAGTGTTGGACTCCGAACTCGTCGTTTAAGAGAGCATCAACGGTTGTGGGAGCAATTCCGAATGGCGAATCACTTCTAACTCACTTAAGAGCGAGTTATTTGAAGCAGAATCGAGCCAAGTGTTGGACTCCGAACTCGTTGTTAAAGGTTAGTAAGTTGCCGGAGGAGCCATGTAGAAGAAGCTGGACTCCGAACTCACCATCTAGCGAGTCGTGACTCGAAGAGATTGAGATGAAGCAAGAGCAACAATTTCCAATGAAAAAGCGTAAAGTTTTATTGAAATAAATTAAGTGGCTGCTTCAATAGGGCGAGCCATTATTACATGCTATTGGCCGGGTTACAAGCATTGGCCTTATTGAAAATCAAAATCCTCCTTCTACGATAAGGTGAAGACCTCTTGGGAGGAGCTGGGAGGTTCTGAGTCTTGAAGCTCGGTGGGCCTTTCCGTTCGTATGTAGGTTCCTCAGGGGGAAAGCTCGGACCCCTCTTTTTGGACGAACTTGGTCAGGTGCCCCCGCTGTATGAGTTCTTCGATCTCCTCCTTCAGAGCTCGACAATCATCCGTGTCGTGACCGTGGTCCCTGTGAAAGTGGCACCACTTATCTTTGTTCCTCTTCTTGCCAGGGGTATTCATTCTAGGGGGAGCGCGGAGTAGTCCTCCTTGTCCACCTCCATAAGGACTTCTGATATATTTGTAATGAGGGGGGGTGAACTTCTCAAAACGTGGAGTCAAACGGCACTGGCCATTACTGTCCTTCTGGGATTTTTGGGACCCCTCTTCACTTGTGTTCTTCCGTTTGTTCCTGAAAGATGTCTCCTCAAGAGCAAGGGGGTCGAGGGCCTCTTCCGCCCGTATGTACTTCTCCACCCTAAGTAGGAGCTCTGAGAAGTCCCGAGGAGGCTTCTTGGCAAGGGATGCCCTGAGGTTGGCATTAGTGATGTTGCACTCGAATGCGGCAGAGGCTACTGACTGGTTGAGGGAGGGAATGGACCAGGCTTCGGCGGTGAAGCATCGAACGTAATCCCTTAGGCGTTCACCCTTTTCTTGGTTGAGGGTCACCAGAGATACACTTGTTTTCTCGGTCCGGCGGCTACTCACGAAATGTGTAAGGAAGAGCCCTTCGAACTGATCGAATGAGAAGATGGAGGCCGGGGCGAGTCGAGAGTACCATTCTCGTGCAGACCCCTTCAGCGTGGCAGGGAATATCTTACAGAGGAGGGCGTCTGAAGCATGGTGGATCATCATGAGAGTTTTAAAACTCTATATGTGATTTGCAGGGTCTGACTCCCCGGTATATGATTCGAAGTGAGGCGACTTGAAGTTCTCTGGAATGGGGGCCTCCATGATGGTGCGGGAGAATGGAGGTCTGCTCGGGTGGAGGTTTATCGCTCGTTGCTCTTCTTCCCTGTCAATTCGGCCGAGACGCCTCTCCATCTCGTGGAGACAGCGGTAGACCGAATCTTCTCTTTGATCATACCTTGCCGAGCTCCGGGACTCTTCTTCGTACGAGGGTGGACTGGGGCTGCGGCGATGGTAGCTTGGAGATGGACGAGGACTGAGAGTGTGAAGGCGATGGCTCCTAGTTGGCTCATGAGTAGGTGGTCTCTGGTCGTTCTTTGGGGCGATATTGAGGGCCCTTAAGACTGTCGCTTGGAAGTCTTAAAGATCTGCCCTTGTGACTAGTGCCTCTCCAGCTTGGCGGTCCCTATGTGTGGCTCGGCTTATTGGAGAATGAGTTCTCCGCTGATGACGCTGAGGGGACTCTCTTTGCCTCCTCGGGGGAGGGGATCTTCTAGTCCTCGGTCGGCGGGGGGTTCGGATTCTTGAAGCCCCTGAGTTCTCGGGTTGATGGACTCCACCAAGGGCTCGCCATCTATTTAGGTGAGTTCTGAGGTCGACCCCCTTTTGACGGTTGGCAATCACTTGACGAAGATCCCGCTTGGGAGGGCTTTGAGAGGCCACAGATTCAACTGAAGGATTGGGATCCGCGACTTGATCATGAGGAGGATGTTGCTTCGGACGACTCTGACGGGAGCACCCCTGGGCAGCCCCCCGAGACCCTGGAGGGGCCTGTTGAGTAGGAGCACCTTGAACTGGAGGAGGGAGAGGAGGAAGAGAAGTGGTTCTTCGGTTGAAGACCGCTGCCTTCCCCTTCTATTTTGGATGCATGGCTGGAGAAGATCTGACCAACGGGAAGAGTGGAGGCCGCTATTCGTTTGTTTTCCACAGACGGTGCCAATCTGTTACCGCTAAATTTGGTGTGGGGGTAAACAGATAGTATTTGTGGATTCTTAGGAAAACTTGAATAGCAAACCTCTAACCTGTTCAGCCGGAGTTTGATCGCTGACTCCCGCCGTACACCTGCAAAAAGTGCGAGACACCGGGGTTGATCCTGGCGACGCACCCTCCGACGCTCAAGTCAGTAATCAGGGATGATTATGAAAGAGCGTAAAACTGGCAAAAGATTGATTACCTCTTAATGGAGATGGATGGGGGGTATTTATAGGCGCCTTGGAGACCAGATTAGGAATGTAATCCCCGTGATCTGATAAGGAATATAATCCCCGTAATCATATAAGGAATGTAATCCCTAATCCCCAGTGAAAAGATAGATGTGAATCAGGGCCGTTGATTAGGATTAATCAGAGACCTTGATTTTATCTTGCTGGACTGGGTGTGTTTCGGGTTGGAACCCGTACCCAGTTGAGGTGGATCCGTTCGTGGGTTATTGGGCCATGAAGAAAGACCCAGTTCCCATTTCAGACCCGTTTGTAGGCAAAATTACCATTTACCCCCGAGCTTTAAGATCCATGTCCGATGTGAACGGTCCCGATTTAATCCTATTTTTAGCCATATCAGCATCATAACAAGAAGTACAACAAGAATATACTCAACCAAGCAAGCATGAATAATTTATTAATCAACAGGAAAGCATTTGAAATAAATATAAATATCCCAAATAATTTTCAAATCTGGATCAAAAGATATAAACTCGGGACTATAAGCTCGTTACAAGGTTCAAGTGGCAATAATTATAAATTACTCAAATACAAGAAAATAATCAAAGCAGTTTTCCCAAGCAAAGCCTAGAACGTTTGCTCACCAATTCCAGCAGGAAACTCGTCTCCAAAGTCTGTATATAAAAATATAATAGGAAAAAAAAGGGAAAACAAGATAAACGCCCTTAGTGAAAGTTATGGCCGCAAATAGTAAAACAAGTACAAGAAATATGGAACAAGATTTGGAATCAAGAATGTAATAGGGATGCAACAAGTAGTGGGAATTCAAGAAATTAGCTAGTAAGAAAGAAAACTCGAGTGACAAGATTGGGTAACAAATACTAGTAATAGAACAAGTGGCTAGTGAACATGTAATGGTATCAAGCATCAAGTAACAAGTACTATGTACAAGTGTCAAGTAACAAGTAATAAGTCTCATGTGTCAAGTTGTCAAGTACAAGTATCAAGTAGCAAGTGTCAAGTATTATGTTCAAGTATCAAGTCTCATATATCATGTCATCAAGTATCAAGTAAGCATGTGTCATGTTCAATTATCATGTGTCAAGACTTGTAGTTATTACTATCTAGGTAGCACTTCATATGCCATCCTTTTATCACATGGTTGCTACAGTCAATACAATTTTTTTAGGCCTAGTGGTAGATTTTATAGAGCGGTGTACTCAGAAAAAATATGTCAATTGTATCCTGTTCGAGATACGTGCAAACTTGTAACGTGAAACATGTAGAGTGTAAACTTGTAGCGTGAAACATGTAAACTTGTAATCATGTAATGGATTCTAGAGGTGGCCCCCGTAGATTCTAGATGTGGCCCCCGTCAACCCCTAACATGGCACTTAGTTCTACGTGGCACTTAATTCCATATAACTTGTAATCATGAGAAACACGGGCCCCCTTCCGAGTACACTTACCTATATTGTCCACTACTATGGTCTTTTCCTTAAACCCCGGCTTATTATTCATTATTATCATCAAGTAAGCATGAAAGTGTGAGAAAAAAGTCAAGTAAACATAATTAAGAATATGGAACAAGTCTAGGCTAGGTAGGATACATGTTCGAGGGTCAAAACAAATCAAAATATCAAGAACAACGAGAATTCTAAATCTGGACAGCATGACGTTGCTGCACCAAAACTACGATTCCCGTTGCTACAAGATAGCAAATGTAAATCTGTCAGAAGGTCTAGAAACTAGACACCTATCCGATTCCAACACATATAATTAAGGTACATGAAAGTTGTGGTAACATGGGTCAAAACAGCAAACTATACAGCATTCGTGTTCAGCCAGAATTTGTAAAACTGAGTTATACATATGAAACAGTGTTGAAACAATATTAATTAATTCTGAGAAAATTAGAAAATGTTCTCTAGGGTGTCCAGTAATAGCATGCAAAATTTCAAGTCATTTACTTACAGATAGCATAGTTAAAATAATTGTAAACTAAAGAGGTGCAGCAGTTTTTATAAATCTGCGATTACCAACGCAGAGCAGTAAAATTGCAATATCTCCTAGACCGTAACTCGGAATTCAAAAAATTCTGGATGTTATCGGCAAATAGACACTTAGGGCTACATTTCATATTCAGGGCTCAAGTTTAGATTTTGGTTTTATCGGGGTCGAAACAGCAAGGCAAGACAGAAATAGAAACCAACTAAAACACTTTTTGTATGAAATGAATCAAAATTTTACTAGTTGTGAACAAGTGCATCAACGAAGGGTTGTGACTCTTAGATCATGTAATATATAAGGAGAAACATGAGATCATCAACGATAAACAAAGAGGAGTCACATTCACAAACTATTTGCAGTATTTTCAAGGAAGAGCTTGTACTAGAAAATGAAATGTACCAGAGGTACTTACCTTGGGGTGTAGATGATGAATTCGACGAAAGAATAACGGAATCGGAATCCCGACGACACAGAAACAAGCAACGATCACGATGATCAGGATCGGCACGGGTCTCGATGATCAAGATGGTGATCAAGGTGAAGATCAAGCGAAATCCGACGACCGAGATCGAACATAAAACATATAAGAATTAGAGGAGTACCAAAAAGAGTAAATATACCATGATTGACAATTTGATGAATGAGAACAAAAAGTGGATCAAATGTTTAACTCACCAAGTAGAAGGCGAACGAGATGATCGAGACGATCAAGGGTCGAGATCAAGTGTGATCGATTGATCGGACGACTGAGTTCAAAGATCAAGATCAAGATGATGATCACGATCGCGATGATCAAAAGAGATTCGACGGTCGAGATTAAGATCTTGATGATGATGATGATGGTGATGCGATCAACGACCGAGATCAACAGATCAAGAAGACAATAATCGTGATTGTGATGAACGACGATTGAATGGCTGAGATGCGATTGGATGGAGATGATCAAGATGAAATGATGATGATGGAGATCGGACGACCAAGAATCAATCAATCAAGATCATAATCAACAGACGACTCACAATCAATATGATCAAACCCATGATCAACCAGCAACGGAGCATTGGTTTGGCTTGACGGCAGGTGGCACGATGGACAGGCGGTGCACTGGATGGCGGCAGAGAGGGGATTACCACAGGTGGCTGCAACGGAGGGGAGACGAGCGCAGGGAGGTAGGCCGGGGGACTGCTGCGATCGGCGTAGGAGGTGCGAGGCGGACGGGGATGGCTGGTGGTGGTTGAAGTCGACAGGGGGAGGCGCTGCGGTGGCTGTGCTGCGTCGCGGAGGTGCCGACACCGGGAGAAAGCAGGGGTAGGCGGAAAGGCAGGGTGCTACAGTCGCGTGGCGTCGCGACAGGGGCCGCGAGGGGGTGCCGGCGATGGAGTTGCAGTCGGAGGACACCGGGGCGCAGGCGGGGGGATGTTGACGATGGTGGGCTCGATGACTGGGGAAAGATGAGGGTGAGGATGGGTTGACGGGAGTTAGGGGACGACAGGGAAGGAGAGGGAGAACGGGAGAGAGGAATGTTTAGGCGGCTGGTGTATTTTGGGTTTGAACAGTATAATAGGTTTAGGGTTAGGTTTAGTGGGGTATTTATATAACAGGGTTGTGGGTAATGGGTTAATGGATCCAATAAGAAATAGGGTAAGGTTTAATTAAAAGACCCAACAAAATAATGGGTTTGGAGTTTTGGAAAAATAAATAAATAAATAGGCCAATCAATAATATAGTAGTACAAATAATCAGTTTGTATTCTTTAAATTAATATACTCAAATACTACTAAATACAATAGAAATAGATTTTCAATTCAACAATCAAATATAATAATAATATTAATAACAACAATAATAATTTTGATATACATATCAAAATGAAATTTGAGATAAACAAGTTTATTAAAATCTAAATAGTAATAAAATAATGATACAAATAGCCGATCACTTAGAAAACAAACATTAAAGTTAGAATATACTATTATTCGAAGAAAATACAATTTTCGGTTCGAAAAGATTTTAATAGAAGGCCCAAATCGAGTTTAAAATAATACTGAATTTATAATTAATCAAAATACGAAAAATATTCAGAAAATACATATTTAGGAAAATAGGGGTTACAGTATATACGTATACCGGGGCTAGAGGGACACTGTCGGGATGTTTGCACGACGAGAATTTTGTATAGTTGGGCGGTAGATTCCAGGACTGGGACCCATACTCGTGGAATGTCTAAACTTTGTTTTATTACCGGGTAGTTATCATGGCGAGGGATCAAACCCTTTAATGTGGAGCACGTAGATGCTTGCCCTCGGACCTATGTAGTATGGGATGCATAGAAACCGAACAAGTATGCATTAGTGTCATCTTAGCATAAAACATCTGCATTAGGCATTAAGGCATTGCATACACTTACATGTTTAGAGTAGTCACTTTTAACACTTTATTTTACATTCAAGTTTGTGGTTGTTAAAGTATTAAAGATCGTTATACTTTCGGCATAACGAGGATGACCGTGTATAATATTTCGTCAGTTGTAACCAATTGACATGCCCACAGTTTTATATGCAGGACTTGGAATTTAGAAGAAGATATAAAGATGAATTTGATGTTGATGATTATTTAAATGTTAAAGTTGTTACAATTGTATATTTTTCATTATTGTACTTCAATTTTCTTTTCGCTTCGTTAGTAATGTAAAAGACTCTGTTGTAATAAAAATTTTCAAAATTCATTGTGATATTGTACGAAGTGAAGTGTAAAGATCCAGTGGAACTTCAAATTCAGCCTTATTTGGAATTCGGGGTGTTACGCGTTATATCGCTGTGCCTTAAGTGCCTACTTTGTTTACTTTCTCTAACTCTATCTTTTACTTTACACATTTATTCTAAGTTTTAATTTCCACACAATCACCATATTCACCCCCCTAAGGTGATTTACAGTGTTATCAGAGCGAAGTGCTCATTAATAGCTTAAAAGCTAAGAGAAAAAGGTCCAATGGCCGAAATACCTATTCCTGTAAACTTGTACACATCGTAGTCATTTAAATCCTGGAACCAGTCTGACACGTTCATCTTATTTTGATGGAAAATGCTATAATGGTTGGAAATTTCGTATATCTCACTTTTTGCAGATGTTTGGAGAAGAAGTATGGAACGTTTGTGTAAACCAAGTAGATATCCCTATTAGTGATGAAAAGATGGCCTTCACAACAACAAACTATCAGTGAAAACTGCAAACTCAAAGCTATAAAACACTTTATGTAGGTCAGAATAATGAAGAACTGGTGCGATGTGGGCGCAATTGCAAAACAACCTATGAAATCTAGAACAATATGTTAAAACGTCATGAAGGAACCACATCTGAGGTAAAGGCTAAAGTTACTTTATGTTTTTATAAGTTTGATGTTTTTCGTATGATTCCAGGAGAGAACGTAGATCAGATGCTAGCCGCTTTGATATTATCGCACATGAACTTGAGAGCTTAGGTAAGGGGTTAGATGATGAACAGAAAGTCGGAAAACTCATAACCTGTCTCACACCTGAATGTGACATAAAAGCTACTGCAATGAGGAAGACACTTGAAGAGAAATGATTAGACCACTACACATTTCAGGGCAAATTGAAGACATATAAGATGGAGATGGCAGAAACAAAGAGGTACCGAAAAAACATTGAGATTATTCCCAAACTGAAGAGAAGACTATTGCCTTGAAAGCACAACTTCACGATTATCAAAATCAGAATAAGATCATGAAGAATTTGATGAAGAAATTGCGCTGCTAACTAAACAATTCAGTAAGTACTCCAAACACAAAAAATATGGCAAGTCTCAAGAAGGAAGAGATAAAGATAAGGAGGATGTATGTATGTTACAAATGCAAAAAGGCATGATACATCCGCACAAACTTCGGATTCATGGCTCTTAGAGATGTGATGAACACATTATTATTCACTTTTTAGAGCAATAATCTTAATATAATTAGACATTTAAAAGCTCTCTATATGGTATTTAACTCCTATTTTCTCTTTTTCATAGGAAACAGCTTATAACAGCAAAGCGAAGCAGATTTAGGACTTCAAGGACAACACACAGCAAACTGCAGAGGATCAGTCGACTGGTTCCCCAACACAGGCGACTGAACAAGAGAAGCTGATTTTCCACTACTCTCGACACAGTCGACTCACTCCCAAAAGCAGTCGACTGGCCTGATCAAAGATGAAATCTACAGAAGTCTCGACTCAGTCGACTGGTCCAGACATAAGTCGACTGGTCTGCGGCGGAGTAAATAGATAAGATCTTCAAAGATACACCTGCATCTAATTTCAAATCTATTTTGAATCAAGATTTTATAAAGCGAATCAAATCTAAAGACAGGGTATTTTCCAAGTGGACGTGGTAAACAGATAAGGAAGGAAAGGGGAAAAGAGAAAGATATTAATCATCAAATCAAATAAAGAAGGATCTTCCTGAAAAAGTGGAAACCCTAATTCTCAGCCGTGTTCTATAAATATCAGAATATCATCTCTCCCTCCTCCTCTCTCCACTCCACGACTCCATCCGATCATCTGATATATCTCTGGGAAGCGACTCAATCACCAAGTTCCTGAACAAGCATCGAGACCATCACTCCATCAACATCGAAGAAGGAGAGAGAAGATCCAGCAACCAGAAGGCAGTCGACTGTGTGACAGCCAGTCGACCATATTGCCGGAATCCATTAGTTTATTTCTTCTTCTCTCTTTATTCTTTTATGTTGATTATGTATTCAAACTTGTTAAGCAATAAAGTTATTATTATGTGGAACTAATTTCATAGTTGGGTAGATCGAAACCGTAGTTATGTAATGCTATTTTCTTCTGAACTCTTCTATGTTACTTATTGATTGAATCTAATTGAATTGGTATAGGTTTATGATAGTCAAACTAGTTTTCAAGACTGAGAGCAGTCGACTGAGGTGAGAGCCAGTCGACTGACGTACAGAACTTGGGAAGCTCAAGTTTGGATATCATTTATCTGAATCTGTTATATGAGCATATTGAGACGACCGAATCTCGTGCTCATAATTTGTAACAAAGGAATCTTTAGGGGTTCTTGGTTCAATCAACTTAGAGGATCTAGATCTGACACCAATTTCTAGAACTTTAAGTGTTTGTTCGTTTCCACTGTTCTTATGCTTTCGCTAAGTATAACTTAGTAGATACCATGCTAGATACTTACGGAAAGAAACGAATTAGAGTAGATACCATGCCTAATTCTTGGCTTAGGGAAACAATACTTTAAGGAGTAGATACCATGCCCTTGAAGTGAACAACATGAGTAATTAGAAGTAAATTCAGAAGGCAATTTAGCATTACTAACTATTGGTGGAGATCAACCGCCCAACTATTCAAGAGATATTTGTGATTCAGACTCATCTTTCTTAGTTTTAATCTTTTAGTTCTTTTAGAATATTATGACAACTCTTACTCATTTTTATTATTAGTTTTATTAATTAGTAAGTTGAAGTCTACAATCTCTGTGGGATCGACCCTTGCTATTACTACGATTCGATTCGTGCACTTGCGAGGTTTTATAATTTGTGTCTAGTTAGTCTATTAAATTAGGTAGCTAGATTTCCAACAACAAGATGGTGATGTGCAATCATCACTTCAAGAAGAGGTAATCGAAAAACCCTTTTATGATGAATAAGTAGACATATGTAATGACCTAAAAAATTATGCAAAGAAATTAAGTCGTGAATCTGATGAATCCCATGACTCTTGTATCTCTAAAAATAAAAAGCTGAAAGATACAAATATGTTGATTATCAAAATAAATGAGTCATTGAAAAAGGATCATGATTTATTGATAGAGAAAAACGAATGTCTAAAACAAAAATTCAAAAATCCCTAACAATAATAATGAAATCTAAAAGAAATTCATGAGAAATCCGCCTATATTGCTGAGCTCACTGATGATCTAAATGATTGCTAAAGAAAGTTTAATGAAGTAGTGGAAGACTGTAGAGAAGCCCTTGAACAAAATAGACTTGATGCTACTCTAGATTCTCTCCGGTGGAACACCAAAGACAATGATAAAACTAGAAAAAGACTTTGTGGTAGAATAATTGAGTTCGAAAAAGCTATTTGAAAAATACAAAGGGCCCACTCAAGATCATTTCATGATAATGGAGGACTCAGTTACAACGAACCACTACAACGTCAACCTACTAAGCAATCTTATCATACACATATGCATAACCACTTAAATAAACACAAATCAAAGCGTAGCTATTCAAATGTGCATGATCCAAGGCATAATCACATTACTTGTTACTATTGCTGTAAATTATGGCATATTTTCTATAATTGTACTTTAAAAAGGGATACTAATTTTGTTTTGGTGAAGAAGAATGCAAGTGCAAGAACAGTACCAACTTGGGCATCCAAAATTACACCTACTAATTTTAATGTAGGTGCATCAACACGTCAAACCTGAAGATTGGTGGTACCTTGATAGTGGATGCTCAAATCATATGACTGATGAAAACAAATATTTTGCATCACTATCAAGGGAAAAAGGAAACTTCATGTTTGGAGATAATAGCAATGGTCAAACAATCGGTGAAAATAAAATAAATTTTAGTTCATCTTGCTCTATTGATGATGTACTTTTGGTAAGAGGCTTAAAACATAGTTTACTTAATGTTTGTCAACTATGTGATAAAGGTTACACTGTTACTTTCGACAAAAATGCATGCACTGTTTTAGATAGTAATAATTCTTGTATGCTTCTTACTATTAGATGTAATAATGTTTATATTGTCAACTCTAATGAATTAGTACAGGAAAATATGAGAAGCTTTGTAGCTAAAAATGGAGACGGCTGGCTATGGCATATGCGGCTTGGACACAAACCAATGGAGAACCTCAATAAATTAGTCAACAAAGAATTTGTTCGGGGAATTCCCAAAATTAAGTTTGAAAAAAGATAAGCCTTGTGGCTCATGCCAATTCGGTAATCAAACTAAAAGTTCTCACAAGCCTAAGAAAGTGGTATCTACCATTAGACCTCTTGAACTGTTGCACATGGATCTTTTTAGACCATCACGAATACATAATAATAGAGGAGCGCGGTATGCCTTTATTATTGTAGATGATTACAGTATATTCACTTGGGTTGCTTTTTTTTATCACAAAAGTATGATACTCCTATTATTCAAAAAATTTGTCACAGAGTTGAAATGAGAAAAATATTACCATCATAACTATGCGTAGTGACCATGGTGGGAAATTTCAAAATGAACTCTTCATGTCATTTCATGATGAAAAATGAATAAAATATGAGTTCGCTTGTCCTCGCACTCCTCAATAAAATGGGGTTGTTCAGAGGAAAAATCAATATCTTCAAGAAATGGTTTGCACTATGCTTCGAAGATGATCTACCCAAATCCTTTTTGGCAGAAACTGTCAACACAACATATTATACCATTAACAAAGTGATTATTAGAAAATATCTTGAGAAAATGCATTTTATTATGGAAAATTACCAAATCTAAGTTATTTTCACATATTTGGATGCAAAGTCTTCATTTTAAATACCTTAGATAACTTGAGAAAATTTGACCGTAAAAGTGATGAAGGCGTATTCTTAGGATATTCTCTAAGTAGCAAAACATATCATTTTTTTAATAAGAGAAGACACACTATACATGAATCAACTGATGTTATATTTGATGATACTAATTCTCTACAAAGAGAAATATTACATATTGTTGATGATGATGAGACAAATATCGCATAGAAAAGAGACAGGTACACATGCTGTAACCCCTGTTCCCGAGTATACAAATTCTCTTTTCTTTTTTTTGTATTCCTGTTTTTCAATTTCTTCTGTAAATTATTCTATTCTTTTGAAACCAACAAAGCCATTCTATTACTATTGATTATTTTCTTTTACATGAAGCTCAATCTTATATTTTTATTTATTAATATTGGAAGCCCAAACCAAATCTTATTTCCCTCATCTTATAATGTTACTTTAATTTATTGAAGCCCAATTCTAATCCAGACGATCATATTATTTTATTGACTATTTAATTTCATCTGAAGCCCAATCATTCAGCCCAATATTATTATTATTATTATTATTATTATTATTATTTTATTCTTGAGCCCAACCATTGAAGCCCATCCTATTGTTGGATCTCTTTTGGATGCCCAAGATTAAACCCAAAACCCGTATTGGTGTACCCAAACCCGTTAACCCAACTCAACCCACTAACCAATTCTCCCCTCCTATCTATTTGTTGACCAAATCATCAAAACCCCTCACATCTTCTGTTTGGAAGCAGATCTACAAAACCCCTCCTATGTAGATGTCACGCCCCGCTTCCCAAAGGAATACGGAATACGAGTGCGTGACGAAGCCCAGCAAATAATTTTCATCATTCATAAGCTGTAGGATCGACTCAGCATCATAACAAGAATATAACAAGAATTTATTCAACCACGCATGTATGAATAATTTGTTAATTAACAAAAAAGCATTTGAAACAAATACAAATATCCCAATAATTTTAAGATTTGGATCAAAAGAAAGAAAACTTCGGGACTACAAGCCCGTTGCTAGTTTTAAGTAGCAATAAAATAAATAACTCAAATACAAAATAATTAAAGCAAGCTTTTCCAAGCGAAGCCTAGAACGTCTGTTCACCAATTCTCGCAGGCAGCTCGTCTCCAAAGTCTGTATATATAAATATAGAAGGAAAAAATAGAGAAAACAAGACAAATGCCCTTAGTGCAAGTTAGGGCTGCAAGTTGTACAAGCAAGGGTATGAAAACAAGTGTAAGAATTATGAAACAAGATTTGAAATCAAGAACGTATAACATTATATGATAGGATGCAACAAGTAGTGGAGTTCAAGAGTCTAGCTAGTAACTAAGACAACTCGAGTAACAAGATTGGGTAACAAGCACTAGTAGTGGAACAAGTGACAAGTGAACATGTAATTGTATCAAACATCAAGTAACAAGTATCACGTACAAGTATCAAGTAACAAGCATTAAGTAGGTTATCAAGTGTGTACAAGTGACAAGTTATTCTTAAGTCTAATGTTTGATTCTATCTAGGTAGCACTTCATTCGTTTATACTTTTACCACATGGTTGCTACTTACAAACAGTTACGTTTAGACCTAGTGGTAGATTTTATAGGGCGGTGTACTCAGGCATCAAGTATCAATTAAGCATGGTTCATGAATACGAAAATAATTTAACAAGTTCACGAACCAAGTTCGTGAATGCACTAACAAGTTCAAGAACCAACCATGGGTTCATGAATGCTTTGACAATACAACAAGTTCATGAGCCAAGTAGTGGACTTATGAATACACTCAAGATACAACAAGTTCATGAACCAAGTACTGGGAAATACGGACCCCCTTCTGAGTATACTTACCTATATTGTCCACTACTATGGTCTTTCCCTTAAACCCCGGGTTATTATTTATTATTATTATCAACCAAGCATGAAAGTGTGCGAAACAGGTCAAGTAAAAATGATCAAGAACATGGTATAAGTTTAAGATAATTAGAAGGCATATTCGAGGGTCAACACAATTTAAAATTATCAAGAACTATGAGAATACCAACTCTGGATAGCATGACGTTGCTACACAAAAACTGCGATTCTCGTTACTACAAGATAGCAAATATGGATCCGTCAGAAGGTTTAGAAACAAGAATTCTGCCCGGTTCCAAAAAATATAAATAAGATACATAAAAGTGGTAGCATCATGTGTCAAAATAGCAAACTATACAGGATTTGTTTTCAGCCAGAATTTGTAAAACTGAGTTTAAGCATATGAAACAGGCTGAAAACTTCATTAATTAATTCCAAGAAAATTTGGGAATGTTCTCTAGTGTGTTCAGTATCAGCATGAAAAATTTCAAGTCATTATCTTACAGATATCATAGTTAAATTAATTGTAAAACAAAGTGATGAAAAAATTTTATGAATCTGCGATTACAGACACAACAGTAGTAAAACTGCGATATCTCGCAAATCGTAACTCGGAATTCAATCCGTCAAAAGAGTTGTAAACGAGACATCTAGGGCTAAGTTTCATATTCAGAACTGAAGTCCAGATTCTAATGTTATCGGGATTGAAACAGCAAGCAAAGATAGGAAAGAAACTAATAAAGACACATTTTTGCATGAAATGTATTACGATTATTATTCATATGGGTCTAAATTAACATGTGATGCAAATCAATGTGTAATAGGTAATAACGAAGGTTGTGACTCTTAATATCATGGAATTGGTAAGGAACAAAATAAGATCAACAAACGATGAGCCAAAAGGGGAGTCATTTACAATCTACTTGCAGTATTTTCAATTAAACGCTTGTACTAGAACAATAAATTTTACAAGAACACACTTTCTTGTTAGGAGACGATTCTGAATATAAAGAGAATAACGGGATGAGAATTCCGATGGCAACACGTGCGCTCTATGTGCAAAATAGCAAACACAGCCCCACACAAACACCAAACACCACACAGCGGATCCACTTCACACTTCACAGAATAGAGGATCCCCCCTACTCCCCAAAACAGCGCACACCGAACCACCCAATCCCTTCTCACAAAACACCAAACAACAAATCCCTACCCACAAAACAGCAGACAACACTTGCTGATATCTGATCCTCTATTTCTTCTCCACAGCGACAGAGAAAGAGGGAGCGGCTCACGGCGGGGATGCGCACGGTGACTGGGGCGGCACTGCAGTAGGACGAGGACGAGGAGGTTGGGAGTTGGAGATGGAGAGGTGGTGGTCAACTGGAGTCGATGGCAAAACTTCGGTTGTCGATGGGTTTGACGAGAACCCAGAGGAAGAAAACGACGACGGAGGTAGTGGAGTTGCGGTGGCATTCAGGGAACTCGAGCGGGACAACTGGACGGGGGTGCAGGAAAGCAGTGAGGAGACAATGGGGATGCAGGGGATTCGACGAGGACGGTGGTCGAGGCGCTCCTCTGTTTCAGATGAAAAATAGGGGAAGAAGAGGTAAGGCGATGAGGGGGCGACTGCGAGGTTAGAGGATGGAGAGCGGGGGTTGCACAGCGATGGACGGTCGGAGTGACGGGAAGGGGTTCAGCGGAGGTTGGATGAGAGGCAGGGATAGTGGGCTTGCTGCAGGGGCGCGAGGAGCGGGATGGCAAGGGAGATGAGGGGTAGAGGATGGTGGGGTGGTTGAAGGTTGAAGATGATCAGGGTGATGAGAATGGGTTGAGACGATGATGGGGTTCGACGAGGCTAGAGGAGTTGCAGGGAGAGAGAGAGAGAGAGTCGGGCGGTAGAAGATGGGGGATGTATAGTAAGGTTGGGGGTTCTACAGTATAGGCGGCTAGGGTTAGCGTTAGGTAGGGTAGGGTTTTGGTTAGTATTTATAGGGTATTAGGATGGGTTTGGGTAATGGGTTTTGGTATAGATCCAATATGAGAAAATAATTAACATTATAGGGTTTTTAAAATACAAATCAAATATTAAAATACAATTAAATAAGTATATTCGGGCTTTACAAAAATAATACTAATAATAAAAATGACAATAGAATTAATACTACTACTAATAATAATAATAACAATAATAACAATAGTAAAAAAAATTACAAGGATAAAATAACAATGACGATGATGATGATGATAATAATAATAATAATAATAATAATAATAATAATAATAATAATAATAATAATAATAATAATAATAATAATAATAATAATAATAATAATAATATATTATTATTATTATTATTATTATTATTATTATTATTATTATTATTATTATTATTATTATTATTATTATATAAAAAAATATACATTTATTAAAATAACCCAATAGCAATAATGCATTTAAATTTAAATTGAGCAAAAATACAAATAACCGATCAATTAGGAATAGAAATTAAAATATGCCATTATTCGAACAATATATAATTTTGACCAGAAAATGCTTTAATAAAAGATCTGAAACAAATTCAAAACAAAATGAATTTATATATAATTAGTCAAAATACAGAAAATATTCAGAAAATATGTATTTACGAGAATGGGGGTTACAGTAGACGATACTCTTCTGTTTGAAAATGGCAACCTCATGGAAACAACCACTTTCAAAGGAATTCTTTATAGTTTTGAAGCTTGGTCCGGCCTCAAGGTTAACTTCTACAAAAGTGCTATTATCCCCATTGCTTTATCCCCAGAGGAGGCACCGGAACATGCCACGATTTTTAATTATTCCATCGAGAGTTTCCCCATTAAGTACCTTGGGCACCCGCTGAGACTGGGCTGGTTACCCATCATCACTCGGGTGGAGAATCATCTTGCAGGATGGAAGGGTAAGGCATTGTCTCTGGAAGGGAGAGTCACCCTTATCAATGCAGTCCTCTCTAACCTACCAACCTATTATCTGTCTTTCTTCGAAATACCACGATGGGTTATCCAGAGAATTGATCATACCCGAAAGCGGTTCTTATGGAAGGGCACTAACCCTGATAGAGGCGGCTATCACCTCATCAGATGGGAAAAAGCATGCATGAAGAAGGTGTACGGAGGTCCGGGTATTATTGACCTTCGGGATATGAATCTCGTGCTATTGGATAAGTGGTGGTGGAAAATATTTCACCCTAACGGAGAGAGTTGGCAGGATTTCATTCAGGCTTACCTACATGGGAATGGGAGGAAGAACCTGGGCTTCAGGGTGGGCCCACGCGTCTCCTGGTTCTGGAGAGGAATTGCTAAAGCCTATGAGCCTTTCGACAGCTGTGTGACGTCGTTTATTGGAAATGGCAGAGGTACTAGATTTTGGTGGGATAAATGGTGTGGTGATCACACCCTTAGAGGTCTGTTCCCCGAATTGTATGTTCTGGCGGCACAACCACATTGCAAGGTGGCCGTAGCCTAGAGAAGAAGCTATTGGAAACCGGCCTTTAAACATGCACTAGACTCGGGCACTCAGCTCAGGTTTATGGAGCTTCAGGCCCATATTGCCAGTTCGGGAATTAAATGCTCTCAGGACCAGATAGGAAAATCTGGGGACTTGAAAAGAATGGCATCTTCACTGTACGTTCCCTTTATAACCACATTCATTTTAGAGGATGTCACCCGAAATGGTCGGGTATTATCTGGAAGGCAAAAACACCACTGAAATAAAAATCTTCTTATGGCTGGTTCTAAATGATGCTATTCTGACTAGAGAGAACCTGGCTAAATGCCAACCAAATATTGACTCTATCTACGAGTTCTGCAGTGCGGTCTCCGAGACTAGATATCATCTTTTTCTGGAGTGTCCCAGGAGCAAAGCGATTCTCGTTGAGGTCCTCAGCGTCGTGGGTACTAACGAGTATCCTAGTACGTATGAGGATCTGTAGATAGGCTTGAAGTTCTCTACCGAGAGACGGTCTATGAGAGAAACCTGGTTTATCGCTATCGCTGCCACGATCTGGGTAATAGTATTTCTGGTAATTTGACTCACATTATGCATCTTATCTTTTTTTGGGCTACAGCTGCTACAATTGGTCCTCGAGGAAGGATTGCTAGTGTCTTCTAGGTGGAGGAGTACGACGATGAAGAAGTCGAGATAGGGCTGATACTCGACTGTGGGATGAGATTGTGATTTTCTTCTGTCCTTTCACTATGGTTCGATACCCACCACCCCATGGTTTATTGGGGGGAGTTATATGCCATGTAGTACTTTTGATGGATGCATGTATGTGTTGATCTTTCTTTTGTCCCACCCCCCCTTTCGGGGAGGATCTATGTGTTCTTCTTTTTTATGTATTGTAGGGCTCTATACTTGGCTCAGTACTCTGAGTTTGTTTTATTAACTCCTTGTTAATGAAACAGGGTGGCCATACTTCACATTTTCCTTCAAAAAAAAACCCCCTCACATCCCCCACTCTCTCCTAACTACCCCCGACGTATTCACCCCATTATTATATCATACTATTATATTATAAACCTCCCCTCCCCCTCCCCCCCTCCCCCCTTCCTCCTAATTATCAGCCTAACCATCTCCCCCATTATATTAATCTATTAAAACCACCCTCACTGCCTTTCTCTCTCCCCATACTCTCCTTCCCTCCTCTGTTTCAAAATGAAAACAGAGCCCTTCATCTCCCGCCTCTTCATATTCCTCGTCTCCACCTCAGTCGACCCCCGCGCCAGCACCTCCACCCATCTCCATCACCCCCGTCCTCCATCAAAGAACCCATCCCCAACCTCGCGGCTCCGCCACATCCACTTACGAAGCCACCGCTACTGTGTTCGTCACCATTGCTTTCGTCGCTCCTCTCCATCCTCTCCGCAATCGACCGCGACCTCCATCTCCTGCACCCTCGCTCCAACCTCCGCTACATTGCCCTCTCCTGCATCCATCCATCATCCCATCACCGTCGCTCATCGACCGTGACCACCTTGCCATCCCCATCGACTGCCACCGGAGTCGACCTCCACCACTGCAACTACCACCTCTACCTTCCTCCTCCTCGTCGGCTCCATCCCGTCGACCAGCCTCTTCTTCCTCTGCCTTTGCCGAGGTCTGCTACCTCCGCAGTCGCTCGAACCCATCTCCATTGTCATCACCTCGTCACTGTCGCCATCTCAGCCATCGGAAGCACCCCCGACTATCGTCGACTGCCCTTCCTCTGCACTCTGCCCCCTCGCGACTGCCTTCGCTGTCGAGCATTTCCCCGCTCATCATCGACCTATTCATCTTCCTCCTCTCATCCTGTCGCCACCCTGTTCCTCCATCCCGTCGCCATTGTCGTCGTGCACACCCGAGCGCATTTCCGACCTCGACATCGCTAACACTGCTACTCAACCACCACCTTAGTCTTCCCCGTAACCACCATCGAGTGCCGCCACTACCACTGCCTCGCGATCGCCGATGCACCCTCGTCGCCGGTCAGCCACCATACCACCTCGAACACTCCCACCATCGCTGCTGCCATCCCCTACCCTCGTCGCAACTGCGCTGCCATCGCTGCTGCCATTGCTGATTCGCATTTGCTGTGTGGGCGAACATTGCTGTTTGCTGTTTTCCCGCCTTGCTCAGTGTGTTGCTGTCTCTTTGTGCACGTACTTGCACGTGCTTCATTTTTCGGGATTCTCATCCCGTTATTCTATTGTTCATATTCGGAATCGTCGTCATCGTCCATTTAAGGCAAGTATCTTCTTGTACAACTCGTTTATCTAGTACAAGCTTTTCTTTGAAAATACCGCAAGTAAAATTCTTGATTATCCGTTGCAAATTCAAGTTCGATCATATTGAAATCCATTGTTCCGTCAATTCCGTATTCGCATATGATCGCGAATACTTTATTGTCATATGCATTACACGAACACGATGATACACACATATGTACTTTTAGGATTATATAGGATGTTATGCATGAATCGTTTTTCCCATGATAGTAGTAGAGTGCTTTTATAATACTTTTTATCCTGATTAATTTTTGTATATGCTATTGATCACAATCGAGTGTTACAAAACTCTGAAATGCTGCTGACCCAGACTTGTAATAGAAATTCGACCCAGTAAATGACATTAAAACTCAGAACTTTGTGAATAGAAATTTTAGCCATCTGTGTCTTGTTTTCAGAACACTTGACGGATCTAAATTCCAATATGTTATGCGGAAGTTATCACACTTTTAGTACTGCTAACTTACAATTACAGATTCTTAATTTTTGAACATCTTAACATGTTTAATGGATTAAAAAGTTAGACTAATTGTGTAATTACACTCCAATAATTTCCAGTATGTTAATAAACATGATTAGGGATCATATTGTAATTTTTATAGAATTTTTAATTAGATTTTTAATAGACTTCTTAACATAAGAACTTGATCTTAAGATTCTGCTAGAACAGAAAATCCGTAAAGAACCATCGATTTGACATAGCTGTTGTTACTGTATTTTGCATTGTAAATATGCGTTGGCTTCCAGAAGTCTAGTTTCTATAACTTCTGATGGTTTTTGATTTGCTTTCCGGTAGCAATGGGAAATCCAGTTTCGGTGTAACAACGTCTTGCTGTCCAGAACTGGTGTTACGTTGTTTTAATATTTATATGTGTGTTTTTGCATCTCATGAGTTAGAACATGTTCCATGTATAATTCCTTGATATTCTCTGATCATATCTTGATATCATTCTCGTTGTGTCATGATCATGTTTGATTGAAATAAAAGTAACAAGCCGGGGTATAAGAAAAAAGATTTAGTAGTGGGCAATATAGAAGAACGTACTCGGATGGGAACTCGTGGTTTCCCGATGCAAGTTGCAAGTTACAAGTGGCAAGTTTGCAAGTTACAAGTTACATGTTCCACGTCACAAGTTTACACTTTACATGTTCCACATCACAACTTTACACTCTATATGTTACATATTTGCACGTATCTCGATACAAGCTACAAGTATACATGTTTTCCCGAGTACATGACCTATAGAATCCAACACAAAGTCTAAATGCTCACTTGATTACGTGCATCAAACATGTGGTATGGGACGCATGATTGCCGCACTAGTTAAGTTAATAAATAATGGACTTAAGATTAACACGTGCACCTGCATAATCCAATTACATGTTACATGTTCTGTTGACTTGTTTACCTATTTACATGTCACTGGTTTCATGATGTCTTGTTCATGATCCTGTTTATACATTGTATTGTCTCCTATTACATAATGCTTGATTCCTTGCTCTTTTTTCCTGCTTCTTGTTTTGTTTCGTACTTGTCCCCCTAGCTTGTACTACTTGCGGCCCGTAACTTGCATTAACAGGCGTTTCTTGTTTCTTTTGGTTTTCTTTGTGTTAAAATGCTTGCAGGCGTGGAAGAAGATTTACCTGAAGGCGTTGCCGATCAAATGTTTTAGTCTTGTTTAGTTATCATGTTCCTTACTTCATGTTTTAGTCATGCTACTCTTTATTGTATTTTGAGCATTTTTGACCCGTAACTATGTTTCTTTTCAGTTGTTGTTTATGAACTGTTTCTTAGTTTATTATTACCCAGTCTGTGATTATACATGTTTGCGTGGTTGTTTTGTATTGTTGTTGAGTTATGTATACAACTTAAGGATGATGTGTTTGCATTATTCACTAGGCTTCGGTTATGTGCCGTATTCTCGTATAACGGAAGCGGGGCGTGACACATGCCAAACAAATCACAAGTACACATGCGAAACACATGCCACCACGACCTCCTTGACCTTGCCATTCACAGCGCCACACACCACTACCTCAAAACCAACCCCCGTCGCTCCCTTGGTTGCTCCGACTTCCTGTCTCCACCGCGCGACCACTGCCCACCGTCACCCTCAACCGAGCTCTCATCCGCCAACGGGTACCAGCACCGCTTCACCGCAGTCACAACCACCCCATCGCCATCTCCGATCATCTCCACCATAACCTTGACTCTCCCTCACCTTGCTACAGCACCACCCTGCCATTGTTGCACCTCATCACCCCCGACTGCCTTGACTGCGCACCACTGCTCGAGAAAACTCGCTGCCTCCTTGCTGCAGTCGACGCCGAGCTCCGCCACCTCTTCTTTGTCACCTCCTTTCCAACACCTCCGCGCAGCCTCCACCACAATCGCTCGAGCCACCAATCGTCGACTCCACCGAGCTCCTGCGATCGACCTCCTTGCTGCTCGACCACCTCTTGCAGCCCTTGCCATCGACGCCGAAGCTATTGCTGCTGCTGCCGCCTTGCTGTTATTTAGCTGTTCTCACAAATGCACATGCTGCCGTTGCCGTTGTGTGCATGTCGTTGTGCCGACGTTCGCATGTGTTGCCACCGTCGCTCGTCTCGACGTTCGTGCATCATTACAAAAGGCAAGTATTCCCTTATACACTCCTCTAGTTCTTGTACAAGTTTTGCCTTGAATCCCGAAAGTAGGTTGATTGACTCATCGTGACATAATCTCATTCATTTCCCATATTGATTAAATCTTGACCCGTTCATGTACATTCGATTCTTGTTAGTTCCGTACACGTAAGACAATCATGAAGCATAAGTAGATAGATACATGTCAAGATTGATGATTTTTATCGTGTGGTAGTATAAATGTTTAAATTTTATAATTGTTGCCATAGTAATGGAAGTTCCCTATTGGTAATCGTAGAAATGTGCTTGAACCACTAGTCGTGAATTCTTATTAATATTTCGTAGTAGTATATGCATTTTATACATCTAAATTGTCATTAGGTAAATTTACCATGTTGCTGCCTCGCTGCCTAGTCTGTCTTGTAGTGAACTTTCGACCCTGTTGCTGTTAGAATTAGATTAACCTTTATAAATAAGAGTCAGAGCCAGTTGAATCTATTTTCTGGAACATTCGATAGATCTGAATTTAAAGTTGTAGAAAGTATGTTATCACATTTTTCGTACCACTAGGGTTTATAAATTTCAGATTGTTAATTATGCGCATGATGACCTGTTCCACTAATTGAAACACCTTGTTAATAGAAGAATTTAAACTTGAAATTTATTTGAATGCTACTGGACATGATTGGGAGCCTTAAAATAATTTTTATGAGATTTTTGGATAGATTTCCAGACCCATTATATACATGTAAACTTGACCCCAAATTGCTGTTAGAACACTAGACTAGTAGAGACCTGAACTTTTGACCCAGTTTTAGTTAAACCAACTTAGGAAATTCTGAATAAAAGTTTTAGCCCTCTGTATGAGGAATCTAGAATACTTGGCAGATTCTCAATCTGACTTATAAAATACAAAAAAAAAATAGATTTTACTACTGCACTATCGAAATTCCAGATTTGTTGTTTATAATTACACTGCCATATTAAATTAATTAGAACAGTAAGGTAAATTAAGAATTTAGACCTGGTGATTTTAAGAATGTTACTTACCAATGTCAGGAACTTAATTATAATTTTTGCAAGAGTTTTAGTTAAGTATTTTGATGAATTATCCATATACTGAGTTTTTGCCCGCACAGTAAACTTATAAAGAAGTAGATGGTAGACCATGTTTCTATAGTTAAAATGTATCGTGTGAATATGCTTCAGAACCGGCAGGGAGTCTAGTTTCTAGAACTTCTGACAGAACCGAATTCTCATTCCTGTAGCAGCAGGAAAGTTAATATTTGTACATCAACATCTTGCTGCCCAGAATTTTGCCTTCATGTTTTTAAATACATATTTGTTTGTTCCTTGCATTTTATGAACTGAATTATATTACCTGCATTGCATAGACCTTGATACCCCCCTTTATCCTGTCTTGTTACCTGTTATCTATTATCATGTTCATGTTCATGTTAGCTATTATAAAAGAATAACAAGCCAGGATAATAAGGGTAAGATCTAGTAGTGAACAATATAGGAGAGTACTCAGAAGGGGCCCGTGTTTCCGTGATGATGATACATGATTAAAAGTTATATGGAACTAAGTGTCACGTACAAAAAAGTGCCACATCATGGGTTGACGAGGGTTACCTCTAGATCCTGCGGGTGTTATCTCTAGAGTCCATTACATGATTACATGATTATATGATTACATGATACATGTTTATAAGATACATGTTTACAAGTTGTATTGAACAAGTTCCACATAGAACTAAGTGCCACGTCATGGGTTGACGGGGGTTACCTCTAGATCCTGCGGAGGTTACCTCTAGTGCCCATTGCTTGACTACATGCTCATGTTTCCTGCAAGACCTGAGTACATGACCTATAGAATTCGCCGCTAGAGTCTAAACGTTAACATTGTTTATTCTCAAACTTATTGTAAGTTCTTGTATCTCAGATATTGGTTATTGTATTATATTCTTGTTCCTGTAATTATTATTGTGTTGCTGAGTGTAACCCCTGTTTCCGCAAAAATGTATTTTTTTTGTATTTTCTGTATTTAAAATTTTTGCAAATTATTTTTCCGGTTTTCAAATTCTTTTGTCAAAATGTATTTTTGAATCTCTTATTAAAATTTGTTTTTGATCAATAATTTTATTATAACTATTTTATATGAATTTTACATTTTAATACAAATCTTATTATTATTATTATTATTACTCTGATTTCTGTTATTAGTACTGCTACTATTATTATTAGTACTATTATTATCTTTATCATTTTCTTATTATTATTATTGTGAGTATTATTATTATTACTGTTGTTTTCTTTACTACTATCTGTATTATTATTTATTGTATTACATTTTGATATTATATTAAAAAAAAATCCTATTTCTTGATTTATATATATATATATATATATATATATATATTCCTATTTTCCTTAATGGATTTAGTTAACCCTATAATCCTATTTAAAACCCATTGGATATTTCCTTGTACCCATTTAAATACCCATTTACCCATTCCCTACCAAACCCCAGACCCGTTAACATCCTAAACTAACCTACACCATTTATTAAATAACCAAAACCCATACCCATACACCCTAACCCAATATCCAATATAACCCTATAAAACCCATTTTGGCCCATACCCGAAACGCCCCACAACTCGTTACCCTTTTAATAAACCCATTACCCGTTATCACCCCTACCCACCCGTCAGCAACCCTATACCTACTCCTCTATATATTAACCATGGAACCTGTTCATATTCCCTTCATCTTCTAGCCGCCTCCAACCCCCGATCCCGACCTCTCTGCTTTCGCCTCTCCATGTCGCGGTGCCATCTCCCGTCCGCCCTCCACCTGCTCACGCCGCCCTCATGACACAGCACCAGTGCCGACCTCATCACCCTGTCTTATCTCCCGACAGTGCCATGACATCCCTCCCGCTCGTCCCTCTCTCCCTGGATCCCCCTTCTGATGCTCCAGCAACCGCCAACGACTGCGGTGCCTCTCGTCAGCCGTCGCATCGCCGACTACAACAGCCAGGCCGTGCCTCTCCTTCCCTGGCTTTCCCCGAGGACAGCAGCAACTTCGTCAACCAGCGGCATCCCCCGTGCGCTGTTGCGCCATCCAGCAGCCGCGCCACCCTAAGTGCACCACCGCCATTGCTGCCTTATCCCGTCGTCGTCTGCCATCAACCCTGAGCCAAGCCATTGCTCTAAGTTGTTGTGCATCGGTTTTGATCAACTTCGATCGTGAGCCGTCCGTTTGGTTTGATCTTGATCATCAAGATCATCAGCTACTTGATTGGGCCATTGATTCTTGATCTCTTGTTGTGAGCTGTTGGATCTTCGCGATCTCATATAGATCTTCTTGATCTTCTTGATCATGGTTTGATCTTGGCCATCCGTGGGATTCTTGATCATGGAGTTTTGATCATCTTGGAGTTCTTGATCATCTTTGTTTTGGGCCGTTCGATCTTGATCTTTGATTGATAGCCGTTGGATCTACATCATCTTGATCTCTTGTTTGATAGCCGTTCGATCATCCGATCTTGATCCACATTGAGATCCATGCTTAGTTTCGTGGTTGCGATCGTGATCTTGTTCGTGTTCGCTTGTTCGTGATTTTGTGTTCGTGCCCGGGAATATGTTCCCGTTATTCTTGCTCTTTGCTCCGTTGGATTCGTCATCTTTTAGGCAAGTAACTTGTACTCCAATTCATTTGTTTGATACAAGTCAAAAAGTTCACCTATAGTGTAGTTGGGTTTAAAGATGACTCTTGTTTGTAATTTTCTTGATGGGTTTTGTCTCTATTGTGAAAACTTCACCATAGTTGCCTCAGGACACTTTCTTGACATGAATTAACTTAGGTTTTACCCGTTCTTAATTTTGATCATGTATGTGAGACTTTTGTGAGAATTCGTGATCTAGTTGAGACCCATGTGATATTTTTGGTGTAGACGTGCTAGATACCCTAATTCATGATGTTTGGACATTTGGTAGACTCGATTTCATGTTTGGTTGTGGTCTGAAAAAGTTTTGTATGATATATGTTGAGTTTTTGTAAAAGGGAAAAATCTGTATTTTGTCGCTGTTTGCTGTTTTGTTTGCTGTTTTGGACTGTCTTAAAATCACTATCTTAATTTCGGTATAAAACATGAGTTTTAGATAATTTCGTCTATTTTCAAATCCCTCTGACCTTGCTTGATTTCGTCTTCGTATGAGTGAGTTATGACTGTTTTACTACAGAGGTGTCGATCTTTTCCAAATTTTATTTTTCGATGTTCTTGATGACTATATGATTTTATTAAATGTACTATACATATTATTTTGATCCAAAACTTTGGTCAGTTTTTCTTTATCTAGTTAGGGATTATCCAGAATTTTGGTGAATTTTATTGATGAGTTTTATATGTTGTTTTATGCTCGTTTATGAAATCTATACTTGCTGTATTTTGCTCACTGTTCTGTAAAGAACCTTATTTTCACTATGACTCCTTTTACTGAATGAAAAATGTTTGTGAAATATGAAAGTTAATATATTTTTTCTATTTTCATCTCCCTTTGGCAGATTTGGATTTCGTTTCACGGCTTGCGAGATATTTTAGTTTTCGTGCAGCAGTGTTGGGAATTCCAGATTTTCCAAAGCATCGTTCCTTGATGTTTTCTTATTTTGATGACTAAACTAATTTTACTGGAATATTATGAAACTTTATATTTTGATGATAGACATATAGGGGAATATCTCAGATTTTTTTTGAATTTATTTGAGAAGTTTTGATGCAGTTTTCCTGACATAGAATTTGTTTTCTTGATTTCTGACTGAACATGTTTTCTAGATTCAACCCTGTTTTGAGTTATGATGTGAATTACTATACGAATTATTTATATTCTCTGTATTCGTGTGGAAGTCTATTTTCCAGATCCTTCGACGGATCTAGATTTGGATATTTGAAGTAGCGGGAATCACTGTTTTTGTACAACACTGTCTTGCTGTCCTGAATTAGAAAACTAGTTATTTTACCATGTTATGTGTTATTTTGTATCTGTACTTGTTTATCTTGCACCCTGAACCTGATACATGCTTATACCCTATTATCCTTGCTTTGTTTTGTGACACATACTTGCATGCCTGATTATAATAATAAATGACCAAGCCGGAGTTTTAAGAGAAAGATCTAATGGTGGATAATTCAGAAATGTGTACTCGGAAGGGGGCCCGTATTTCCTATTTTGATTCATGTTGATGCATGAACCTGTTGATGCATGGACCTGTTGGTTCATGTACCTGTTACCTGTTGATGCATGGATCTGTTGATTCATGTACCTGTTACCTGTTGATGCACGGACCTGTTGGTCGTGTACCTGTTGATTCATGAACCTATTGATGCATGAATCGGATGATTCGTGTACCTGTTTTCATTCATGAACTTGTTCCTATTACCTGTTATCCTGTACTTGAGTACACTGCCCTCTATGGTCCACTATGAAATCCACAAACGTAACTGTTTTGAATGTAGCAACCATGTGATAAAAGGATGACACATGAAGTGCTACCTAGTTAGTAATAATACAAGACTTGATATAACTTGATACCTGATTATCCTGTTACATGATTACCTATTTACCTGCATACCTGTTACCTGATACCTGTTACATATTTACCTATTTATCTGTTTACTTGACACTTGATACATGTTACCTGTGCCTGTTAGTATACCATGCTTCTTGTTTCTAGTTCCTGATTCATGTTAGGTATTATATTTCTGTTGACACACTTATACCATGTTGTTAGTTAGTTTTTCCATGTGCTTGTATCCTATATTATAAGTAGCCCATAACTTGCAATTGACGGGTACTTGTTTTCTTTTTCATTCTAATGCAAATTTACTAATTGCAGATCAGGATGGTCAGCTGCCCGATGGAGTGTGTGATCTAAAATTCTAGTTGGCTAGGGCTTTTGCTATCTTCATTTATTTCCTGTTGCTCATTTTGAACATTGTATTCATGTATTTGGATTTATTCTTTTATTTGGGCAATGTGACCCAGGATTATTTGTGTTATTCAGATCATGACTATTTGAGATTAATATATTTTACTTCAAGTATTCTTATTAGTATTTGGTTCATATGTGCATGTGGTTGACTTTTCTGGCTTCCGACTCTGATTATATTATGATATGTTGTAAAGATTCTTAAACAGCTTAGGAATGATGAAAATCATTCGCTCGGCTTTTGTCACGTATCCGTATTCCGTATTCTCTCATGGGAAGCGAGGCGTGACACTGAGCTTGCTAGTATTGTACAGCTTATGGATGATATGAGTTGGTATACTTATATCATTCGTTAGGCCTTAGTTACGCGCCTGTGTTTCTGTATGTGGGAAACGGACCGTTACAAGGTTTTTAGTGGTATCAGAGCCAGGTTAGGCTAATGTGTTAGCCATGTTAGGCCCTAACAGGTTAGACTCTAACAATGTTAGAGTTTAGCTAGGTTTGGCTAATACTCTTGCCAGGTTATGCTAAAAAATATGCACACCATATTGATCACATGAACATGTAATAACCATTTTACAATCTGGATACTTGCCTTATTCCCTTCTATTTCTACTCGATTCGGCGATCAGCATCGCTTGATCTTCAATGACATGTCAGCGGCTTGGATCATCTCCACGAGATGAAGCGTTATTGTTCGCTCTAAGATGTGCTGGCAGAGTTCCAGGATCTCAGGAAAGTATACAAAATCCCAGATCACCAGGAGTTCGAATCTCACGCTAGAGAGATGCAGTTTGGACGTGTCAAGGATATGGCGAGTCACGAGACAGATTGCTAGAGTTAATGGACACTGATGACAGAGTCTTCCAGATCAGAGTAGCGCATCGGAAGCGTGGTTGGCCTGTAACTCACGTCTCAGGATTCTCATGTTGCTTCTCCTTTTTTGCATCATTTACTCCCTTTTCGTGCCTCCCATTCATCGTCATTCACCGATTCTTTATTTTGACATCAATCTTATCCATATTCTTTCTTATTCCAGTGTTGAAACCCTTTCATTTTTCTCCCACTAACCTTCTACTTTATTATCTTGCAGGTTTTACACTTGCTCAATCCTATGTACCGCCTAAGCAAATTTCGAGAATGAATTTTGTTGTAAGGTGGGTAGGATTGTAACCCTCGTTTCCGGTTGTACGGATTGTATTTACTTTCCTTTTCTTCGTATTCTTGTAATCCAGTTTTCTAAATAAATCGTACTATTCTTTTGGAAACCGATTTCTTTCTTTTGGATATTAAATTATACTGTTAGAACCCGAAATTATTAATATTAATATTAATAATATTTTTTTTTATAAAAGAAATCTAGGCCCAATTCTAATCCATACTATATTTAATATCCTGGCACATTCTATAAATCATTTAATTCTTTATTATATTATGAAGCCCAATCCGAACCCATTCTATAATTTGTTTAATTATTTATCTTACAAGCCCACATTTTAAATCCTAATATATTCTATTATATTGCTAGTTGATTATTTATTTATAATATCGAGAGCCCAACTTAGCCCATTCTTATTTTCTTATTCTTATTTATTTGTTTTATTGAATCCCATAATTCATTTCTTAGCCCAACCCATATTCAACTTGACCATTCTACATTCTTATTATCAATTACTTATTTTGTAAGCCCATATATAAATTCAAACTCAGCTATAATTATTTTTGATTGAAGCCTACACACAAACTCAAGCCCACACTCTTAAATCGTACACAAATCCTATTGGAGCCATACCCAAAGCCCATTCTAATATAATCACAACTAATCATAGCACACTCTATAATTGTTTATTTCTTCATTTTATTGTGAGCCCACATTTAAATCCTATCTCTAGCCCAAGCCCACAAATCCAACCCAGACTAACCCTAACCCATTCCCTATGCTAACTGCATACACCTCTCCACTAATTACCCATGATCTAATCTAACTACCCTGATAATCATCCCCTTAATCTCCTCAACTACCCCCATTACCCCCTAATTACCTATTAAATCAACTAATTAAATCTCTAATCCCTATCATTAGCAGCCAATCTCTCCCTTTCTCTTCTTCTCCTCCTTCCCCAGCTTCGATCCGAGACCCAAGCCTCGATGCCACCATTTGCCTCACCACTGCAACTCCATCGCGGACCCGAGTTTTGCCCTTGTAGCCCCACCACGACCTCCTTGACCTCGCCATTCACAGTGCCACACACCACCACCCCGAAAACCAACCCCCGTCGCTCCCCTGGCTGCTCCGACCTCTTGTCTCCACCGGGTGACCATTACCCTCCATCACCCACAACCGAGCTCTCCTCCGCCATCGAGGACCAGCATCGCTTCACCACAGTCACAACCACCACATTGCCATCTTCGATCATCTCCACCATCACCCTGACTCTCCTTCACCTCGCCACAACACCACCTCGCCATTGTTGCACCTCGACTCCATCATCACCCCCTGACTGCCTTGACTGTGCACCACCACTCGAGCAACCCCGCTGCCTCCTTGCTGCAGTCGACGCCAAGCTCCACCACTTCTTCGCTGTCACCTCCTCGCCAACACCCCCGCGCAGCCTCCACCACAACCGCTCGAGCCACCAACCGTCGACTCCACCGAGCTCATGCGAACGAACTCCTTACCGCCCGACCACCTCTTGCAGCCCATGCCGTCGATGCCGAAGCTGTTGCTGCTGCTGTCGCCTTGCTGTTATTTTGCTGTTTTCACAACTGCACGTACTGCCATTGCCGTTGTGCACGTGTCGTTGTGCTGTCGTTCATACGTGTTGCTGCCGTCACTCGTCTCGAAGTCCATGCATCGTCACAAAAGGCAAGTATTCCATTGTACACTCTTCTTGTTCTCGTACAAGTTTTTCCTTAAATCCCAAAAGTAGGTTGATTGACTCGTTGTGTCATAATTTCGTTCATTTCCCATGTTTATTAAATCTTGACCTGTTCGTGTACATTCGATTATTGTTAGTTTCGTACATGTAAGAAAATCATGATCATCCTTTTGCATTACACGAACACATGACAAGAAGCATAAGTAGATATATACATGCCAAGATAGATGATTTTTATCGTGTTGTAGTATAAATGTTTAAATTTTATAATTGTTGCCGTAGTACTGGAAGTTCCCTATTGGTAATCGTATAAATACTCTTGAACCACTAGTCGTGAATGCTTGTTAATATTTGGTAGTAGTATATGCATTTTGTACATCTAAATTGTCATTAGGTAAATTTACCATGTTGCTGCCCCACTGCCAAGTCTGTATTGTAGTGAACTTTCGTCCCTATTGCTATTAGAATTAAATCAACCTTTATAAATGAAATTCAGAGCCCGTTAAATATAGTTTCTGGAACATTTGACGGATATAAATTTCGAGTTGTAGAAAGTAAGTTATCGTATTTTTCGTACCGCTGGGGTTTATAAATTTTAGATTGTTAATTATGAGCATGATGACCTGTTCCACTAATTGAAACACCTTGTTAATAGAAGAATTTAAACTTGATATTTATTTGAATGCTACTGGACATGATTGGGAGCCTCAAAACAATTTTTATGAGATATTTGGATAGATTTTCAGACCCATTATATACATGTAAACTTGACCCTAAACTGATATTAGAACACTAGACCAGTAAAGACCTAAACTTTTGACCCAATTTCAGTTAGAACCACTTACGAAATTCTGAATAAAAGTTTTAGCCCTCTGTGTAAGGAATCCAAAACACTTGATGGATTCTCAATCCGACTTATAAAATGAAAAATATTTTGGTTTTACTACTACATTGTCGAAATTCCAGATTTGCTGTTTATAATTACACTACCATGTTAAATTAATTAGAACAGTAGGATAACTTAAGAATTTAGACCTGGGAATTTTAATAATGTTAATTACCAATGTTAGGAACTTAATTATAATTTTTGCAAGAGTTTTAGTTTAGATGAATTATCCATATAATAACTTGATGCTGAGTTGCTGCCTGCACAGTAAACTCATAAAGAACTAGCTGGTAGACCATATTTTTTAGTTAAAATCTATCGTGTGAATATGTGTCGGACGGCAGGGAGTCTAGTTTCTAGTACTCCTGACGGAACCGAATTTTCTTTCTTGTAGCAGAGGGAAAGTTAATTTTTGTACAACAACATCTTTCTTTCCAGATTTTTGCCTTCATGATTTTAAATACATATATGTTTGTTCCTTGCATTTTATGAACTGAATTATATTACCTGCATTGCATAGACCTTGATACCCCCTTGATTCGGTCCTGTTTCCTGTTATCATGTTCATTTTAGCTATTATAAAAGAATAACAAGTCAGGGTAATAAGGGTAAGACCTAGTAGTGGACAATATAGGAGAGTATACTCAGAAGGGGGCCCGTGTTTCCTATGATGATGATACATGATTACAAGTTATATGGAACTAAGTGCCATGTCATGGGTTGACGGGGGTTACCTCTAGAGCCTATTACATGATTACATGATTACATGATTACATGATACATGTTTACAAGTTGTATGGAACTAAGTGCCACGTCATTGGTTGACGGCAGATATCTCTAGATCCTATGGGGGTTACCTCTAGTTCCCATTGCTTGACTACATACTCATGTTTCCTGCAAGACCCGGGTACATGACCTATAGAATTCGCCGCTAGATTCTAAACGTTAACATGTTTGTATGCACTCGAACTTTTGGTATGGGACACAGGATTGCGTGCATTAGTTAGGACTGATGAAATGGATAGACTTAAGATTAACACTAAGCACATACATATTCCTGTTTATTGTTGCATGTCCAGTTTACCAGTTACATGATTCCTGTTACAAGTTACATATTATCTGTTACAAGTTACATGATTCCTGTTTATAAGTTACATGGTTCCTGTTTATATGACATGTTTCCTATCACATGATTCCTTATTCTCGATTAGCTATATTTTGAAACTTGTCTAGTTCTTATTTCCATCTTTTTATGAATATTGTTTCTCGTTATCAGGTTTGTTCCATATTTGAATTACCAGTTCTTATTGCTTTCCCTGTTATGTCTTGTTTTCCGTTCCTATTTTGCTTGTACTACTTGCTGCCTGTTACTTGCTCTAACAGGTACAATCTAACTTTCTTTTTAGTAAATGTTATATAGGTACAGATGATGAGTTACTAGAAGAACTCGACATACTATTATTGCATTGTTTATTCTCAGACTTATTGTAAGTAATTGTATCTCAGATATTGGTTATTGTATTATATTCTTGTTTCTGTGATTATTATTGTGTTGTTGAGCCTGCTGGTATTGTACAACTTATGGATGATATGAGTTGGTATACTTATATCATTCGCTGGGCCTCAGTTACGCGCCTGTGTTTTCGTATAATGGGAAGTGGGGCGCTACAACTACAAGGTCTTTCTTGATCATATCCCCATTAAATGTGATAATACTAGCACAGTTCATATGAAGAAAAATTCTGATCAACACAGCCGCACAAAGCATATAAAAATTCGTTGTCATTTCATAAAAAAACACTTTCAAAAGGAAGATATTGTTCTTTATTATGTTTCAACCGATTCACAATTGGCTGATTTTTTTTACAAAACCATTAGATGAAAAATGTTTTCACTTTTTAAAAGGAGAATTAAATGTTATTGACATTTCTGCTTGATTCTTTGAGCTTGTGCTTGTTTTGTATCTCTCCTGCTATTTAATAAGACTTTCGGTCGACTGAACAGTTGACCATCACCCCTGTAGGGCGGCACGATCGACTGCGCGGTCTACCGTCTCACATACTATTACATTCTTCTTATATTTGTTTTGACAGTATCTTGTCCAGTCGACTGTACGGTCGATCGTCCCTCTTACTACCTTCTCGAATCACAAGTTCCTACAGTCGCTTATTTACAGTTGCCTAACCGGCCGACCTACCGGCCGACCCTTCCCAATACTTTCATCTAACCTCACAGGCTTTTCTTATAATACAATGCGGATCGATCGACTGCACTGATACGAAACATGTTGTCACCCGACTTCTTTCTTTGTCTCTATGAAACCTAGGGCCCACATGTGTAGTATATATATATGCCTTCTTCTCTTTCTCCTCTCCTCCACGAAAATCCTAGCCTCTTTTTTCTAAACCCATCAAATCTCCTCAGATTTTTGATCTTTTAGCATCCAATATTCGAGATTTTCTTTTCTCTTGCTTGGTCTCAAATGGCTTCTTGTGTTCCTTCTTCCTGTAACACCTCGAATTTTGAAATACCAAAAATACGCATTTTTATATTTCTGGAGTGGTGAGAATTAATATATATATATATATATATAAATCTTCGGTTGCACACTACTTTGGTGAGCACTCTGTGAGCACTCACAAAATAGAGCACCTATGAAAAATCCAAACCGCTCATACTGTTCTATAAGCCTAAGATAGCCTAAAAATAAAAAATCAAGTAATTTGAAGTTCATTTGCCCATGATTTACATCATCACAAAATTGTATGGCTGAAAATTCTAACAGCATGATGGATGGGCAAATGAACTTCAAATTACTTGATTTTTTATTTTTAGGCTATCTTAGGCATATAGAACAATATGAGCGGTTCAGATTTTTCATAGGTGCTCTACTTCGTGAGTGCTCACGGAGTGCTCACCAAAAGTAGTGTGCAACCGAAGGGGACTCTCTCTCTCTCTCTCTCTCTCTCTGTCTCTGTCTCTGTCTCTGTCTCTGTCTCTCTCTCTCTCTCTCTCTCTCTATATATATATATATATATATATATATATATATATATATATATATATATATATATATATATATTGGTGTTGATATTTGAATTGGATCCGTATTTTAGATATATTGGAGTTATGAGTCGAGTTTTATGTGAAGAAATATTGTTTATTTTTATTTTATAATTTTGGAGGATTATTAAGAGATATTTTAATGTATTTTGTATTGTTAGTATTATTAAAGTTTAGAGTTTGAGGTTTATTTGTAATATTTTGATGATTGAGGGGCCTATATGTTAATATTTCTTTCATAAACATTATATATTTGTATTTTATTTTCCCAACCCCCCTTTTCCTCCATCTTTCTTCTCCTTCTTCTCCTGGTTTCAATTTCGCCCGACCGAAACCCCATTTCCCGTTCTTTTCTAAGGTGAAATCCCTAGGTTATTCTTCATAAATTTCAATTAAATTTAAGGGTATGCTAATTAAAGGGTTCTCTTCCTCATGGTGGCTTCAATTTGGAGAAAAATTTTAGTGGAGGTATATCAATTTGTAATTATTTGTGTAATTTCTTATGCTTTTAATTTCTTTTGCGTAGAAATGGAGTGTAGGGTTGGTTAGAGATCTATTTTGATGTTAGAGTCAAGAAATTAGCAAATTGATTAAGGTTGTGTAAGTTGCTTATAAATTAGTGTTTTGGGTTTATAAAAGGAATGTAAACATATGCGAATTTATCTCCTTAATAGTGGTAGAAATTGTAGTTGAACCAATAGAATAGTATGGGGTGATTTTTTTTAGTGATTTCATGGAGATAAATCTCGTAGAAATTTGAATAATACGTTCATCACACGTGTGCAAGCCAGGCGTTCAATAAAGGGCCTGAGTGACATTAGGATTAGTATGATTATTATCTGTGACTGGTTTGGATGTTTTGAGCCCTAATTGGCTTTGAAATTTGATAATAGGAGATGTTAGAGATTTCAGATGCGTGATGGAGAAGTGGTGCTTCGAGTCTTCGCGGGATATCAAGTGAGTATGATTATACTAAGTATATATTATGTTGTGACAAAGTTTTATGCAGTTTCGAAGTGATTTTTGTGGGATTCACCTAAATGAAGATTTAACCAAAAATACAAAACTTTTATATGTTAAAATTTTGTTATATGGTGAATTTGTGTGATTTTGAATATTCAGTGTTATGATGTATTGACCTATTTGGTGTATGTGTGGGATATATATGGGTGATAATGAGTTGACGTATCATAATCGATGAAATCAATGAGTGAGTGGATGTATAATATAGTGATATTTAAAGTGAAACTAACGGGCGGTCATATGATATAAACATTTACTTAATATGGCATATTCATAAGATATTATAATGTGATTAAATAAATACTTCGGTGCGTTTATGATATAGAAAAATATGAAGTAATGATCTTATAAAATTAAATAACTAGGTGTCTGTGAATATGTGAGATAATGGGATAATAAGTCGCATGGGTAAAGTCAAGGATGTGGCAAATTATTGAAGTAAAAGATGAGATGCTGTGTGGTGGTGAAATGCGATAATAAGATGAAATGAAAATGATAATAACTGATAAATTTTGTTGACCAGTACCTACAAAAATCCTGAAGGTTTGGGCTAGCCCTCTTAACACCCAAGGACCGGCTTGGGGTGCAGTGTTTTTATCTCCCAAGCTATCGGCTTGAGGCCCGGTTATTACCCAGCTCAGCTGGGGTGCGGTGATATTCCCTCAATGACAGATGTCGCCAGGAAGTTCCTAGTGAAACTAGAGGTGCAGTATTTTCTTTTCCTTGTTGGCTTTGCCATGAGGAAGTACCCAACTTCGCTAGGGTGCGGTGTTTTCTTTTCCCTCGCTGTCTTCGGCTGGGAGGAAGTATCCAAGTTCTACTTGGGGTGCGGTGTTTCCCTCGCTGGCATAGGCTGGGAGGAAGACATAGCCTCAGATGTGTAAGACTCTGTGTGAGCATCGATCCGCGTGTTTTACTGGGCTTTCGGCCTTCAGTGTATTGGGATACTGTGGTTCACTGGTTGAAAAATCAATAAAATGAATAAATGTGAAAGTGAAATGGGAATGAGAAAGTAAAGAAAGTGAAATGTGAATGAGAAAGTAAAGAAAGTGGAACTTAGAAAGTGAAGTAAGTATCTAAGTGGAAATGAATATTTAGAGTGAAAGAAAATGTATATATATGAAGATGAGTATGAAAGAATATGATTCATGAATATGAAAATGAAAATGAATGGTAAAAGAAGTATGTGGTTAACTAAGTATGAAAAACGAGGTAATTACATTATATAATTATAAATGAAAATAAAGAGATGGTGATGTGAAGATATTCATAAAAAGAATAGCATCATGTTATGTGATTAAATATGAGAAGTAAAGAAAATGTATATGTATGATATAATATTGTATGAATAAAAAAAAGTAAAGTAATATGTAATATGAGTGTAAAATATGAAGTATGGTGTATTAGGTGATGAATAAGAGAATGGTTATTAAACGAAAAATATGCTATGATATGAGTTGATGCACCTTGGAATTGTGTCGAGAAACTACACGCGTGCTATTTTCATGGGAATAGTGGGAACTACCTGCCTTGGCACAATTCCAGGGTGAATTGGCGGGTTGTTGATATGATAGTTGTGATAGAAAAGATAAGTAAAGTAAATTGTAAGATGAAAATGAAAATAAACTAAAGTAATATTTCAAGCTATCAGCTTGAGTTGTGATGTGATGATAAATTGTTTAGGTGACGGGTTTTAAATGGGTATTGGGTATAAATTGTTAATGGGTATTGGGTTTAGGTGACGGGTTTTAAATGGGTATTTGGGGTTTAAAACAGGGTATTAGGGTTTTATAATGGGTATGGGTATTAATGGGTTATTGGGTCAAAAGATAATTAGAATAGGATTTTAGGGTTTAAATAAAAAGATCCAATAGAATGAATAAAATAATCAATAGAAAGTAGGATTGTATAACAAAATATATTTGTACTAAAATATGGAAATTATTCGAAATAACTACAAGTATAATTATCAATAGAAATAGATTTTTAAATTAACAATCAAAGGTTATAATAATAATAGTAAAAATACTAATAATAGTACTGATAATAATAATAATAATGATATACATATCAAAATAGGATTTGAGATAAACAAGTTTAATAAAATCCAAATAGTAATAAAATAAGATATAAATAGCCGATCACTTAGAAAATAAACAATAAAGTTTGAATATACTATTACTCGAAGTAAATATAATTCCCGGCTCGAAAAGATTTTAATAGAAGGCCCAAATCGAGTTTAAAACAAAAATAAATTTATAAATAATCAAAGTACGGAAAGTATTCAGAAAATACGTATTTACGGAAATGGGGGTTACAAGGCATTAATCAACCATTCTAATTAATAATTATTTACCCAGGTGTCCCGAAATATTTTTCCTGAATTCATAATTATTTTTTAGAATTTTTGATTAATTTTCTTGAATTTTTTATTATTTTTTTGCAATTTTTTAAATAATTAATCCGAATTAATAAATAGGAAAAAGGAATTAATTAGCAGAATATCGACGTGGCAAAATTTGGAGCGTTGATCAAGCCTTCGGCAAGATTTTTCAAGTGATCAGATGGAAAATCAGAGGCTTGTGTTTTCCCCGTATTTCATTCGGAACATCGTCTATTTGGCACGAAGTGGCGAGCGGGCGTCAAACGATAGGCGAGCGAATGTCGAACTACAGGCGGGCCACACGTGGCCCTAGACCGTTGATTGGTCAACACCATTTTGCCCCTTTTTGTTAGGAACATCGTCTGTTCGACATGTAGTGGCGAGCGTGGTGAGCAAATGTCGAACGACAGGTGAGCAAATGTTGAACTACAGGTGGGCGACACGTGGCTCTTGACCGTTGACTGGTCAACACCATTTTGCCCATTTTTCGTTTGGAACATCGTCTATTCGACATGTAGTGGCGAGCGTGGCGAGCAAATGTCGAACGACAGGCGAGCGAATGTCGAAGCACAGGCGAGCGACATGTGGCTCTAGACTGTTGACCTGTCAATGCCATTTTACCCATATTTCGTTCGGAAACGACTCTGTTGAACACGAAGAGGCGAGCTTGGCAAGCGTGCGTAGAAATACAGATGAGCGACACGTGGCTCTAGACTGTTGACTGGTCAACACCACTTTGCTCAACTGTTTATCTTTTTTATCGGTTTGACTTCTGGCCGCTTAGGATTTTGTGCCTCTTGGGCTTCCTAAGAGGCCCATTATGTTTCGGCCCAAGCCCTCAAGTTTTACTATAAACCCCCCTCTCATTTCTCCCCACTCTCTCTTTTTACCACACCTAAAAATTTTCTTACTCCAGAGCTAAAGCGAGATTCCGGTGATCTTTTCCGTTCTCCGGCGAGACTTTCGACCGTGAACGTCACATCAGAAGGTAATTTATTTTTATTTTAAAAGATGTCTAAGGTATCCTCCGGTGAGGAGGCCTCTCCCTCGGGTCGGGCCGAAGCGCCCCCTCCACCTCCTTCTTTTAGGATCGACGTGGTTCTGCCTCTGCCGTTGGAGACAGTTGTGGAGAGAGATTCTAGGGTCGACAAGGGGAAAGGTCTAGCGGCTCTACCTTTGCCGGTGGTGGAGACGGTTGTGGAGAGGGATCGGAGGATGGGCGAGTTCGGAAGGCATTTGATCGCTGTGTCTCACTTGGGAGGGGTTCACTAGTACAGTGCCGAAGAACTGAGGCATGTTGAGCATGGAATGGGTCGGTTCTATGAGGAGAACGAGCCCCGAGAGCGCTTCGAGGCGAACGACGTGGTCTCCGTACTTATGGAGGCGGACCTGCGCACTATTAGGAGGTGCTACATGATTCCTCTGGAGTTCGACCTCATCCTTCCTGGTCCCAGGGATAGAATTTGCTCTTCGTTCTCCTCAGATTTATGTGTGTTTCCCTTCGACGCTTTCCATGCGGGGCTTCGCCTCACTCTTCATCCGTTCGTAAGAGAAGTGTTGCGATGGTACGGTGTAGGTCCGATTCAACTTATGCCGAACATTTGGAGGCATGTTATGGGGTTCATGCTTCACTGTCTGGCTGCGAGGATCGATCCTCATCTCAATGTTCTTCGTATGTTATATAAGATTCATCAGAAGATGCGGACAGGGCGTCAAGTTGGTCGACATTCCCAACTCAGTTAAGTCTTGGAGGGATAAGTATTTTTTGATTCGGAGCAAGGAGCTGTGGGACATCCCAACGGTTTGGAGGGAGGACATGCAAAAGAGGGCGAAGGCGGGGGAGCCGTATCTTAGCCCCGAAGAAGATAGGATGGTCAGAATTCTTTTGGATCGACCGACATTGCACTGGAGAGATATCTCAGAAGATAGTCTCTTTGGGGGGGAGGGGGGGAGGGGATGAACTCTAGTATGAATTTTCTTTAATCATTATTCCTTAGTTCGCAGAAGCACTTCAGATTTTCTAACACTTCTCATCTTCTATTTGCAGGAGATGAAGACATGGACTTTGACAACATCATGAATAGGCGTTCGGACCTAAGTGGTAGGCGAGTCGATGAGAGGAAGAGGTAGCAGACAGTCGTTCGGCCGTCGTCGTCGAAGGCAACTAGGAGCGAGGGCGATTCTACTCCCGTCGTGGATTTAGAGTCCACACCCGTTGCTCCGAATGTCCCCTCGACGGGAGATCTCCTTCTTTCAGCGACGCTAGCTCTTGAAGCTCCTCCTCTTACAACGGTGGCCGAGATGATCGAGCTAAAGAGAATCTTCGTCCCCGACTGGCAAGTGTGGAGGCATGATGGCTTCCTCGGGGACTCGGTGAGCTGCATGGATGCTGTGCGTCACTTGGCCACGTCGAAGGACAAGGCCTCGATGGAGCACGGGACTGCGGGTGACTCGGTCTTGGAGATTGCAAATGCACAGCTGACGGTAAGTTTTTAATGTTATAGTTTCGGTGTAGGGTTTATTTTGTAAACTTCCTTGCTAACTTCTTTCTTTGCATTTCCGCAGGCGATCTGCCACTTTAGTTACCTGTTGAGGCAAGTGGTGGAGCAGGAGAAGGAGCTACTTTGTACTTGCTTGTTTGCAAGTAGATAAAGCGGTATCGAACCAAGTGTTGGACTCCGAACTTGTTGTTTAAGATAGAGTTTCAACACTTTTGGGAGCAATTCCAAATGGTGAGCTATTCTGTACTTGCTCGTTTGCAAGTAGCCAAAGCGGCATCGAACCAAGTGTTGGACTCCGATTTTTTTGTTTAAGAGAGATTTTTGTATGCTCCCAGGTAATACAATTAGAACATTAATAAAAGAGAATTCCCAGGAAGTAAAGTGCTTTTATTAAAGATACCTAAGTGGCTGCTTCTTAGTTGCAAGCCATTATTACACTTCAAAAAATTAACTGAATAGAAAGAAACAACTTTAGAAATACTTTAGGAATGCTCTGGGAGTTGAAGTTGCTTGGAGCGGTGTTCAAACACCCACTTGGTACTTCAACAAGTGTTCCACATTCCATGTCCTCAGCACTCTCTTCCCCCCCAGGTCTTCAAAGTGATATGTGCCAAGCCGGATAACTTTGGAGACCCTATATGGTCCTTCCCAATTGGGCTCCAGCTTGCCTTTCTTGCTTGGAAAATAAATTGATAGCTTTCTAAGCACTAGATCTCCTTCTTTGAGATTAGTAGGGCGGATTCTCTTATTGTAGGACTGCTTAATCCTACGTCGATAGATTTCTTGCCGGATGGAGGATCTCTCGCGGATCTCATCGATGAGGTCCAAGTTACTGCGAAGCTCGTTCACGTTTTGCTTTTCATTGTAGGCAATCAAGCGGGGAGAAGGTAGACCGACTTCTAGTAGGATGACGGTTTCGGAGCCATAAGTGAGGTTGAAGGGAGATTCTCCTGTCGGGGTCCTCTTAGTAGTGCGATAGCTCCAGAGCACATTGGGGAGTTGTTGACCCACAAACCCTTAGCAGACTTGTCCAGTCTCTTTTTCAGGCCGGAGAGAATTTGCCGATTGGCGTTCTCTGCTTGACCATTAGACTGCGGGTGGGGGATCGAGGAGAATCGTTGCTTGATACCAAGGTCTGTACAAAAATTGCGAAAGGCTGCCCCCGTAAATTGAGTCGCATTGTCCGTTACCAAGATTCGAGGCACACCAAATCTGCAGACAACGTTCCTCCAGAAGAAACGCTAGACTTTGTTCTTTGTGATTGTTTCTAGAGGCTCGGCTTCGATCCATTTAGAGAAGTAGTCGATTGCCATGACAGGGAACTTCAGCTGGCCCGGCACTGGAGGGAAAGGCCCGAGTAGGTCCATTCCCCACATTGCAAAATGGGTTGGACTGGATAAAGAGGAGAGCTGGGCTTGTGGTCAGCGACAGATTGTTGAGAATTTTTGGCAGGGCCTACATTGGCGAACATGTTATTCGGCATCGCTAAGGAGAGTGGGCCAGAAGTATCCATAATTCAGGATTTTGCGTGCGAGGGACCTTTCTCCCAAGTGAGCGCCACACATCCCTTCATGGACCTCCTTCAAAGCATACTGGGCTTCCTCGCGGGAGAGACATCTCAAGTAGGGTCTGCCGTCTACTTGAGTGTAGGAGCGTTTGTACATGACCCCCTCGATGAGTGTGTACCGCTCGGCTCTGGTTTTGATCTTTCGAGCCTCTTTAGGGTCTAAAGGGAGGATCCCATCTTTGAGGCTCTTGAGCAGGGGCATCATCCAATTCACCCCAAGTTATATGGGCAACATCTCCATCGGTTCGGGATCTTCTTCTAGGTCTCAGGAGAACTTCTATTAAGACAGTTTGTTTGAGTCTCTGGAGGGAAGAGGAATCTAGCTTTGAGAGGGCATCCGCCTGTGCATTCTCTTCTCGGGGGATTCATTGGAGTTGTGCATCTTCGAAAGATACCAGCAGTTTTTTGACCTTGGCTAAGTATTTGGCCATGAAACTGTCTCGCCCTTCGTATTCCCCTGATACCTGGTTCACTACCAGCTACGAGTCATTGAATATCTTGACGTGCTTGGCCCCGGCCTTGCGAGCCATACACAGGCCGGCTATAAGGGCTTCATATTCAGCCTCATTGTTGGACACTCGAAAGTTGATACGGAGTGAGTATTGGAGGAAGAAATCATCGGGGCCAGTCAGGATGACCCCAACTTCGCTCCCATCGGTGCACGAAGACCCATAAACATACACGGTCCAGAACGGGGATTCCTCTATCGTTTTGCTGGCGTCGGGGATTGTGCTCTCTACTATGAACTCTGCTAGGGCTTCGGCCTTGATAGCGGTTCGGGGATGATAGCTGATATCGTGTTGGCTCAGATCTATGCACCACTTCATAAGGTGCCCCGAGGTTTCGGACTTGTAGAGAACTTGTTTGAGTAGCTGGTCGGTAAGAATGACCACCGAGTGAGACTGGAAGTAGGTCAGAGTTTTTGGGCTTCCATGATTAACGCATAAGACATCTTTTCTATCTTTGGATGACGGAGTTCAACATCCCTGAGGACCTTACTCATATAGTAGATTTACTTCTTCGTCTTATCTTCTTCTCTTACTAGAACAGCGCTGAGAGTCTGCTCCGAAGTGACGAGGTATATGTAGAGGACTTCCCCGGGCTTTAGCTTGCTCAAGAGTGGGGGGTGGACTAGATAGGCCTTGAGCTGGTCAAATGACTCTTGCTATTGTTGCCCCCACTCAAAACCTTTAGCCCCTCTGAGGGCCTTGAATAATGCGAGATATTTTCCCCCTGACTTGGAGAGGAAACGCCCTGTGGCTGCCAGGCGTCCCGTTAGCTTCTGTACGTCTTTGACACTTGATGGAGGAGCCATTTTTAGAATGGCTTGAATCTTTTTCGGGTTGGCCTCTATGCCTCTTTGGCTGACCATGAACCCAAGGAATTTACCGGATGAGACGCCGAAAGCACACTTGTTCGGGTTCAGTCTCATGTTGTGCCTCCTCAGCACATCAAAGGCCTCCTGAAGATCGGAAACATGATCTGATTTGTAGACGCTCTTTACTAACATATCGTCTACGTAGACTTCCATGTTCCGACTGATCTGTTCCTTGAAGACCTTGTTAACAAGGTGCTGATAGGTGGCACCGGCATTCTTGAGCTCGAAGGGCATAACCCAATAGCAGTATAGACCCTGGTCGGTTACGAAAGAGGTCTTCAGGATATCTGGACGGAACATCCTGATCTGGTTGTACCCGAAAAATGCATCCATAAAACTTAAGAGCTCATGTCCTGAGGTCACATCAATCAAGGCATCAATGCTCGGGAGTGGGAACGGATCTTTGGAGCAGGCTTTGTTTAGATCTGTGAAGTCAATGCAGATCCTTCAGCTCCCATTGGCTTTTTTGACCATCATGACATTGGACAGCCATTCGGAATAGTTGACCTCTTGTATAAACCGGGCATTCAAGAGTTTCTCCACCTCTTATTTAATTGCTTGCTGGCATTCGGGAGCAAATTTGTGTCGCTTTTGCTAAAGCTCCTCGAAGCTCCTCATGAGAAGCTCCTCAGAGATTCCAGTCATGTCGGTCGTAGTCCACGCGAATAGATCGCTATTTTCCCTTATACACTGGATAATGTTGGATCTGACGAGAGGGGGAAGGACTTTGCTAATCTGGAATGTCCTGTTCGGTTCTCCTTCTGAGAAGGCCACCTCTTCCAGCTCATTTACCGGCTCTGATATAGGTTGGCTACTCCCTTAGGAGAGTTCAAAAGCTTTAACAGAGATTACCGGTCCTCCTACCGAAGTCATGTAGCATTTACGAGTCACCTCCTGGCTCCCTCTGACTTCTCCCTCCCCTGCTGTGGTGGGGAACTTCATCTTCAGTGGTAGGCTGAGGATACAGCCTGGAGAGCAGCTAGGCCTGGTCGGCCCAGGATGACGTTGTAAGCAGCCTTCATATCTACCACCATGAAGTCCATCAGCTTGGTTCGGGTGATTGGGATTTTTTCAGCGGTCACGTTAAGAGTTATGACACCCTGGATCATCACGGTCACCACGGTGAACCCGTGGAGAGTGTAGCCGGGCGGGCTTGAGTTGATCCCTGGACAACTTATGACCCTGGAACGCTTCCAAAAAAAAAGATGTTGACTGAACTGCCATTTTCAACCAAGACCCGGCGTACATCGAAGTTGTCCATGTGGATATTGATCACTAGAGCACCACAACGGGGCATTCTGATGCCCTCTAAATCTTTATCTAAAAAAGTAACAGGGACCCCAAGGCCCTTGGGGGGAGGATGGTTCTGCACGGAATTCACCTCTCGGATGAAGGCTTTTCGGGAGGAGTTCGAATCTCCCCCTATTGGGCCTCCGTGTATGAGATGCAGTATAGCTTCAACTTCAGAATCCGGGGTCTCGGCGTGCCGCTCGGTTCGCTTATCAGCCACCCTAGGGGGCAGAGGAGGATCTGCCCTATCATTTCTCACGAACCTAGAAAGTTTTTCTCTCTGAATAAGGGCCTCGATCTCGTCTTTTAGGGCCCGACAGTCATCCGTGTCATGGCCGTGGTCCCTGTGGAAGCGGCACCATTTGTCCCTATTTCTTTTTTTGCCCAGTGTGTTCATCTTTGGAGGTGGTGGGAAGAGACCTTCTTTCCCGACCTCCATCAGGATGGCTGAGACACTCACGTTGAATGGAGTGAACTTCTCGAAGTGGGGAGGAGGGCGATGCTGGCCTCCATTATCTTTCTAGAGCTTCTTAGCTCCTTCTTCTTCAGTGCCCTTCCGTTTGTTTTCGGAGGAAGATTCCTCAAGAGTGGGGTGGGTGAGAGCCTCTTTCGCTCGGATATACTTCTCACTCATAAGTAGGATTCTGAGAAATCCCAAGGAGGCTTCTTGTCAAGGGATACCCTGAGGTTGTCTTTGGTGATGTTGGATTGGAAAGCAGCAGAGGCCACCGACTGGTCTAGGGAGGCGATGGACCGGGCCTCAGAGGTGAAACGCTTAACATAGTCCCTTAGCCGCTCGCCCTTCCTTTGATGGAGTAATAGTAAAGAGGTGCTTGTCTTTTCAGCACGGCGGCTACTCACGAAATGAGCAAGGAAGAGCCCTTCGAACTGGTCGAAGGAGAAGATGGAGGCCAGGGTGAGTCGTGAGTACCATTCTCTTGCTGGCCCCTTCAGCGTGGTTGGAAAAGGTTTGCAAAGAAGCACGTCCAACGTCTGGTGGATCATTATGAGAGTTTAAAAACTTTCGATGTGGTCAGCGGGGTCTGACTTCCTATTGTATGACTCAAAATGAGGGGGTTTGAAGTTCTCTGCAATCGGTGCTTCCATTATGGTTCGGGAGAACGGAGGTTTGCTGGGGCAGAAATTCCTCGCCCATTATTCCTCTTCTCTGTCAAGTCAGCCAAGGTTCCTCTCCATCTCGTGGAGACGACGGTAGACCGAATCTTCCCTTCGGTCATATCTTTTTGAGCCCTGGGACTCGTCCTCATGCGGAAGGGGACTGGGAGTGCGATAGTGATAGCTTGAAGCAAGATGAGGACTGAGAGTATGGCGCCGATAGCTTGGGGCAGGTTGAAGACTGGGCGCCCACTGATCGTGGTCGGGAACAACATTGAGGGCCCTCAGGACTGCTTCTTGAAACTGCTGGAACTCCGCCCTTCTGACCGGTGCCTCCCGCTCTCGGTGGTCCAGTGGGGCGGGTCGGCTGGTCGGAGAGTGGCTCCTCCTTTGACAACGGTTGGGTGACTCCCTCCACCTCCTGGGAGAGTTAGATATTTTGCGGTCTGATCTTTGGGAGGATCGGGCTCTAGGGGACTGGATCGCTGGACCCCTTTGATGTTCACGGCGAGGTATCCCATCATGAGTCCGCCTTTCATCCAAGCGGATCCGAAGATCTATCCCATGTTGCCGATTAACAATAATGTGCTAGAGATCCTTCGGCGTTGGAGGACTGTGAGAGGCCATGGAGTCGGATGAGGGGTTATGTATTGAAACATGGTCATGATGAGGAGGTTTCCCTTGTCGACTTCGGCGGAAGGGTCCTGCGGTAGCCCCTTGAGGCACTTGAGGAGCCTACTGGGGCTGAGGTTGCTGAGGAAGGGGTCGTCCAGGCTGCGGTTGCTGGACGGGTTGAGGGAGAGGATGTCCAGGCTGCGATTGCTGGACTTGCTGAACGGGTTGAGGGGGGACCTCCTGGAGTGGGGGAGGAGAAGGAGCGGGAGTGGCTTTGCGGTTAGAGACCGTCGTCTTTCCCTTTTTTGGAGGCATAGTTTGAAACTACTTTTGCTGATGAAATAGGGCTGGATTGCTTTTCAATTTCCCCACAAACGGTGCCAATCTGTTGCTGCTGATTTTGGTGAGGGAGAAAATAGATGAATTTGTAGACTCTTGAAGGAAACAAATAAGCAAACATGTCAAATTTCACTGGCGTTTTGATTGGTTTGTTGCCGCTACCGTGAACCTGCAAAATGTTCGATACACCAGGATGGATCCCGGCGATGAACCCTCCAACGATCTTATTAGTAATAAGGAAGATTATGAAAGAGCTTTAGGTGGAAAAAGATTGATTACCTTGTTACGGTGGGTGAGAGGGGTATTTATAGTCGCCTTAGGGACCAGTCTCGAGATAAGGATTTATCTCTACTTCTCGATGTTTAGGGATAAGATGGAGAGTTTAAACTCGTTTAGTGATAAGAAGTGGTTAAAATAGCCTCTTAGAGATAATCAATAATTTGAATTACCCTTTAAGTATTAGGGCTGGTTTGTAATGGGTTGCTACCCATACCCAATAGGATAGATTCGTTCTTGGGTTATTGGGCTTTGAGGAAAGAGACACAATTCCAATTCCGGACCCGTTTGTGAGTGAAATTACCGTTTTACCCCTAAGAGATTTAAGATACGTGCCCAATTTGAACGGCCCCGATTTAATCCTATTTTTAGCCATATCATCGCCCGCTATTTCCATGGGAATAGTGGGAACTACCTACCTTGGTCCAACTCCCAGGGTGAATTGGCGGGTTGTTGATATGATAGTTGTGTTATAAGATAGAAATGAAAAGTAAAGTAAATTGTAAGATGAAAATGAAAATAAAGTAAAGTAATATTTCAAGCTATCGGCTTGAGTTGTGATGTGATGATTTTTACCCAGCTCAGCTTGGGTGCGGTGATTTTTCCTCGATGACAGATGTCGCGAGAAAGTACCCAGTTTATCTGGGGTGTGGTGTTTTCCCTTGCTGGTATAGGCCAGGAGGAGGACTTAGCTTCGGGGGTGTCAGACTCTATGTGAGCAGCTTCCCGCGTGTATATGTTTGTGTATGGAAATAGATATGAGAATGGTAAGTGATATTGAGGAGAATGAGTGAAATAACATGTATGGAATTTGTATGGGTTTACGAATGAAAAGAAAGTAAATGATAAGGGTGTGATGAAATAAGAATGGATATAAATAATGAATGTGAGACACTATAATGAATGTTTTAATCTTTATATGATGATTGGAAAGTATGTGTATAAAGCGAAGAAAATAAGTTAAGTTATGAAGTAAAAATTGTGGTTTGCTTTAAGCGGAAAGTATGATGATATATGTATATATATAAAGATCCGATATGGTGTAAGAATTTGGTAATAGAACTTTATACTTGATATTATGATGATTATTAGTAACGGAGTGAAGTAATATATATACGGGAATGAAGGGTTGTAATGTATATTTATATATTGGGAATGTATTGGTGATTAAAAGGTTGGATAACTGTTATGTTTAAATAAGTTAATGAAAATAGTTAATAGGTAGAGTTTGAGATTCAGGCTTAGGAACTACTGCCCGCTATTTTGAGCAAATAGTGGGAACTATCTGCCTGGGTTCGAATCTCTCGATAAATCAAGGATAATGAGATGCATGAGGTGGATTTGCAATAACTATATTGTGGGCTATTTGATGATATGGTTACATTATAATTTCAAATGTACATTTATTCTCAGGCATTCCATTGGTTATAACTTAATTTACTACCATGTTGGTATTTTTAAAGTTTATGTCTTCTTTTATTTTATTCATTCTAAGTTAAAATTTATATTTGATTATACTTACACCAGACATGGCTAACCCCTGTTGTTTTCTAGGGGTTAGGGGAGTCCCTCCCTGAGGGTGGACGACCCTAACTCCCTTGCAGGTTTGATTGCGGAAAGGTAAGGTAGTGATATGGTTTGGTTGTTATACCTTTGTTTGTAGTTGATGGATGATATATATATATATATATATATATATATATATATATATATATGATATGATATGATATGATATGATATGTAGTAATGGGGGGTAGATGATGTATTATTTGGTATTATGGGAGATTATGTGTATAACTGTAAGGTGTTCGATATAAATATAGTGTTGTGATGAATTATGAAAGCCCGAACCCACCTCGTTGTGGAGTATTGGGTTCTGTGGTTGATTTTTGAAAAGTTTTTCCAAAAACCATATATGTTTTCAAAAGAATTTTTGGTTTTTAATTTGTATCTTGCTTATTATGAAGTATTATGCCCCCAGAGCCGTTGATATTATTGCCTGTGTGATGTTCAATGATTTGGCCTAGGGAGGATTGAAATATATTACAGGTACATTGTTTTGTGTAATTGTTTGCAGATTTCTGTATGGAAAATCTGTAAAAGGGAAAATATTTTAGGGAAAACTCTACCAAAATTTTATTTGAAATATAACTATTTTAGTTTATGTTTTAAGTTGTATAGAAATTGAAAGAATTGAATTTGGAGTTATAAAATTGAGATTTTTTTTGGGGTTTTACACTTCCTCCCACCGATCAAAGAGTAAGAAAACTGTTACCCCTACCTCTAAAGTTATTACTAGGGAAGGGATAATCTTTTGAAACAATTTCAGTGTTGATGTTTACTTTCATACTCTTTTTTACAGTGCAGTTGTACCCAGTAGAGAATTCGATTTAAGGTCTTTAGGTGGCCAATTTAGTGGTCTTATTCGAATTCTTCAAGAATTTGAGTGGGAAGAGTATCTCACCACTCCTGGCACTCACTCCGAAGCCCTAACTCAGCAATTCTATCCTAACCTTGATGGCCTTCATGATACCAATCTCACTCTCTTCCATTATCTTTGGAAAACATGTCACAATCACACCCGAGTATCTCTGCACCCGGTATAGCATTCCCGAGGGAAACTTTGATGTATATTCCTTAGATTTTAATTCTCTTGAGTACAAACTAGGCCATCAAAAAAGCACCGTCAAATCTATTATTCTAAAGCCCGACTCCTTATCTATTGCTGTTGCCGCTGAATTCGGGTGTGGGGGCAATAGATGAGATTTGTAGGTTTGTGAGGAACTCACACAGGTTGACCCCTTCTTCTTCCTTACTACTTTGTTGGCTCCTTGGTGCTCCCTTGAAACCTGCACCAACGTTCGAGACACCGGGATGGATCCCGGCGACGAACCCTCCGATGATCAAGTCAATACATAGAAAAAGAGAGGGAAAAAAGCTCAAGTGTGCAAAGTGTGATCACCTTTAACAGTAGGAGGTCAAGGGGATTTTATAGTCGCCAAGGGGATCTCTTTCAGGATCAGAGTGGATCCCTACTTCCCGGTGTGGCAGGATAAGGGTGGTTATAACCACCTCCTCCAGATTAGGGGGAGCCAGGATTTCCTCCAATCCTGTTGAACCGGCCCCTAACGGGTTGAGACCCATTCTCAACTGGTCAGATCCGTTCGTGGGTTAGCAGGTCCAGGAGGAGGGACCCGGTTCCCAATTTGGACCCGTCTGTAGGCGAGATTACCATCTTGCCCTTGGGACTTTGAGATTAATGCCCGCTTTGAACGGTTTCAATTTAACCCCATTTTAAAGCCATATCACGAGCCCCCCACTCCCAACGACTGCGTGTTACGGCCTTTGGGGAGTAGTTTTGTTGTTTTAATGGCGTATAGGGCTTTATCGGAGTTCTCAACGGGTGTCCGAATCTCGTCTGAGGGGTGATGGTGTTTTCCTGAGCTGGTAACGTGCCTAAGTTTGCTCTCAGGTCTCTCTTGGATTTTTGGTGATTTTCCCTATTTTATATTATTTTTTCGAACCATTTATTTAATTTTGCAAGGCAACGATTTGCTCTTCGGGAGCACTAATTAATCATTCTGAACAATATTTATTTATCCCGGGACTCAAAAATATTCCCCCGAATTTATAATTATTTTTCAGAATTTTTAATAATTTTCCAGGATTTTTAATCATTTTTCGCAATTTTTAAATAAATATTCCGAATTAATAAAATAGAAAAAAGGATTAATCGCTGTATTTATGACGTGGCCAAATCTGAACCCTTGATCATGCGCCGGCGAGGAATTTTGGGTGATTGGAAGGACCAGAGAAAAGGGGCCTATCACCGGAGTTATGCCTGTACGGCGATCTGGGTGTACGGTAAGGCGAACGCACCGAACAGGGCGCCGAGCTTGGAGGACAGTGCGCCGAACACAGTGAACGTTATGTGGAGTTTGGCAAACAGTGGGAAGGTGTTGACTGGTCAATGCTATTTTGGTGTTTTCAGCTCGAAAACACGTCTGCTCGGATATGACAGCGAGCTTGGCGAACGGGGTGTCGAGCTTGGCGAACGAAACGGTGAGCTCAAATGGCGTTGACTGGTCAACGCTTTTTTTGGTGTTTTCAGCTCGGAAACACATCTGCCCGGATATGACAGCGAGCTTGGCGAACGCTGTGGTGAGCAATTCTGATGGAGCAGCGAACTGGAAGGGCGTTGACTGGTCAACGCATTTTTTGGTGTTTTCAGCTAGGAAACACGTCTGCTCAGATGTGGCGGCGATCTTGGCAAACACTGTGGCGAGTGATTGAGGCAAAGCGGCGAACTGGAAGGGCGTTGACTGGTCAACGCATTTTTGGGTGTTTTCAGCTCGGAAACACGTCTGCTCGGATATGAAGGCGAGCTTGGCGAATGCTGTGGCGCGATTGAGACGAAGCGGCGAACTGGAAGGGCATTTACTGGTCAATGAATTTTTTGGTGTTTTCGGCTCGGAAACACGTCTGCTCAGATATGACGACGATCTTGGCGAATGCTGTGGCGAGCGATTGAGACTAAGCGGCGAACTGGAAAGGCATTGACTGGTCAACGCATTTTTTGATGTTTTCAGCTTGGAAACATGTCTGCTCGGATCTGACGGCGAGTTTGGTGAGTGCTGTGGTGAGCGATTGAGATTGAGTGGCGAACTGGAAGGGCGTTGACTGGTCAACGCATTTTTTGGTGTTTTCAGCTTGGAAACAAGTCTGCTCGAATCTGACAGCGAGCTTGGCGAGCGCTGTGGCGAGCGATTGAGACAAAGTGGTGAATTGGAAGGGCGTTGACTGGTCAACACATTTTTGGTGTTTTCAGCTCGGAAACACGTCTGCTCGGATATGACGGCGAGCATGGCGAACGCTGTGGCGAGCGGTTGAGACGAAGCGGCGAGCTCGAAGGGCATTGACTGGTCAACACATTTTTTGGTGTTTTCAGCTCGGAAACATGTCTGCTCGGATATGACGGCGATCTTGGCGACCGCTATGGAGAGCGATTATGAGGAAGCGGCAAACTGGAAGGGCGTTGACTGGTCAACGCATTTTTTGGTGTTTTCAGCTCGGAAACGCGTCTGCTCGGATATGACGGCGAGCTTGGCGAACTCTGTGGCGAGCAATTGAGACGAAGCGGCAAGCTCGAAAGGCATTGATTGGTCAACGTGTTCTAGCTGCTTTTGGTTGCTTCTTTTTTGTCGTTTCATATTCTGACCGCCTAGACTTTCGTGCTTGTTGGGCCGCCTAAGATGTACGGCCCTAGCCCATCAAATTTTACTATAAGTCCCCATCCCCTCTCATTTGTACCTTACTTTCTCACTTTCACTTCACCTGAGTTTTCTTCTCTTCATATCTCTTAGCGGAGCTTCCGGCGCCTTTTCCGTTCTCCGACGAGCATTCCGACCGTGGTTGTCATTTCTCAGGTTATTTATTTTAATTTTAAGAGATGTCTAGGGTGTCTTCCGGCGAAGAGGCCTCCTCCTCGAGTCAACTCAAAGTAGCCCCCAGGTCCACTCCTTCTTTGGTCGATAAGGGGAAGGCCCCCATTGTCCTGTCCTCTCCAGAAGTAGAAGAAGATCTCGTCGTCAAAGGCGGAGGCGACGAGGCGGCTCTCTCTTCGTCGATAGTGGAATCAATAGTGGAGAGAGATCAGAGGATGGGTGCGTTCGGGAGACATTCGATCGCCATGTCCACCCTTGGAGGGACCCGCCAGTATGGTGCAGAGGAGTTGAGGCGAACGGAGCAAGGGTTGGCACAGTTTTATGAGGAGAACGATCTGAGGGAACGCACAGTGGCGAACGAAATCGTTAGCTTCCTGAAGGAGTCGGACCTGCGAATCATTCGGATGTGCTTCATGATCCCTCCGGAGTTCGAACTCGTCGTCCCTGGGCCAGGAATCAGGTCTTGTTCTTCTCTCCCCTCCGATACTTGTATTTTTCCCTACGACGCTTTCTATGCGGGGCTACGCCTCCCTCTACACCCTTTCATAAGGGGAGTGCTGCAATGGTATGGGGTATGCCCTATTCAGCTGATGCCGAACATTTAGAGGCATTTCACGGGGTTCGTTCTCCATTGCCAGGAGGCCGGGATTGAACCTAGGATCAGCGTACTTCGTCTTCTATACAAGATCCATCAAAAGACGAGGACAGAGTACCATTTCTACCTTACCGCTCGGAAGGGCGTTAAGTTGGTCGACAACCCTGACTCCGTGAAGTGTTGGCGAGACAAATACTTCCTTGTTCAGGGTAAAAAGCCGTGGGACATTCCCACGGTATGGAGGGAGGATGTACCGAAGAGGGCGAAGATGGAGCCGTCCTTGAGTTCCGAGGAGGACAAAATGGTTGGCATCCTCTTGGATCGACCTACTCTGCATTGGAAGGAGATCTCTGAGGAGAGCCTCTTTAGGGGAGGCCTTAGCCTGATGGACCCTAGTACGAGTTCTCTTTCATTGATCGTATTCCAAGTACTTTAGTAGTAACAAAATTCTGATCTTTTTTTTTCTATCTTTTTTCGGAGGATCCGCTGCCATGGACTTCGAGGATATCATGAATAGGTGATCGGCGCTGAGTGGCAAGCGAGTTAAGGAGAAGAAGAGGAAGCGTGCCGTTGCTCGGCCAACTCCGTCGAAGGCAGCTCGAGTTGAGAGTGCCGCCACCCCCGTCGTGGACTTGGAGGCCGTTCCTTCTCCTATTGCTCTGTCGGCGAAGGAACTCGACTATTCGGCTACGCTCACCCTGACAGCTCTGCCTCGAACGGTAGCGGCCGAGGTGATACTGACGGACGAGCTGAAGAGGATCTTCGTGCCGGATTGGCAGGTTCTTAGGCACGACGGTTTCCTCGGAGACTCGACGAGTTGCATGGACGCCGTCTGCAGCCTCACCACGCCCAAGGACAAGGCGGTGACTCGGCCTTGGAGATCGCCAAGGTGCAGATGATGGTAAGCCTCAATCTCCCACTCGACCTTTGTCTTCTTTATTCGCCACTCTCTTGAACCACTGCTTTTATCACAGGCGATCTGTCATTTTAGCCACTTGATGAAGCGAGTGGCGGAGCAGGAGAAAGAGCTGAAGGCTCTGCAGGATCGGGAGAGGTTGGAGCGCTCGAAGGCCAAGAGAGAGCTAGAGGCGGCCACTCTCAAGGTAAAAATGCAAGCCACCGAGATTAGGCTACTGGAGGAGGCGCTGGCAATGGCGAAGGACTCCGCCGCTGCGGAGAAGGAGGAGATGGCTCGGGAGAGGGCGGTTGAGAAGGAGAAGGCCGCGTTCGAGATGGACATGGCATTGAAGGAGGCCAAGGCCGCGGTGGAGAAGGAGGCGGTCGGCTATTTGGAGCAGAACATGTGAAAGGCCTACGCCAAGGCGCTGAAGGATGTCGGCGAGCGTATCCCCGACTTCGATTGTTCGAGGTATTTCTTGTTCCCCGATGAGGAAGGGCAGAGGCTGAAGAAGAAGAAGATGCTGCCGATGAGGAGGACGTAGTGACCGAGCCTCCGTTGGCGATGGCGCTGGCGTCAGGGGCAGCCGAGGGCGGCGAAGGTGACTTAGCGCTCGTGGTTCCATCCGCCGAGGTGGACACTCAACTCCCTTAGTATTTCTTTTGTATTTCAACAATAGTTTTTCGTCTAGGGTATGTTTGTATTGATGCCAATAGCGGACTGGCCACCGCTTTCTTTTGTACTCTTTTGAACTTCAATGAAGCAAAGAACTTTTAAGATTTTGGCCCAAGTGTTTACAACAACTAGCTTTGAAACTTTGGCTAAGTGTCCAAAACAACTTGCTTTGAAATTTGGCTAAGTGTTGGGGCCTGAGTTGTTTCATATATGAGCCATTGCTATGGGCATTTCTCGAGCTCAGCATTGTTATGTTCTTGCTTTTCAGATCGCCGAGTTGTGTCAATGGGTCGAGGCATCGCCGAACATGGAAGCGGCTGAGGCCTCTCGTCTTCGGATTGACTTAGAGGCGACGAGGTTGGCCCTCTCTCATAGTCGAGAGAGTTTTCTCAAGAGCGAGGCAGAACTAGGTCATCTCAAACTAACGCTGGCACGGAGCAACTCCGAGTTGAAGCGACTAAAGAAACGAGCTCGAGAAGCACTCCCTGAAGGGGAGGCGGAGTCACTTCGGCAGACCCTATTCGACGTTAGTGCGGAGAGAGATGGTCTGAAGAACGTGGTGCTCGAGAAGAGCCTGGAGACGACGCAACTTCGGCGAACTGTCATTGAAACTTCTTGTGTGGGTAGTATGAGCAGAATTCCTTGCCTACAAGTCAAGGTAACGGATGATTCGCTGAAGGAGCGCATTGTTGACTTAGAGACGGAGGTTCACCGACTACAACGTTTTTCGGAGGGGAGCAACGTCAGGACCACATCTTGCTCTCGAGATGAGTACTCATAGTGACGATCGTTCCACGAGTTAGCATCACGTTCGCTTCCTATCCCAGGGCATCCTGGGGACGCTCAAAGCAGAGTTGCTGGTTCGTCGGGTGGAGCCTCAGCCGGCGCAACGCTCAGAGACACAACTAGGCTCGCCGGCTTGGGGACCTCAACGGGTGCGGGGTCGCAGTGACAAAATGTTCGCCGTCCTCATTTGTCGCTCCAGAGGAGTATCCCACTTCCTAGGAGGCGTTGAAGAAGTCTTGTAATTTTGGCTTCCCAAGTTTTGTAATTCGACGTAAAGATGAGTAGTTAGTCTTGTAATTTGACTTGTTCCTCAAACTTTATAGAAATGATACTTGTTTTTTGCACTTGTGTGTTTTGTTAGCATCTATGGTTGTCGATAGTTGTAGGAGCACTCCTGAATGGCGAACCACTTGTTACTTGCCTATGAGCGAGTAGTAGAAGCGGAGTCGAGCCAAGTGTTGGACTCCGATCTTCGTCGTTTAAAAGAAAGAGTCAACGGTTGTGGGAGCAATTCCGAATGGCGAACCATTTCTTACTCGCTTATGAGCGAGTAGTAGAAGCAGAATCGAGCCAAGTGTTGAACTCCGAACTTCGTCGTTTAAGAGAGAGTCAACGGTTGTGGGAGCAATTCCGAATGGTGAACCACTTCTTAATCACTTATAAGCGAGTAGTAGAAGCGGAATCGAGCCAAGTGTTGGACTCCGAACTTCGTCGTTTAAGAGAGAGTCAACGGTTGTGGGAGCAATTCCAAATGGCGAACCACTTCTTACTCGCTTATGAGCGAGTAGTAGAAGCAGAATCGAGCCAAGTGTTGAACTCCGAACTTCGTCGTTTAAGAGAGAGTCAACGGTTGTGGGAGCAATTTCGAATGGCAAACCACTTCTTACTCGCTTATGAGAGTGTAGTAGAAGCGGAATCGAGCCAAGTGGTGGACTCCGAACTTCGTCGTTTAAGAGACGGTTGTGGGAGCAAATCCGAATGGCGAACCACTTCTTACTCACTTATGAGCGAGTAGTAGAAGCGGAATCGAGCCAAGTGTTGGACTCCGAACTTCGTCGTTTAAGAGAGAGGCAATGGTTGTAGGAGCAATTCCGAACGGCGAACCACTTCTTACTTGCTTATGAGCGAGTAGTAGAAGCAGAATCGAGCCAAGTGTTGGACTCCGAAGTTCGTCGTTTAAGAGAGAGTCAACGGTTGTGAGAGCAATTCCGAATGGCGAACCACTTCTTACTTGCTTATGACCGAGCAGTAGAAGCAGAATCGAGCCAAGTGTTGGCCTCCAAACTGTCATTTAAAAAAGATTTCTTTTTTTGCAAGTAGAGTTGGACTACCCCAAAAATAGAGAATTTTCTAGTTAGAGTTTGTTTACTCAAAAAGTAGGGAAGTTGTGAGGACAAAGTTCTCTTTATTGGAAATAAATGGGCGGCCGCTTCTAAGTCGCAGACCGCCTTTACATTTTGATTGAAAAGAAGATACAAGTAGGGTTTTTGAAATCCTGGGAAGTTGCTTGGAGCGGCGTTTAGACACCCTCTCGGTACTTCATCAGGTGCTCGGAATTCCAAGTCCTTGGCATCTTCCTGCCTCCCGGGTCTTCAAGTTGATATGCGCCTGGGTGTATAACTCTGGAGACCTTATATGGTCCTTCCCAATTGGGCGCCAGCTTGCCTCTTTTTCTTGGATCTGAAATTGATAATTTTCTCAACACCAAGTCCCCTTTCTTTAGGTTGGTCGGTCGTACCCTCTTGTTGTAAGCTTGAGTGATCCTACGACGGTAGGTCTCCTTGCGGATTGCGGCTTTCTCGTGGATCTCGTCAATGAGGTTTAGGCAGTTGCGAAGCTGGTTCGCGTTCTACTTCTCGTTGTAAGCTATGAGTCGAGGTGAAGGCAGACCCACCTCCAAAGGGATAAGTGCTTTTGATCCGTACGTGAGGTCGCTCGTCGGAGTTCTTTTGGTGGTGCGATAGCACCAAAGCACATTGGGAAGTTGTTCGACCCATAGCCCTTTGGTGGACTTGTCGAGCCTCTTCTTCAGGCCTGAGAGGATTTGTCAGTTCGCGTTCTCCGCTTGGCCATTGGACTGGGGGTGCGCCACTGAAGAGAACCGCCGTTGAATCCCGAGATCGGTGCAGAAGTCATGGAAGGTAGCTCCCGTAAATTGGGTCCCGTTGTCGGTTACGAGAATGCGAGGTACCCCGAACTAATAGACAATGTTCTTCCAAAAGAACTTCTGCACCCTATTCTCGGTGATCGTTGAGAGAGGTTCGGCCTCTATCCATTTGGAGAAGTAGTTTATTGCTACCACCAAGAACTTCAGCTGGCCTGGTGCCGGAGGGAAAGGTCCGAGCAAATCCATCCCCTACATTGAGAAAGGGATTGGACTTGCCAGGGAGGCAAGTTGCGCTTGGGGCAGGCAACGGATTGGGGCGAACTTCTGGCAGGAGTCGCACTGGCGGACGTACTCCTCGGAGTCACTTAATAGTGTAGGCCAAAAGTATCCGTAGTTTAAAAGCTTTCGGGCAAAGGATCTCACTCCCAAGTGCGCACCACATAGACCATCATGGGCTTCCCTTAGGGCGTAGAGCACCTCTTCCGGGGAAAGGCATCTCAGATAGGGCAGACCATTGACCTGGATGTAGGAGCATTTATACATGACCTCGTCCAGGAGTGTGTACCGCTCTGCTCGTGTCCTGATCCTCCTTGCTTCTTTCGGATCTTCGGGGAGGACTTCGTCTCGGAGATACTCGAGGAGGGGCTTAATCTAGTTTTTTTCAAGTGTCAGGGGGTAGGCTGTAACGCCCCGAATTCCAAAATACAACTGAATTCGAGATTCCACAGGATCTTTACACTTCATTTAGTACAATTTTACAAGGGAATTTGAACTTTTCACTATATATCAGAGTTACATGAAAAACATTACACTTTACATTGCACAACGGAAGTAAATTTACAACATTTAAATAAATGTACAACAACATTGAATAATCTCTAGGCATCTGTTCCTCTTTAATCTTTATCATGTCATTTATCCTGCATACAAAACTGTGGGTACGTCAGTTTATTCAACCGACGAACATTATACACGGCCATCCTCTCTATGCCGGAAATAGTACAACTCATTTTCCATATTTAACAAACACAAACTTGTCACATATCAAACTAAAGGGAATACCCTAATGATGTCGTGTTGTGATTGTGCACTTAGTTCTTAATGCAATTATTTATATTACATGACACTAATGCACACTTGTCCGGATTCTATGCATCCCATACTACATAGGTCCGAGGGCAAGCCTCTTAATCGTTCTTCATCTTTGTAGGGTTCAATCCATCGTCATGACTTAATCTACTACTGTAACTACGGTAAGTATCCTAGATGATCTATGAGTAAAAGCACGTGTACAGGACCCTGGAGGGGATCCCATGCCATGTCTTGACTCATCAAGCATGCATTTTGTGGCAATTCAGCCTCCTCCCTGACACACGATCCTCTTGCAGTCACCAAACATCCCACAAGCATTGCTAAAGTCTGATCATTACTAAGTAGTGCCCACGCCATGTCTTGACTCATCAAGCATGCATTATGTGGCTCACACTCGCACCGTAAACCCTAGCTCTCATACTTGTGTTTTTCTCTCACTTTCATCACCTCTGCACTATGCACTAATTTTTAATTTATTAAAATCATGAACAAAACCAATCTTTTAGAGTTAGTCCTCTCACTACTACCGGTCTTATTACTTTCATTTCACAATGACCCAACCTGGTCTTTTCAATTTCAATAATCATAATTATTCATCACTTTCACTTGCCGGTGTGAGTTTGACTACACTCTAATTTTTAATTTCAATTCATAATCCATATGTTTGAGTTTTCATACTCAATAATATTCTCTTTTCCAATAACATGATTTCTAATTTATTCATGAGTCCATAGCCATACATGGAATTCAATTATTCCTTGTGTATTTCATCAAATATCATTTCCACATTAAAATCACATCACTAAATGAATATTCACATTTCATAATTTTCACACTATTCTCCAATGAGAATAATTCACATCACATCACTTCATATAATTTCTTTCTTTATTACATTTCCATTCTAGCACTTTATTTCGAATTCTTTTGCAAAGTACATTTTACATAAAATATAAGTGTAGAACCATAGTTATATTCATACATTTGTTCAAAAATAAACTCTATTATATTTTGATAACTACCAAATTATTCTTCACAAGTCCCACACATTTTTAGAATAATAATCATATTTTTTCAATAATTTTTAATCATCAAAAACAACCCCAAAAAATATTTCTTCCCCCAATTTAATACTGGCCGAGCCCAGTATTCGAACCTACAACCAGAGGGAAACAAGCCACAGGCACAGGCCACTAGGCCACTTGCGCCAGCGGTATACAAGATCGCTAAGAGCATTAAGTGCTCTCGACTGCAGTTCATTTAATCTTTTAAAAACAAGAAACAAAATATGTGGTGCTACTGGGAATCGAACCATCGACCCCTGAGGAAATCCGCACAACACTGTAGCAAATAAGAGCATCCCGACCACTTGAGCTATATGCTCAAGTTGTCATAGTACAACTCGAACTTTAATTAAATTAATTCTCTCTGTTTAATAGAACATTTCGATGTTCAAGAATCCCTCATTTGATTTTACTCTTATTAAACTTACTATAAATTTCCAGATTGACTATTCTCATCATAAAATATACTCCAGTATATTAAAATAATTTTTTTCTAATAATTAAATATATATTTCCCATACAATTTGGTTAAATTGTAAGTTACTACTACCACATTTTCTTTTCCGACCTTCTTATCCAATTTTGATTTCAATAATCTCTACATCAATTTTCTATTTTTATTCGTTTCACAAACACACAAATTATATCTTTTTAGTCATCTATTACAACATTATCACAAGAGTCCATTTAATCACATAAAGCAAGATTGTCAATTCACTAACTTTTGCATATAGTCCTTGATGTTAATAATGAAGTTTTCTTCAAACGATCCATGGCTATAATCAATTTACACACAACTTACATTTAATGATAGAACCACATACAAGTTGCATACCAACATTTCGATCAATCAATAAGCTATTTTTTTTTCAATTAAAATGTACTCTTATTAATCTCTTTCATGCATCACCATTTTAATTCAAATCTAGCATGCTTCCTAATTAGAAATACGGAAAATTACCCACCTTAATTGGAGAGAAACACAATTAGCAACACCTCCTAAACAGATGTCCTTGCCAAGGGAGCGGTCCTCCTCCTCGTCAATGTGTACGCGCGCCTCCAAGATGTTCAACCCGAGCTCCAAGCTTGCCGGCCTCTCCTTCCTTTGGTGCAAACACAAATTCCTCACACAACTCTCAATCTTTTAACTCACTTACTAAACTACTAGATAATGTATTTTAAACTATAAGTTTGGAGGAATAATTAGTACAAAATAACTAGGCAAGTGGGTGGTATTTATACTAAAAAATTTAGGAAAATGGAAGTCTAGGATTGAAGTAGGAGTTAGAAACAAAGGGCTAGGATTCAAGGAGTAGTTACAGTAACCAACCATGATCAAGTAACCACCACCCATGACTCCACTTAAATTTTCATTTTCCCTCCTAAGCCAAAACCGACCACACATCATGTGCATGTGCACGTGTACGTGCAATGCACGTGCATGCAATTGTCTCCATTTAAAAATTCTACATTATATTTTTCATAAAAATAATCTTTAAAATGTATTCTACATTACAAGTTGTATTAAAAATAAAAATAGCTCATGGGCTTTAGTTTATGGGCCAAAATAATAGTTTATAAAAAGAAAATAAATAAATTCAATTTGGGCTTTCAAAAGAAAGGCTTTTGTCTATTTGAAAAAGGGCATTTATATAAAAATAATTAAAGGGCACATATTTATATACATATACTCATCATAAAAATTTAATATTACCAAAATATTGCACGTGCACACTACGTGCAAAATAAAATAATTTTCATTAAATGAAAATCAGGGCATTACAACACTCCCTTCTTAGAATAGTTCCATCCCCGGAACTACAATCAAGAGCGAGAAAACAAACACTCACAACAAGCATAAGAAAAAATACATAAATACAAATCAAGCAAAAAGCTCAGGATAGTCCTTCAACATCCTCTCCTTAGACTCCCAAGTAGCCTCTTCAACCAAATGGTTTCTCCAGACTGCCTTGACCATCGGTATCGTCTTATTCCTCAAGACCTTCTCTCGACGATCAACAATCTCGACAGGAGACTCGATGTAATTCAGATCCAACTGCAAACCTTCCAGCACTTCAGGCAAATGATGACTCGGATCTGGAATATAACCTCTCAGCATAGACACATGAAAGACATTGTGCACCTGAGATAACTCTTCTGGTAACTCAAGCCGATAAGCAGTTTTTCCGATCCTTTTCAATATCTTGTACGGGCCTATAAACCTCGGGGCTAACTTCCCGTCCTTGCCAAATCGAATCACACCTTTACTGGGCGATACTTTCAGAAAGACGAAGTCACCTTCCTCAAACTCAAGGTCCCTTCTCCGGCTGTCTGCATAGCTTTTCTGCCTGCTCTGAGCCTCCACCAACCTTTTCCTGATTAGATCAATCTTCTCAGAGGTTTGATGCACAAGCTCAGGCCCAAACAATTGATGCTCCCCAACTTAAAACCAACAAACAATTGTTCTGCACTTCCTGCCATACAAAGCTTCGTACGGCGCCATCCCAATGCTAGTCTGAAAACTGTTGTTGTAGGCAAACTCTACCAAAGGTAAATGCCTTTCCCAACTGCCTCCAAAGTCTAGTATACAACACCGAAGCATATCTTCAAGAATACGATTGACTCTCTCGGTCTGCCCATCGGTTTGCGGATGAAAAGCAGTGCTGAAATCCGTCTTGGTACCCAAAACTGTCTGAAGACTCCTCCAGAAATGTGAAGTAAACTGCGCATCTTGATCAGACACAATAGTTGACGGAACACCATGAAGCCTGACGATCTCGCCAACATACAACTCAGCTAACTTGTCCATCGAAGCAGTGAGTTTCATCGCCAAAAAGTGAGCAGACTTGGTTAGTCGATCGACTATAACCCAAATCGCATAATTGCCTTTAGAACTCTTAGGCAATCCTGTGATGAAATCCATACTGATATTATCCCACTTCCATTCCGGAATAGGTAACGGTTGTAATAGACCTCCGGGTCTCTGATTCTCGGCTTTGACTTGCTGACAAACCTCACACTTCGCCACAAATTCAGCCACATCCCGCTTCAAACCTGACCACCAGAAATGCTGTTTGATGTCTTTATACATCTTAGTACTCCCAGGATGTACTGACAAAAGAGTAGCATGTGCCTTCTGAAGAATACTCTCTTTCAGGTCCGCCTGATTCGGAACACATAGCCTCTCTCCAAACCACAGCACTTCGTCCCTGATTTGAAATCCAGGCAACCTGCCAGCTCCAACCTGCTCCTTCATCTCCAAGATATCAGCATCAACCTCCTGACTTGCAATGATCCTTCCATTCAAAGTAGGCTGAAGCCTCAACTAAGCTAAAGATGCTCCCAATCCTTGCAGGACAACTTTAATTCTTGCTCGATCCAATTCCTCAATCAGATGCTTCTGAGTTGTAATCAAACTGGATAAACTGCTCTTGCGACTAAGTGCATCAGCAACAACATTAGCTTTCCCAGGATGATATTTGATCTCAGGTCGCATGTCCTCAAGCACTTCAACCATCTCCGCTGCCTCAAATTCAGATCCTTCTGCTGATATATGTACTTCAAACTCTTGTGGTCCGTGTACATGTTCAATTTCTCACCGTACACGTAGTGCCTCCATTGCTTCAGGGCAAAGATAATCGCAGCCAACTCCAGATCATGAGTTGGGTAATTCTTCTCATGTGGTCGTAGTTGCCTAGACCCATAAGCGATTACTTTTTCTTCTTGCATTAAGACACAACCAAGCCCACGATGTGAAGCATCGCTGTAAACATCATACTCAACACCTGCTCTAGGCAAAGCCAAAATAGGTGCAGTAGTCAGCTTCTCTTTCAACTCCTGAAAGCTCGCCTCACATTGCTCAGTCCACTTGAAGTTCACATTCTTCTTGGTCAAACTAGTAAGCGGTACAGTAACTGAGCATAACCTTGAATGAATCTCCTGTAGTATCTAGTCATTCCAAGAAAACTTCTGACTTCCTTTACTATAGTAGGCCTAGCCCAATCTCTCACTGCCTCTATCTTCTGAGGGTCAGTTGTCACTCCCTTCTTAGAAAGGATGTGACCTAGGAATGCCACTTCAGATTTCCAGAAATCACACTTGGATAGCTTGGCATACAACTCCTGCTCTTCTAGCTTCTTCAAAATTGCTGCCAGATGCTTGGTGTGCTCCTCCTCTGACTTGGAGTACACGAGGATATCGTCGATAAACACCACGACGAAAGAATCAATGAACAACCTCAGAACTCTGTTAATCAAATCCATGAAGATTGCGGGTGCATTCGTCACTCCAAATGGCATAACTAAGAATTCGTAATGCCCATATCGAGTTCTAAATGCAGTTTTGTGCACATCTTCAGCTTTCACTCAAACTTGGTGATATCCTGATCGAAGATATATTTTGGAGAAAACAACTGCTCCTTGTAGACGATCGAACAAGTCATCAATTCGGGGAATATGATACTTATTCTGAACAGTGACCTTATTCAGCTCTCGGTAATCGATACACATTCTCATCGATCCATCCTTCTTCTTTACCAAAAGCACTGGTGCTCCCCATGGTGATGCACTAGGTTGAATAAAGCCTTTCTCCAACAGTTCCTCAATCTGCCGTTTCACCTCATCCTGTTCCACTGGAGCCATCCTATACGGTGCCTTAGAAATGGGTGCACTTCTCGGTTGAACAGTGATCCTGAACTCTACATCACGATGCGGGGGTAACCCAGGAAAATCATCCAAGAATACGGTCGGATAGTCCCGAACCACAGGAATCCCTTGCACTTCCACAGGAATCTCTTCCTTGCGGATAGCTGCCACCAGCCTAAAACACTTCTTCTTCCATTGGAAAGTGACTTCAGGTCCACCTGGAGCCTTCACTGTTACCGTCTTGGTCTTGCACTCGATGCTTGTACTGTACACCGACATCCAATCAATGCCAATGATAACATCGACTCCCAAGATAGTCAGCTCGATCAGATCAATTCTGAAGATTCTGTCTCCAATCACAATTTCGCAATCCGCATAGTACCGATCAGTGGTTAAAGTTTCCCCAGATGGAGTAGCTACTGCTAAGATCTTGCCTGGAAAAATCTTTGGTTCAACTCCCAATACTTTAGCAAATTTAGGAGACACAAAAGTATGAGAGGATCCAGTATCGAACAAAACAACAGCTTTCATTCCATTTCTGATGCAAAAGGTCTATTAAATAAGAAGTATAGGACATGAATTTTAAATCAATTTTGCATTTCATTAAATTCCAAACTTTATACATTCGAATTGAAAATATTTCTTGACATCAGAATGAAAACAGTAGAAGCTACAACAGTCTAACTCCTACGGTTCCTCTTCGCTTCTCGAAGTTCTCCCCGTAGTTCATCAACTTCTTCCTTCAGCACATCGGTCATATTCTTCTTCTTCTCGAGTTCCCATACACGATGATTGAGAACTGAAAAGTCGTCCTTTCGCTTTGCCAATTGAGCCTCCAATAATCTGACTCTCTCCTGCAGTGTTTCTACCTGTCTCTGAAGAGATATCACAAGACTACTTGGAACTGGTTCTTCTTCTTCGTCAGAAGAGTCATCAGATGAATCCGGAGGTGGGGTGATCTCTCGGGATTCAGGCCATTCTTCTCCGTCAGAATCTGCTTGTCCTGGGTAGTACTCTTCCTCAGAATCTGCTTGTCCAGGATAGTACTCTTCCTCGATGATATGCCAATTGTCGTCTCCAGCAGGGTCAAAGTGATCAGCCATCTTACAAATAGGGAGGAAGAAGCATAAGTCATAGAGCAACACAAATATAAGTCACTTACATTTAAATCTCTAGACTCAAAACACACGCTCTAATGTCCACTTCTAGGTTGTCGTTCCTTATAAATTTGTACTAGTGTGAAGCGTGGCTCTGATACCACTTTGTAATGCCCCGAATTTCAAAATACAACTGAATTCGAGATTCCACAGGATCTTTATACTTAATTTAGTACAATTTTATAAGGAAATTTGAACTTTTCACTTTACATCAGAGTTACATGAAAAATATTACACTTTACATTGCACAGCGGAAGTAAATTTACAACATTTAAATAAATGTACAACAACATTGAATAATCTCTAGGCATCTGTTCCTCTTTAATCTTTATCATGTCATTTACCCTGCAGACAAAATTGTGGGTATGTCAGTTTATTCGACCGACGAACATTATACACGGCCATCATCTCTATACCGGAAATAGTATAACTCATTTTCCATATTTAACAAACACAAACTTGTCACATATCAAACTAAAGGGAATACCCTAATGATGTCGTGTTGTGATTGTGCACTTAGTCCTTAATGCAATTATTTATATTACATGACACTAATGCACACTTGTTCGGATTCTATGCATCCCATACTACATAGGTCCGAGGACAAGCCTCTTAATCGTTCTTCATCTTTGTAGGGTTCAGTCCCTCGTCATGACTTAATCTACTACTGTAACTACGGGAAGTATCCTAGATGATCTATGAGTACAAGCACGTGTACAGGACCCTGGAGGAGAATCCTATGCCATGTCTTGACTCATCAAGCATGCATTCTGTGGCAATTCAGCCTCCTCCCAGACACACGATCCTCTTGCAGTCACTAAACATCCTACAAGCGTTGCTAAAGTCCGATCATTACTGAGTAGTGCCCACGCCATGTCTTGACTCATCAAGCATGCATTCTGTGGCGCACACCCGCACCGTAAATCCTAGCTCTCATATTTGTGTTTTTCTCTCACTTTCATCACCTCTGCACTATGCACTAATTTTTAATTTATTAAAATCATGAACAAAACCAATCTTTTAGAGTTAGTCCTCTCACTACTACCGGTCTCATTACTTTCATTTCACAATGATCCAACCTGGTCTTTTCAATTTCAATAATCATAATTATTCATCACTTTCACTTGCCGGTGTGAGTTTGACTACACTCTAATTTTCAATTTCAATTCATAATCCATATGTTTGAGTTTTCATACTCAATAATATTCTCTTTTCCAATAATGTGATTTCTAATTTATTCATGAGTCCATAGCCATACATGGAATTCAATTATTCCTTGTGTATTTCATCAAATATCATTTCCACATTAAAATCACATCACTAAATGAATATTCATATTTCATAATTTTCACACTATTCTCCAATGAGAATAATTCACATCACATCACTTCATATAATTTCTTTCTTTATTACATTTCCATTCTAGCACTTTATTTCGAATTCTTTTGCAAAGTACATTTTCCATAAAATATAAGTGTAGAACCATAGTTCTATTCATACATTTGTTCTAAAAAATATACTCTATTATATTTTGATAACTACCAAATTATTTTTCACAAGTCCCACACATTTTTAGAATAATAATCATATTTTTTTCATAATTTTTAATCATCAAAAACAACCCCAAAAAATATTTCTTCCCCCAATTTAATACTGGCCGAGCCCAGTATTCGAACCCACAACCGGAGGGAAACAAGCCACCGGCATAGGCCACTAGGCCACTTGCGCCAGCGGTATACAAGAGCGCTAAGAGCATTATGTGCACTCGGATGCAGTTCATTTAATCTTTTAAAAACACGAAACAAAATATGTGGTGCTACTGGGAATCGAACCATCGACCCCTGAGGAAACCCGCACAACACTGTAGCAAATAAGAGCATCCCGACCACTTGAGCTATATGCTCAAGTTGTCATAGTACAACTCGAACTTTAATTAAATTAATTCTCTCTGTTTAATAGAACATTTCGATGTTCAAGAAGCTCTCATTTGATTTTACTCTTATTAAATTTACTATAAATTTCCAGATTGACTATTCTCATCATAAAATATACTCCAGTATATTAAAATAATTTTTTTCTAATAATTAAACGTATATTTCCCATACAATTTGGTTAAATTGTAAGTTACTACTACCACATTTTCTTTTTCGACCTTCTTATCCAATTTTGATTTCAATAATCTCTACATCAATTTTCTGTTTTTACTCGTTTCACAAACACATAAATTATATCTTTTTAGTCATCTATTACAACATTATCACAAGAGTCCATTTAATCACATAAAGCAACATTGTCAATTTACTAACTTTTGCATATAGTCCTTGATGTTAATAATGAAATTTTCTTCAAACGATCCATGGCTATAATCAATTTACACACAACTTACATTTAATGATAGAACCACATACAAGTTGCATACCAACATTTCGATCAATCAATTAGCTATTTTTTTTTTCAATTAAAATGTACTCTTATTAATCTCTTTCATGCATCACCTTTTTAATTCAAATCTAGCATGCTTCCTAATTAGAAATACGGAAAATTACCCACCTTAATTGGAGAGAAACACAATTAGCAACACCTCCTAAACAGATGTCCTTGCCAAGGGAGCGGTCCTCCTCCTCGTCGATGTGTATGCGCGCCTCCAAGATGTTCAACCCGAGCTCCAAGCTTGCCGGCCTCTCCTTCCTTTGGTGCAAACACAAATTCCTCACACAACTCTCAATCTTTTAACTCACTTACTAAACTACTAGATAATGTATTTTAAACTATAGGTTTGGAGGAATAATTAGTACAAAATAACTAGGCAGGGGGGGGGGGTATTTATACTAAAAAAATTAGGAAAATGGAAGGCTAGGATTGAAGTAGGAGTTAGAAACAAAGGGCTAGGATTCAAGGAGGAGTTACAATAACCAACCATGATCAAGTAACCACCACCCATGACTCCACTTAAAATTTCATTTTCCCTCCTAAGCCAAAACCGGCCACACATCATGTGCATGTGCACGTGTACGTGCAATGCACGTGCATGCAATTGTCTCCATTTAAAAATTGTACATTATATTTTTCATAAAAATAATCTTTAAAATGTGTTCTACATTACAAGTTGTATTAAAAATAAAAATAGCTCATGGGCTTTAGTTTATGGGCCAAAATAATAGTTTATAAAAAGAAAATAAATAAATTCAATTTGGGCTTTCAAAATAAAGGCTTTTGTCTATTTGAAAAAGGGCCTTTACATAAAAATAATTAAAGGGCACATATTTATATATACTCATCATAAAAATTTAATATTACCAAAATATTGCATGTGCACACTACGTGCTAAATAAAATAATTTTCATTAAATGAAAATCGGGGCATTACATAGGCTTCCATTGGCTCCGAGCCATCTTCGTCGATGCTATGTTTGAGAAGGACTTCTATTAGGACAGTTCCATTCTAGACCTTGGAGGGACGAGAAGGCGAGCTTAGAGAGGGCATCCGCTTGCACGTTTTCCTCTCGGGGAACCCGCTGGTGTTGAACATCTCTGAATAAAACTAGAAGCCCCCTCACCTTTGCCAAGTACCTAGCCATTCGGTCATCTCTTGCCTCGTACTCCCCGGACCCTTGATTGACCACTAACTGAGAGTCGCTGAAGACCCTTACTTGTTCGGCGCCCGCCTTACGAGCCAAGCAGAGCCCCACAATTAGGGCTTCATATTCTACCTCATTGTTTGACTCCGGGAAGTTGAGGCAGAGGGAATACTGGAGGACGAAAGCATCGGGGCCAGTTAGGATGACGCCGGCCCCGCTTCCATCGGCACAGGAGGACCCGTCCACATAGACGGTCCAGACGAAGGGGTCGATAGGCGACTTGCATGAGTCAGGGATGGTGTTCTCCACGATAAACTCGGCCAGAGCTTGGGCCTTTATCGCTGTCTTGGACTGGTAGTTGATGTCGTGTTGACTCAGCTCGATGGACCACTTCATGCACCGTCCGAAAGTCTCCAACTTTTGGAGAACCTGTTTCAGCGGTTGGTCGGTAAGGACGACCACCGAGTGGGATTGGAAGTAGGGGCGGAGCTTTCGGGCCGCCATGACCAAGACGAGCGCCATCTTTTCCAGTTTTGGATAACGGAGTTCGGCGTCGCGGAGCACCTTACTCACGTAATAGATGGGATTTTGCATCTTATCCTCTTCCCTCACAAGGACCGCGCTGAGTATCTGCTCCGAAGTTGCGAGGTAGAGGTAAAGGACCTCTCCAGGTGCCGGCTTACTCAGGAGAGGGGGGTTGGATAAATACTCTTTGAACTTGTCAAAGGACTCCTATTGCTGCGGCCCCCACTCAAAGCCTTTAGCCCCCTGAGGGCTTTGAAGTAGGGGAGACACTTCTCCCCAGACTTGGAGAGGAATCACCCGATTACGGCGAGGCGCCCCATGAGCCTCTGCATCTCTTTGACGTTGGAGGGGGGGGGGCATTTTGAGAATGGCTCGGATCTTTTTGGGGTTGGCCTCTATGCCCCTCTGGCTGACCATAAACCCTAGAAACTTGTCCGATGAGACACCGAACGCACACTTGTTCGGGTTTAGTCTCATATTGTGCCTCCTGAGCACCTCAAAGGCTTCTTGAAGGTTGAGGGTATGCTCTTGCCCTCGAGTGCTCTTGACCAACATGTCGTCGACGTAGACTTCCATGTTTCGGCCAATCTGGTCTCGGAAGACCTTATTCACCAGGCGCTGATAGGTAGCCCCCGCATTTTTCAAGCCGATGGGCATAACACGATAGCAGTAGAGGCCTTGGTCCGTCACGAACGAGGTCTTCGGGATGTCCGGAGGGAACATCCTGATTTGGTTGTATCGTGAGAAGGCATCCATAAAGCTGAGGAGCTCATGCTCGGAAGTTGCATCGATCAGAGCGTCGATGCTGGGAAGAGGAAAGGGGTCCTTCGGACAGGCCTTGTTGAGATCGGTGAAGTCAATGCATATTCTCCAACTTCCATTGGCCTTCTTGACCATTACCACGTTGGAGAGCCACGCAGGGTAGTTCACCTCCTGAATAAAGCGGGCGTTGAGGAGTTTCTCAACCTCCTCTTTGATCACCTGTTGCCTCTCGTGGGCAAACTTTTGCTTCTTCTGCTGGACAGGTTTGACCCCATGGGTAATGCTCAGATGGTGCATTGAGAGTTCTTCCGAGATCCTGGGCATGTCTGCTGCAGTCCATGCGAAGAGGTCGCAATTCTCCCGTATGCACTGAGAGAAATCTTGCTTTATGAAAGGGGAGAGAGCTTTGCTAACGTGGAACATCTTAGTGGTGTCTTCTTCGGAGAAGTCCACATCCTCCAACTCGTCCACGGGCTCGGAGATAGTTTGGCCTCCTTCCTGAGGAAGTTCGAGTGGTTCCAAAGAGAGAACCAGATCCCCCATCGAGGTCATATAGCACTTCCGAGCCGCTTCTTGGCTTCCCCTCACTTTTTCCACTCCTGAGGGGGTGGGGAACTTTATCTTCATGTGGTAGGCTGAATGGATGGCTTGAAGCGCAGCCAAACCTGGTCTACCCAGGATAACATTATAGCCGGCCTTGACGTCGACCGCCATGAAGTCCATTTGCTCCGTGCGAGTTGTCAGGGCCTTTCCAGCCGTTGCGTCGAGGGTTATAATTCTCTCGACCGTAACCGAGACCCCTGTGAACCCATGGAGAGTGTAGCCCGTGGGCTTGAGCCGGACCCTAGACAACGGGAGGCCTTTGAAGGCTTCCAAGAAAAGGATGTTGAAGGAGCTGCCATTATCTACCAAGACGCGACGAACTTTGAAGTTCGCCATGCGGAGATTGATGACGAGGGCATCACAGTGGGGCGTGCAGATGCCCTCCAGGTCCCTATCGGAGAATGTCACTGGGACTCCGAGGCCCTCTGGGGGAGGATGGCTCTGCACGGAGTTGACCTCCCTTACAAAGGTTTTTCGGGAGGAGTTGGAATCTCCCCCATTGGGCCCCCGTGTATCAGGTGCAAGATGCCCTCTACTTCGGCCTCCGGAGTCTCGGTGCGTTGCTAATTTTGCCTGTTAGCCCCCAAAGGCAGCAGGGGCATATTGGTTCAGTCCCTTTTTACGAACCGGTTGAGTTGCCCTCTCTGGATGAGGGCCTCGATTTCATCCTTCAAGGCCCAACATTCGTCTGTGTCGTGCCTGTGGTCCCGATGAAAATGGCACCACTTACTCCGGTCCCTCTTCTTTACTGGGGTGTTCATCCTTGGGGGAGGCGGTAGGAGGCCGTTGTTCCCTATCTCCATGAGGATGGCAGATACACTCGCGTTAAGCAGAGTGAATTTCTTGAACCGAGGAGGAGGATGCCGCTGACCCCTATTGTCCTTTTGGAGCTTCTTGGCTCCTTCTTCTTCCCCACCCTTCCGCTTGTTCCCGGAAGATGAGGCCTTGAAGGTGGGGCGGCGGACGGCTTCTTCTGCTTGGATGTACTTCTCGCTTCGAAGTAGGAGCTCTGAGAAGTTCTGAGGGGGCTTCTTGGCAAGGGACGTCCTGAGGTCAGCATTGAGGACGTTGGACTGGAAGGTGATGGTGGCGACCGAGGGTTCCAAAGAAGCAATGGACCTAGCCTTGGCAGTGAAGCATTTGACATAATCCCTTAGTCATTCGCCCTTCTTTTGGCTGAGGAACAATAGGGCATCACTCGTCTTCTCGGTGCGCCGACTACTCACGAAATGCATGAGGAAGAGACCCTCGAACTAGTCGAAGGAGAAGATAGATGCCGGTGCGAGCCGAGAGTACCATTCCCGAGCCAGTCCCTTGAGTGTGGCTGGAAAGGTTTTGCAAATGAGGTAGTCAGATGCATGGTGGATCATCATGAGAGTTTTGAAACTCTCAATGTGATTTGCGGGGTCCGACTCCCCGGTATAGGTCTCGAATTGTGGAGGCTTGAAGTTGTTGGGAACTGGAGTCTCCATAATGGTACGGGAGAATGGGGGCCTGCTCGAATGAAGGTTTCTTGCATGTCGCCCCTCATCTCGGTCGAGTTGGCCGAGGCGCCTCTCCATCTCGTGGAGACGGCAGTAGACCGAGTCCTCCCTTCGGTCTTGTCTGGTCGAACCCCAGGACTCGTTCTCATGTCGAGGAGGGCTGGGGCTGCCGCGGTGATGGCCCAGAGTAGGAGGTGGAATGACTGAGAGACGAGGGTGGCTTGGGGTAGGGTGTGGACTACGAGAGCGACGGTGGTGATCGAGAGAAGGACGGCGATGACTCGCAGCCTGCCTAGGACTTCAAGAGCGGCGAGGATGGTGAGGAGCCGATCGAGGACTACGGGAACGATGAGGATGCTGAGGAGCTGGCGGAGGACTGGGAGCCCTACACCATTTTTGGTGGCAACGTTGAGAGCCCGGAGGACTACCTCCTGAAATTGCTGGAATTCTGCCCTTGTGACGGGGGCTTCCTGCTCACGATGGTCCCGAGGTGCATGGCGACCTGCCATGGAACGGCTCCGTCATGGGCGATGTTGGGGCAACTCTTTTCATTAGAAGGGAAAGTTGGACCCTCCTCGGTTGGATCGGGGTGGTGAACGGTCCTGGTCTGCTCGCGGCGAGGGTTCGACCCGTGGGCCCGCCTCTCCTCCAGATGGGTACGGAGATCGGGTCTGTGCTCGGTCTGCTGATTGTTGATCACGTTCTGCAGAACCTTTGGAGTGGGGGGAGTATAGGAAGCCATGGAATCGGTGTCGGCATTGTGGATGGAGAATCGAACCTAATGGACAGGTTGCTTGTGATGACTCCGTCGAGAGGGTTCCCCCACTGCAGCCTGGGGTCCCAAATAGGGATGGCATTTGGGCCATTCAGGCCGGGCCGGGCCTGGCCTAGGGTAAGGAACCCTGGCCCGGACCTGGCCCCTAGCCCTTAGTGTTGGGGCCGGGCCGGGCCGGGCCGGTTCGCGGGCCGGGCCGGGCCTGACCCTTGTATGAATTTTTTTTTCCTTTGTTAAAGAACACTTAATATGAATTTGTATTTGTATAACAATTGCAAAAAATAAAATTTCATAAATAATTGAAGTGCATGAATAAATAAAGTACATGATTAAATAAATTTGAACTTCTCGAATAAAATTAAGTACATGAATAAAATTCATACAAATTTGTCTATTTAGCTCAAATCATCAAATTACAAATCAAGGGAATTACTTGAATTTAAAGATCGAGATGGCCTCTACTTAGATTGAAGAGAAGGCATTGGACTATTGTCGTGCACTTCTACAAATTAAAATTATACTAAAATGAGTAGTGTATGTTTCTTTTAACACTTTACCAAAATTAAAAATAAAATCTAAAAAAATGAGAGAAAGAAGATCAAGAAAACACAAATTATATGACAATAAAGAAGTAGTATGATATGTTAATTCTACAAAATTAAAATTATACTAAAATACCATAAGAAAGTTGAGACTTGAGTTGTTGTTGTTGAGAAAGTTGAGACTTGAGTTGTTGTTGTTGAGAAAGATGAGACTTGAGTTGTTGTTGTTGAATGTTGAATGAGTTGATCACTTTGATTGTTGTTGATTTCCTTCCTTCAAATTTGATCTTGATCACTTGAAAGATTGTTGAAAGAATAGTAGAGAGAAAGATAGTTGAGTGAATTGGTGAAGAGAAATGAAAGGAATGGTGTTGTATTTATTGAGAAATGTAATTTTTTTGATTTCCTAAAGTACCCCCAAAAACTAGCCGTTATAAATCCGTTGGGGGGTATTTTGGTAATTTGAAATTTTTAAAAAAAATTTTCTGGAAAAAAAAGGACCCAACGGTCGGCCCAGCCCGGCCCGAGCCCGCACGGGCCGGTTCAACCGGTCCCGGTTCACTAGCGGGCCGGGCTAGACCGGGCTGGCTTGGGGATTTTGGGGACCGACCCTGAACCGGTTCAATGAGGGCCGGTTCAAGGGCTGGACCGGGTTTAAGGGGGGCCGGGCCGGGCCTAGGCCCGGGCGGGCCGGGCGGGGCCGGTCCCGGGCCAACCCGGCCCCGATGCCATCCCTAGTCCCAAAGGCTGCTGGACGGACTACGGAGCCAGAGGATCGAGCTACAGGGTTTGGTTGGTTGGGAGGAGGGAGATCCCCATGCACAGGAAGAAGAGGAGGATGAGAAGAGGTTGTCCTTTGGTTGGAGTTTGCGGGTCTCTTTTTGGGAGGCATGGCTGGGAGTTACGTGGGTTGAAGGAGGAAGACGAGATTGCTTGTCTAGTGAGTTCCCACAGACGGCACCAATCTGTTGCCACTGAATTCGGGTATGGGGGCAATAGATGAGATTTGTAGGTTTGTGAGGAACTCACACAGGTTGACCCCTTCTTCTTCCTTGCTACTTTGTTGGCTCCTTGGTGCTCCCTTCAAAACCTGCACCAACGTTTGAGACACCGGGATGGATCCCGACGACGAACCCTTCGATGATCAAGTCAATACACAGAAAAAGAGAGGGGAAAAAGCTCAAGTGTGCAAAGATTGATCACCTTTAATAGTAGGAGGTCAGGGGGGTTAAATAGTCGCCAAGGGGATCTCTTTCAGGATCAGAGTGGAACCGTACTTCCCGGCGTGGCAGGATAAGGGTGCTTATAACTGCCTCTTCTAGATCAGGGGGAGCCAGGATTTCCTCCAAACCTGTTGAACCGGCCCCTAACGGGTTGAGACCCGTTCTCAACTGGTCAGATCCATTCGTGGGTTAGTGGGTCCAGGAGGAGGGACTCGGTTCCCAATTCGGACCCGTCTGTAGGTGAGATTACCATCTTGCCCCTGGGACTTTGAGATTCGTGCCCGCTTTGAACGGTTCCGATTTAACCCCATTTTTAAGCCATATCAATTGCAAACTCTAGATCCACCAATAAATGATGATGGAAGTATTTACGAAAATACCCCCCAATTAATTATTTTGAGGGGTGGGAATCATGGTCGTTCAATGGCCCCAAAGTTGCATTTGCAAACCCGTTTGCAATGGAAGGGCCATATATATATATATATATATATATATATATATATATATATATATATATATATATATATATATATATATATATATATATATATATATATATATATATATATATATATATATATATATATATAAGAAAATCTTCCATTGTGCACCACCCCTCTGTGTGCCCTCGGCCTTTCCTTCCACCTTCGTATCGACGATCCGAACCGTTCACATTGATCTACACATCTAAATTAGTCTAAATATGTAAAATCAAATCAACTGAAATTCATTTGCCCATCCATCACGTGACTATAAAAAACAATGATTTTCAGCCATACAATTTTGTAACAATTCAATGGATGGACAGATGAATTTCAAATGATTTGATTTTACATATTTATACTAATTTAGATGTGTAGAACAATGTGAATGGTTCGGATCATTGATACGAAGGCGGGAAGGCCGAGTGCACACGCCATGTGCACCATAGGTGGTGCACAACAGAAGACTTACCTATATATATATATATATATATATATATATATATATATATATATATATGGGTAAAAGGGATATGAGCAACTTGCTCATTTAGTAAATGAGCAATTGATGATGTGGCATGCATGTGATACATTGAACAACTAACCACTTAAAAAATTTTCCAATCACATGCATGCCACCTTATCAATTGCTCATTTACTAAATGAGCAAATTGCTCATACCCCTTTTTTCCCTATATATATATATATAGGTGGCCCTTCGGTTGAGAACTAATTTGGTGAGAACTCCGTGAGAACTCACGAAGTAGACCCCCTATGAAAAATTCAAACCGACCATCTCGTTCTACATGCCTTAGATGGCATAACATAAAGAATTCAAATAATTTGAAGTTCGTTTTCCCATGATTTACATCATCGCAAAATTGTATGGCTGAAAATTCTACTCCATTTGATGGATGAGCAAACGAACTTCATTGAAAACGGGTCTGTTTTCACAGACCTGTGAAATGCTCCATTGAAAACGGGTCTGTTTTCACAGACCTGTGAAAACAGACCCGCTTTGGTTTTACGATCAAGAGCGATCCAACAGTCAGAATCGCTATTTTCATGGGTCTGTGAAAACATACCCGTTTTCAATGGAGCATTTCTCTCTCTCTCTCTTTCTCTCTCTCTCTCTATATATATATGAAATTCTTGTTTAGATCCTCTTGTTGCTATTTTTTTGTGGGACCATCTGTTGTGAATTCTTTATTTGAGGACAAAGAAAGGATTTGAACCACTGATCTTGATCATGATCTAGCTAAGATGGGTCATTAAAAATGTTGGAAGTCTTGCAAAAGAGTCTCTTATTGGATGTTGTTCCGGTAGGAGACCCTCCCACGACCAAATTAGTCACCAGAAAGGTATTTAGGATTTTTATGGAGCAAAGATTGCTTAGAACTGAGTAATTGAGGTGGAGGGTATTATAGGTCAATAATTAGTTATGGAATATAAACTAGAAAGATATCTCCTACTGATTTGGCTATAGATTACTATGATAGAGGGATTGAATTAGTAACAAATTCCTGATTTGGAAGGATTTGACTGACAAATGTAAGACTGAAAATTCATTTCTTCTTGGGCAACAAACAAGTCTTGATTGCAAATATGATTGGGTTAATGAGCTTGGAAGTGACCTATGTTCTTCTAGTCGGCCCATTTGGATGTAAAACTATTTTGCCGCTAGCAGCTTTAAGATGCATCCTGGAGATCATGTGGTTTCAATTTTTACCCCTTCCAAATGCCAATTGTTTTTAAATTAGTGACGCAGTTCTTAGTAAAAGAGATACTTCCACGTATTGTGAGTCGAGCTCAAGTTTGGTAGAGTAGAAGTCTTCGGTTTTGCTGTGATTCTTCACTTTTAGCTTGAATGTCCAAATATTGCTTGGACCATCACTTTTTGAGGAAATCTAATTCTTATTTGAAACTTGGGCATATCCAATTTATGTTTGCCCAATTTAAGTTTTATATTGTGTTTGTGACCGATGAAGCTTGAGTTTGATCCATTATCCTTTAGATATGATATTTATAGCTCGATTTCATCTAACCTTTAACATATCTCATATACTTCAAAATATCACTTACACACTTGAAAAACTCATCAGGTATTGTATTTACATAACTAGTTGAACGTCAAAACCATAAAATGACAGTAGGATTTAAGAAATAGCATCTGCCAACACCAAGTTATAGCATTACTCAATCATGTTATTTTATCATCATTAGTTAATAGAACTGTCATTTTATGTAATGCCCCACATTCCATACATTGGAGATTTGTGATACATCAAGAATCTTTTACTTCAACTGTGTACAAAACACAGTACAATTCACAGGGGAAAAATAAAACTTTAATCGCATTACATCTTTTTTGTAAATTCAAGAATGTCTGGATATGAAATTCCATCTTCTTTACATCATTCAAAATTTCAAACTTCCACTTGGATGCACGGTAGAGCAGAAATCCACACCACTAACGATCAAATGATCCTGCAAAAACTGCCAACTGTGGGCAAGTCAGTTCCTGCAACTGACGCAAAGCTGATGATAACAACGATTTCTAACTTTCACAACAATAAGAATTTATGCCAAATAATATGAATATCTAAAGTATAAATATTCTAAGTGTTTTGGTGTATACCATAATCATAAAAGTCTAATTCAAGCTTAATTTGGAACCTTATGCTGCCCATATAACATAGTTTCCGAATACGAGCCACTAACATTTCTCTTCTTTATAGGGTTCAATCTCTCATTATGCATACCTATCTCTGTGACGAAATATTCAAGACATAGGCATCCGTGAGTCACCCACTGCATCTATGGATCCTTCTGAGGGTACCGTCCACTAGGCGATATTCTGTGAATCTATTCCCCTCCCGGCTCAACGAGTATCCCTCATCATCCTGAAATTTTGGGAATAACCCACATCCACTAATCATTCTAAGATATCTCCTCGATCACGACCATCATGTGAGTTTTTGCTCTCATCTTGGAAAACTGGAGATCTATCTCACTCCGCAGATAATTCTGAAGCCTATTTCAACTCCTATCCAAGAATATTGGAGATTCATCTCATTCCACAGATCATTCTGGAGCTCTCAACTTCGCTCTCATATCTTCATATCTCCTTTTGAGTGCCTGTCCTTACAAACATCAATAACACGGCCTATAGCTAGTGTCTTTCTACCTAACCTATGCCAACGACACTAGGATTACTATCCAATATCCAAAGCTCATTCAACCTCTAGAGCTCACACCTTAGTTTATGGAGCTAGCTACAAACTAGGCATCTTAACAACACTTAATAAATTTTTAATTGGAATAAGGGAACTAAGAGTACTAATTGCTCAAGAATTTCTAGTTAAAGTTATATACTAGGCTACACAAAATCTCAAAATATCCCATCCTTTTCATTTATGCGACTCGCAAACTGTGCACGACTCTAGGTCTCACAACCTATTTAAGTCATACTAATATTCGATTAGCTTCCAATATGCCACTCACTCTCTATCACACTTCTATCACTTTTAACTCAACTTATTCTCAACTTATTCTCAACTTATCACACTTCTATCACTTTTAACTCAACTTATTCTCAACAGTTGATTAGTTAAAGGAAAGGAACTATATGACTAATCCTTTTTTGGTTGGACCCTCACTTAAACATTGCATTAGTTCAACCCATCCACAAGAGTCTAAACTCGACCTAATAGAAATTCACACTCAGCCCACACATTGGCCAACCCGGCCCTGACCAACTCGGCCATGAACAATGGCCAGAACCCGGCTATGTGAACCCGGCTACTTGAATTGGGCTGAATTCGAGTCCATTTGAGTCCCAAACTTGGACACTTTCCCAACTTGGTTTATCACCATTTCTAATACCTCTTGAGCACAAGAAACAAGGTCTCTAACCAATGGTTATACAACTACTAAAATAGGGTTTACAACCCCGAAAAATACAACACACATTGACAGTCCAGAAATGTCCTTTTAGGATATATTCGATTCCAATACAAGCACTATTCAAATCCTGTCACTCTTAAGTCCAAACTAACAAATTAACAGTGGTCTAGGTTCATTTGAGTGCACTTACAACCCTTAAAAGATGAAATAGATAGCCACACGCAGTCAATGAAAAATAGCTCAAAACAGTGAGCATATATCATGTTTTCTTTATTTCTTGTTTATCTTCAACCTAATTAACTTTTTAATTAGTAATCTATGATACATCAACCTAACATGATTCTAATAGATCATGAAAGATATTCAAACTACAGGTTTTTCTTGTATGAACAAAGTACTAAACAACTCAGCAATCATTGATAGCAAACTAACATTTTCATCTCTACTCTATTGTTTGTAAACTATCATGCTTCCTATGACCATGAATAGATGATAATCATGATTTCAATAGCAACCTAGCATGTTACTGAATGAAAATAACAACAATTAATCAAGAAACGACAATAAGGAAACAAGACAACTTCATCCTAGCTTGCTATCTACAATTTCCACATAATTCATAGATATGTAACAATTAAACGTTTCAACATAAGTCCTAGCATGCCACTACTTTATAATAACAAAACAACTATGGGAAAGGAGAGAACAGCCACCTCCTAGTTGAAATCCTTGTCTTCAAGTCTCCAACTGTCTTTTCCTCCAACTCATACCCTCATTAGAATGATATGATTTGTTGTCACAAAATGAAACAAAGTGGCTTCAACCCTCTATATTTGGCTGGCTAGGAGCTCATGGGTTGGGATTTTGGGATGTTACAATACTTACATTGATTTATACCTATGTTCATACAATTTATTTCACTTAATTTTGGTGACTTTGGGAATGCCCAACCTCCCCATCCCACTACCCATATTGGGCAGGCCATACCCTAGGGTGCTTGTCCAAATTTCACACATCTGTTACACTCAACTGATACAAATTAGGTATTAAGTTGGTATAGTCTAGACCCAGTTCCAACATGAAACTCAACCTAATTTAGGTTCAATTCATTCTAGCCCTAGTTAGGTTCTAGACACAATATTCATTGCATTTATACAAAGTTAATATAACATAGAATTTCATTCATACTAATTTATAACTTGTAAGTAAAATAAACACTTATTATTTTGTGGGGTATTACATTTTATCATCTTTATTTGTCTCTTGCTCCAAGCTAATGACATATTTAGCCATTTAAGAGGTTGAGATGTGGTAATCTTTCTAACTGGCTCGTTCAATTGTTAATTTGTGGTCAATTATATTAAATTCCATTGAACTTCTATTATTTGTTTAAATTAAATTTTCTGGAACTTTTTTTTTCTTTATTCCTTATTTCGTTGTATTTATATATATGCGTAATATTTTTTAGGGGCCCCCAAATTTATTTTTTTATGCTTTTGTTTTTAAAATTAGTACTTGGGCCGGCTTATTTTAGTTGAGCATGAGTTTGTATGGAGATTTTTTTTTTCTCAAATCCCTAAATCTCCATCTATTTCTTTATATATATCGGTTTTTAAGAATTGTAGAAAAAAAATCTCAAATTTTTTTTTAATCAAGTTTTTAAAAAAAACAAATTTTGTATAGGGTTCCCGTTTTGGGAGTTTGCCTCGAGCCCCCGTAAACTCAGGGCCGGCCCTGAGTAGGAGTTACCTCTACCCGCCCTGCCCACACAATCTACAAAACTGTCAATAAAGAACAATTTAAGGAAGCTACATCCCGTTAGAGTTTTGAAGAAGCGACGACTCTACTAAATAACTCAAGAAATAATTATAAATAAATATTATTGAATTAAATTAGGAAAAGAAAACAAAAAATGTCGTTTCTTTATATATATGATATACACTCTACAATTTTTGTTAATTGTTATCGTAGATGCAAAATGACAACAAATCAAAACTTAATAACTATATAGTCAAAAATATCTTTCAATAATATTAATGATTTTCCTCACCGGCTAAAGCTAACAATAGGAAAGGACTACACCACTCGGGTCTGGACCAGACTCTCTTCGGTCTGCCTTCATCTTATATATGGGATTGACATGATTGTGGGTAACTATCTTTCTAAATTTTATGCTTAACAAACTAACTAAACTACTAAAAAAAATGGTAAGGGAGGCCACTTGGTTATTTAGCTAGTGCTGAACTAGCAAAATACCTTTGGTTACCCCTCCCCTCAACCATTACTTTTCTTAGGAGAACTTGAAAGATAAAGATGAGAGGGTGAGGAGAGAAAGAGAATGGTGGCGTTGGGAACCTAGCAGATCTTTTGCTTAGGTCCATCGTCAGCAACCCCCGTATCCCTATCATTACCCTGCTCCCCAACCTCTTCGTATTCCCCACTACCCTCGTAAACCACCCCACCCTCATATCCTTCCTCCTCAATTTCAAAACCCATCTCCGAACCATTTTTCATCCAAAACCCACTTCCAATTACCCAAAAAAAATCCAACCACCATCAACAACAAAATCCCAGATCCAAAAAGGACATGGAGCAAAGGTGCATGAAGTGCAGCGACAGTGACCACTCGACAATGGATTGTAGAAACATGGGTATCTATTATTTCAACTGCAAAAAATTTGGCCACAATGTGAGAGATTGTCCGTTCTTCAACCGATAAGAAACCCTTGAAGTAGACCACCCACACAACTCGGAGATAACGCAGGCCCTTCCGGCACTGCATGCAAGTGCTTTCCTTTACCTCATCAATCCCCACAAGGTTCCACCCACCAACGATGTTGAGTGTGCCCTCAACTTTGCATTGGGGCGGCATGATGGTGGACCCTTAAACATGTGAGTGAGTGGGTTTATCATGTTCAGTTTCCAATGGTTGCGGAGGCGGAGAAGGCAATAGTGGATGGAGCCTTCAAATTCTCAGGATTCAATGTAGCGTTTTTCCCTTGGCTACTTGAATATGGAGGCAAACTGCGTCCGAAGTCATGTTACATATGGATCAACATCCCCCTCCTTCCCTTTCACTGGTGGAACCAAACATCCTTTGAGCACCTCATCAAACCGTTCGAGAAGTTCTTCACGATGGGCAAGGAGATGAAGGAGGTGGAGATACGTGATCAGGTGTGGGTGCTCATTGAGATTGATGATCTAACCCTAATTCCCAAATTCCTGTGTGTCAAGTACACAGCTCCTTGGTCCATGGAGAAGCATGTCCATGAGGTCCCCATACTTCACCCTGGTTAGCCAATCGCCATGGAAGACGTTCACAGTGATAATATTCAACTATTCATAACGGGGAGGAATAACAATGATAGAGGCCAGGGCTCATTCTGGCGTGAAAAATCTTCGAATCCTACCAACCCCCAAACCACCGGTGCAACCATAGCCCTTCCCCAATTTGAACATCCAGCGGCGCATGTTGAAAATCCCAAATCCCATGAAATTAGGCAAGGTAAGCAAGTGGTTACAGATTCTGACACCCATGACATCCTTATTGGCAACGAATTTAGTACGTTTTTAAATATTGCTGGATTAGCGGACTCAAGTTTGGAAACTGAAGATTTGTCGCTAAAGTTCATGTAGGGACTAACTCAATGGAGAAATATGCTTATAAGACAGTTCCTATTACTAAGGTAACTGATCCTTAAATAACAACAACCGTATCGATCCAGAAGGGCTCATCAAGGAATCTAACACCACAGCTGACACAGATAATGGTGACTCTGATGAGGAGATACTTTAGATGTATTATAAGGAAAAATTAGTCACTTTTCCGCTGTCTCTATTTTCAAAAATTCAGCCTTCAGTTGAAGGGGCTCTCAAAGAATATGTTCTCAATGAAAATGTAAAGACATTTGCTTAGTCATTCATGAAATTCACTGTAGGTTCCAGCAAAGCTAGGGTGGAAAGCTTCAAGATTCTATCCATGGTCAGGAGGCCAAAGAAAAAAATAGTCAGTACCTCCAACTCAATCCCTTTAGGCTTTGAAGATGTTGCACCAAAGCACCAAAAGTGAAGTAGTTCTGTAGGCAACCAGCCATGCACAAGGCTTTTAATGAAGCACCTGGCTACAACTATAAAAGTTGCTACCTCAAAGAAAGCTGGAGGTAACTCTTCCGCTATTGCTTCAGTTACTAATGTTCATCTTAATCATTTTGATATCTTATCCAAAGAAAAAAATTCTAGAATTAGTTGATTCAGTAGGAGTGGAGCCCAAGGGGTCACACTCAATAGAAATGCTTAAGCAATCGGAGAAGGTCTCGATTGATCACCATGATCAACAGATTCATTCTGCCTAACTTTTATGTTTGCTGCTAGCTGTGGCATTTCCCGTCTATTTTCTTATGCCTTTTGATTTTTTCTTGTCTCAATAAAGATATCTAGTTGGAATGTTAGAGGGTTGGGTAACCCTAATAAATGCTCACTGGTCAAAGTAGGAATCAGGTGCTCTATTATTTCTGTTATTTGCCTTCAAGAGACGAAGCTCCAAAAGTTCACGAATCGAAAACTTATTTCTATTGGAGGATCTTCCATCATCCAATGGCTGCAACTTGATGCTCTAGACTGTTGTGGAGCGGTATTATTAGGATGAGACACTGCAGTTGATATCTTCTCTGTTTCAACATCCTTCAAACACAAAGCATCAGATATGGAATGGTCTATTACCACAACCTATGCTCCTTTTGATTTGGAGGACAGGGAATTATGCTTCCATGAAATCAGACAGTGTAGAAGCAGTTTGAATAATGCATGGATTCTATGTGGAGACTTCAATGTTACAATCTCCAACCCAGAACGTGCTAGTGGACATGGATCCAATAGAGATATGAGGATATTATGAGAATTCATCCAAGACCTAGCACGTATTGATCTACACTTAGCAGGCAAGAGATATAATTGGTCCAATTTGAGAGCAAATCCGGCTATGAAAGATTTGATAGGTTCCTGATCTTTAATGAATGGGAGACCTCACATCCAAATTGCATCCAGCATTCACTCCCAAAAATATCTTCTAATCACTGCCCAATCATCCTAGACACACAAGCATTCACTCCTACAATTCATTACTTCAAATTTGAGAAAGTATGTTTAACAAATGACAGCTTTGCTCCTGTGGTTAAAGTATTAGTGGAGAAATTTTACATGCAGTGGAACAGTCATGGATATCTTTGCCAAGAAATTGGTGCTACTAAAAAGAGGAATTCGGAGATGGAGGAATAAGGTGTTTGGCCATATCCCTATGAGAAGAAAATGTTGTTTGAGAAGATGTTACCTCTTGAGACTGAAGCTGAACAAAACCCATAGCCTGCTAAAGAACTCAAAGCAACACAGAAAGAGTATCAAAACCTAGTCAAAACATAGGTGGTTTATTGGAGACAGAGATCTAGGCTGCAATGGATCAGGGAAGGAGATGAAAATACGAAATTCTTCCATTTCATTGCCAATGTTTGGAGGAGAAGAAATTATATATACTCACTCATGAAAAATGGTAGTCTCATCACCTCACCGATAGCTATTAGATCAACCTTTGAGGATATTTATGGAACAAGCACTCAGGCTGACTTCATCATTGACTGGAGAACTCTATACCCATTCCAAAATGTGCATCTGCCCCATTTCGATTCTTCATTCACCTTTGAAGAGGTTCATAAAGTTGTTATTAACATGAGTGGAGATAAAACACCAGGACCCGATGGGTACTCTATGAATTCTATCAAAGAATCTAGGATACTATCAAAGATGAGTTATATGAATACTTACTGTCCTTCTAGAGGGGGGAGGTTGTGTAACACTCCATAACTTTTAAATATAATATTTTGAATTAATAAAAAAAATTTCATGAATTTATTTAATTATTTTGAATTTTTGTGAAATGGTCGTTTTGCACGTGCAAAACACGTGCAAATATTTTTTGGAATGAAAATTTTAAATTTTGAGTTTCTAAATAAATTCTCTTATTTATATTTGGATATATTTTAATTTTTTTGGATTTTCTGAATAAGAGAAATCACATTTGTAATTGTTTCGAAAGATGGGAACTTATTTGCAAAAAGTTGTTTTGGAGGTAAAAATTGAATTTGAAAATTGCTAGAAATATTGGGGGCCAATTTTTTTCAGTAGAAACATTTTGGGGGTATTTATCCATATTTGATTGGATTACAATTGGAAAGATTGTGTAAATAATTGAATAATCCAATTTAGGTTTGTAGAGGGACTTTATTGCAAAAAACACCCTCAAGAAACCCTAAAATATGGGTCGGCTATATAAATATAAGCAGTAGGAATTTCGGCCTGCATTTCTTTTCCTATTTTTTGGCGATTTCTAGAGTTATTGAGGACTGCATCTATTGTTTGGAGGAGAAGGCTACTAGAGAGGTGAATAAGTATCCAACTCTCTTACTATGTTTTATCTCATAAATATATAGTATCATGCTAGGGATGAACTCTTGTTAGTCATGGATTGAATTAACATGATTGTAGTATCTGTAGAGATGTAAGTATGATATGAGATTGTTGATTATGAGGCATAAAGATTGAATCTTGATTGTGTATGGATCTAAACTATTTTGTTCTTGAATAATGGAGTGTCTATGCATGAAAGATCAAGTTATATTTATGGAAAAAGATCTAATGAACCTATATGTTATTGTAGATATGTAGATCTTATAGTATGATTCAAGAAACATGATTTGAGTAATTAAAAGATGGAATTTTTATGAAATATATATGGTTTTTGTTGTGATAATTTTGATGCATCAAAGATTGAAATTTTATACATTAATTCCTTTAATATTTACTCAGTGATATACCATGAATCACGAACTAGAGTTTCAGTGACTTAACCCTAGGGTTAGAGTTGAACAGTGGGTTCGGTTTGGAATTGACTCATCTAGATTTTTAAGCACCAAAATGACAGATCGTAGGGTTGGACTTATTGGTTGGCGCGTGCTTGGGCACTGGGTCTGTGCTTGGTCCCGGGTTCGAAACCTGGTGGTTGTGTTTTTGTTTGGGATGATTAGTTAATTAAATATCCATTATGTTTATATATATGGAAGATGAGTATATGTATGTATTTGAATCTAGTATTTGCATGAAGTTTAATTGATTATTTTGATCAAGTTTCGAACGTGCAAATTTCAGATTTTGTGGGAATCTAGCTTCATATTTAATGTAATCAAATAATAATTTTGAGGGTGCAAATCTATATTTTTTTCTGTATAGACAAAATTCTCGGTTTTATGGGGATATATGTTCCAGTATTTAAAGATGAAATTTTGGAATTTAAAGGGTGTTTATTTTCAGCTTTCAATGAGGAAAATTTCATATTTTTAAAACTAAAGAATTTCAGATTTTAGGGATGACATCTCAGATAATAAAGAGGCTTGTTTCAGTTTAAGTCGATTTGAATTCTAGAAGAATTTATTTAAGTTTCAAGTATGTATGGAAAGTGAGATTTAAAGGTTGAATTTAATGAATTTCTATGAAATGAATTTTATTTCCGTATAAGAAAAAATCTTTTGTGGTAGTAATAGTTTATTAAAAGGAAATGTGAATAATGAAGAGATTTGAGGATGTACAAATGTTTATTTTTGGAATGAGATGTTCTTGTTTGAGATTTTGATTCACAGCCGTGGTGTTGTGAGAAAAGTTTTGTTGTTTAGAAAATAGAATATAAAGAATATTTTAAATGATCGAATCAAGTGAGGTTTTTGATTGTGATTAGGGTTATTGTGAGAACCCTGGATGGATGCTTGAGGTGTTGAGCTGGGAGCACTAGATACTAAGCGAACCCAAGAATATCAGCAGTGGATAATTGATTGTAGGAATCTAGCCTGAGGGGCCAGTGTTCCTGGTTGGGAAAGTGAAGTCCAGTAGGGTAGAGCTAGTTCTAGGTGGCTCAGGTTGTTATCATTAGAAATCTAACGACATGCACTATGTTGGGAGTTGTGATGGAACTTGGGCAACACAGGTATGGGCTCTGTATTCAGTCGGATGGATGTATTTTGTGACTGAGTATTTTTTGTGTCTATCTAGTATGTTCGCATGTCGAGGGTCAGCTGGCCTATTCACGGAATGTTTAGAAGTGAGATGGGTTTGGTATGTTCGCGCGTCGAGAGTTGGCAGGCCTATTCGTGGAACGTACGGTATGTTTGCACATTGAGGGTCGGCAAGCCTATTCGCGGAATGTACGGTGTATCTTTGCGTTGAGGGTCGGCATGCCTGTTTGCGTGATTTACGGCAGGGAGGTGACTCTCCAGAGTTAGAGCGATGCTTGTAGGATGTTTGCATGTTTACAATTATACAACTTGGCGGGTTGCGTTCTGGGGCTGGGGTCTATTCATGAAGGGTCTAATATTGTCTCTATCACTGGTGTAGTTTTCATGGCGAGGGATTGAACCCTAAAAGGTGGTGAACGCTAAGGGTCTGTAGTTTTTCCTCAGACCTATGTAGAATGAGATGCACAGAATCCGAACAAGTATGCATTAGTGTGCATTGTGTTTTATTGGATATTGTTTTATGCATTTTTTCTTTGTTTTCTCGATGCACACTTATTCATTTAGTGTAGTTTCACTTGTTGATTTTATGAGTCTTTTATCATCATTTTATTTTATGTTGCGTGACAAGTTTGTGATTATGAGACTTTGGAGGGTTACTGTTATTATAGTATTTTGTCAGTTGTATTCAACTGTCATGCCCACTTTTTTGGTCAGTCTTGTGGGATTTGCGAGTAAGTGGCTTGAGCAAGGTTAAAGCATGGGACTTCGAGATGACTGAAGTTAATTGTTGAGATGTGTTGTAATAAATATGTTTAATTTTTTGCTATACTTAAAGAACTGTTGTAAAAAAAAGTTGTAATTTTTCCTGTGTTTATACTGTCTATGGATTACATTGAAGTAAAGATTCTGAAGTTGTATCTCTTATTTCTATTATTGAAATTCGGGGCGTTACAGGCTGACTTGAGTAGAGTAAACTATTCTAATATCATGCTAATCCATAAATGTGATGGTGCTAACTCAGTCACTGAGTACAAGCCTATTCGTTTGTTAAACTGCTCATTCAAGATCTTCACCCAAGTATTGGCCAATAGACTTAACTCAATCTTGGATTTGCTTGTCTCATCGTCTCAAAGTGCATTTCTTAAGGGAAAGTCCACAGTAGACTGCTTCCTATTAGCGCATAAAGCCATCAATTTGTGCAGCAGCAGACACTCAGACATTCTTATGTTGAAGATAGGTTTCGAGAAGGCCTTTGACACAGTCAGTTGGGAGTTCATTGATCAAATGCTAGTGGCAATAGGCTCATGTATTTTGGCTTACACGCACAGTCCCACTTGGCACTTCTCACAATTGCTATTTGTTGGAGCATCTGGCTAGCTAGAAATGATAGGTTTTTTCAGCTAAATTTCACACAGCGAATACACTAATTGCTAATGGTAAATTCTGATTTGGTTACTTGTTAGATGATGCAAAAATGAGAAGAATAGACAACAGCTTATGCAAGGTCTTAACAATGTGGGTGCGAGGGGATCCTTATCCGAGATGCAGGCTAGGCATAAGGGCAGATAGGGAGTGAAGCATGCAACAATTTTGGGTGATAGACTGCTATTTTGTGAACTAAGACTGTAATCTTTTGTGGAACCTTGTTATGTTTTTCTGTGTGTTTTGGACCTGAGGTTGTCTGTTAGTGGATAGAAACTATAGGTGATCATGGATGAATGGGTTTGGGAGATCACTCTAACATGGTTAGTTAGCTTGAAATTAAATTAGAGGTTAAATGATTAGGGTTAAGGCAAGTTGAGGTGCACAACAAACTTGATTCTCTCTATTTTTAGCCACTACTTTGATGACAACTCTAGCCTTACCAGATCAACCAACCTCATATATTTTTTATTTTGAATTAACTATGTAGTTTTCTTATATATATATATACTAATGTGAGGTAGAATTTCTTCCTAGTTTTCGTCGGTAAAAAAAAGATATTACTTTTTATTCTCAAATTGGATCTATTGATATTTTAATCACATGTAGTACAGAACAACATCATTCCCACTATAGAATAATGAAATTATGTTTAATTTTCTCCAATATCTCATTATTTGATTTTTAACAATAGAAAGATATAAGAATTATTAGGTGAATATGTGGAAAAACAAAAAGTACAAACTTTCGATAAAAAAACTGTTCTCTAGACAATAATAAGAAGGTTATTAATATCATACACATTTTGTGTATATGTATCATACACTTCATATGTACTATCACAAGTTTCTTATGTAGCTTGTCAAAAAAAAGTTTTTTACGTAATTATTTCAACTATCTGTTTAGCATGTGTACGCACGAAAAAGGTACATCATCTCTAAATTACATTTTTATGAAGTATTTACATTTGTCATTCTATTTGTGTCACTCTTTGTTTGTAAAACCTACTTAACTATATTCATTTACATATTAATGATTTCTCTACTTTCACCTACTTTAGCTTGTAGCCAATCCTATGCCCATCAAATGGTTAGGAAAAATATAGTCCATCAAATAATTAGTGGAAATTTTTATGGTCCTTTAAATCATAAATGTATTACAAAAACTGAATTGCGAAATAAATACAAGTAGTGAATCAATCATCCGTGGTCCATCCTTGACCTTGAATAATGTACTTTTGTACATTTAAAAAATAGTTTTTTTTTTTATGAACCGGATAGGGCCTTACGACCCCAGCCATCATAATCACATTATATAAAATCAGATAATAGTCAATTTTACAAGCCGTAAAATGGAATAAGCATACAAACGATAATAACAGAAACAGAATAACAATAATACAATAGGGTAACGCTAGAGGGAAATCCGATGTATCCGCTGATTCCTGCCCACTAGCATCGAGCGTTGGCTGAAATGGCGATTCAAAAGCATGATCCACCATCCAAAAATGCAAAGGGCTGAGCTGATGGTAGACAGACCTGAGCTAAAATCAAAACTCAAAAACCCTTAACAACCGAACTAGCAGCTGAAGTGGGGGAAAGAAGCGGCCTCAGCACAGAAACGGTTAACGCACAGAAGAAGTAAAGATAAAAAAAGAAAATCAGAATAAGCAGATCATGGCTCAGTTAGATCCTAGCTCAGTCAGCAAACATGAATCCAAAATAGCGCATAGTTAACAAAAGAGACCAAACAGCCACAGATAATCATCAGTAAAGCCCAGTACAAGAAGATAACAACATAGTCTTCCCAAAGGCCAAGCGCTAAAAAACTAGAGCCTAAAAGCTCAACTGGAAACCAAAAACACCCAACAGAGCTAGCTAACATAACCAGCTATGATAGCTGAAAATAGAAAAACATCAGGATCAAAAGAGAAAAACATTTGAGCAAGTAAAGAAGAGTGATAGCATTAACACCCACTACCAGCACAGTCAAAATGCAAAAGAAACAAGCCCAAAGAGGCAACTTCGGAAGACGACAGTCGCACTCCGAGGTAAACAAAAGAACTGAATTGGCAGTAGCACACTTAAGGAGAGATTATGCCTGTAAAAGAAAAGTTGAGGATAAAGAATAAGAAGAAGAAAACAACATAATAACCCAGACAATTTATAAGCTTTGAAGAGTACGAAGACAATGGAAAGCTTCTTGTAATTTAAGGTTAGCAGAAATGACCAATTCAGTGGGTTTCAACTCCGATTACCAGAGTTTGAAAAGGAAAAAAGAACTCTTCAATCATCGCAGCTCTCGAAGATCTACGATGCTGAAACAAAATAGAATTTCTCTCCTTCCAAATAATCCAAATAATAATATGAATCGACAAAATCCAAACTTTACGGAGCGAGGAGTTCGATGGCTTAGCCTCCCAGCAAGCGGCCAAAACTGGAGGAATATATCCAGTATCCCAAGCCAGAAAGGAGATCTTCCACAATGGGAGGCTAAAAGGGCAATGGATAAAGAGGTGGTTAACATCCTCTGCATGCTGGGCGCACAGCGTACAGAGCTGACCCCAGGCTAAATTCCTTTTATTAAGAACTTCAACGGTGAGTAACTTGTTATTAAAGGCAAGCCAAGAATTGATTTTCACCTTAAGGGGGGCCCAAGAATCCCAGAAAAACTTAGACACCGGAGAATGAACTCCCCTGGAGTTAATGAAGGTACAAAAAGATTTGACCGAAAAAGTTCCTGTTACCGACCATCTCCATCCTATGCTCTCGGAAGACTTCCATTCATAACTATTAAGAGATGTTATAAGCTTATCAAAATCCTCCACTAAGGATGGAGGAAGTTCGGTAGAGAAAGGAATAAACCAGAAACGAGAATTGTCGAAGAGAGCAAAGGAGTCCTCAACAGATACTGTTGGGAGGACAGCTAATCTAAATAGAGAAGGGAAAGCTGTGGCAAGCGTGGAATTGCTAATCCACAAGTCAGTCCATAATTTGGTTCTAGAACCGTCAAAGCATTTGCGAAAAATACTACACTGAAAAGCAGGAGCCCTTTCCAGATACCCTTCCAGAAGGGGGAGGCGTGACGAGAAGTCGCCACGGGAAACTCCCACCATTTGGAGGAGGAGAAATGATAGCCTTGAATGCATCTGACCCATGGGAAATGCTCAAAATTATGGAGTTTCCACAACCATTTCCCTAAAAGAGCAATGTTGTGATTACGAAGGTCCAAGACACCAAGACCCCCCTCCTCCTTGGAGGTGCAGATCAATTTCCATTGGCACAGGTGGGAACCTGGTTTGAATGAAGAAGATCCGCTCCAAAAGAAATTACTTCTTATCTGATCAATTCTTTTGATCACCCAGGATGGTAAATAGAAGAAAGACATGAGATAAAGAGGCATGACTGAAATCACCGAATTAATGAGAGTGAGCCTGCCACCTCTAGACATAAGTTTCCCTGACCAAACATTAAGTCTGGCCTCAACTTTATCAATAAGGGGAACCCAGTCCGATCTGTGCAACTTACCCCATCGAAGGGGAATGCCGAGATAAGAGATCGGAAAAGAGGCGATAGGGCAGTTGAAAAAATTGGAAACCTCCACTTGACGATTTGTAGTTCCACCCAACCAAAGAACGGAAGATTTTTGGAAATTAATCGATAGACCGGAGGCCATTTCAAAACAGTAAAGAAGTAATTTGAGATTACGAAGAGAGTGGATGTTTGGTTTGGTGAAAATAATAGTATCATCAGCGTATTGAAGATTGAGCACTCCCTCAAAAACAGGGGAACCACCGAGACCTTCTATCAAGTTCAAGTTCCAAGCATTCCGAAGGAGTTTGCTAAAAACATCTGCTACCAGAGAGAAAAGCAGCGATGAAAGGGGATCTCCTTGACGGAGACCACATCTGATTTTGAATTTGTTACCTTCCGATCCATTGAGGAAAATAGAAAAGGTACCAGAGTATAAGCTGGATTTAATCCAAGCAATCCATTTGGGACCGAAACCCCGAAAAATGAGAATGTCTAAGAGAAAATCCCAATTAACTTTGTCATAGGCTTTTTGAAAGTCTAGCTTAAGGAGAATACCCTCCGTTTGGGTTCTATGACAGTGAGATATGATCTCCTGAGCCGAGGCAACACTATCAAGAATGAAACGGTCTTTGATAAAGCCAAACTGAGCTGAGTCGATCATGGGAGAGATGATCGCACTCAATCTAGAGGAAAGCACTTTCATAATAATTTTGAAAGACGTGTTAATGAGACTGATAGGTCTGAATTCGGAAACCAGGTGAGCCCCAATAAGCTTTGGGATGAGAACAATGTGGGCGTAATTGATACGGTCAAAAGAAAAGCACCCTTGGTGCAGATCTTGAAACATTTGGAGTAAGTCTGCCTTAAGAAGATCCCAGAATTTTTGAAAAAAGAAAGCCAGAAAACCGTCGGGCTTCGGTGCCGAATCACTTTTTAAAGCAAAAACGGCTGATTTAATCTCTTCAATGGTGAAAGGTGCTTCGAGAGAAGAAAGATCGTACTGTTGGGGACCATAAAGTTGGGCCCAATCAAGTTCAATCAAACGATTCTTCTTCAAACCAATAAGGTTTTTATAAAAAGATAAGAATTCTCGGTGGATAGAACTGTCAGAAGTCAGCTCCCCACCCTGCACAGAGATGGACGAGATGCGATTGACACGTTGCCTATGGGAAGCGAAGTTATGAAAAAAAGCAGTGTTCGCGTCACCCTCCTTCATCCAGTTAACACGAGCTCTTTGAACCCATTTAATGTGGTCCTGGTGAAGGATGTCCGCGTAGTCATGCTTACAGGAAAGGCGTTCTGATCGGCAAGATTCAGATAAAGGGCCTAACTCTTCCATCTTATCGATGGCATCAATAGTTTGTAGAAGAAAATTTTTTAGAAAGCTGGTATTGTTATGCCTCTCAGAGCGCCAAATTTTGCAACCGTGTTTGATGGCGTGAAGTTTAAGAAGAATGTTGCCTAAACCAGAAGAGCCGGGCACAGAAGCTAAACATTCTGATACAAGGTTAACGAAAAGCTGATCTTGCAGCCAAAATTTTTCGAAGCGGAATTTATGTTGGTAATTGAAACGGAAATTAGAGTGAAGCATAATAGGAACATGATCAGAAACAGGATTGGGAAGAGCCTGAACAAAAGATTAGTGAAATCTCGTCAACCAATTATGGGAGACTAGAAATCGATCAAGTTTGGCAAGGATCGGGTTATCTCGCTGATTAGACCAGGTGAAAGATCTACCGGATATAGGTAAATCTGATAATTGAAGAAGACGTATGCAGTCATTAAAACGGCAGGAATGAGGAATCGAAGTAACCTGATTCGATCTTTCAGAGGCAAAATGAGAAACATTAAAGTCCCCACAAAAAAAACAGAGATCAGAGGAGAATTGCTGTAACGAAGCGAATTCGTTCCAGAATAAGGGACGCCCATCAGTAGAAGAAGGGCCGTAGACCGAGATGACGGTAAGCGGGCAATTGAAAGTAGCCCACTGGAGCTTAACGATTAAGAAAAAGGTCAGTCGATGAACTGAAATAAGGGAGAAAAGAGCTTCCCTGAATCCCAATAGAATTCCTCCTCTTGCTCCAATCGCGTCCAGTGAGATCCATTTGGAAATTATGGACCCACCTAAAGCACGAAAGATCGCTGGAGAGGGGGACTCCAGTTTGGATTCTTGGATGGAAATAATGTCGCAGTGAGACGACAAAATTAAATCAAAAATCGCCCTATGCTTAGATGGGCAGTGCAAGCCTCGAATGTTCCAGGAGACACTAATCATTAACAAGACGGTGCTCCGAAACTCTAGAATATTCTTGCTGCCTAATCGAAATGATAAGTGAAGTGTCCCCCGGGGGGAAAAGAAAACCTAGGTTTTGGGCCGATGATGCAAGTTCAGAGTCGGATAACGAGTCAAAGATGGGAAAATAGATCGATCCTAACTGGTTGATAGGAATAAGAGGAGAAAAGTCAGAAGGTGACTTACTGAGTCCAACACTGGGATAGCTACAATTCATAGACGACGATTTTTTAGCTCTAAGCACTCGATCTTAAGAGACGATGCTTAAGACTATGGGATTGAGCCCAGATAGAAGGAGAAATATCCTTATCCGTAAACGGAAATGACGACTCAATCGAAGTCCTCGAGTCAGAAGAGGGAAGAGCCGGGACTGAGTCATAATCCGACCCAAAAGCTAATTTGGGTGAGAGATTAACAGCCTTCAAAAGAACAGGAGTAGGGGGAGCCAATAAATCCCGAGCTTTCGCCGCGAGAAAAGATGATATCCATTTAAGGGAGATATGAATGGGAAAGGCATTCCCAACACTGGGCCAATAACCAAGAAGAAAAGAGTATGAATGGTGCAAGAAAACCATATGCACAAACTTAAAAATGCTAACAGAAATATCAAAACAACATTCAAAATAAGGCCTAAAATCAAATAAAATGAAAACCTTATTGGAGGGGCCATGAGACAACTCCGCTTCTTCCTCCGATAAGAGGGAGTCCTGCTCAATCCAACCTGCATCCTTGGAAGCAGGGGAGGGAGATGGTTTGGAGGAAGCAAATTCCCACTCCGACTTCTTCGGAGTGGGAAAGTGCGCGAGCTGTTGAAATTGCTCCCAATCCGATTTAAAGTAAGGATTAACTTCCCAAGCTGGCCAATGAGAGGAATCTTTCTTATCCTTGATAGGTGGGGGAGAAGAAACCACCGCAGGAGCATCATTAGAGAATATCGGCTTGGGTGCTAATGAGGGAGAAGGAGTGACTGCTGATGACTCACTAGAGCCAACTTTAGCAACTTGTCGATCAGGATTTATCCAAACCAGGTTGGGAGATTTCAAAGGAGAGATTTTGGAAGAGGGAGGATGTGCCGGCGGTTTGTAGGGAGAGGGAAGATTGCTGCGATTAGAGCCCGCACTACTGGATTTAAACTTGGCCACTTTGGACTTGGACGTAGAACCAGCTCCGGGATGAAAGGGGGTAGAAAGGTCAGCTCCAAAGGATGGAGACGAAGACCCAGGAAGGGGGTTAGAGTTACGCTGTCCAACAGTCTTGACATCATGGTAATGCACAGAAACAGGGAATGAAGAAATCCCATCAGTTAGACAGAACTCTTCGAAACGAGTCGAAGAGCGATAACAACGAAAAATCGCCTCAATCTGAAGGCTACCAGAGGCCAGTCTGGACTTAGAAGAGATACTAACTAACTCACCAACGCACTTGTAGTTGGACCCAACACTTGTAGAGTACTAAAGTTTTGAATCCAGTTGGGCTCATATGACAATAGGATAAGATCTGTGTACTGCATCAAAACTGATCCGTCTCAAAAATTCTATTACTTAAAATTGGATGAGGTAGTTTCTGAAGTAGTAAGTGCTGAAGATAGGTCCAATTACCATGGATTTTGACAAGATGAGATAGAATTTATTGTGGATGGAAAAAGAGTGAAATTTCAAAGACATTAATGTTGGATATTATGTATATTCTCAATGTAGAATAGTATTGTGTATAACATTGTACGGGAAAATACATATTTGTACGTGTTATCTGATAGTTATTGGACCGGATTGAGTGGGCATAAAGCCCAGTACCCATAACCCAGTCTTATTCTATATATACTGGTCTTGTCGTAGTGTCTGAGATTATTCCAAATTTTATAATCAACGTATCTTAAGCAGTAAACTCTAACTCTAATTTCTCTTTGTTCTTATTCTCATTATTATTCAATAATCTTGAGATATTATTTTTTTTAATTTTGAGACTAAGAGAGAGATCGTCGAAGTGACCGTTCGTCGGAATTAGTCGCTGTCACTGATAGCCGCTGCAGCCGTCGCCGACATCTTTGCCAGCCACTGCCGCCTTCGCCAACATCACTACTAGCCGCTGCGGCCTCCTTCCCATTTTTACCGATCACTATCTATTCAAATCCAATTTTTTCATTGGTGGATTTTGGTATTTTGTGTTCGGGGACAGGAGGGGATCATTGTTTTTTTTTTAGGTAAAAGGTGGAATAACGCCACCCGGTTTCATTAATAAGAAGTTAATAAAACAAACCCGGTGTACCGGGAGAATACAAAAGTACAGTGCAGGAAATAAAACATAATTCCCCAACAAAACCCTAGGGGATGGGTCTAGTCATCCAAACATCATACACCCAAAAGAACAGTGGGTCGCTACAAAAAAACCCAGCAGTGGAGGCTGCGGCTAAGGAAACTCTGAAGATTGTGGTGGGCACAACCCCTCAGTCCAGTGTTAGCCCAAACTCTACCTCCTCATCATCAAAATTTTCCACCTGGAAGACTCTGACAATTCTCCCTCTCGCTCCTGTGGCAGCAGCTGTATCCCAAAAAGAGATAAGATGCATGATATGAGTAAGGTTACCAGAAATACTATTACATGAAGCACGAAAATAGAAATTATTTCTGTCTAGCCATAAGACCCATGTAGTTGCCGCTATGGCTATGTACCACACATCCTTCATTTTGTGGCGAATCGAGGCAAATTTGGGGCCATCCACAAATCATCATATTCGCTGGGATAGTCACTGGTTCCTAAGGCTCGTAACACCTCTACCATAGTTGCCTTACTCCTTGGACAGTGAATAAAGAGGTAATTCAAATCCTCCACATGCATGTTGTAGAAGCCGCAATTGGTCGCTATCTGGGGTTGTCTTTTAGCAAGGTTCTCTCTGGTGAGGATTGCATTGTTGAGCACTAGCCAGAGGAAGACCCTAACTTTAGGGGGGGTTTCGCCTTCCATAATACCTGGGCCCAGCTGGGTCTGCATCCTCTGTAGTGGATTCGGTAATACAGGGACCTAACCGTGAAAGCTCCCTTGGACTCGAGTCCTCAGCGCATGTGATCTGGGCCTTGAACACACCTCGCCCCGGTCCGTGTGATGTGTGCGTGTAATTCAAGCAGTTGCCGGTTTAATTCTAGAGTAAGGGTTCCTCGGAACGGCGGTCTCCAATTATCCCTCTTCCAGGTCTCGGTGAACAATATATTTGGTCGCGTCGTTTTCTCGTACAGTTCTGAGAAGGTTTCCTTGAGTGTATGGGCACCACACCATTTGTCCCACCAAAATCTGGTGGACCGTCCATTACCGATAGTTGAGGTAACTGCTGAGTTGAACGGTCTGCTTGCTTTGGTAACTCCTTTCCAGAATCGAGAAACTCTAGACCCTACTTAGAATCCTAAACTTCTTGTACCTTTTCTCCGAAGTTACGGTTGAATGAAGTCCTGCCAGCCTTCCCCGCTGTGGTGAAATACCTTCCACCACCATTTTCCCAGAAGAGCGAGGTTCATGTCCCTAAGGTCGATGATGCCTAGCCCTTCATGCTTCTTCTTCATGCAAGCCATACTCCATTTGATCAGGTGGTATCCTTCCCTGTTCGAGTCTGCCCCTTTCCAAAGGAAACTTTTACGGATTCCGTTGATCATTTGGATTACCCATTCAGGAAGCTCAAAAAATGACATATAATAAATGGGCAGATTAGACAGAACTGAATTGATGAGTACCACTTTGCTACTGAGGGAAAGCAATTTTCCGTTCTATCCCGACAGCCTGTCCTCCACCCTATCTATGATGGGGAGCAGTCCGACTTAGAAAGCTTTCCGGGCTTGAGTGGAAGCCCTAGATATTTGATCGGGAACTCATCTGTCATACAGTTTAGAATGGTCGCATGGTCCTGTGCCTTACACCTGAGAGTGCAATGGGAATCAAAGCACTTTTGTGGAAATTAATCCTAAGACCTGACCATACTTCAAAGCAGTAGAGGGCCCCTTTAAAGCAGACTGTCTCGGCCCTGTTCCCGTTACCAAATAGTAGGGTATCTTGGTTAGATGGACTGCTAGCCACAGGCGTAATCCAGCCATTCCTTCGACAGTTGTCTAGCCTGCCCCTCAGAACATCAGAGACGATGGTGAAAAGCAGGGGAGACAGTGGATCCCCCTGTCGAAGCCCCTTCTTGCAGGGAAACGGTGGACCCGGCTGCCCACTAACCGAGATTGCCGTTTTACCAGTGTATAAACACTGTTTGATCCACCTAACCCATTTATCCCAAAAGCCTCTTCCTTTGAGAGCTTCCACCAAGCACTCCTAGTCGACGGAGTCATATGCTTTCTCAAAGTTTAGTTTGAGAAGGAAATTCTTAGAATGGCCCGTATGACAGTGGTCGATGACCTGTTCTGCAGTAGCCACGCAGTCCAGGATACATCTGCCCTTGATGAAACCAGTCTGAGTTTTGGAAATTAAGCTATCCATTAAGCTTCCCAGGCGGATGGCCAGGACCTTTGTGATGATCTTAGCCAAACAGTTTATGAGGCTGATCGGTCTAAAATTCCCTGCCCTTGAGGATTCCGCTCTATTAGGGATCAGCACAACTTCCGCAAAGTTGAACATGCCCAATTTGAGATTGTTATGGAAGAATTCATCTATCAACGCCATAATGTCTCCTTTTATTTCCTCCCAGAATACCTTGTAAAACAACATTAGGAATCTGTCCGGCCCAGGCGACTTATCAGCTCCCATTTGTTTGATGGCATTTTCCACTTCCAATTCCGAGAAAGGAGCTTCCAAGTTAGAGAGCGTTTGCGCTGACTTGCTCTGCCAGTCCTCCCAGAAGTCGTCCCTGAGCGGGACCCTGAAATCGTTCTTCTTCACAAAGAGGCCCTTGTAGTAATCTTGAAAGGTTTTGGAAATCACCGCTTCGTCTTACGATGTTCCCGAGTCTATTTGTAATGACAGGATTAGATTGGACCTGCGTCTTGCTCTTGCCACTCGGTGGAAGTAGGCCGTGTTCGCGTCTCCCACTTTAAGCCGCGTGAGCCTCGACCTTTGCTGCCATTTGATCTCTTCCAGCTTATAAAGATTGGCGATATTTTCTCGTAGTTCTAGCAGCCTGTTTTTTTCCTCTTGTGACAGGACTCTTGTTTCCTCCAGTCTCTCTAGTTCGTCAATGCCTTCCAAAAATGAGTCCTTTGCGCGCCAGATGGTCGCAAATCTAGACCGGTTCCACCTACGCAGCCACTTTCTCAATCTGCGGACTTTTTCACACCATCGGGATGCTGCTTCCGTACCAGTGGTTGGTAGCGCCCAGTTTTTCATAACTATGTGGTGAAAATCTTGAATTTCCAGACAGGCCTTCTTAAATCTGAATCTCCTTGGCCTTGGAGTTCCCTGTACCCCAGCATCAAGTAGGACCAGGGTGTGATCCGACGTCGGTCTAGGGATAGATTTAGTGCTTGCTAATGAGAATTTAGCCTCCCAATCCATAGACACAAGAATTCTGTCCAATTTGGCCATAATCGGGATTGCTTGCATGTTGGACCATGTAAATAGTCTGTCATTGATAGGGATATCAATAAGTTCTAGTTCCGCTATCACCCTATTGAACTCTTCCCTGTGCCTGTCACTGGATCCCCTTCTCATGTGCTCAAAAGCAAATCTGGTGATATTGAAGTCCCCCTCGAGTATCCACGCTCCCTGCCAGCATTGGTGAATACCGGATAGTTCTTGCCAGAAGGCTTAACGCGGTGCAGCCACGTTCGGCCCATAGACGACCGTGATAGTCTGCATCCAATTATCAGATCGTCGCTTAAGCTGGACAGACAGGGAAAACGTTCTGTAATGCTCCTCCGAACATGTGAAGACATCCGGATTGAACCCAATAGCAATCCCCCCGATGCTCCTGCAGCTGGGCATAACACCCATTCCTTGATCCTGCTGCCCCTAACTCTTTTGAGTTTAAATTCATTCGCCAGTTTGGTTTCTTGTAACCCGACTACATCTACCTTGGAGCTTTTAATAATGTCCCTAATCATATCTCTCTTCCTCCTGTCCCCAAGTCCCCTAACGTTCTAGAATAGTGTATTCATTGGGTGACAGTGTTAAGGTTAATCATGTGTGTGGGGTGGGGGGAGTGTTCCTCCCCAGTCTCCATCGAATCAGAGGTAGACTGTGTGTCTATCTGAGTGCTCGTCTTAGCCCGATCTGTTTCCCACCCTCTAATTTTGTTGAGCAGAAGAGCGTTATGCTCTTTGTCACAAACTTCCAAACCACAGGTATGAGCTAGTAAAAAAACTTCTGAATCTGACATGAAATTTAAAACAGAAGCTAAAAAACATCTCGTACCTCCAAAGTCGAATTTTGCTGCTTTGGCTACCGTAGCAACCTCTAGGTAGTCATCTAGGGACTCCGCATGAGCCCTCTTAGGCGACCGCTGTACCCTGAATCCCACTGTTCTGCTAGGCGCTCTGCGACCCAAGTCAGGTGCTAATTTTGGGAAGGTGGATAATACTATTTCTGGAGAGATCTCACACTGCGTAGCAGCTACAAACTTAAGAACCTCAGATTCCTCCTCTGAAAATGAGAATTCTTCGTCTAAATTTAAGCGCTCTGCTAAGTCTTCATCACTATCATCCTGCTGAGTATCCAAATGTAAAGGACTCTCTCTCGTCGCAAACTCCTCAATGAGCCCGCTAAATGCAGACGCGTCTATCAGAATAGTAGTGCTTCCTGTCGTGGACCCCTCAACGGGCCCACTACTCATCTGTATCTGAACTTGATTGCATTTGGGCCCCTCGTTGGGCCCAATAGCACATATATAAATACCCCCCTTTGTTTCTTTGTATCCCCGCCAGACTTGTTAGCTCCTTCTACTCCTCCGCGGAGTAGCAGACCCCTCTCCTCAAAACCCCCGCCATCTGCAGCGATTTCCAATGAGCGTGCTCTGCACGCCCCTTCGTTCTTGTCGCCATCTCCACGTGGCACCCTCTGATAAGTGGGCACAACGGTCGATGGCATTATTAACAATGCCTGAGCCTCAGAGCTCTTCGACTCATTGCATGCTGCCCCTGCTCCCTCACCTGCTTCCTTCTCTTTCACTTTCCTCCCTTCTTCTCCGCTGCCATTACCAGCTCTCTTAGCGCTCAGATCTTGTTCTTTTCCCAAATCGAGAGCCCCATCTCTGGTGTCGCTCTCCTTTTGGGTGAGAACCCTTTTAGAGGCACTTTCGAGCTTCGTCTTCTTCCCCAGAATGGAAGTCTGCTCTGTCGACTTTCTACCCACCGCTACCCACTCTTTCTCCTTTTGGGGACTACTCTACATGTCTCGACTGCCGTTCGGTGGGTCACTTATGCTTTTTTTCCCTTTAGCGCGACCAGAGTCCACTGTCATCTCCACTCTGGCCTCTTTCCCACCAAACTCCATGTGATGACTGCCTCTTTGAGCTCTGGCTCGGTCCTCCTGTCGCAGATCACTTCTCTGCACTGGGAGGCTTTCCAAATCTGGCCTATGGCTCCGAATCACCGTTGGATCTGAAGATGTAGAAACTCCTGGGAGTCTTGGGCCGTTGGATCTGATGGTCGTGGCTCTTCCTCGACCATCTTTGAGATTCATGCAAGTCCCCAGATCTGATCCCTCCACCATGCCTCCTTGGCCTCGCTCCTGCCCTTTTGCCGCCTTGATGAGCTCTCTATGAGCCCTTTCCACTTCGTGTGCTCCATCAATGGTAAGATCCCATGGTGGCACCACCACCTGCCTGTATGATCTGTTATCTCTGAGCGACGAAGCAGGAGTAGGGGAGATGATGGCCAGCTGCTCTGATGTAGGTTCCACTCGCTTGTCGAGGACGAACCGGACGAGATATGCGTCTTCAAAGGAGAAATTTTTGGCAAAGCGTGGCATCAGTGCTATGTCGATGCTCCTTATGAGCATCCTAGCCGAAACTATCTCTGATCTTCACACCGTCTTCTCAACAATCTCTACTATAGACCCAAACTCGGTGACGATCTCTTGGAAAGCCTCTCTCCTCCAAAAGTGAAGTGGAACATTATGGATCCAAATCCAGTACAAGTCCCCTTGAGGGAGCTCGGCTCCAATGCTAGGCGTCCATGCTTTGAACTCAATTCTAAAGTGGCCGAAGTCTATATTTCCCAACACAAGGACATCAATTACCTTCTCCGGTGATGGGAAAGAGACCAAAAATTGTAAGTGGCACAATTTCGTTGCTACCCAGTCTCTATGTGCTTTCATTGGCCACCTTTCATTAAGAGCTTGGAGCAAATGTACTTCCAATGGGCTCCCCGCTGTAACCTTCGTGACTGCACACCATTCGCGTAGCCATCTCTCCTCGTTTTTTATCGTTGCTAAGCTGTTTGCGAGGCGAATGAGAGTGGGGTTCTCTGGTGACCTACCTGGGTGCACTGGTCTTTCATCATTGGAGTGGGTTTCAATCACGTTGGTACAAACATAAGATAAGTGCGCCCACTCCATACATTTCAGACAGCGAACTTCTTTAGTGCATTCGCTCCAGAAGTGGCCCAAATCTCCATAATTGAAACACGGTACAGGCTTCTTTCTTCCCCTTCTTTGCTTCTTTGTGTGTTGGTGTTGTTCGACTTGTTGGTTTGGTGAAAAGCTCTTCCTCTTGCTTCTTTTACTTAGCACTTGTATCCACGGTTCCCCCCGTTCCCCTTCTCGCGACTACTCCACTGCTGTAATCCTGTCTTGCAGAGCCCCCTCATGGGCTCTCTCGATGCTGGATTTAAGCGTGGGGATCTCGCATGGAGGTGGGTTGGGGAGGTGGTGAGTGTTTGGTTGGGGAGGCTTGGACAGAGAGACAGGAGTAGGTGGATGGTGTGTTCTGTGCTTGTTTTGATGGGAAGAGCTTGCACCCTTGTGGTGTTGCTCTGAGACTTTGTGTTGCAAATGTGGCCTGAATTGAGGTGGAGGGTGCAGCCATGGGCAAGGATCACGGTTGTACACCCTGTGAGAACGCTGGCCTGAAGGAGAGGTTCTCTTACGTCCACTGTGGTCAGTAGGAGGACCCTCTCTTTGGGCCCTTCCCCCGTGAGACTCCACTTCTCGACGATGATGCTCATGGCCCCTGGGAGCCTCTTCTCTATGGCGATGATGACTCCATCTCCCCTCCTCATGATGCTGATGCGCACTACGGTGTGCACGTGTCGGAGAGCGAGTGCATCTGAGCCCCTGAGCAACTCTCTCTCCAGGGGAGTTGGTCGGGTAGGGAGGGGAAGACGGGATAGCTCTGGGTGGAACTGCTGTAGCAGGGGGAGGAGGATGGTTGGGTAACGAGACGATTTCCTGCGGTAGATGAGGCTGCTGTTGTGGAGAGTGCGTGGCTGTTGTTTCATGTAGTAATGGAGGGGATCATTGTTGCTGCTGCTTTAGTTCAGATCTAAACAACTCAATTCCATTGGCTATGAAGAATGTTGTTCGCTATTCAGGCATTGGATCTGATCCAGGTCCTATCCAAAAGAAGGATTCCTATTATGTGTGAACTTGTTTTTCGGTGTACGGGCATAAGACATGATATCTAGCGCTTGAGACAGATCTGCTACTCACACACTTTCTATTGGGCATTGGTTTGTTGTTCCGCGTTCGGGCCCACGAAAGGATTTTTTGATGTGTTGTTGTTTGACTCAGTTCTGAAATCCCATTGGTTATGTTTGGCTGTTTGGTGTTCGGCCCCAAGCAACATATTCATTTTTTTTACTGTGCTGATTGATTTAGATCCAACACACATACCGCTTGAGATTCAGTCAATTCTAAATTTAAAGATTCATGCATATTCTTTTAATCTTATTTTTTGTTTTAATTGTTTACTATGCAGTTTTACAGAAAAACCCTCACCTTTTTATTGAAATCATGTAAGTAGTAATTGTTCAGAATAAACCCTTTCTTTTCTGGAATTTATTGATTATTCCATTGAGATGGGAAAAAATAGTCGGTTGTACAAGGTTCCTAAACTAGAGGGATTTAGTAGTTCTGAATTTAAATTTTGAAAAGGAAAAGCACAATGCACGATGAAGTTTGTGAAAATATTTGATATTTGACCAATAACTTGATGATTGCGTTGAGTGGTATGAATGTGGATGCAATTGTTGGAGTTAGTGGGGCAGTAGATGTTGTTTGGATGGATTGAAATATGAAGATAAGTAGTTCATCAAATCAATAATTTTAATTGTTTGTATAAATTTTGTTGCTAAGTGATAAATTTCAAAACTGTATTAACCATTGTTTAATTAGATGCAAGATTGAATAATTATTTTAGCTATGTGATATAGATCAAATGTTTATTTTTACAAGACAAATTATAGTTTTAACTATAAATTTGACTATCTAATTAATTGTTGTTAGAATACAATAGTGCCAACAATTTGTTTAATTTGTTAATCTTTAATAATTTTGATGACTGTAGGAAGTTCAACTTAACAACAAATTGCATGTGTTGGAGACAATGGATTCCTCTCAACTTGGATGATTGTCAAATAGTTGAATAAGTCGGCATGTCACAGGTTTCTCCATCGAATTTGGAAAACACTTCTAACTTGAAGTGTCAGTATGATCTATTATAATCTCTATTAGTAATTTCATGTGATGAATGAACTATCCCAACTTACACTATATGATCAGTGATGCTTTGTGGAACTGATCACATGTTTGAGAATTTTAAGTCATAATTAATATCATGATTATAACTAGCATGTTTAGGGTTCTTTAGTATGCCTTATCACCGTGTGTATAAGTATAGAGGTTAACCCTTCACCCTTTAAGTTTGTGCAATATCGTATATTTGCTTCTCTAATAAAGATTGATGTATTTGATGTATAAGTTCAGTGATAAATATTTATAACTTCGGTGGACGCATCTTGTAATGGAGGATGTGACTCAATTAGATACATTTTGTTCTTTCTCGTTCATTGTATTGTATGTGCAAAGTTGAATTATAACATATTAGTCATTATCTCATTTAGCATTTCGAAGATGATGAAGAACGAATAAAGGAAAGAACTCTTCGCTCAAAGTATTTGAGCACTTAGACATTATTAGAATCACGAGAGAAAACGAATGGTTTTGTGAAATGTGGTAGAGTAATTTTGTATTAACTCATATTATTCTTATTTTAAAATGTGCTTGTATAGTTAATGACATGTGTAAATTGAGTTAAACAAATGAAGTAATTGATAACGATAATTCCGATTTGTGTAGACCTTGAACATGGCATAATAGGCTAGAACATGTGGACTATATATTAAATTGTTTGATCTTGTTAAAACTAATAATTTTTTTAAATGACAGTTTATTAAAATATAACAAATGTGAAGTTTGTGCTTAGATTATGATCACTTGAATATCATTTAGTATGGTCCCTAAGAGTACACAATTTTTTTTTTTGAGTCAATACATTCTTATATTTGTGACTAAATGAGAGAATGGTTGGTCAGAAGTATTTAATCACTTTTGTAGATGATTATCGAAGGTTTTTCATATATATGAAGAATAAAGCACCTGTTATTCTTAATGAATTAAAATTCTAATTAAATGCTAAGATAAAAAAGGGTACATATTTTATAGAGGTAGTGAATATGCTTTAATAATTTTTGACATGTTTGCATTTTGCATAAACTCTAGTTCACTTTATTTACCACAATTAAAAAGGTATTGATAAAGTTAGAATCAAACACATAGTAAAATGTTAAATTCTATGTTATTGATTGTTTTTGACTTTGTGCAATTGAGGGTGATGTTGTATTGTTAATGTGCAATTGAGGGTGATGTTGTATTGTTAATCATATTCTTAATATATTACTACACTCTAAGTTATCTACACCTTGTGCTTATTGCATATAAACACAAATGATTTTGTAGTGAAAATATGTGGTGTGATACACTTATTAGAGTACATAACCTTAGAAGGCCCATAGTAGGACCTATAAATAAACAATGAAGTACAGAAAGTAATTAAAATCATAGATTTTGGATGTATCTATTTTTATGTTAGTAGAATCTAGACTTGAAGAGTTCTTTGAGGATGTATTCATTAAAGATAAATGTATGAAATTATCTAGTTCTACAAACACGGTCAATCATTCACAAATGGAGTCAAGAACCAGTCTTACTAACACATAAAACTTCAATGGCAGATGAGCCAAGAAGACTCTTTAGTAAATAATGAAATGAATTTATTGGTAGACGATAATTCTTTAAACTAGTTGATTTGTCCAGTGGATAATAACTATATGAATTAAGTTGAGGTTTTTAAAAAGAAACTTAATTTTGATTGTTCAGTAGCAGTTTTAAAGCACTTTTAGTAGCTAAATGATTAATTCAAGTAAATGGGCTAGATTGTTTTAGCGTGTACTCACATGTTTGTCATATTGCTACAATAATGATTCTTCTTGCCCTTACATCTATCGAAAATTTTGTTATTCATAAAAAATGTTTAAACAGTTTTGTACTAAAAGGTTTTGTACTTAATGTTTTGTATTAAATTTTTTTGTACTTGAAAGTTTTGTACTTAACAGTTTTATACTGAAAAGTTTTGCACTAATATGTTTAATGAACAAGATTTACAAATTGGTAAAAAATCATTGTTTATTTTAACACATGTATTAAAACTGAGGCATGAATAATTTGAATTTTTTTAAAAAAGCTTAGATTTGAAACAAGTAATTCAGATAAATGTCTTTAATTATGTGGTCAGTCAAATATAATTGCTCTCATTTATTTGTATATTGTCGACATGCTTGTTGTTGAAAGTGACATCTCTATTATAAATGAAGTTAAAACTGTGTTATGCAAAGGATCTATCATGAAGCACCTAGGTGTAGTGGACAATATTTTAGATATAAGGGTGAGTTTCGGTTGACAAGGGATAACCCTTAGTCAAACTCATCAAATTAATAATGTATTACAAAGTAGAGATATAGTGACTGAAAGTGTGTTTTGAAACACCTTATAATTATGATAAAAGGTTGACACATAATGATGGTGCAACTATGAGACAGTTAGATCATTCTAAATTTATTAAAAGTCTCATGTATACAATGACAACACTGGACCAGACATAGCCTTTGAGATAGGTATGATCTGCAGATTCACTAGTAATCCTATTCATACATATTTGAGTGCCTTTGAGAGGCTTATGAGATACCTGAAAGGTACTCACGATTTTGCGTTATGCTACTCTAGTTATCCGTCAGGATTGCATGAATGATCTGATGCATTATAGCGCTAAGAATTTAGTGAAAGTCGACAACTAGTGTATATGTGTTTATACTAGGAGGAACAAAAATATTATGGAGATCAAAATACAAACATGCATTGTGCTGTCATCAATGAAATCATTCCTCTATGTGTTATCCTCTGCTGGGGAAGAGGCTGGGTAGATTGAAGGATTTGTTGCTAGTCATCCATTGAGAAGTTTAAAGTAAATGCTCTAATTCTGTTCTGTGACTATCAAGCTACAATGCACTGTAGCTTATAACTCAGTCAGTAATGGTAAGAGAAGTACATTAAGACTAAAAGAAGCCTAGTTAAACTTTCTCATAGATAAAATGCAATTGAGACAAAGTATGACTAATGCTCTTACTAAAAAACTTAAAAATGAACTAATTATCAAAACGGGGGGGGGGGGGGGGGGGGGGGGGGGGGGGGGGGGGGGGGAATGAGGTTAAAAGCTATTGAGGCAAAATCTTTAATATAGTTGTTTTGAAATTTAGAATGCAATTGGAGCCATAGAGAAGTTCAATCTTAAACATTGATTTTTGGCAGTTGACATGCTTTAGATAATTTGGAAAGTTCTATATAAATTTTGTTATATATAACTTTATTCCAAATTTGATGATATTATATATTCTGATAACTTACTTAGAATCATCTCATTATTCCAAAAGAAAATGTGAAACTTGTCGATGTGTTTCCGATATTTAGAATTATTATTATATTATTCCAATTTTGATGATATATCTCTTCTGTGGATTCATGTTTCAGTCCAATTTTGATGATTTAGAATTTAACCATAATTGATTTGATTATTCTATCTTTCTAATATGAAACATAGTATAGTTCTTGTTCTTTATTTTATTAAAGAAACTTTATTATGATGCCGACGTTATATGTTTGCTAAGCTAATCTTGAATCGTACTAAGTTTTTGTGTGGAACTAGATACTTTATTAAACTCACTAGAATTTTTAAAAATATGTCTCATGATATTCTTGTTTGCAATATGCTAGCAAAGATGGAGGAGTTGAATATTTCAATATAGATTTCAAAATAATGATTTGCTAAAAATGGAGTAAACATAAAGCAGCTGCAAGTCTAGAGTTCCGATTTATTACTCTCGAGAATAAATTAGTCACTTGCTTGGTAAAACTTCTTTTAAATTTAAGGCTCTTGTATTCATTGAGCTTAGAGCATCCACAATGGCGTTTCTTATTTTTTGGCAAAATGGCAAGTATAGAAATGGAATAGATCGAAAGGTCTGCAGTCGTTGTTTTCGATATTTTGCTAAAATTTGAGTAGGACGAGACAAGTTGTCTCGTCCGTTAATTTTTCCTTTTTGAAGATTTAATTAATTACTAATTAAGTATTAAAATATGTTAATTAAATAAATTAAATATTAAAATATTAATCTAAACCTATTTAATAATCTACTAAACCTAATTAAACAACCTAAACCTACTTAAAAAAATCCCCCCAAACCTGGACGGGACATCATGTCCCGTCCGTTTGGTTTTTAATTTTTTTTTAATTTTTTATTTTTCTCATAAGATCTCATCCGTTGGATTAGTTGAAAAAAAAGGAAAAAAAATTAAAAAAAAAACAAAACCATTATTTAAAAAAAAAAAAAAAAAAAAATTTAATACGGGATGAGACAAGTTGTCTCGTCCGATTATATTAAAAAAAATTAAAAATATTGAGACGATACATGATGTTTCGTCTTCTATAATTTGAGATTCGCAACTTCGTTTCTCATATTTGAGAAGCCACTGTAGCTCGTGTGCTATTTTATAAGAAAATAGCAAACGACTGCAGCGCTTCTTTCTTATAAAATTCTCATAAAATGAGAATATGGGAAATATAGCAAACGACTGTGGATGCTCTTAAACATCTTATTTTGTTCTTGAAGTTTATTTGCTTTGACTGATTTTGAAAGTATGACAGATTTCTCCAGTTGGTTTAGTCATTGTGAACTATTCTGTTTTGATATTGTCCTAGAACTATTTGGTTATTTTGATTTAGTCTTATTTGAACTATTCAAGTTATAATTGATTTAGTCTGTGAACTATATTCTCTTATGATTCAATGTTTATTTAAAATTGTTGTGATCCAATCCACAACATGTGGAACTGATGAGACAAGCAGAGTTTGCCTAATATATTGAGAATATATGAGGAGATTGTTGGATATATAAGTATATTCTCAACATAAATCGAATATTATTGTGTAAAATATTTTATGGGGTAACACGTGTTTGCATGTGTTTTCTGTTAGTTATTGGAGCGGGTTGAGTGGGCATAAAGCCCAGTACTCAAAATCCATTCTTATCCCATAAATACTGATCTATACTGATCTTGTGGTAGTGCCTGAGATGATTCCAATTCGAATAATCAGGATATAATATCTCAACTAGTAAACCCAAACTCTAATTTGTCTTTATTTTATTTTCATTACTATTCAACTAATACAAATGATACAAGGAGAAAAATCATGTAAAGAAATGAAGGGTACTAGCCAACTGTATATATTAGAAATACAAGAGTTACACATTAAGTATTTCAGCCGACGGTTTTAACCTACAGTTTTCTCCAAAAAAAAAATAATAGAAAGTATTTTAGTAGAATATTAGGTTAACACAAACAAGCAAAAAATGACAACAACAAAGAGAAAGCATGTATATAACCCATTGAATTTAGAGAATCATCCACGCTTTCCTGCAAGGCGCACCATTACTGGTGCAACTCAACTCATTATAAATGATGGTGCAACTCAACTCATTATGAATGACCAAGTCGTAATCCTTTCTGGTTAACTAGCGCCTGAAAAAGATAACAATGGTGTAAAATCATAAACTGTATACAGAGATTTTAGACATAAGCAATTGATAATGGTAAAAATCGCAGCAAAGCGCAGATCCTAAAACTTCTACCAGTAGATTAACCATAACGGACATCTTTAATAGGTACGGGGCTTCTTCAGGCTTATCAACAAGAATGGACCACTTTCAAGCCAATTAAAAGCAAGTAGGCCCGTTAGGAGGGACAACCAACCCATGAGAGTTGTAAGTTAAATATCTTATCTCTAACAAGAGAATAATCGATTCTATCACTTAGAAGGGGGAGAATCAACAGGAGATAACAGATTCATGTCAATCTCCTTTTTTTCTCAGGCCTATCATACCCTCCCCCCTCCTCAGTCAGAAGGTAATTAGTCTTTTTTTCTCTCAAACTCTCTTTCTCTCTGTGGTTCTGACTTGAGCGTCGGAAAGTCTGTCACTAGGACCAACCCCGGTGTTTCAGGCTTTTTGCAGGTCCATCAGTCGCATCAGCAACTGTTGGATTCAGATCAAGGTGCTCTTTCAACGATCTAAATCAAATCTCGGGAGCTCTAACCACTTTTTACGATGATGATCAAAATTAGATCTTTCGTAGTTTTCTTCAAAATATAAACTCACTATCTATTTGCACCCACACTAAAACAAGCAGCAACATATTAGCGCAGTCTGTAGAAACTACACAGATCATAGATCTGGCATGAGAAATACCGAATTATCCCACCATGCCACCAAGAATAAGAGAGAGAGAGCAGCGGTCTCAAGCCGTCAAGCCAACTCTCTTCATCAACCAGCTTCTCCTGTGGAGGACCCAATTTCTCTCATCATCCGGATCTGCTCCAACAGCCTAATCGAGCTCCTATCAACTGAGAGGCACCAAGGAACTCCCGACAAAGCCGTCATGAACTGCGTCATAAACATCACCCTCTACACGACCATATCTCAATTCACAATGTTGCCAGTTACTCAATGGCCTCACGAGGTCCTCAGGGATCAAGAGATCTCTGTCAAATTATCAATGCCAGACAACAAGGGACCGATCTACGGATCTGTTTGGATGAGAGGTGTACCCGGACTGAGGCCTCCCACTCTGAATGTCAACTGTACCAGAGAAGCATCTGTCCTCGAAGGAAAAGATCACGACACTCATCCTCTCATAGGGGACGTACTATAGAAAGAAGCCTGACTCGTGAGAGTCGAAAGCATCTTGAGAGAAATAGAGAGCAAGAGGCCTCAGTCACTAGGGCCAAATTGGAAAACTTCAAGCATAAAATTCTCCGAGCCATCCAAGGTACCTATGATCAGGGTCGACGCTCAAGGTGTCGTCACTCTACTCCTTCTAGAGAAGAAGAATTCAACAACTTAACTAGATCCAAGGAGAAGGACGACCAAGTCCTTTGCCGCATCTGAGAAGTAGAAGACCGCATGGAACAGATAAAACATGAAGGCAACCGCTCCAGCAATGCTTATCGCTCCAGTTGACCTCCTTTCAGCAAATTCATCCTTGATGCACCAATTCCAAAGAATTTCAAAGCTTCTCAACCTAATTCTTACGATGGTGAATCTGCCCCGACTGACCATATTGAGAGTTTTAAAACTCTCATGATGGTCTATAATGTGATGCGATCATGTGCCGAACATTCTCCGCAACTTTATGAATCAGTTAGCAAGGGAAATGTACTTTCGTTTTACCCCAGAGTCAATATTCTCTTTTGTCAACTCAAGAAGCTCTTCATAGGGCACTTCATTACTAGCAGCAAGGCTAAAAAAACAAGTATGTTTCTGTTGGAATGAATGCTAAATGACGGAGAATTATTGAAAGACTTTGTCGAGTGTTTCACAGCTGAAGTAAGGTCCATCACCTCCCTAGACTCGTTAGTGGGGGCTTCCGCCTTCTGCCACAACATCACTTACAAAGACCTGAAGGCCTCCATCGCGAAGAAGCCTCCTAAAAATTTCACGGAGCTCCTAGAAAGGAGTTACAAGTATATCATAGTCAAGGAAGCTCTTAATCCTCAAGGCAAAAAGGATTCACCTTCTGAGAACAAACGGAAGAATGCCAGTGAGGAAGGACCCAGGAAGTTTTAGAAGGATAGTGCAGGTCAACTCCGTCATCCTCTAGCACCACACTTCGATAAGTTCACTCCCTTAACACAAGTGTGTGTGCCATCCTCACGGCAGTTGAAAATGACGGAATAATCTGCCCTCCCACCAAGATTTCATCGTCCAAGAAAAGAAAGGATATGAAAAAGTGGTGCGTGTTTCATAGAGACCATGGACACACCGTCGACAGCTGCCGAGCCCACAAAGAATAACTTGAAGGCCTGATTCGTCGATGTTATCTCTGCCAATTTGTTTCGTAAAATTACAACGTCGAAACTCCTTCGGTAAAGGGGGCTAATAAGTGTCAAGAGAGGCCCTCCGAATCTCAATTCTCAGAATACATGCCCATTCTCCATTCTATACACGAAGGTCCTGTGGGAAGAGATTCCAACTCTTCCTGCAAAGCTTTTGTAAGGGAATTTAACTCAGTACATAACATCCTGCCTTCCAAGAGCACCGGGGTTCTGATATCTTTCTCCGATAAGGACATAGAAGGTGTCCGAACACCTCATTGCGATGCATTGGTCATAAATCTTTACATGGTAAATTATGAGGTATGCCGCATCCTGGTGGATAACGAAAACTCAGTAAAAATCATTTTCATGAACACTTTCTACGCCTCAAGCTCTCCCCAGACCGAATAAAGCCCGCTGGCTATACCCTCCACGAATTCTCCAGTGTCCCCTTTCAAATCGAAGGAATCGTCACACTCGATGTGATGGCAGGATAGCATCCCTCTACTCGAATGGAAACGCTGACCTTGCTGCATTTCATGCAGTTGATTCTGCCTACCACATGAAGATGACATTCTCGACAACAACAGGCATGGTCCAAGTTGTAGGGAGCCAACAGGAAGCATGCGCATGTTGCACCGCCAATGGGGGGCTTGGTTCTCCTTCTCGATGCCATAGAGCTACCGTAAACGAGTTCGACGACAATCCTATCAAGAAGTTCCAAACCTGCAAAACCATCTCCTAACAAGTACAAATTGGTCCTACTCAAAATACGGTAATATACTTGAATCCAAACTAATGGCTCGGAGGCACTCCGCTTATTCATAGGAAAGAAATAGTCATGCCTAAACACATTGGCAAACCTAAAGATCTCTAATTCTCTTTGTCAAACAAAGAGAGGCTTATTCCAAAATAGGAAAGTCCAGGCAAGGTCTACCAAGTTGTTCCTCTAACGGCTCATCAACTTGAAGACCAGAAGGGCCAGGAGATAACAATAGGGACTTGGAATGAGGAACGCCTCTTGAATTTCAATAAGGGCGCTTTACGCCCTCCTCCTCTATATGGTTTCAATATTTTGTAATAAAGTCTAGCCACTAGAGCTGCCATTTAATTTTATTTTTCAATAAAGACCGCTTTTGCAACTGAACATTGCATGTAATAATGGTCAGCCACTTAGTTTACTTTTCAAAAAAATTAGTCATTTATCTTCTCCATGATTTTGTACACTTCACTGGATGCAAACAATGAGTTAAGCGCTAAATTATACCTAAAAATGGCACCAAAAACTCATTAAAAGCTCCTTATAAGACGATTTCGGAGTCCATATCTATGGCTCGGAGTTCTCTAGCAATTCGCAACAAAGCAAGTTCAGAGCTCGACTCGTTTAACACTTCAACGACATGTTCAGAGTCTATACCCATGGCTCGGGATTACTCTAGCAACCTGCAATCAAGCATGTTCAGAGCTCATCTTGTCATTCGATCTGCCTCTGCAACTCGTTAAACACTTCAATGACAAGTTTGGAGTCCATACACATGGCTCGGAGTTGCTCTATCAATATGCAATCAATCACGTTTAGAGCTCAACTCGCTATTCGATCTGCTCCTGCAACCTCTTAAATCCCTAAACAAAAGTTCAGAATTCATACTCATGGCTTGGAATTGCTTTAGCAACCTACATATAAGCAGGTTCAGAGCTCAACTCACCAATCGATCCATTCCTAAAACTTGTTAAAATCCTTAAAGATGGATTAGAGGTCCAAAATCATGGATCGTAGTTGCTCCAGCAAACCCGCAAATAAGCAAGTTTGGAGCCCAACTCGCCATTTGATGTGACTCTCACAATTCATTGAACGACCCATACAACTAGTTCGGGGTCCATACCCATGACTCGCAGTTGCTCTAGCAACCTGCAATCAAGTATGTTCAGAGTTCAACTCGTCATTCGACCTGTTCCTAGAACTTGTTAAATTCTCTTAAAGACAGATTAGAGGTCTGTAATCGTGGATTGCAGTTACTCCAGCAGACCTACAAAAAAGCAAGTTTCAAAGTTCAACTCGCCACTCAAAGTTACTCTCACAATTAGTTGGAGGACCCATTAGTTAGTTCGGAGAATAACGCTTCCTCGGAGTTGCTCCTACAACTAGCTAAGCACCCATACAACAAGTTCGGAGTCTAACTCTTTCCTAGAGTTTTCTCCTACAACTAGCTGGGTACAAAACAGACAAGTTCTAGCTCCGTCAAACACTCCTCACCGCCTGGGCTCCATCAAAAACGCGCTTAATCCAAACAACGAGTCTGATGCCTCTCTCTTTGCAAGAGTCCTATCAATGACTCACCAACTTCATACAAAAAGTCATACAACCAACCTTGCGGCAAGGATCAAGCAGGAAAAGGAGTTCATCATTACACAAACAACCAGTTTCTCTACAGATCATGGAACTATCACAAATCTGTCTTCAGACCCAGTGCCACTAAAATTTACAGGTATAAAACTGTGAGCCTTGTTACAATTTCCACCCTATAATGAGTCTGTATTTTCAAATAAAAGCATCACTACAAAAAAGCACCAAAACATTGGGCAGTATAGTAGTCTTGCAAGTGATCTACAGATCATCCTTTCGGCTAACTGGGCGAGAAATGTTCCTCCTAAGGGACATGAACCAACTCACGGGCTTTTTGACAGGCACCACTTCTCCTATGCCACTTACACCTTTCACGCGATGCGCCGATCCCACTAACTGATTCAAGGGACCACGACTCGGCACGTGCGACCCTCCATGGGTAGAAGCCAAAATCGACAAGGCGGTCACCCCACTCTGAGCATCACCAGGATGGCGAGGGCCTACCTGTGCAGTAGAGCCCGTTCCTTCCACTAACTGTTGCACCCTTTTTCACACCAATAGTGCATGAAGTTCTAGCCGTTCGCACCCCACCGAGTTTTGCTCAGAGATAGTATATCTCTAAATCCTTCTCAACGAGCATTTCTCTAAGGATAGCACACTTCTCAACACTTTCTTTTGTCACCTTGGGGAGTAAGCGTATGCCGGCAAGGCGATCAACGCACAGAAGGGCTAAATCACAATCACTCTCAATTGGCACCGACTTGAGACAAACGGTCTCCAACCACTCATCTTCTAATTGATCACACAAGCGATCAAGATCTAACTCCATTATGTGCAATCGCTTACGAAGCTGCTCAATTCATCGACTGGGGGCTTCTCCTCCGCTCCCGCAATCATCTGTCAACGAGATGGACAAAAAGAGTTACTTCAACACCGAAAAGATGAAGGATGCAGTCACAAAAGAGACGAACAATTAAGCGTCACTACCAAGAGTCACTCCAAAGCACGCCGACACGCAATACACAAGTGATGACAAAGTAGGAAAGAATTCCTTCATCTACAAAAACGAAGATACAAGGGTGCGATGGCCAGTCCGCAATATGGTGTCATACAACATCAAAACCAAAAGCAACTAAAAATTATGATAGGGTGAATCAAGCGTCCACCTGCTTCGGCGGAACCAAGGGCAAGGAGCCCCCTACCGCCTCTTTCCCCTTGCTCTTCTTCCCCTTCCCCTCCCCCCCTATCATCCTTGCTTCCACTCCCACCAAGAGCCTCTCTTGGGACTGAGTAACACGTGGTACCCTATCCCGGTGAAGCTAGGAACATGCTCCACCACGTAAGAGATAGCCCATGCATAGGACTTATCGATCACACAATGCATCTTGGCCTTGGCCTCGGCCTCCACCTTGGCCACTCGGCCTTTAACTCCAACACTGCCTCAGCCCCTGCCTTCTCCAACTCAAGCACAAGGTCAGCCACGCTCCTCTTCGATGCCTCAAGCTTGAGACATGACTCCTCCTCCCTCTTCATCGATGCCACTTCCCTTTTCGCAGAAGCCTCCAACTCTAGGTGTGCCTCCTCTTCTTCTTCAATGTATCCAACTCCGTATTCAACCTCTTGACGGCCTTCTCCTTTTCATTCTCAGAACAAGAGACCTACGCCCTCAGGTTCTTCCCCTCCGCGGTGTAGAAATCGACCAAGTGGTCAAAGTGACACGCCATTTGAAAAAAGAAGGAAACGTTGAAGACATCATACTTCAAATGGGCAAAACAAAAAGGAAATTTCAAAAAACACTAGAACATACAGTCATCTGTGCTCGCGCAATTTCTAGGACGGATCTCTTGGGTGGCTCCATCTTCAGCCTCTTCCGATCAGCGGGAGTGGGGAGGTGACGAATCCCGTCTAGGCAAGCAGCTAAGTTACCGAGAAAGCTTTCTTGCTGCTTCACGCTCTAGTCAGGAACATAAATAATCTCCCTCTCATTGCAGTGAATCGCCGTAGCCTGGGTGATCAGAGAGATAGGCATGGCTCGCCACGTTTGCCACCAAAGAAGAAACCTCTGCAGTGGCATTAGGCGACACCTCCAAAGGTGACTTGGTCGGAACAGTCGGGGCCGTGGAAAACGGATCCTAGGAAGTAGGGGACGATCACCGAACTCTTGCACTTCTTAGGCTCATTGGTCCTCTTGTTGCGAAGGGCCTCCCTATCCTCGAGCATCTTTGAAATCCTTACCTGCTTTTCCTGCAAAGTGAAACACAAAGAGATGAGAACTTGTGATGCAAAACGAAGCAATGCAAAATATTGAAGATATCAATTAAACAACAAGATATGGAATGAAATAAAAGCAATAAACCATACTAGGATCAACCGGGCTAAGACCACCTTCAAAGAGTATTTCATCGGTGATATATCGCTATGCTAACACCTTCAACGTGAGAAGAGCATCATTAACACTCTTCTCCGCCATGGTCACCACCGGTTCTGCCCTCAACATCAATGGAACCGTCCTCCTTCATGTCGTGAGAATCCCCTATGGCTCTGCACTTCGAACTATGAGAAACCTCTCCTTCCAACACTTAATCGAGTAAGGAACCTTGATTACCCCCCGATTGCTATGAGGGCTAAGGTACCATTGTTTCTCCATTTTGTTCTGTTGAATGATCCTGAAGTGTCGCCTAAACACAGTGAGACTCGGTTCAGCTCTGAGCCTACGACATTGTAGAATGAATCCCACCACGTGCTTCCATGCGTTGGGCATAAGTTGCATCGGACTCAGCCTATGCCAGTTGAGCACTTCTCTAACAAAGGGGTGAAAGGCAAGCAAAGTCCCGTGTAGAAGGCATTGCAAGAGAAAAAAATAGTATTCCTCAGACATAGTGTAGCACGCCCTAATTCCAGGATCCGATAAGAGTAACCCATACTTGGAGGGAATCCCGAAGTCCGCCCTAATCACAACAAGCTCTTCCCGTGTGAGAATAATGATGGTAAATCACCCTCAGTGGTGTGGTGTCTAGCTCGGCATATTTCATGCCATTCCTAAGGAAATCTCGATCCACTACAGAGTATTTCCTAATCAACTCGGGAACTAAAAACAACGATGTCTTAAGTGCATACTTCTTATCCCTCTCAGACTCCACGACCGTCTCCACAATAGTGGAACGACCGACTACATCCTTCCCCTTCTCTTCACTAGTGAAATGGATAAACTCACCATCACTGTCTATCTTTAAACTAACAGCAATGGAAGATAAATTGCTCGACGAAATACTAGACATAACGGACAACGATCGCATGAGAGTTACCTGATCAAAGTGACAAGAACACTGAATCTACAATGACTGCTAGAACCACCGTCAAAACATCAAGTAACCACCAGCACTGCCATGTAAACCACCATAATTTCTAGAGAGAGATTGTAACATCCTGAATTTTTAATTATAATTAAATAAGAGTTTGTTGATTTTTACGTGTTTTGCACGTACAAATTCATGTGCATTTTTCCCTAGAAAATTATTTATTTTCATACCATGAACAAATATTTTTAATCCTTCTCATTTTATTTTAAAAAGCCTATTTAAATCCTAGGCCTAATTGTTTATTCTTAGCCCACACTAATTAATTAATTATTTTAATTAGAAGCCCAGGGGTTCTAAAGCCCAGTAATTTGAGCTCACTAGTTTAATTCTCTTTTAATTGTCATAACTTGTAGGGTAGACTAGTTTTGTAAACAATTAATTAAATAAATATGAACAACTAGTAACTAGGGGTGTGTTGTGGGACACGTGCATTGCAATAGCACGTGTCTTGAGCTATGCATGGGGTAGGCCGGAAATGGAACAAGAGAGAGGGGTGAGTTGGTGTAGTGGAGAGGTGGTTTTGAGTTCATGGGTAGTTGCTTTAACTCCCTAGTTCATCATAGCCCCTAATCTACAACCATCTAGTTCATCTTGGCCCTCCATTTCACTTTTAAAAATGTATAAATACCCCCTCCATCTCTTCATGCAACACACTTGAAAATTTGATAAAAAAGAGAAAGAAAGAAAGAAAGAAAAAGTGAGAAAAGATTGAGAGATTGTGAGTAAAAAAGATTGAGTTGTGTTTTAGTGTGTGTCCCTTTCATTTGGAGGCTGGCCATTTCACCAAGGAGCAAGAAGAGCATCGGGTTCCATCAAGTGTAAGGAGGAGAAGGCAACTTGTGGCACAATCTAGGAGGAGAAGGATCGTTCGTTGTTCAAGGAGGTTTCTAGGAGTTCTTTTCATTTGTGTTTCTTCAAATAGGTGGGTGATTTCTCAAGGTTCTACTTTAGTTACCATGCTAGGATTGAAATTGTGATCATGCTAAAATGAATAGGAAAGGAATTGCCATGCTTTTGTTTAAGGAGATTAAGAGGAAAAGAACACCAAAGTAATCTATATGGAAAAAGTAGTAGAATAAATAGAATGTGTAATTGAGTATGTATATGATGACTTGGTAGTTAATTCGCATGCTAAAATGGGTGAATTATGAGTTGTTGTGAAACTTTGTCTATGCATGAAATGAAAGATACAATATGTGGAAATTGTGATTATGGATAGATTATGGAATTTAAATTAATTTGCACGAGATATTAAATAGATGAAATTGTGATAAAAGTAAGTTTATGTGTCTTATACAAGTAGTATTGTGATAGCTTGATTTATTTAGCCCTAATTGTCTCTTAAAATATGTAGTTGGGAAGTAGGACTAAATTGATGAATTAAATCTTTAGAAAGAAAGAAAATTTGTATTTGAACTCAATGAGAATGGGAGAAATTGTTGATAAGAAGATTCTTGTAAAAATAAATGTTTTTATGTCGAAATGAGTTTATTTTGATCTATGGTTTAAACTAACTATGGGAATAAGAGTTTTTATGTTAAAAATGAGTTCCATGAAAATTATTAAAAATGCAAGCTGCTGTTTTCTTTAGAAATTATATTCAGGAAAAATCTACTTTTCATAAGAACCATTCGAATGAGAAAAATTAGGCTTTATAAAATAAACTAGAAATAGTTGTCAGGAATAAATTTATTTTAACAAGAATTCTTTACGGGTGAGTCACTTGGACCTACTGGTCATCGGGTGCATTTTAAAAACGTTACTGTAGCGAGCGAAGCCAGACGTCTAGGGTTCGAGTCTCGGCAGAAACATTGTTTTTTTCAAAATATGATTTTATTCAAAACCCGAACACTGAAACTTAAGTGTAAATTGAGTCACACTTTAAATAGCAAGTCGTTGTGGACTTTTTGGTCTTCGGTGGCGCCTTAGGAGTGTTACTGTAGCTGGGCGGGCCTGTTATGCTCGGTTCGACTCCTGGCTTCGGCCAAATATTTTTTTTTTTTGATTTTTTTTTTGGATAAATCATTATATTTTGAGATTTTAAGTGTTTTGAAAATAGAGAAAAATTATTAGAAATATCAAAAAAATATTTAGACCTTATGGAAAATTTTCTACAAGATTTTGATTTATTATAATGATGTTTAGAAGCAAATTTTGGGAAAAGTGATTAATGAAATTTCTTTAAAATATAATTCTTTTGTAATTAAAGATGAGAACATTTTTGTTGAACATAGAAAATTGTGAAGAGTTCAAAATGAGATTTTGACTTATAAATCATTGAGTAGAATTTAATGTGAGATTGTTTAAGAATATGCAAGTTGTGCATTGAAAATTGATTGAAAAAAAACATGATGAATTGTGAAATTTGTGAACAGGTATAATGAACATGAAAAGAGAATTTAAACTAGAATTTTAGCTAAGTCCTCACATCGGCAAAAATGAAAGTTTTGAAAAGAGAAATGTGATAAATTGTGACCAAGTTTGGGTTGTGGATAATGGTTGATATTTTAAGACCGATGTAGAGATAACGCTAAATTCTAGAGTGTTGATTTTTATTCATGATTCAATTACCTAAGGAGTTAGATACATAGTGGAGATGTGATGAAAGTAAGAGAAAAATATAAGTATGAGGGCCATTGGATTGGCGGTGTGAGAGTATTCACAGGATATCCTCATGATGCGTCATGATTAGGACGTTGATACTACTCTAGGATATCGTTCCTGTGGCGACGCTTATCGGGGTATTTAGTGACTACGGGTGGTGCCATGGTCTATGGCGGAGGTGAATTGTCCAGAGGATGTCTGCATGATGCGTCATGTGTCAGTGCGTGGGATTCTCTCCAGGTTGTCTGGATATGGGCTCGTAACTCATAGAATATCTAGGATACTTACCATAGTTACAGTAGTAGTTTAAGTCATAACGAGGGATTGAACCCTACAAGATGAAGAACGATTAAGGGCTTGTCCTCAGACCTATGTAGTATGGGATGCATAGAATCCGAACAAGTGCGCATTAGTGTCATGTAAATATTAATAACTGCATTAAGGACTAAGTGCACATTCACACATGACATCAATATGATAGTCCTCCTTAGCTTTGTTTTGTGACAAGTGTGTGCTTTCTAAGTAAGAGGAGTTGATGTATTATATCATAGCGTCAGTTGTATACAACTGACGTACCCACAGTTTCTATGCAGGATAAAGTGAATGACAAGACTAAAGATTATTTGCTGCTTAAAGAAATATTCAAGTTACTATTCAATTCATGTATAAATGTTGTTATTTATAATTCCGCTGCATTTATGTAAACTCTGTTGTAATAAAAGTTTTTAATTCCTTGTAAAATTGTATGAAGAGAAGTGTAAAGATCCTGCGGAACTTCGAATTCGGTCTTATTTGGAATTCGGGGTGTTACAGAGATGCTCTCTGAAATTCTTAGAAAGAGAAAGTGAAGGAGGTAAATGAGAAAATTAGGAATTCGGTCTTATTTGTAGAGCCCCCTAGATAAAACTACCACTTGGTGACATCTGAGCCATCCACAAGATCCGACGGTCGAAACACTCTACGCCCAAATCAATAAGAGCTATATCTCATCAAGGAAACGTTTGGTCGACAAAACAATCGAATGACACAAAGCTTGGTCGATGAAAGAGCGATTCGATGGGATAGACCACTCAACAAACACTTCGTGGGCAAAAATTTGAGAAATCTCCAACCAACTGGAGTCTTGAATTCAATGGGGTAGATCAATCAACATACACTTGGTCGGCACAAAACTCAACATCAACAAAAAAAACCTAATACAACCATGTTTTAAGATGATCAATTCTAGCTCTATACAACTCAAGCTCCGCCAATCCCAACACTACAAAAACCCTAACTCTCCAAAAACCCAATCTCGGGTAAACCAAAACATTAACAAATGCTCCACATAAAGCTTCAACATAGAAGGTGATCAAAGCAAAAATCTAGCAAAACCAACCTCAAGCTTACCTCCAACCTCAACTATGGGAAAACTCCAACAGACCCGAAAGTTCCAAAGACCGAAACTCCAACTCGACAACAATTTCAAACCTCACGCAAGTCCAAACACAAAAACACTCGAACAAACTCCAAAGCATTGAAGACAACACCTCCTACATCGGCTATGGGGAGAAGCTCAAAAAAGGAGATGATCAAACTCCATAATCTTTGCTAAACCCAAGCTCCGACTTCAAAGCTTCAACCTGATACTAGAGATGAATACCCAAGTTCAAAACCAGCCTTCAAAACCCAACTTTAGAGGCTCAAAACCAGACCTTCTGCGAGAATAGAGAGGCCCAAGCCCTTGGTTGCCGAAGCCTAAGCCCAAGCTTGTCTTCATGCTCGTCCGAAGCCAAGTTCAATGAAAAAGAAGGTTGTAGTTCTCCCAAAGCCACCGAGTTTGCCAAAGCATGAGTTAGCTCGACGAAGAAGGAGCTTGCTCGCCCATAAGCTAGCTCGCCCGAAGTGGTACTTGCCGAGACTGTTGCTCGCCCAAAACGAGCTCATCGTGACTGTAGTTCGCCCAAAATAAGGTTGCCGAGATTGTGGCTTGCCCAAAACAAGGTTTCCGAGATTGCAGCTCGCCCAAAATGAGGTTGTCGAGACTAGCACACGCCCAAAATAATGTTTGCCGAGCTTGGTTGCCCATGAACTTGCTCGCCGTGAACACAGCTCACTTGAGACTTTGATTGACGAAGAGGAGGTCGCCAAATCATCTTGCTCGACCAAAGAGGAGTGGTCGACGAAAGCTTGGTGGTTGCCCAACGTCTAGCTCGCCAAAATAAGAAAGACGAAACGAGGAAGATGAACAGTGCTCGCATAAATGGTCGGGCAAGCAAGGGGGTTCTTGCTGTCGTCAATAGCCGTTGGATCTCTCAGAAATCGAGCCCGAGCTTGATGGATGCCTCAGATCTAGCCACGCCCCCATCACCCTTCTGCTCGCCTCTTTCCCCGTCTGATCTCGCTTAGCGGGCGAGCCTCACTCTGATCGACGTTCCAGATGGAGCAACATCGCCTCATCATCTCAGCCTCCTTATCGCAGCCATTCAATCTTATCAGCGGGGAAGCTAGGTGTGATCAATGCGCATGATTAATCCAGAATTCATGCCATGTCTAATAAAATAATGAAAAATCCCTAAAAATCAATTAAAATTCAAAATATTAATTAAAAATTCAAAAAATAATTAAAATTTCCAAAAAATAATTAAAATGGGAATAATTAATTAAAAATTCGAAAAACAATTATTAATTGGGGAAAATTATTAAAATTCCGATTATGGAAAATTTTAGAAAAATTCAAAAAAGTCTAGAAAAATATTCGCCGCCTCCAAAAGCTTCTGATCAGTTCCAGGTATCTCCAACTGTTCCTGAAAGCTAAAATTATACCTCATAACTCTGAAACAAGGTGAACTACTTTCTGAAAGCCAAGAAAAATGCCTTCCGGGAGTGGGGGGCTTATGATAATGGTAAAAATTATGGTAAATCATGGCTATACGATTCCAGCGCAAATCTTAAAACTTCTTTAGGCAAATTAACCATAACATGTCTCTTTAACAGGTCTGGACCTTCTTCAGCCTCATCTACATGACATGAGCCACTTTTTAAGCCCATTAAAAGTGACTAGGCCCACTAGGAGGTACAACCAGCCCTTGAGGGTTGTAGGTCAAATCTCTTATCCCCAACAAGAGAATAATCGATTCTATCTCTTAGAAGGGGAGAGTCAACAGGAGATAATAGATTCATGTCAATCTTCTAAACGTTACTTAGGCCTATAAATACCCTCCCCCTCCTCAATCAGAAAGTAATCAGTATTTTCTCTCTCAAACTCTCTTTCTCTCTGGTTTGACTTGAGCGTTGGAGGGTCTGTCGTCGAGGCCATCCCGGTGTTTCGAGCTTCTTGCAGGTCCATCGACCGCAACAGCAACCATTGAATTCAGATCAATGTTCTCTTTCATTGATCCAGATCAAATCTCGGGAGCTCTAACCACCTTTTATGGCGACGATCAAAAATTAGATCTTTAGTAGTTTCCTTCAAAATATAAACTTACTATTTGTTTTCTCTCACGCCAAAATAAGCAGCAACACCAATAGCTGGTTGTAGGTAAGCTTTAAATCTCGAGTACAAATAGGATTTTTCTTATAAGGTTATTATGCAAGCATATGGATTAACAATGTAAGGAATCAATTAGATTGAATATACATCAGAAGAATCAGTTTATAAGTAATTGAAGAATTTAAAAAACTCAAACATCACAAAACTTATAAAGGATAATAAATCTGTATTGGTAATAATAAATTGAAATAAACTAGATCCATCAGGAGGATGAGGTTCCCTCAAGAGATAAGATATAAACTTGGAATTTCTAGATATTCATTAGGCCTATGGGACAAATGATATCTTCAGAACCTATTTGTAAAGAATGGATTAGAAAGTTGTTGTCTACAGAAAGAAAAAAAAAACTAAATCCTAAATTTAAAGTGTTTACAATATTGTAAGATGTTTTCCGTTCTTTACTCTATTTCATAAAAATAATTAAGAGAAAAACGTAATCATCTAAATCATGAGAACGGATAAATGATCATCTAAATCTTTTTTTTTAAATAACCAGGATAGAGTTCCTAAGGGAACTCCAATCACCTAGTCATATAGGAAAAAATAGAACCAAATTGGGATCATTCAAACTGGGCACGAATCTTACAGCTCCAAGGTTAAAATGGTAATTTCACTAGAAGTGTGTTTGTAAACGGGAATTGGGTCTCTTTCAAATCCAACAACCCTAAAACAGATCTGACTAACTAGGTTTTCCCAACAACACAATAAGAATGGGTCTATTATTTAAATATGATTTAGATTCTTAATTATCCATAAGAGACGATTCTAAACGATTCAAAATCATCTCTTATCCTGAGGAGAGTTTAAACTCAATCACCTCAACTACTCTTATCTCTTCATGAAGAAGAGGTAACTGATTCAATCCAAAAATAGCGGGAAATAGAGATAAATCATTATCTTGAAACGGACCAAAGCGACTATAAATACCCCCTTACCTCCACAAGAAACAGGTTATCAATATTTTCTCCACAAAAAGCCCCTCATATTCTTCTTGGTTTCTGACTTGAGTGTCGGAGAGTCTGTCGCCGGGATCAACCCCGATGTTTCAGACTTTTTGCAGTTCATCGGAGGCGTTCGACACCAAACGAATCAAATCCAAAGACACAAACGAGTCAGATCAGGAAGTCAACTGCAGTCAAAGGTAGTTAATACTGTTGAAAGTTAAAAGGCAAGTTCTTAATTGTTCCTCAAAAGAATCCACATCATATGTTTGCTCCTACGCCAAAAAAATAAGAACAGTTTGGCGCTGTATGTGGGAACAGCAAAGAAATTACAACCATAATTCACCGATATAAAACTACTTTCAGCCATACCTCTTAAGGGGAAAGGGAAGGTGGTGGCATCGAGCTGACGAGCCAACCATCTTCCTCCACCTCCTCCTCTTGAGGACCTTCCTCTTGCCTTTAAACAAGTGCAACCCCAGCAACCGCAGTAAGAAGAGCCTTTCCTTCAGCAGGTTCAGCCTCCCTTCGGAGGAGCTGCACCAGGAGGCTCCCACTGAAAGTCATCCTGAACCACCTGCAAGACCCTTCGTCGAAAACAGAGATTTAGTCTATATCTCGACCCCTTCCATGTTGCCTCAACCACAACATGATCTCCATCAGGTCATCATCAGCTGCTAGCATGGGTTTGATTTCTAAACCTGCCTCAACGAGAGGAGAAATCGTGAAGAAGTCCCCCATCCAGAATAGCAGGGAGGTAGGAGAAGCCTTTCTCCTCGAAGGCCATGATACAGAAGAACTTCCTCTCCAAGAAGGCGAAGAAGATCACCCTCTTCTAGGGGGCAAAGAAGCCACCATTCCCCAAGGGACCACAGAAGAACTCCTCCCCGAGAGAGGATACACAACTCCAACCTGCAGATCAACCCCTAGAAGAGGGAGAGAGGAGGAAGTACATGTCACCAGAGCAGAAATCCGAGAGTTCAAAGATGAAATTCTTCAGTCCCTTGAAAAAATTCCTCCCAAGAACTGACGACCCTGTCCTCTCCGCTTTACCCCTCCACAACCTGAGGAGTCCCATGGGTCCACTAAATCCGATCAGCAAGAGGGCATCGTCCTCCGATGTCTCCAACAGATGGAAGATCTTCTGTCACTACAGAAGCGGGAAGAAGGAAGACAGAAAATAAAATACGGTCTCGTCAGACCCCCCTTCTCTATGAAGATCATTGAGGCTCCCGTCCTCGTTAACTTCAAGATTCCAACATTTGAGTCGTACAATGGAGAGACTGACCCACCAAGCATCTGAGTCCTTCTTATGTAAAAAATTTTTAGCAACTTTGAAGGGCTATGCATGAGAGTGGTTCTCTCGTCTTTCTCCAGGATCTATATTTTCCTTCGACTAACTCGAGGAGCTCTTCCTCACACACTTCATCATTAGTCACAAGTTAGAGAAAACCAGTGCTTCGTTGCTAGACCTGAAACCAAGGGATGAGGAGTCTTTTAAGAACTATGTTCAGCACTTTACGGCCGAGTCCAGATCCAAACCCTCGCTCGATTCAGCAGTGGCCACGGCTACCTTCAGGTACAATGTGAAGCATGATGACCTCAAAGCTTCCCTCGTCAAACGACCTCCTCGGGACTTCTCTGACCTTCTTCAAAGAGTCGATAAGTACATCGAGTAGAAGAGGCAATCCGCTCCCAAGAGCAGAAGGTACCTTCTTTGGGGAACAAACGGAAGGGCCCCAATGAAGATAACCTCGAAAATCCCAGAAGGATGCCACGGACCAGCATTGCCCTCCTTCCATGCCTCGCTTTAAGAAGTACAGTCCACTTAATGCTAGCATCTCTGCCATTCTCATGGAGGTTGACAAGGATGGGCTCCTTCGACCACCCCCCAAGATGAATGCCCCAAGCAAGAGAAAAGATAAAATAAAGTGGTGTGCCTTACACAAAGATTATTTTGACCTCACAGATGATTGTCGAACCCTCAAGAATGAGGTCGAAGCGTTGCTCCGACGAGGATACTCACCAAATTTGTACAAGTGAACGACACTGAACCTCCACTTGTGAGGGGAGCTAACAAGCGAGCAGAGAGGCCAAACGAGTCCCAAGGATCGGGAAGGATGGAGATATTTCACGATATTCATGGGGGACCTATGGGGGGTGCATCTAGCTCCTCAAGGAAAGCATTCGTCTGAGAGGTAAATTCGACGCATAACATTCTGCCTCCAAGAAACACGGGAGCCAGCATCACTTTCTCAGATCGAGATTTAGAAGGTGTTCGAACACCTTACTGTGATGCACTCCTAATCAACATGTGTATGGCGAACCACGAAGTGCGTCGAGTCCTAGTCGATAATGGCAGCTTAGTTAACATACTCTTTCTGAATGTGTTCGAAGGCCTCAAGCTCAAGCGAGATCACCTCAAGCCTGCCAGATACACCCTCCATGGATTCTTTGGGGCCCCTGTACTCATCGAAGAAATCGTTACCCTTGACATAACCTTAGGAAAGGCTCTAGCTACTCGCACAGAAGCACTAGACTTCATGGTGGTTGACATGAAGTCTACCAACAATGCCATCTTCGATCGCCCAGGGTTAGCTGCACTCCAAGTGGTTGCCTCGGACTACCACTTGAAGATGAAGTTCCCTACGGTCGCTGGAGTAAGGGAAGCTAAGGGAAGCCAAGAAGCTGCTTGGCCATGCTATACCGCCACAGTGGGGGGCTCGGTCCTCCCCTTCGATTGCTTAGAACTCCCCCTTGACAGGGGACAAGCCAACTTCGAACCCGCCTCGCCATCATCGGGCGTTTCCTCTCCAAGTCAGGGAAGAAATGCCTCCATTTCTTCAAAGCTCTTGGGAGCAAAGAATTTTGAGTGGGGGAAGAGCAGCAAGCAGCATTTGAAAGTCTTAAAGAACATCTCATCAATCCTCCACTCCCAAGCACGCCTACACCAGGAGAAATCCAATACCTCAATTTAGCCACTTCGGATCAAACCCTCAGTATTATGTTGGTAAGAGAAGAAGATCTAGCACAGAAGTCGATCTACTATGTGAGCAAGGTGCTCCACGATGCTGAGCTTCGATACTCAAAGATGGAAAAAATGGCATATGCTCTAGTGATATCCGCCTGCAAGCTCAGACCCTACTTTCAAGCACACTCCATATGGGTCCTTACCAAAGTCCTTTAGATGCCCAAATGCTCTAAAAGATTCATGAAGTGGTCCATTGAGTTAGGACAACACGATATCACCTATCACCCTAAAAGCACAATTATGGCCAAAGCCTTAGCCGAATTCATCATTGAGAGCACAATCCCCAATCCTCCTGAGGAAGGAGATAACCCCCCACTTTGGAGTGTCAACATGGATGGGTCCTCATGCCTCAAAGGGAGTGGAGCAGGCACTATTTTGATCGGTCCCGATGAGTTCATTCTCCAATACTTGTAGCGCCTCGGTTTCCAGCTTCTAATAACGTGGCTGAGTATGAAGTCCTGATCGCCGGCCTCCTCCCAGCAAAGAAGGAAGGGGCACAAAGAGTCAGAGTATTCAGTGACTCCCAATTGGTGGTGAACCAAATCCGAGGAGAATACGAGGATAGGGATGATCGTATGGTTAAGTACTTGGCATATGTGAAGAAGATTATGTCCACCGTCAAAGATGCCGAAGTCACTCGCATTCTGCGAGAAGAAAACAAGCAAGCAGATGCCCTCTCCAAGCTTGCCTCCTAATCATTTGACGGACTCGACCACACAGTGCTGATTGAAGTCCTACTTAAACCAAGCATTGAAGAAGAGACACTCGAACTCATGCCTATAACCCCTCAAGCATTCGAAGAATGTTAGATGAAACCTCTAGTCGAATTCCTCGACAAAGGGATCCTCCCTGCGAACACCAAAGAATCGAGAAAGATCCGGATAAGGGCTGAAAGGTACGTACTCGTAGAAGGGGTCCTCTACAAGTGCTCTTACACTCAAGTTATTCGGTGCCTCTCTCCCGAAGAGGCCGACTAGTCCATGAAAGAAGTTCATGAAGGAATAGGAAGCAACCATCTAGGCGCGAAGTCCCTTGCACAGAAAGTCGTTAATCAGGGTTACTACCGACCCACTCTCCTCAGCGATGCTGGAGCTTATGTTCGCCAATGCACCCCTTATCAGAAACACTCCTCCATCAAGTGGATCCCCTAAGCCAATCTCAACTCCATGCAAACCCCATCCCTTTCGCAATGTGGGGAATGGATTTGCTCTGGCCTTTCCCTCCTGCTATTGGACAACGGTACTTCTTAGTGGTTGCTATCGATGAATTTGCAAAGTGGATAGAGGCATAACTACTTACAACAATCACCACAAAGTCCAGCAGTTATTCTGGAAGAACGTAGTTTTCCAGTTCGGGATCCCCCGAACACTTGTCATTGATAATGGAATGCAATTCGCTGGTAAGAGGTTCCGCAAATTTTGCACCGATCTGAGTATTGAGCAGCATTTCTCTTCAGTATTGCATCCCAAAAATAATGGTCAAGCCGAGAATGCCGATTGGTACATCTTGGATGGCCTCAAGAATAGGCTTGGTGAAGCACCGAAGGGACAATGGGTTGAAGAACTCCTGAGTGTGCTATGGTCTTATAGAACCACAAAAAGAATCCTTACGGGAGAATCTTTGTTCAACCTAACTTTTGACACAGAGGCTCTCATCCCTCTAGAAGTGAGAATACCTTCTCCTCGCCTCCTTTCATTTAACGAAGAGCAAAACTCAAATGACATTCAAGCCAATCTTGGCCTCCTCAAAGAAGTCCGAGAGAAGTCCATCATCCGAAGAAACATAAACTAGCAGGGTAGAGAGATTCTATAATAAGAGAGTTCGCTCGGCCAACATTCAGGAAGGAGACCTCGTCCTCCGAAACCTCGAGATATCGAACCCCCAATAGAAGGAAAAGCTTGCCCCTAACTAGGAAGGACCACACAAAGTCTCACAAGTTGTCCGCCCAGGAGCTTATCGACTTGAAGACTTAGGGGGAAGAAGATATCAAGGACTTGGAACGCCGAGCACCTCGTGAAATACAAAGAGAGCCCTTAACGACCTTGCCTAGTAGTTAGCATCAAACATGTAATAAAGACCGATGATTATAACGGTCACCCCATGTAATAAAGGCTTGCCATCAAGCAGCCGCGTAGTTTGAATTTTTCAATAAAATTAGTCTTTTCTTTTGCAAAATTCCTTGTCCAATTCAACAATTTCTTGAACAATTCAATCTAAGGAAAGCAATGAGTTAGGCACATGGTACGCTCCTGAGCAACACCATTCCTTCACTAAGCACTCCAATGGACAAGTGCGGGATCCATTCATAATTCATAGAGCCGCACGGGCACACTTGCCCCTGAGCAAGTGTATGGGGTATCTCGCCCTACGAGTGCTTGACCCTGGACAAGTGTGGAGTCCATTTACAGTTCATAGAGCCGCTCTAGACCCTTACACCAGAGTAAGTGTGCGGAGTTCGGCTCGCCATTCGAGTTCTCCAGAAACTCGTTGTCACCCTTGTTCGGAGTCCACTCACAGTTCATAGAGCCACCTTAGCCACTTACTCCCAAACGAGTATGCAGAGTTCGGCTCGCCATTCGAGTGCTCCTGAAATAATCCCGGACATGTGCGGAGTCCATTCATGGTTCATAGAGCCACTCTAGTCACATTCTCCTAGGCATGTGTGTGGGGTTTGATTTGCCATTCGAGTGCTCCTAAAACTCGTTGTCACCTTATTCGGAGTCCACTTATGGTTCATAAGCCGCTCTAGCCACATGTTCCCAAGCATGTGTGCGGGGTTTGGTTCGCCATTCAAGTGCTCCTAAAACTCGTCGTCACCTTGTTGGAGTCCACTTACGGTTCATATGGCAGCTTTAGTCGCTTGCTCCCAATAAGTATGCAGAATTTGGCTCACTGTTTGAGTGCTCCTAAAACAACCCTGGACAGGTGCGGAGTCCTTTCTTGGTTCGTAGAGCCCCTCTAGCCACATGCTCCTAAGCAAGTGTGCGGGGTTCGCTCTCCATTCGATTGGTCCCAAAATTCTTTGTCACCGTGTTCAGAGTTCACTCACGGTTCATAAGACCACTTTAACCACTTGTTCCTGAGCAAATGTGCAGAGTTTGGCTCGCTGTTCGAGTGCTCCTGAAACAACCACAAGTTTAAAGAGACATAATTCAAAAAGAATACTCAAACACTTTAGAAAATTTTATTTCACAAGAAGAATACGATTACAAATTTTATCGAAGAACAAGTCTCTACAAGATTACAAAGTCTCAGTTGGCCCCATCCTTACTCCTTTGTGGCAAAGTGATGTTCCTCTTAAGGGACACACGCGGTCTACAGTTTTCAACAGGCACTCGAGCACTATCTCGTTCCCTCGAACCATCTGAAGGGATCTCCAAAGCCACGGACCGAGTCATACCTTCAGGGCCTACTACTTGTGTCGCCCCTCTAACCGATGGCCCGCTAGACGAACCGACCACCCCACTTTGGGCGTCTCCAGAATTCTGTGAAACCCCAGGCAAATGTAATGCAAATGTAAAGCCAGTTCATGAAATGATCTCCCCTGAGTGTGCTCTTCACGAGAACAAGAAGTGCTCCTGATATTGCCTCCCTCGAGAAGTTGTTTCAACCGATGAATCTCTACCTCTTGTGCAACAAGCCTGTCTTTGAAGGAGTCATCCTTCACCATAATTTTCCAACGAGGCACATTAGCATACGCCGAACCACTCGGTTAAGTTCCCCCCTCCCCCCCCCTGCGAACACTCAAGAATATTACTTCTGAAATGAGCCCTTCTATGCTTCTCTCAAGCACCATGTTCTTCAACTCGAATTTTTCAGTGGTAGTCGGAAGCAAAGAGAAACAAAGGGCTTTAAGCTTCAAAAACTTTCCAGCGGTGGCTTCTCCTGAAGAATGATCTTCTACACCAACCGGAGGTACCACTCGAGGATCTCATCGTTACGCCTCGCTTCATTATCCCTTTGGGTCAACACTCACCTCAAGTGGCCAAGCTCTGTTTTCGCCTTAAAAAACCACTTCGTGAACAAGCGAGCCCCAGCTCCATCACCTAGAGCATGGAACGGAGATGGGCAATCTCTCGGTCTCTAGAGTCACGTGCATTGTACACAACAACATGCTAAATTTAAAGAACGATAGATCACTCTAAAAAAGGCACCCATGGTCACAGAATGCATAAAATCTCAAGAGCTCAAATCCAACACATGATGCGAAAGACTAAAAAAGATTTCATTGCAATGTAAAGATACATCAAGCGGTGGCCAGTCCACTATTAGGCATCCATACAAAAACAAAAGTAAAAAAAAAAGTGAAAAATGATAAGCTAAGAGATGTGTCAAGGATCCACCTCATTATACAGCTCCACGGGAGGAGAAGACTCGCCACCGGTTCCCCCAACCACCCCCGGACTCATTATCATCACGGTCAAGGGATCCGCTACAACGTCCTCCTCCTCATCCTCCTCCTCTTCCTCCTCCTCCTCCTCTTCCCTCTCGGAGGTGGGAACTGCATTGTACAAGGAGTACCCCGAACTATCGAAGCCAAGAACTCGCACACTGATATGCCAAAGAGCCCTGACATATGTCTTCTCCATGTTCGAGGCCAAGAACCCCTCTGCCTCGGCCCTCACCTGCTTCACCGTGGCCTCTCTTTCCTTTGCGGCACTCTCCCTCTTCTTGGCTGCCTACTCCCTCACCTGGGTCACCTGCTCCTTCTCCTTCGCTAAGGCTGCCTCCTGCAGCACGATCTTCGTTGCCTGGATCTTTGCTAGATGCATCACCACCTCCAACTCCTTAGCGGTCTTCGCCCGCTCCGCTCTGTCCCTATCACTCACTGCCTTCAGCTTATTCTCCTGATCCTCTACTTGTTTAAACAAGTAGCTAATGTGGCAAGTAACCTGCAAGAAGAAAATGATTCGAAGTCACGAAAAGGAAAACAAATGTTATTGCTTCATAAAGAGTCTAATGCAGAAAGATAATTATAAAAATATACCACCATAATGGCTTTGTCTATCTCCAAGGTAGAGTCACCAACTGACCCCGCAGCCATCCCAGCTCTTTCCTTGGGGGTCACGAGGTGGTGAATTGGCTGTATAAAACTCACCGAATCCCCAAGGAACCCATCGTGCTTCATGACTCGCTAGTCCGGGATGAAGATTTTCTTGTGCTCCTCCGTAAGGATTGCTTTAGCCCCTGCAGTGAGGGAAGGAGCCTCGAGCGTGAGAGCAGCAGCTAAGAAAAATCCACTAGTAGTGGGGACAGTCAAAGAAGTGGGTGGAGACTCCAAGTTCACCACCAGGGAAATGCTTCTTGATCCCCTCGCAACCTTCGCCACCGTAGGTCTAGTGGCCGCACTCTTCCTTTTCTTCTCTTCAGGGGCTTTGCCACTCAACCCCGCACATTTGACATTGATCACGTCAAAATTCATGCCAGTTGCTCCTGCCAAACAAAACATTAATGGTCTGTTTGGTTCAAAGGAGGGGAGGGGAGGGGAAAGGGAGGGGATGAATTTTAATCAAGACTCTGTTTGGTTCAAAAGAGTGGAGGGGAGGGGAGAAGAGGGAAAATAATTCTCTTCTTGTTTGGTTCACAAGGGGATGGGAGGGATTTTATAATTTAATTACTTTTATACCGTTTTACATTTTAGGAGAGTCTATGTATAATTGTTTCGAATTCTAATTTGGTAATATAATGAAGACCAATAAACAAAATAATGAAGGCAGATTGATTGATAGATATTGTTGCTATAGCAATCAATACAGATGCATTTAGCCTAAGAATGCTAAACTATGGATTCTAGAATGATATCTCAAGGAATTTTATTATTATTATTATTATTATTATTATTATTATTATTATTATTATAGGTTGTATTTGCAGAATGTTGTTGGTGGTAAAGATGGCCAACAAGTCCCACTGTGATCGTATTCAGGAGTTCAACCAAGACTAATTAGTTTTATATTCATTAGAAAAAAAATGTAGGAAAATAGGTATTGAGAATATGATTCTCAACCTTTGGTCAAAACAGTAATAATACTGACATCTAAGTATCTAACTCTTCATAAGAACATGCTTAACAATATGGACAGAACAATGAATTCAGAATTTCAGATTGTCCTGTGAAAGGGCTAGGAAAGAACTAGTTTAAGCTAGAATATACTACATTTTGTTAAACATAATCAAGATTTAATCATATCAAGCTCAATAAAGCTGCCATATGAGTAAATGAAAAACAAACTAGGCATTAGAAAATATGAAAAAAATAACTCTGAGAGTGCCTCTGATCAACATCATTTAGATATGTGAACATTGATCAATAATGACAATGGACGGAGACGAGAGGGGAGACGAGGAGGAGGGAGAGAAAGAGAGAACAAGAGTGGGAGAGAGAGAGAGAGTCAGAGATGTGTTTTTTATTTTAGAAAGAGAAATCTTAGGGATTTAGATCTAAAAAGGGCAATTTAGTCCAATAACTTAAAAAAATTAGACCTATTTTCTCTCCCCTCCAAATCCCCCCAATATTGGAAAGGAGCCAAAATTGGCTCAGGAGGGATTTTGCACCCCTCCATTCCCCTCCCCTCCCCTCCCCTCCTAAAAAAAGAACAAAACAAGAAATGTTTTAAAAAGTTCCTCCCCTCCCCTCCATTCCCCTTCCACCAAACAGACCCTAAGTGATTTAGAAAAAAAAAAGGAAAGAGGAAATAACTACAAACGCAAAAGTAAAGTGCAAAGAAAAAACAAAGATGCGTACTAGGGTTGATCGGAATGAGAACTGCCCTTAAGAGAAACTCCTCTATCACCTCTCTCCAACTCAGAGCTAGCCGATCTAAATGAACTCTAACCATCTCGTCCTCAAAGGAACTCAAAACTGGATCAGCCTTCGCTTTCTTTGGCACATCTAAGGTTGGCAATCGGGTCGACCGAGCGGGGCCGAGCTGGGTCCGACCCGTGCGGGTTGAAGAAGAAAGTGGGCGGGTCCGGGTTGGGTCGAGGGTTTAACCGAACCGGGCTCGAAAGTAAAAAACATCGACCCGGCCAACCCGCGAACCCATTCCGGCTGTACCCGTGTCGGGTCGGGCCGGGTCATGGGTTGGCCAGGTTAGAATTTAATTTTTTTTTTTTTTTTTTATTTACAAATTCACTTAAAAAATTGCATATATTATTCATTTCAACTACTATGAATTCTTTACAAGTTTTTTTTTACATTCAAATACTAGTTTTTTTTTCCATCTCTTTTAACCTTAAAAAATAAAAAAATAAAAATTGTACAAAAAGTATAAGAGTCTAAGAGATTAAGAATTAAACAAAATTGTATATATTATTCATTTCAACTTGTATGAAATTTATAAAAGTTTTTATTTCATAATTAAATTTTTTTTACAAGCTCACTTAATTATTTTTTTTACAACTACTTGTTGATTCTTGGTTTTGATGACTACAACACAATACAAAGTTGTTCTACCACATATCTCTTGAAGAGTCTATCAAAGTCAATACCATGGTGAAATACACAAAAGGCTCAAGCTCAAGACAAAGACTGATAAAGCTTTCAAGAGTAATTGATCAAGCTTCAAAACATCAAGACAAAGGCTCAAGCTCAAGACAAAGACTCAAGTTCAAGACAAGACTCAAAGCACTTCAAATGTTTAAACAGAGTGTCTTGTAATATTGTATTTTTTTCTTTGAGTCTTATAAACTTGTAATAACCTTTTCACACACACACTCACACATACTTTAGATAATCTGAGTGTTTTACAAAATCAAAATGTCAAAATAAGCTTGAATAAGTTCAGCTGTATGAGTACCAGTCGACCGCTGCTTGGAACCAGTTGATTGTCACAGTACGAAACTGCCTAAACTCATACAAGCTCTGGCCAGTCGACTCATTATGGCAACCCAGTCGACTGTTCAAGCCGTTTCGACAGCTTTCTGAATTTAAAACTTGTTTTTCAAATTTAAAACTTTTATATCCGTTTTATTACGGTTTATGGAACTGTTTTACAATGTTCCTTGATTCTTACACTTTAAATAGAGTATAGGAATCATTTGGAAAAGGTTCCAAGCATTCTTTAACTTTCAAGTCTTTTGTTTTCAACAAGAACAAGTGTTTCAAAAGCATACAAACTCTCTAAGACTTGGTTCTCTAAATTTCAGTCTAATATAACATTGATTTTGTTTTAGACTGAATTCAGAAATTGACCTAATAGCCACTATACAAAAACACTATCACATACAAGGCTATAGGTGTTGTAAACTCAATTTTTGTTGTTTTTTCACTTTTGGGTTATGAGAGTGGTCCTCTCGGTTGGAGAGTAGGACTCTTGGTTTTAGAGTCGGTTTCACTCTAAGGTGTAGAGTGGGTTTGCTCTCTGTAGTGGTGAGAGAGGTCTACGGATTTGACATTGTTGTTGTCAAAGGCCATAGAGTATTCTTGTACTTTTCAAGAATAGTGAAAAATCTCAAGTGGGTTGCTTGGGGACTAGATGTAGGTCGGGAGGACCGAACCAGGATATATCGTTGTGTTTGGCTGTGATTGACTCTCTGTGGTTGTATTCTCTCAACTTGCAATTTCAATTTCTCTGAGTTTTATTTCAAAATTTTGTCTGGTAAGTCGACTGGGTTTCTGTTATAAGTGGACTGATTAGACTTGTAACTCTTCAGTAAAATACTCTTCTTATTTGACGCACCAGTCAAATGTATATCTCTTTTCAGTTGACTTAATAGTACGAAAAGTTCAAGATTTTAATTAATCTTTATACAACACTATTCACTCCCCTCTAGTGTTATTTGCCTTGCCTACAGGATCCAACACTACTATGACTTTTTATATAATTGTATATATTATTCAAATACATTTTTTTCCCTCTCTTTTAACCTTTAAAACATAAACAAATAAATAACAAATGTACAACAAGTTTAAGTGTCGAAGAGATTAAGAATTAATTGTATATATTATTCATTTCAACTTGTATGAAATTTGTACAAATTTCTATTATATAATTTTTTTTACAACTTGACTTATAAAAAAATTTACAACTACTATGAGTTTTTTACATGTTTTGTACATTCACATACAAGTTTTTTGTTTAATAATCTTTTTGTTGGACTACAGGCGAGTTGCTACCACTTGTTGATGTAGATATCGCTTTTCCTTGAGTCTGATCTTCCTCCGTCATCCAATCTTCTGTGCAAACGAGCATCTCCAACGTATCTGGCTTCAAGCGATTCCTGAAATATGCTAGAACTCTTCCACTTGTAGAAAAAACACTTTCTGAAGCAACTGTGGAGACATGAGAAGTTAGTAAATCTATAGCCATATGTGAAAGAATAGGAAAAAGATTTTCATGTTCTTTCCACCATTGTAGCACTTCAATCTTAGTACTAGAACCCTCACTATCTTGTTGAATATACAAATTTAATTCATTAGGTGCATTAGTCCTAGATTTTTTTGATTGAATACGAGTAAGTAAATTAAAAGTGGCATCTTCTAATGTACTCTTACCCTTATCTCTAGAAGAAGAAGAAGAAGAAGAAGAAGAAGTAAATATGCTAGTTATACTATTAGATACAAAAGTTCTATCATAATAATCATACAAGTTATTTAATGTTGATTTAAAGCTAGCTAAAAATTCATTACAATCATATTCGGAATCATCTCCAAGTAAAGTAAAAAATATTTCAATCAAACTCTTCGTACTTGCTAATTTGATACGAGGATCCATAAAAGTAGCACAATACAACATAGGAGGAGGATTAAAACACTTCAAAAATAATTTATAAGTGGGATCAACAATATGACTAATGTATTCGTCCGAAATCATATATTGAAAAATTTACATCATAGTAATGATTGAAATAAAAATACTACTAGAAGTAGAATCATAAGAGGTAGAAAACTTCACAGTTGCGGTTTTAAAAGGTTCCAAAAATCGTAATAAGGATTCAGAAAAATACCATGATTCGGGAGTCATTTGAAAATTTTCCATGTTTTTTGCAAGACAAAAATCGTTTATAATATTTTTGTATTGAGTTACAATATTAAGTAAATTGAAAGTAGAGTTCCATTGGTGTTTAATATCTCTAAGAAATTTTCTAAAATGTATTCCACTAGCTTTACACCATCTTTTAAATTATTGAAGCATGGGACCACTCAAAGCAATAAAATGTATATAGTTTCTAATTGAAGTTATATATGGATCGGCTACTTTCAATGCATCTTATACAGATAAATTTCAAATATGACACGCACATCTAATATGAAATATTTCTAAACATGGAGGATCTAATTGTGTTTTTAATGTACTAAATGAAGCATTGTTGTTAGATACATTATCATAACTAATAGTAAAAATTTTATCATGAATATGAAAGATATCACAAACTTTTAAAATACGATGTGCAATAACTAAACCACTATGGGAATACGGTAAAGCCGCAAGTGAGATGATTTTCTTTTGAATCATCCAATCACTATCGATGTTTAGAAATTTTTCATATTAGATGTGCGTGTCATATTCTATTTGTCGTTTAATTGTACCCATTCTCTAACCCTTCTTCCATTTGTAACTCTTTCCACAATGTTTACAAATCTTATGTCCTACACCCGAATTATTCTCATCGGGAATATAGTCATAAAATCTGTGTCAATCACTTGTTTCTCCCCTAGTTTTTCTACTACTAGTGGGTTCGGTTTGTTGTGTTTGTGTGTCAACATCATGCATTTCTTCTTCTATTTTGTGTGTAGGGATATCGTGAGTTCCTACCAAAAGATTATGTGTAAATTTGGGTTCAATTTGTGGGACTATTAGAGGCCGACGTGAAGTATCGGTGGAATGTTGTCCACTTTGACTAGGCCGCTACCTCGTGATTTAGACATGATAATAGTAAATAGTGTATCTGATAAAAAAACGATTTCTAGTGTGTTACTAGTGTATGTGAAATAATAAAAAACAATGTTGGAGGTATATGTTAGAAAATAAAATCTAAAAAATAATAGGAGGGTCGAGAGAGAGAGAAAAGCAAAAAAACCAACAAACAAATATGATACAAAAAATTCTAACTACAAAAGAAATCAAGACATTAGGAGGGTTGTGAAATTTTAATACCATACTTCACGGATAATCGGTATATATAGGAATGAAAGAGAAAATAAAAGTAGAAGTAGAAGTTCGGTCCGTCCGGTAGTCGTTGAAAGAGAGAAAAATAGAGCTTCTTTGTTGAAGGAGTTGTAGTAGACGTGTTGACAGTTGAATTTGATATGATTGGAATTTTGCACTTCTTTGTTGCTTGCTTCTTTGTTGAAAAAATTTGATTGTATTGAGATTGAATTGAGTAGTAGTAGTAGTAGTAGTAGAGAGAGTAAGAGAATTAGGTGTGAAATTTTTAGATTGAATTCAGGGGTATTTATGGGGGATAAAATTTATAAAAAAACCCCAAAAAAGGGCTGTTTTTGCAGCCGTTGACTCGCGGGTTGAATGTTTGACCCGCGTGGGTCGGCCGTTGGACCCGTTCGGGTCTAACGTTTGAAATTCGCGGGTCGACCTGCGGGTTGGCGGGCGGGTTGGACATTTTTAACAGGTCGAACGGTCTGGGTTGAGCAGGTTGAGGTCGGTTTGTTGGAGACCCAGATCGACCCGGTTAGAACCGCGGGTCTGACCTGGACCCGAACCGCTCAGTTGCGGGCCGGGTTCGAGCGAGCGGGTCGCAGGGCAACCCGACCCATTTTCCATCCCTAGGAACATCCTCTTTCCACCTCGTGGGAATCCCCCACGGCTCACAACTGCGAACGATGAAGTATTTGTCCCTCCAATACTTGATCGAGTCAAGGTTTTCAATCAGCTTCACCCCCCCTCGACCAGGAGTGAGATAGTATTTTGACTCCAACTTGTTCTTCTCATGGATCTTATCGAGCGTCCTCAAAACACTCAATCGTGACTCAATCCCCGCCACGTGGCAGTGCAACACGAAGCCGTTCACATGTCTCCACTATTCGACATGTACTGGATAGGATTCAAAGAATACCACCTCAGAACCTCACTCACAAATAGGGAAAGGGGAAGCCGGAGCCCTGTAAGTAAAGCATCAAACCGAAAGAAGCACATATCAGCGGAGGTCGGCGACCAAGATCTAACACCAGGGCCTGACAACACAAGATCGAAATCCCTCGGGATCATAAAGCACTCTCGTATACTGCCCAAGTCCTCCTCCGTAAGTATCGAAGATATGTCGTCCACCTCCGAGTGCTCACGGGGCTCATTACCCTCAAATAGTGGCACCATCCCATGCTCGACTCGCCCTAATAGACCGACGGAGTAATCTCGAATGTTGCTGAGACGCGACAATGGGCTAGGAAGCCTACCCAACTCCCCCACTTCTCCCGGTCTCTCTACAATCGTTTCAAAAACAACCGACTCCGTCACTCTCTTCCCCTTGTCCGCTTTAGAAGGCGGAGCTGATGGTTGACCTCCTACATCCCGAAGAGACCCTAGACATCTTGATAAATAATATATATTGCCTTTGATGTGACTGCTATGGTCAGAAATTTTGCTGGAAAAAGAAAATAGCCATTGGAGAGCTTGGACAAACTCGTCGGAGAAGAAAAGTTTTGAGGATCAGAGAATGAGAGAATGGGGAAGGAGTGGAGAGGGGGAGGGGTTTTTATAGAGGGGGGAAACGACGCTTGGGCTCCCGAGGCTAAGGGGCCCCAACTGATGGAGAAGCCCAAGGGTCAGGGGAGTCTAATTGTCGGGAATACCAAATGACAAAACCCGTTGACTTGTTAAACGGTCAATGGTAAAAAAAGGACATGTATCGCGCAGCCGAAGTATCGAAGTAGCTCGGAACCGTGCACCGAACAAACGTGTTCCGGATCAAAAAATGAAGCAAAACTGTTGACCGGTTAAACGGTCAATGACATGTGTCGCACAGCCGAAGCATCGAAGTAGCTCGGAACCGTGCACTGACACACGTGTTCCTGATCAAAAAATGAAGCAAATTGTTGACTGGTCAACTGTCAATGGTCACCGGGACATGTGTCGTGCAGCTGAAGCATCGAAGCAGCTCGGAGCCATGCGCAGAACAAACATGTACCCATTTAAAAAATGAAGCAAAACCGTATCAAAGTAGCTCCGAACCGTGCGCCGAACAAACGTGTCCCCGAGAACTCCGACAAGTTTGGTAAACTCTTAAAAACAGGCGAACTACTTCTCAAAGGCTGTGAAACTCAGTCTTCGGGAGTGGGGGGGGGGGGGGGGGGGGGGCTTGTGATATGGGTAAAAATAGAATCAAATCGGAACCGTTCAAACCGGGCACGAATCTTAAAGCTCTAGGGATAAAACGGTAATTTCACTAGAAGCGGGTCTGTAAACAGGAATTGGGTCTCTTTCAAACCCAATAGCCCAAAAACAGGTCTGGCTAACTGGGTTGTCCTAACAGCCCAATAAGAATGGGTCCAGATTATTTAAATATGATTTATTCATAATTATCCATATGGGACGATTCGAAAATCATATATCTTATCCTAAGGAGAGTTTAAACTCAATCTCCTCAACCACTCTCATCTCTTCATGAAGAAGGGATAACTAATTCAATCCAAACACACCGGAAAATAGAGATAAATCATTATCTTGAAACTGACCAAAATGACTATAAATACTTTCTCCACAAAAAGTTCCCTCATAATCATCTTGATTTCTGAATTGAGCATCAGAGGGTTTGTCAATGAGATCATTCCCGAGGTTTCAGACTTTTTGCAGGTCAGCGGAGGCGATCATCACCTCACAAGTCAGATCAAGAAGTCAACTGCAGTCAAAGGTAGTTAACACCGTTAAAAGTCAAAAGGCCAGTTCTTGATTGTTCCTAAAAAGAATCCACATCATTTATTTGCTCCCACACTGAAGAAAGCAGGAACACCTAGTATTATAACCAAATAATTCTTACAATATACTGTCACTACAAATGAATTGGCCAATCCCGTCATTTTTTTTCAACCTTTCCCGACGTTTATAAAACGCCGTGGTAGATCCCTCGGCGCTTTAAAAAGCACCGCCGCAAGCGCTGTTCTTACCCCCACCGGGGATGCGAAAAAGCTACCCCGGTATTTTCAAACGTCAGGGTCTCTAATAAGGATACCTCGGCATTTACAAAACGTCGGGATAGAGCAATTTTCATTTTTTCTAAATTTTCCATTAACTAGCCTTTCTCGGCGTTTGCAAACGCCGGGATAGTTAGTTTTTTTATTTTTTATTTTTTTTTCTATTTAAGGAATAGTTGGTTTGTTATTTTTTTTCTATTTAAGGAATAGTTGGTTTGTTATTATTTTTGTTGTTGTTTATTTTATCAAATCAAAGTAATTGTAAACAACAAACCGTAAATGACAATTTTCATTAGATTCATAAGTATATAAGACCAAACAAAAATGCAAGACTATTAATTCGATTCAATTACTACAATGCATCACCACAAAACAGAAATTCCCAATTTCCAAATAATCAAAGAAGGTAGCATATATTACTAATTACATATAAATTCAAATATTAAACACAAGAAAAATATTTTTAAAAAATAATTTATTTCGACACTTCAGTAGGTCTCTGTTTTGAATGCCTGCTGGAATCTGCTAAGCAATGTCAGCTGGTGGAGAACCAATACAAAACTTTGGGGCAGGCTCTGGATTTGTAGAAGGCTTTGCGGCATGCTCTGGACTATCAACAACAGGTGTAAGATTTGCAACAGGTTTGGGAGCCTCATCAGTCCTGCATAAGTAACCCAGAAAACCTTGTTATAGTCTCACCCCTTTATCTCACAGAGAATATATAAATTTAAGTTTTAAATTAACAGCCCTAAAAAAAATTAAAATTATGCACACCGAAGGAAATAGGCATTGTAGACAACATAGATTATATAGAAACGAGATGCAGAACATTCTCTGAGAATTATTCACATCGAAGAAAATAGGCATAGGCATTGTTCCATAACATTCTTGCTCCAAACCAGTTGTGCAAATCAATGGATTCCCAATACTGCAGGAAACAGCAAACATAAATTGTGTTAAATTACCATGCAACTCAAGTACTGATAACTTCAAAATTACTAAAAACTCATTCTCTGCACTACAAACAGTAGTTTATTCAAACTAGATAAATTTAATTTGATGATTCTTTTCTACATAAAAAATGCATCCAAGCGGCAAACTTTCCTAGTCCTGCAAAATGTTCATATCCATTTGGAAATTTTGGAATTGTGATTGTATTTTATGTTATACGTAATAAAGATTGACATCAACCATATGCTTTCAGAACAAATCCATGTACAGAGTCGAAATTTCAAAATGACTACAAATTATACAGTCTGCATAACTTCTTATGTAGCGATTAGTTAACCATAAACTCGAAGATTAACAACAGTTAGATGATCTTCATCTACATCTAGTGTGTTTCTTTTATCTTTCTATCTTGATTAAGCGAAGCTTCTAGATTTCGAGTGTTAGTGAGTATGTCATTTAAAATAATATAAAAAATTTCTTCCGTCTAAATAAAATTTTACAACTTAATCAACTGTTCACAATTGCCAAATTTTGGAGAATAAAAATGCAAGAAGCAAAACATTTACTTCATGCCTCACTCAATTCTACAAAAAGTACCATCCTTAAAGGGACCAATACAACCCTTCACTTCTCTATATGTTAGGTGGACCATTCATTGATGAACATCAGAAGACAATAGCAGTTGTATTGAGAATTTGGCAATTGAAAGACTAAATTTTAATGACAAAGCAATTTCTCAAGTTTACAGTTAACTAGTGAACCCCACAACACAACTCAAATTGATACATAAGACAAATGAAGTCAAAGAGTTCAGAAGGCTTACTTGAATGTTCTAGCTGGAAACCTGGGTACAGGAGCACTCAAATTATTGTAAGTCAAATCCCTGAAATATCACAAGAAGAAGAAAACAACCTTATTCAAATTGCAACACAAAATAGAATATATAGACATGTATCAGTATAAATTGGATCCACTACATAAAATGGACTAACTTCATTAGTAGTCTGCTACATAAATTGGGTCATAACAAACGACTTTCTAACAAGCTTGTGTGTCTGACAGCTCTACCAGGGTAATATATACGCCAGATGGAAGCTACAAAAATCTTGGCTGAGGGTAACATGCAGGAGGATTATATGATAGGAATAGAGACTGAAAAACATTTTTGTTAAGCGAAATAATAATATAAAGAGTTTAATGGAAAAAGATTTCAAAGAGAACTAAACAAATATGGTCCAACCATCCAATAAAGAAAAAATGAACCCCATTGCTAGTAAACTAATTAAGGATACAAATCTTAATAGAGTTATATAGTAGAAATGGATTAACAAGCTACCCAATATATTAAGATAAAGGCTATGTTCTGGTTGTTGAAAATTTCTCAAAAGTTGCACATTTAAGCTATAATAATACCATACACCAAATTATATTACAATGCTCAACTTTAGCAATTACTTAAATGTAAGGTTTCACATTAAAAAAACTAATTGCATATCGATACTTGAATTACAATAACTATAAATCAAATGAAATGAAAACAAGAAATAAAATACTCAGTACTTCCATATTTACCTCCCTAGAAACCCACATCCAAAATCACAAACCCTAACTAAATTTACCCCCCAAAAAAATGAACTTTCAATTACAAACTCCAAAATGCAATACCATGAGCCTTGAGAATGTGAAGGATTTTGCTTCTGGTTACGCCCTTAACAAGCGCAACCCCGTGAGAATCATGGAGAATCACACCGATATGAGACGACGTCAAACCCTTCTTCGCAAACTTGCAGATGTTCTCGACAATGCGGAGGTTGAGATACCCTTACTGTGAAACAAAGAAAGAGAGAAAAAGAAGAGATTGCTGAGATGAAATGATGAAAACGATGAGACTTTTAGGGTTAGGAATAGGGATTCTTACCCTTTGGAATGCATACGACCCATCCTGTGTCAGGGTCCAGATTATCTGCAATGGTAGTCGAAGCTGTGATTGACATTATAATGATAGCTTTGATATCAGATTAAATATTTGATCATTAGTTGCCAGGAACTCAGGGAAACAACCATTGATAGAGAGATGAAGCAAGGTTGAAGCATTGGTTAGTTGTTGAAGAAGGATAAACCAGCTGCAATCGGTATCAGATGCTACAGTGAATGTATCAGATTTGTGGTATCAGGTGCTACAGTGATGGTATCCGATGGCTGCTGAGAACGTATCTGTGTTTGTTGTTTGTATAGTGTCTCTGTTTTTACGTGCTGAGTGCACATTTGTTGTATTAGAATGGGCGGGAGAATTGAGATCTGGTGAAAATATCTCACTCCAGTGCTAACGGCCTATAAAAAGGTCTGTATTGGTTCATTTGGGGAATAACAAGAATTGAGTAAACTGAATCTCCCCCAAATATCTTCTTCTTCTTCTCCAATCTCAGATCTCTTCTAATCCCTCTCAATCTCTAACCCCCTTCTTTCTCCATTAATGGCGAGATCTGTAGCTGGCCGGAATTCAAATCCCTGACAAGTGGTATCAGAGCCGTCGATTCTCCCACCATTCTCATCAACGACGAAGATCCAAGCAATGTCGATCAAAATGGAAGGGAAGTTTGAGGCAGCGTTGTCAAGAATAGATGCGATGATAGTGAAGTTACGGCAGCCCTATTCCCAACCGCTCAATGTTCCTTTGTACCCGATCGGTCATCCTCAAATTCCAATCAAGGAGGTAACTAACCCTAATCTCATCTCTACTACTTTGAAAGGAACTCCTGTTAAGCTGAAATTTCCAAAGTTTCCCGTTTTTAAAGAAGGTAATCCAAGGGAATGGATTTGTGAAATAGAGAAATGTTTCGATTTTTATGAGATTCTTGGTGTTCATGAGATTTCCGAGTCTCAAAAATTGAACTGTGCTACGCTACATCTAAGAGGGAGAGCATCACAATGGTTCCATAGGCACATCAAACCACAAATCCATGAAATTTCTTGGTCCATGTTCTTAGAGGAATTGATAGATCAATTTGACTCTACTGAGTTGGAAGATTCTAACAAATCAGTTGTTGTAGAAGAAGTGAATGTGAATGATGTGGTTTCTTGTGGAGAGAATAAAGATGGAGTTGTTGTAAACGGTGGAGATTTGTTGAGTTTTGAAGCTAAGGTAAAGAGTGTTGAGAAAAATAGTGATGAGACATCCAAGATGTTTGTTGAAATGCATAAACAAGAAAAGGAGGAGAAGCTTATGATTGAAGTTTCCACAATCTTTGCTTCAATTTCTAATCATCTGCCAAGTGTTTGTGGGAATGTCTCAAAGGCATTTGTTCCTTATCTTGAGCCCCGATTGAATTTTCAACGAAATGTCAAGAGGACGGAGTTTGAAGCTCTCAAGTGTGTAGTTGGCAGTGACAAGATAGTGCTCGTTGGATGGCCCCCACCTATATGTAAAAATGTTGCTGGAAGCAGAGCTGGTGGTTTGATAGCTGGGGCTTGGGCAACTATGATGTCACTAGGACTCAGTGGCTACTTGGAAAATACACGAGAGATAATGGAAGTATCCAGAAAGATTCAGACAATGGGATTGAGAAGCTCTGCTGAACCTCGACCTGAGGAAGTTTTTTCCAATCAGGATGTGGTGTTGCCTCAAGCAAGCCTCATATTGCTTGCTAATGCAAAGAAGCAGCTGGTGTCGGGAATGGAGCTGAACAATTGTTTCTCAGAGATCCGATTTGTTCGACTTTCTGTCATAAAGAATTTGATAAATGGTGATACTCTTTCGGGTTGTTGGGCAACAATTGGGGTTTTGACTGAAAAGGGTGCTGTTAAAATGAGCTCGTCAGGGAAAGAGTATTGTGTATGGAAAATGAGCAGTTTAGATGAGATCACCGTGTCAGTTTTCTTGTTTGGATATGCTTATACGAAAAACTGTTCGGAGAAGGTGGGTTCTGTGTTTGCTATGTTCAATTCAGCAGTCAGGAAGGACGTGGTTAATGGGTTTTCCCTTAGTGTGTATAATTCTAGTAACACTTTAAAGATAGGGACGTCTGCAGATTATGGGGTTTGCAAAGGAAAAAGGAAGGATGGAGAAGCTTGCACCATGATCATTAACAGACATCAAGGGGCATACTGCAAATACCATTCTTCGAAATCATCTCATACTCAAAGGTACACAACCTCGTGAGCTGAGCTCAAGGGTGGGAACATAAGAATGCCATATAGATTTCAGATAGAGGGGAAATTTATTTTGGAACTGCTGAAAATGGAATTGAAGCTTAGAGATATTATCACCATGAAATTGCTATGCAAAACCATGGTCAGGGGTATGGCACTTGGTGGTTCGACCAAGGCAGTGTTGCATGTGATAGCTATAGCTAGGTCTATAGGTTTGAGGTTGTATCCTGATGACTTTCAGAGTGTTAAAACTATGGTGAATTTTGGTGAGGAGGAGTATAAGCAACTGTTGTGCATTGAAGGTGTAGAAATTGAGAAGCCCAATGAATTTTCATCCCGTATTAAGAACCTGACTGCTTTAATGCAAACTTGCCAATTTGGTCACTGGGAGGTTGTTTAGATCCTAATGCTTTTCAAAGCTTATATCCACAGAGCAGATTATTCCAATGGTGGAACGACTCTTCACTTTGCGACTTTAAATGGTCATGCTCGTTGCATTCGTCTTCTCCTTGCAGATTATGTGCCGAGCATACCCAATTTTTGGGATGTTACCAGAAGAACTTCTCAAGATGATTCTTTATCGGATTTTGACAAGGATGCTATGTCTAATATAGTGAATAGAAGGGCGGATGGCGGTATCACTACCCTTCATATGGCAGCCTTAAATGGTCATGCAGAAAGTGTGCAGTTACTCCTGGATTTAGGGGCTTGGGTAACCAATATCACAGTGGAGGATGGGACAACAATCGATCTCAAAGGAGCTGTCTTTAAAAATGCAGTCCCCTCAGGTTCAACTTTCAACGATGCGGAACTACAAGATGCTATTTTTGAAGACACCATAATCGGCTACATTGATCTCCAGAAGCTTTGTGTGAATACAACCATCACTGAAGAAGGAAGAGCCGAGTTAGGATATGACATTCGTAGAGTTTTTTCTGAGTTTGAGCTTGAGGACAAGCTCATTTTTTAAGGGGGGTGGAGTTGTCAGGGTCCAGATTATCTGCAATGGTGGTCGAAGCTGTGATTGACATTATAATGATAGCTTTGATATCAGATTAAATATTTGATCATTAGTTGCCAGGAACTCAGGGAAACAACCATTGATAGAGAGATGAAGCAAGGTTGAAGCATTGGTTAGTTGTTGAAGAAGGATAAACCAGCTGCAATCGGTATCAGATGCTACAGTGAATGTATCAGATTTGTGGTATCAGGTGCTACAGTGATGGTATCCGATGGCTGCTGAGAACGTATCTGTGTTTGTTGTTTGTATAGTGTCTCTGTTTTTACGTGCTGAGTGCACATTTGTTGTATTAGAATGGGCGGGAGAATTGAGATCTGATGAAAATATCTCACTCCAGCGCTAATGGCCTATAAAAAGGTCTGTATTGGTTCATTTGGGGAATAACAAGAATTGAGTAAACTGAATCTCCCCCAAATATCTTCTTCTTCTTCTCCAATCTCAGATCTCTTCTAATCCCTCTCAATCTCTAACCCCCTTCTTTCTCCATTAATGGCGAGATCTGTAGCTGGTCGGAATTCAAATCCCTGACATCCTGGAGTTTGGGGATTAGGGTTTCTTTTTCTTCGTTCTCGGTCTAAGAGGATTGGAGCGATTTGGGGTTTTGAGAGAGAAGGAAAAGTAAAAGAGAAGATTTGGGGATTTATGGAGAAGGGTTTCTATCCCGGCATTTTCATACAAAATGCCGGGATCTACCCAGCGTTTTACCCAAAACGCCGGCGGGAAAGTGCCTGAAAAAATTATATACTTTGTAGTGTGTTGCAAGGTGTTAACAAAAGAATCAACACCCAAAATATAGAGCAAACATTATGGGAGAGACTAAAAAGTCTGTGAACATAAAAACTAGAACAACAAACAACATGAGAACATAAGATCTGACAGAAAGTGGCAGCAGCAGCCATCTCTAAGGCAGTTCAGAACAGCAATAGGTTCATGGATCAAAAGACAGCAACAGCAGCAGCAACATCAGCAGCAGCGGATAGAACATCTCCATTCCAGCATTCTAGCAATGACAGCATCTGAAACAAAAGAGACAGAGATCCAAACCAACAGCTATGATCATCCAAATCATGAGAACAGATAAATGATTTTTCATTTTTAACTGATGAGAATAAGTGAATGACAATTTCTGATCAAACCCAATACAAAATGGTAACTGGTAAGACTTTTTTCCCTACTTCCTAAAAAAAATTATTCAAAGACAAGAAAATCACTTAAATCAATTGCCATGGCCAATTACAGATACCACTAAAAATATTTTGAAAGAAACTCAGATCCTTCGATTTCGGCTTTCGACTTTGATCAAGAATTTGTTATTCGGTTAAACTGGCCAAATAAACCCAAGGTGTTGCCCTGAAAAAGTATTGTAGATCATCCGATAAGTTTGGGTCATCACGTGAAGCTTCTAACTCCTTCCGCACTCCCCAGAAATCAGGCAGCAAAGTCAAATATGCTAAACCTCAGCCCGACCTATTCTTATTAGCATAACAAGTTAAGAACTTAGCCTGGCATCAAGAGAAAGTAAAAAGGCTTAAGAGCAAAAATTGACATGAAATTGGTACAAGGAGCACTCAGAGAGAAGCACGACCGATGTAGTAGATTTCTTAGTGCCACCATGTCGGTTAACAGAAAGACATTAACATAACAGAATTGCATTAATTGAGATGACAACAGCTACATCATAATGTACTAATTCTCCTTCCATTTTTAGAACAAACAATTGATTCCAAATCATAATTTTAATAATGATAGTATGGAAATTCTGTTGGGATTTGTGGATCCAATACATGATAATGGGGTTGGAGAAGTCAGATGAGAAGGAGAGTCGAAGTGGGAGCAAGAGGTCAGAAGTGGTTTGAAGCTACAGGCAGAGTTGCGGTCGACCGCACCCCCCGACCGCGCTCTAGGCAAGTGTACGGTCGATCGTGCAGTCGACCGTCCCGCTCTCTGATTCAATTCTGTAACTTGAAGAGGTGATCGGTCGACCGCGCAATCGACCGACCTGCTCTCTGTTGGACCATCATGATGTTGCGGTCGACCGTCCCAACGCTGATTGATGAGCGGCTGAGATTAAAGTTGTGGAATCATATATATATTGTATTGTGTACGATTTTAGGGTTAAGTGAAAAGAAAATAGAGATCTACCAGCCATCATTAAGAGGGAGGGAGATAGAGAGAAACCCTGCACCTTGGTGGTGAGTTCTTGAGAGTTTTGTAAATCTAATCTTCATATTGCTAGTGAAAATCGTAGGAGTGCCTCTGTGCGGGAAATTAGCCATTGTTTTGGGTGAACCTCGAAAAAATCTTGTGTATTCTTGTGTATTACTTTTGGTTGTTCTTTCTTCTCTTGTTTTGATTCTATAGTTCTTGTATCTCGTCGTCGTCGTTGTTGAGTTTATTCTGCAGTTAGAATTCAACAAAGTGGTATCAGAGCTACAGGTTGGTAGTATTGATTGAGATGGGGGACAAGAATAGAGTCAAGGAGTTCGATGGAACGGATTTCACAATGTGGAAGATCCAAATGATTGCGTATCTCCAACAGAAGGATCTAGATGATCCGTTGTTTAGTGTGAAGCCAGAAGGGGCAGAGGTCAATCCGGTTGCGCTGGCGACCTGGAATAGATTGGATCAGAAAGCGCTTAGGCGAATTCAATTGTCGCTAAATAGGAAGATGTTATTTCATATTGAGAAGGCAAGAACCGTAAAGGAGACAATGAAGATATTAACAGACATGTTTGAGAAGCCGAATGCAGCGAATCAAATCTTATACCTAAAAAAGTTGGTTAACTTGAAGTTGTCAGAAAGGGGTTCGGTTACTGAGCACTTCAACAATTTATGTATAGTTTACAATCAGATGGAATCGTTAGGTTTAAAGTTTGAGCAGAGGGCACAATCATTGTTGTTGCTATCCAGTCTTCCTGATAGTTACGGCACAGTAGAGCAGACTATTACTAGCACCATGACTCATACGACAACCCTAAAGGATGTTATATGCAGCATTATGAATGAGGATGCAATGAGGAAAAGACATGGAGAGACTTCAGTGTCATATCCTAGCAATACTGCATTGTCAGTTGATAACCATGGTAGAAGTAACAATAGAGGGAGGTCGCAGAGCAGGTTTCACAGGTCCAAGTCAAGAACTGGACATCACAAAGGTGAGTATTGGTACTGCAAGAAGCCAGGACACAGGAGAGACCAATGCGAGGAGTATAAGAAAGTACAAGCAAGGTAACAAGTAGCCAATGTGGTAAGTATTGAACCCCGTCTAGATGAATTGTGTTTATCTGCTGGATTTAATATTTTGCAAGATAATTGTGTATAGATTCATGTGCTTCTTATCATTGTACCCTCATGAGAGATGTAATTTTGGTGCAGTTTCAGTTGGTAATTGGCAGATATGTCCAGTTGTGGGTAGAGGCACTATGAGAGTGAAGGCTCGCAATGGTGGGCAATTGGTCCTGCATGATACAAGACATATTCCGAGTTTGAAGAAAAACTTGATCTCAACTAGCAAACTAGACAAAGAAGGTTTTAAAACAACTTTTGGGCATGGAGAATGGAAGGTGACTACAGGTGTTAGGTTGGTGGCAAAAGAAAAGCGTGGTGACACATTGTACTTACTTAGGGGAGGTGATTCAGGTGATATCATTGCTACAGCATCAACAGGTAGTTTCTCTTCAATTCTATGGCATGTCAGGTTGGGCCACCTTGGTGAAAAGGGTATCAAGCAGCTTTGTTTTAGGGATCTTTTGTCAGGGCTGAAGAAGGTTGAGATGGATTTTTGTGAGAACTATGTGATGGGCAAACAGAAAACAGTTAGCTTTCAGTTGGGTAGGCATGAGAAGAAGCTTGGGAAGCTAGAGTTGGTACATACAGATGTGTGGGGTCCAGCTCAGGAATTCTCTTATGGTCGTAAGAGATACTTTGTAACTCCCTGTCCCATTTGTACGTATTTTATTACGTGAATTTTTGTACTTCAATTTTTAGATCAGTTTTATTTTTCTCTTTGAACTCTTTATCTAAAGCTAGAATATTTTTCTGATCAATTTTATAATTTTGTAATTTTTCGACCAGAGTTCAAATACAAACTTTAACCCTGATTAATACTAATCCTAATCCTAATCCTAACCCATTCCCGCTAACCACTCACTCACAGCCAAACCACCCTGCTTAATTCTACGCCTAATTCCACAACTTCTCCTCCTTGTTCTCATTTTTCCACATCTATGCTCTCATTTTTCTACTGCCTCCACCACCCTACTACTCCTAATCGCCTCTTCTGTCACTGTCTCCTCTTTCATTTTTCTACAACCAACCTCTCTTTCTCTCCTTATAAATTATAATATATAATACACATGCATGCATACATGCATGTTGTGTCTCTCCCCTTCTTTTATATATATACACACACCCATGTACATACAGCCATTCCACACCTCTCATTTCTTTCTTTCTTTCTATATATACACCCACACACATAAACCCCTCATTTCTACATCTCATTCTTCACTTCTCCATTCTTTCTCTGCCTTCTTCACACCCGAGAGCTCAAGCAATACCCGATCTCCACTTTACCCTCCACCTTCGAGCCGACGAATCCATTTCTACGACTCCGTGAACCCCGAAGAATAACCCGAACTCACTCTGTTTCCTCACGCTGCACCACCTTATTGTTGTTGTCACTCACTGTTGCTACCGTTGCTCACTCGTTGTCGTCTTGCTGTCATTCTTACTGCCGTTGTGCCGCCGTCCATTGCCGACGTCGCTTCTTCTTTCCGTGCTTAAAACCACCACCGAAATCGTCACGTTATAAGGCAAGTACCTTGTACACTCTTTTTGTTCTCGTACAAGCATTTTCCTTGAACTCGTAACAAGTAGTCTAGTTATCATCATGTTTTATTGTCAAATTCCATTCTAGTCACTTGTTTCATGCTATATCATCTCAAGAGTGAACCGTTAACACATTTCGAATCGTGTTATCGAATATCGAATATTCAACATTACTATCTCTAAATTTCTTGACCTTGCACTAAAAATTCGACCATGTTCTCGATACTGGATTGAAGATTTTCTACATGAAAATCGTATCCCATCGAGTCTCGAATCCAGAACATCTTACGGTTTCTCAATCGGATGTATAGATTGTGAGATATCACAATTTTAGTACTGTCATATCGTGAATTTCTGAACCTGCACGGTATCACTAACCGGACTTGTACTGAGTATTTGACCATGTTCTCGACACTGAATCGAAAAACTTTCTACATGAAAATCGTAGCCCTTTGAGTCTAGATATCTAGAACATCCTACAGTTTCTCAATCCAATGTATAGATTGTGAGATATCGCAATTTTAGTATTGTGACTCCGAATTTCCAGAATGTGCGCGAAACATCGAAACCAGCGAAGAATGAATTTATACGCATAGCTACTGTCTCTAGAATGTATCGTGTGAATATGCGTTGGAACCGGAAGAGAGTCTACTTTTTAAAATCTCTAACGGAATTGGATTTGATTTTCTGTAACAACGGAAAAGTGAGTTTGAATGCAGATATGTCAAGTTATCTAAAAATTAATCTATGCATTTTTGCATATAAACCCGTTATTTTTCATATTTAATGAACTGAGTGTATTATTGTTCTTATAATAATAACTTACATAGATATAATAAGTTGATAGTATGCATTTTATACCACTTGATAATTTATAATAACTACTCTCGATATATGTACTCGTTTCACGTCTCATATGTATGATTACTTCCCTTGATATTTTCCTTGATTAAACTGTCTTGATTACACCGTTCCACTAGTCGTACCAACTGTATGTTGATAATTAATTATAAAAGAATAATAAGCCGGGGTTATAAGGGTACGACTTAGTAATGGACAATATAGGGGAGTATACTCGGAAAGGGGCCCGTGTTTCCCGAAATAGTAATTCTTGATTCTTGATTACAAAATTCTTGATTACATAATTTTTGATTACATAATTCTCGATTACATGATTTATGGTTACATGTCTTGATACTATCACTGAAAGACCCGGTACATAATCCTATAGAATTCACTACTTAAGTCTAAACATCACATGATTGATATGTACTGAACTTGTGGTATGGAACATAGAATTGCATGCATTAGATTAGTTAATAAAACAGATAAACTCGAGATTTTCACTAAGCATGATTTTTGATTACATAACTCTTCGTTACATGACTCTTGATTCTTGATTACATGACTCTTCATTACATGACTCTCGATCCTTGATTACATAATTATCGATTAATTAAGCCTAGGTTATCAATTGCTTATACCTTGAAGTCTAGAATACACTAGTTAGAGTTATTACTTACATGATCATATTGTCCCAGTTTCTTACTTACTTCCATATTGTATTTATACTTCTACATTTTGTTCCATCCATATTATATCATGTTATATTACCCCTTTTACTGCTTGTTGCTACTTGTTGCCCGAAACTTGCTCTAACGGGAACTTTTCTATTTTTCTTTGAGTTAATAATTATACAGGTACTGATGGACCCGACGAGCAGACTCTCTAGATGATCGTTGCTGCTTCCTTACTACTTCATGTTGTTTTTCTTTCAGTCGCTATTTTATCTAGTTGTTATAGCGAACTACTTATCATATTATTTTAATTCTGGCACCTTGTACTCCCAGGCATCTTGACCCGATGTTGATGTATTATCCAAATAATGGTTATTCTATTTTCAGCTCATGTGATTATTATATTTGCCTGCGTGAATGTGTTATAAAGATCTTGTTAAGCTTATAATTGTACAGCTTATGGATGATGTATATCATTCGTTGGGCCTCAGTTGCGTGCTTGTATTTTCGTATAGTGGGAAGCGGGGCGTGACATACTTCATCACATTCATCGATGATGCTATAAGAAATGTTTGAGTTTATGCAATTCGCGAGAAATCAGAAATTTTGAGGCATTCAGAGCTTGGAAGGCTAGGGTTGAGAATGAGACGGGTTGCAAGGTGAAAGCAATAAAGTCAGACCACGGAGGTGAGTATACAAGCAAAGAGTTTGTTAACTATCTAGCAAAGGAAGGTATCAGAGGAATCAAGACAGTTCCTAAGACTCCATAGGAGAATGGTGTAGCAGAAAGAATGAACCGCACGATACTCGAATGGGCGAGATGCATGAGACTTCATGCGGGTCTTCTGGTCAATCTTTGGGCCGCTACAGTTGATACGGCAGTGTACTTGATTAACTGTTGCCCATCTAGTACCCTTGATGGGGCCATTCCAGAAGAATTATGGTCAGGTAAAACTGTTAATTATTTGCATTTGAAAGTTTATAGTTGTATGGCATATGCACTAATCGACAGGAAAGAAAGAAAGAAGTTGGACTCTAAGTTGAGAAGGTATGTGTTCATTGGCTATGGTGGCGATGAGTATGGTTACAGGTTTTGGGATTTTGTGGATAACAAAGTTATTCGCAGAAGGAATGTAGTTTTCAAGGAAGAGGTCCTATACAAGGACAGGCACACAGGTCAAGATAGTACAACCAGTTCAGAGTCAGATTGGGGTTCACACTCAGATTCAGATTCAGATTTTGATTCTGAAGACGGCTCTAGTGGTAAGGGCCCTATAGTACAGCAGCAGGTGCATATACCACATGCAGCACAGACGGCTCACGGTGAGTCTATTGGGAATGAGCAGGTTATCCAAGACGAACAGGTACAGCCAAAACAGTTCGGGGAAGCTGAACCGGTCGGTGAATCGGTACCCACATTAAGGAGATCAACACGAAAGAGGAGGCCAACCAAGATATTTGATCGATCGGCTAGTGTTGTTCACGAGCATGTTTTGTAGACGGATTCAGGAGAGCCAGAGATTCATGAGGAGGCTTTGAGGGATGAGGCTCGAATTCATTGGGAGTTAGCTATGAAGGACGAGATAAACTCCTTGGAACAGAACCAAACTTGGGAGTTGACCAAGTTACCTGCAGGGAAGCGCACTCTTATGAACAAATAGATTTTCAGAGTCAAAGACGTCGCAGATGGCAGTAAGAGGTACAAGGCGAGGCTTGTTGTGAAAGGATTCTCTCAAAGAGAAGGTGTTGATTATAGTGAGATCTTTGCACCGGTTGTAAAGATGGCTTCAATTAGGGTTCTGCTTAGTATTGTGGAAATTGAAGATATGCACTTAGAGCAGTTGGATGTGAAGACAACATTTCTCCATTGTGATGTCGAAGAAAAGTTGTACATGTGACAACTCATAGATTTTGAAGCTAAAGGAAAGGAAGACATGGTGTGTCGATTGAAGAAGAATTTTTATGGGCTCAAACAAGTATCGCGATAATGGTACTTGAAGTTTGATTGTTTCATGAGAGGAAAAAGTTTCGATAGATGCGAAATGGATCATTGTGTGTGTTACCACTGATTTCGGTGTGGGGGTAAATAGATAAGATTTGTGAGCTCGAGAAAACCTGAACAGCTGATCCAAGCCCTCTTACTCCTGCCGCAACCTGCAAGGAAGTGCGAGACACCGGGGTTGATCCCGGCGACGCACCCTCCGACGCTCTTGTCAGTAACCAGTGGTGATTAAAGAAAGAGCTTAAGGTGGAAAGAGAGTGATTACCTGGTTACAGTGGCAGAGGGGAGGTATTTATAGTCGCCAGGAGAGTGATTAGAGGCTTGATTCCCTGTGTAACTGCTAGGAGAAAAATCCTCACAGCCTGTTTAGGAAACTAACCCCTGATTCCCGGTGAGAGCAAATCAGGCTCGTTGACTTGGCCAAATCAGTGATCCTGATTTGTCTCCTGTTGGTCTAGGTTCGCTTCGGGTCGGGACCCGTACCCAATTGGAGTGGACCCATTCATGGGTTATTGGATCTGTGAGAAGGAGATCCAGTACACGCTTTGGATCCGCTCGTATGTGAAATTACCGTTTTACCCCCGAGCTTCAAGATTCGGGCCCAATCTGGACGGTTCCGATTTAACCCCATTTTTAGCCATATCACGAGCCCCCCACTCCTAAAGACTGAGTGTGATCAGCCTTTGAGGAGTAGTTTGACTGTTTTGGTGGCTAGTGGAGTTGTATCGGAGTCCAAATGGAGGATTTTGAATCTCGAAGGGGGTAGTGAGGTAATTTTTTGATGCCATGTGTTGTTCCCTAGCCATATCGAGTATTTGACGGCTTTTATCTGTTTTTTCAGATTATTTATTTAATTTCGCGATGTGTTTACTAATCGTTCGGGGGCCTTAACAGAGCATTCTAGGCAATAATTGTTCGTTCAGGGGCTCAAAAATATACCCCCAAAATTTTAATTATTTTCTAGAATTTTTAGTTAATTTTCCCGAATTTTTAGCAATTTTTCACGATTTTTAAATAAATAAATCGATTAAAATAGATAAAAAATGATTTTAAATACCGGTTTATGACGTGGATCGATCTGGGCCGTTAATCATAGACGGGCGCGAATTTTTGAGAGATCCAGCGGTTGTAGTAGCTCGGTGTCTTTTTTCTCCGTTTGCGAGCTCGAAAAGGTACTTGCTCGGCCGTCGACCGAAGACAGGGGGTCTCGGCAGGCCGAGCGACGTGGCGCAATCTGAGCCGTTGGATGACGATGCGCATCTCGAGACGGGCACGTTTCTCAAGAAAACACTATCTTGTCGCCTAGTGTCCTCGGTGAGATCTGGGCCGTCTGATCGGGATCATGCGCGAAAGTTGAGGAGAAAGTGAGTTTTCTCCGTTTGCGAGCTCGGAAAGGCACTTGCTCGGCAGCCGATCGAAGACAGGGGGTCTCGGCAAGTCGAGCGACGTGGCGCAGTCTGAGCCGTTGGATGACGACGTGCATCTCGAGACGGGCACGTTTCTCAAGAAAACACTATCTTGTCGCCTAGTGTCCTCGGCGAGATCTGGGCCGTCTGATCGAGATCATGCACGAAAGTTGAGGAGAAAGTGAGTTTTCTCCGTTTGCGAGCTCGGAAAGGCACTTGCTCGGCAGCCGATCGAAGACAGGGGGTCTCGACAAGTTGAGCGACGTGGCGCAGTCTGAGCCGTTGGATGACGACGCCCATCTCGAAACGGGCACGTTTCTCAAGAAAACACTATCTTGTCGCCTAGTGTCCTCGGCGAGATCTGGGCCGTCTGATCGAGATCATGCGCGAAAGTTGAGGAGAAAGTGAGTTTTCTCCGTTTGCGAGCTCGAAAAGGCACTTGTTCGGCAGTCGACCGAAGACAGGGGGTCTCGGCAAGTCGAGCGACGTGGCGCAGTCTGTCTCGAGGCGATTCTGTTCCCAAGGACATTAATGGTGCCCCGGGGTTTGTGCGGCGTTCCACCTTCCCCAGGTCATTAAGGATAACTCCTTCAATTAATGCGTGGCGTTTCAACTTCCGAGGGTCATAATGGTCAGTCATTGGAGGAGAGCTTATAAGTACTCCACTCCCTTTGTTATTTCAACCGCAACAATGTAGGGTTTCAAACCTCGAAGGCATTGGCCTTGGGTAACTTATCTTTCGAGGTCCGAAGGGGGTTGCTCTTTTGCCTTTTCTTCTCCCGTTCCTGACGGCCCCAAAGTGGATGTCAGGAGCGGGGGGTTACGAGGCAGTAGTTGTGACGACCATAGTCCGGACCCGAGGGATGAGTTACTTCGGAAGGACGGGTGGTCGCCCTGTTGCCTTGTTCTTCTCCCGTTCCTCACGGCTCGAAAGGGGATGTCAGGAGCGGGAGAGAATAAGGCAGAAGTGGTGACGACCGTAGTCCGGACCCGAGGGGCGAGTGACTTCGGAAGGACAGGTGGTCGCCCTGTTGCCTTGTTCTTCTCCCGTTCCTCACGGCTCGAAAGGGGATGTCAGGAGCGGGAGAGAATAAGGCAGAAGTGGTGACGACCGTAGTCCGGACCCTAGGGGCGAGTTACTTCGGAAGGACGGGTGGTCGTTCTTCCACCATGGTCTTCTCCTGACTCTGACTGCTCCAACGTGGGTGTTTGGGTCGGGGGAGATCATGGTGGAAGAGGTGATGATCCATGTCCGAAGCTGAGGGGTGAGTTCGTTCGGAAGGACGGGTGGTCACCCTTCCACCATGATCATCACCCGATTTTAACTGGCCCGACGGGGGTGTCAAGATCGGGGGTGATCATGGTAGAAGGGGTGATGACAGTAGTCCGGATCCGACGGAGGGGTTTACTTCGGAAGGATTGGTGGTCGTTCTTCCGCCTAAATCTTCTCCTGACTCTGATGGCCCGGGTGGAGGTGTCAGGGTCAGGGGAGGTTTGGACCGAAGGGCAGACCACCGAAGCCCGGATCCGAGGGACTGTGTGTTTCAGAAGGACGTGGGGGTCGCTCTTCCGCCTAGATCTTCTCCCGATTCTGACGGCCTGTGTAGAGGTGTCAGGGTCGGGGGAGATCTCGGCAGAAGGGTTGACTGCCAAAGTCCGGATCTGAAGGGGACGATCTGTCTCAGTAGGACGGGTGGTCGTTCTTCCACCATGATCTTCACCCGATTCTGAGGGCCCCATCGCGGGTGTCAGGGTCGGGGAAGGTCATGGTAGAAGAGGTGATGACCCTAGTCCAGAGCCGAGGGACGACTTTGCTTAGGAAGGACGGGTGGTCGTTCTTCCACCATGATCTTCTCCGGATTCTGAGTGCTCCAACGTGGGTGTTAGGATCGGGGAAGGTCATGGTAGAAGAGGTGATGACCCATGTCCGGATGTGATATTCTGCAACAGCTTCAGAGTGATGGGTCTCCTCCCCTCTCTGTCTTCCTTCCGGACTGATGACCTCTGATGGATGTCAACCCGGAGGAGTTAGAGATGGGGGGAGGACCGATCTACTTTTGACTGGGCCCCGTGGGTTGGCGGAACGCCGACCGAGACATGGGGCCTGGGGGGCACGCCGAAGGCGGTGCCTTAAAACTTTGAATAATTTTTTTTTTTTTTGGTTTCTTCAGACAGAGGTGGGGTACGGAGGAAGTGTAGGCCATCCGAGCGACTTGACGCAATTTGTACCGTTGGATGGCGTCATGCATCTTGAGACGGGCACATTTCTCGAGAAAACACTATCTTGTCGTCTAGTGTTCTCGGCGAGATCTGGGCCGTCTGATTGAGATTTCACGCGAAGTTTGAGGAGAAGGGGAGTTTTCTCCGTTTGCCAGCTCGGATTGGTACTTGCTCGGTAGCCGACCGGTCTCTTCGCTGGCGTGGTCGAATGGCGTGTAGTTCGGCTCCCGGTCTCGATATACCGAGCCAGTTGTCTTGGCGAAGAAGATAGTTGTGTTGGGCCTTCGCGACGTTTCGAGAGCGGCCCAAGAGTCGCGCTTCTTCGTTTGGAAGTCCAAGGGACGTTCCTTTTTACTATAAATCTTCACCCCCCCTTAGACCAAGTCTCATTTTTTACTTTTACTCTCTCTCTCTTCAGTTCTTACTTTTCGCCTTCGAAGTTTTTAGCTCCTTGGTGGTGGTGCTAGCTGACGCGGCAAGGCGTTTCTTGTTTCCGGTGAACTTTCCGACAGTAGCTGTTACTTCGAGGTCAGTTTCTCTCCCTTCTCTTTTAGAAAATGGTTAAGGTTACGTCCTCGGATGAGACCCCCGCCTCGGATCAAGCAGTAGGCCGAGGGGGTAAAGGGAAGGAGGTGGCAGAGCCGACCGATCAGCGCGTCGTCCGTCCGGATAGAGAGGGCGAAGTAGCCGAGGTGCCTAAGGAGGTCGCGGCGGCGTCCCATAAGGGTAAAGCCGTAGTCACTATCGTTGAGATGCTGAAGACAGCGGGAGCGTTTGGTCGGCAGCCCATTGTTCTGTCGAGCGTGGGAGGTGTACGGGACTATGCCGAGGACACCTTGGAGAGAGTGACCCAAGGCACGGCTAAGTTGGTGGAGGAGAATGAACCGAGGGAGCTGTCCGAGGTGGACCATACCATCTCGTCTCTCTCGGAAGCCGACCTTCACCTGATCCGAGAGGGTTTCCGAATCCCTGCCGACTACGGACTGCTCCTCCCCGGGCCGGGTTTCCGAGCCAATACAAAGTCTTCGTCAGACGTGTGTGTCTTTCCGGTCGACTCCCTTATTGCCGGACTCCGTTTTCCCCTCCACCCGTTCGTTGTTGATGTCTTGACATGGTACGGTTTGAGCCTCGCCTAGCTGATGCCGAACACATGGAGGCACGTCATGGCATTCGTCCTCCGATGCCAAGAGGTTGGTGCCAAGCCGAGTATGTTCCTCTTTCGGAGCCTCTACCGACCTTGTCAGCCAAGGCGAGACGAATAAAGGTTCTATCTTTCGCCCCGGACGGGCGTGAAGCTGATCGAGAATCCGGACTCGATCAAACATTGGAAGGAGAAGTACTTCCTCATCCGAGCCCCTGTGCCGTGGGTGATACCGATGGTTTGGGCGAAGGATGGTCTGCCCAAGCGAACCAAGAAGGAGGCAGTGCTGAGTGACGAGGAGGCGGAGGTCCAGAAGAAGCTCCTCGCTCTGCCAGCATTAAGCTGGAAAGATATTACCGAGGAGGATCTATTCCGAGGGGGTCTCAGTCCGATCGACCCTAGTATGCTTCTGGTATTTATACTCTTTGCTTAAAGTTCATGAAAATTTTTCTAAGTTTTTTCATTCGGTTTGTGCAGAGACGATGAAGCTGGATTACAAAGCTCTGGTGGCGAAGGGCAGGTCGGAGCAGGAGGCGAAGAAGAAGAGGCCTTCGGCAGGGCCTCAGGACGGCCGAGCCTCGAAGAAGCCTTCGGTCGCGAAGGCTGCCGATCAGCCGAAGATCATGGTCCTCGAGCAGGGGGAAGTCATGGTCCTCGACCCTCCTGCTTCGGGTGCGCCGACACCGACCCCGAAGGGGGATGCTCCCGGTTCGTCCAGCGGTGCGTTCGGCGTTAAGGAGGTGTTGTCCCTCCAAGTTCCGTCCCTCACTGCCGAGGCGGAGAAGATCTTGACCGAGCATCATAAGCAGATCTTCGTCCTTGACTGGCAGGTGAAGAACGTCGACGGCTTCTTGGGCGACGACAACATCTGCATGGAAGCGGTGAGGCACCTGCCGACCCCAAAGGACCGAGCGACCCTGAAGGCCGGGCTAGCAGGGGACGCCGTGATGCAGATTGCTCGGAATACCATGTCGGTAAGTAGGCCGAGCTCTCCCTCATCACAATTTCTTTCTTAGAATTTTTCTAAGTCCTTGGGTTCGGGTTTTAATGCGCTGTTCTTTTTCAGACCCTCTGCCACTCTAATTTTTTGCTCGAGGAGTTTGCGAGCAAGGAGCAGGAGAACGAACGGGAGAGGGCGGAGCGTGTCAAGGCCACGCAGCTGCTTGATGCCGAGCAGCTCCTCTCGGCGAAGAGGGGTGCCGAAGTGGAAGGGCTGGAGAAGCAGCTAGCCGATGCCGTTCAGCTGTCGAAGGACACGGCTGCCAAGCTTGAGGCTTCGGAGAAGGAGGTTGCCGAGCTGAAGGAGGCGTTGGCCAATGCTCGGTCGGAAGCAGAGAAGGCTCGGAAGAGGGCCGAGAAGATCATGGCCAAACACCAGAAGAAGGTGAAGAAGGTGAAGAAGGCCGTGCAGGAGGAGGCCGCGCAACACATGCTCCAGAACATGGAGGAAGCCTACGGTCGAGCCTTGCTCCATGTGGCCGCCAAGAACCCGGGCTTCGACACGTCCTCCTACCGTTTTTACGACCCCGTGGAAGGGGAGGAGGAGGTTCCTGAGGGGCTGCTCGACCCCGAGGGAGAAACGGAAGGTGTCGAAGGCCCAGGAGAGGCCGAGGCCGAGGCCGAGGAGGATGACGACTCCGAGGAGGAGAGCGGGAGCGAAGGCGGAGGCGAGGGCGATGGCGAGGACAAGACCGGGGGGTCGACGGACCCGAACGACAAAAAGGTCGACCCCTGACTCGGTTGTCTCATTTAGTCTTTTGTTTTTTTTTGTCTCTTTTTGTAAGCCTAACTGCGGACTGGCCACCGCTTTTGTAAAACTTTCTCCTCGGTTTTGAATGAAAATATTTTGTTTGGCCGAAATTTATCCAAGTGTTGAGTCTCGGATTTTGTGTTTGATTTGGCATTGAATTCTCGAATTTATCCAAGTGTGGGGTCTCGGATTTATCTCTGACTTTCAGGTAAGGTTCGGTCCGATTACGGAGGTTGTATACCTTCGGAAGGAGCTGGCCAAAACGAGGGGCGAGCTCTCGAACAGCCGACAGAATGGGTTTCCCATGCTCTTGAAGCTGAAAGAGACGAAGGCAGCTGTGCGGAGGTATTGTCGCGAGCTGTGGCAACTGCGGAAGTACCCCCAAGCCCCTTGTCCCGAAGGCGAGGTCGAGCGGCTCCGTAGAGAGCTCACTGCCGCTGAGCAAAAGAATGGCGAGCTTTTGGCTGAGGTCCAACACATGGAATTAGCGGAGAAAGAACGCTCAGCGGCGGAAGAGAAGCTAACTTCCGAGCTAGAGAAGGCGTCGGCCTAGCGCAAGAGGCTGTTGGCCAATGTCGACAGGCTCAGAAGGATCACGATAGATAGGGGGATCGAGGTCACCCACTTCCGACGGCTCGCGACCGATGGCGCCAACGTCTCTGCCTCGTCAAGGCCTTCTCGTCTGAAGAAGATGGCGAAGGACGACGCTCTTAGAGACAGAATCATTGAACTGGAGGAAGAGATCGCGTCGCTCAAGCCTGTGCCGGAGAGGGCTAACGTCTGCAGTACGTCGTGCACTCACGAAGAGAGCGAGAGAGGGATTTCTTTTTACGAACTCGCGATACGTTTACCTGCGGCTGGGCGGAGCCCCGCCGACGCTCAGAGTAGCGCAGCCGTCTCGTCGAGCGGTGCCTCGGCCGGCGCCAAAATTAGGGTTAGCAGCGAAAGGGGTTCACGCTTCGTTGGTTTAGGATCGAGTTCGGAGGGCAGGTCTCGTCGTCCTCGTGTTTCCTTAAACCGAAGCGTTCCCCTTCCGAAGAGGCCTTGATCATGTCGTTTTATGTTCCTTTTGATTTGTTGTAAAACTTTGTAGTAGAGTCGGTATTGATGTATGTGAAGCTACTATATATGAGTTTGAAAGTTTGACTGGACAATTCTTCAAGTCTTGCGCCTCGGAAGTGTATTGAAAACTTGCCATTCATTTTCCTTTCTTTTCAGCTCCTGGTGTCAGACCAATACACTGATCCCAACGGCTCGGGCAATGAAGCTGATGCCGAAGTGAGCTCTGGGGTGGCGAAGTCGTGTTTGTCAAAGTGCCGAGAGCGGCGCCGTCGAGTGGAGCTGGAGTTCCGTCGAGCTGAGAGCGAACGGGCCCACCTTCAGTCCGTCCTCGGCCAACGGGACGCCAAGATCCAACACTTGGAGAGTAGGATCATCGAGGCGACCTCCGCAGGGGGAGACGAGGACTCACAGACAGCTTTTAGCAATGCTCTTCGGGTTCAGTGTATTAGGCACAATCAGTCGAAGATATTAGCCGAGCGGGACGATTTGCTCTCCGAGATCCAGCACTTGCAGACTGTGGAGGCAAAACTTCGGAAGGAGGCGGAGGAGCTAACAGCCGAAGTGGAAGGGTTGGCGACCGAAGAGTCTAGTGAAGACATTTCTGTTTGAGGACCAAGTGTAATGGGTCGGCGTTGTATTTTTTTTTGTTTCCCAACACTTTGTAACTATGGAAAAACTACTTTGTATTGTGTCCCGATCGTTAATAAAATTCCTTTGTGGTTCTTTGTACTTATTCCGCTTGTGTGTGTGTCGGCCGTGCCGAGGTCCTTGAGCCGAGCACTTGGTGCCGTTGGCGAGATCCTCGGGGCGAACAAGCTATTGACGGGGTGCTATCTCGTTGTTTAGCGATTCTGACAATATCTGGGCCGTCCGATGTTGGCACGAATCTCGAGGCGGCTCAGTTCCCAAGAGAACTCTATCTTGTCGTTTAGCGTCGGTGGCAAGATCTGAACCGTTGGATGTTGGCACGAATCTCGAGGCGGCTCAGTTCCCAAGAAAATGCTATCTTGTCGTTTAGCGTCGGTGGCAAGATCTGGGCCGTCTGATCGGGATCACGCACGAAAGTTGAGGAGAAAGTGAGTTTTCTTCGTTTGCAGGGTCGGAAAGGCACTTGCTCGGTAGCCGACCGAAGGCGTCGGGCTTCGGGCTTCGGCTGCTAGGCAAGATTGCTCGGATTATGTGGCCGAAGGTATCTTCGGTATCCCTCCACTGGCGAAGCTGAGGGGTGGACCACCCCCAGTCTGCCGCGAAGGAAGCTTGGGGGACTGGGAGCCAAGTGTTGGACTCCGGGACCATCGGTTTAGTTCGACGGTTGTGGGAGCAATTCCGAACGGCGATCTACCCCTGGCTCGTCCGGAGGCGAGCCGAGGAGGTAAAGTCGAGCCGAGTGTTGGACTCCGAACCATCGGTGTAGTTCAACGGTTGTGGGAGCAATTCCGAACGGCGATCTACCCCTGGCTCGTCCGGAGGCGAGCCGAGGAGGTAAAGTCGAGCCGAGTGTTGGACTCCGAACCATCGGTGTAGTTCAACGGTTGTGGGAGCAATTCCGAACGGCGATCTACCCCTGGCTCGTCCGGAGGCGAGCCGAGGAGGTAAAGTCGAGCCGAGTGTTGGACTCTGAACCATTGGTTGAAATTAAAATTTAAAAAGCAGATGATAAGAGGGGAGAGAAACATGCAAATTCGTAAATACGAAAGAGCTTTCTTTATTGATAATCGATGGCGAACCGTTTTACATAGTACAATTTATAAAAATAGGTTACAAGTCAGAGGAAAGGAATGGCTCGATATCCTATGATACTTAGAGTGGCGTCGGAGCGCTTTCTTGGTATTTTAGGAGGTGATCGGCATTCTAGGTCCTCGAAATTTCTCTACCCTCTAGATCTTCAAGACGATATGCTCCGGGCCGAACTACCCTCGTGATCCTGTACGGCCCTTCCCAGTTTGGTGCCAGCTTGCTCTTCTGACTGGGGAAGGATATGGCCAGTTTTCTCAAGACCAAATCCCCTTGCTTAAGGTTGGTGGGTCGGACCTTCTTGTTGTATGCCAACTCGACCCTCCTTCGGTAATTCTGCTGCCGAATTGATGCTCTTTCCCTCAGCTCATCTATCAGGTTTAAGTCTGCTCTGAGGTCCCTGGCATTCTGTGCTTCGTCATAGGCTATGAGCCGAGGGGAAGGTATTCCGACCTCGAGAGGTATCACGGCCTCGGACCCATAGGTGAGGTTGAAAGGGGACTCGCCTGTGGGGGTCCGCTTGCTCGTGCGGTAGTTCCATAGGACGTTGGGGAGTTGGTTGACCCACAAGCCTTTGGAACTTTTGTCCAGCCTTTTCTTGATGCCTGCGAGGATCTTCCGATTAGTGTTCTCTGCCTGCCCGTTCGATTGAGGGTGGGAGACGGACGAGAAGCGCTGCTGGATGGCAAGGTCGTCACACAGAGCTCGGAATGCTGCGCCAGTGAACTGAGTCCCATTGTCCGTCACGAGGACACGGGGGACGCCGAACCTGCAGATGATGTTCTTTCAGAAGAATTGTACCACCTTGTTCTCGGTTATTGTGGCGAGGAGCTCGGCTTCGACCCACTTCGAGAAGTAGTCGATGGCTACGACCAAGAACTTGAATTGACCCGGAGCCGGAGGGAAAGGCCCTAGTAAATCCATCCCCCACATTGCGAAGGGGATAGGACTTGATAGGGAGGCGAGGTTGGCTTGAGGGAGGCGACGGATGCTGGAGTGTTTCTGGCAAGAGTTACATTGCCGAACATGTCGCTCGGCGTCTTGGAGGAGGGTCGGCCAGAAGTATCCGTAATTCAAAGCTTTCCTGGCCAAGGACCTGGATCCTGAGTGTGCCCCGCCGATGCCTTCGTGGAGCTCTTGTAGGGCATAGTCGGCCTGTTCTGGAGAGAGGCACCTTAGGTATGGTCGGCCGTCTATTTGAGAGAAGGAGCATTTGTATAAGATACCCTCGATCAAGACATAGCGCTCGGCCCGAGTTCTGACTCGGCGTGCTTCCTTGGGATCCTCGGGCAGAACCCCGTCCCTCAAGAATTCCACCAATGGCTTCATCCAATTATCCTGCAACATGACCGGCAATGACTCCACCGAGCCGGGTGTCTCGTCTTCTATGCTCGGCCTAGAGAGGACTTCGATCAGTACGGTCTGTTCGAGACCTTGTAGGGAGGACGAGGCCAATTTGGAGAGGGCATCGGCCTGTGAGTTCTCTTCACGAGGGACCCGCTGGATGAGCGCCTCCTCGAACCGGCTCATGAGGGCCCGAACCTTAGCGAGGTACTTCGCCATCCGCTCGTCTCGGGCCTCGTACTCACCCAAGACTTGGTTCACGATGAGCTGGAAATCGCTGTGGATCCGGAGGCACTGCACCCCAGCACTTCGTGCAAGTCCGAGACCAGCAATGAGTGCCTCGTACTCCGCCTCATTGTTCGAGGCCTTGAAGTTCATACGGATCGCGTACTGGAGGACGAAGTCGTCAGGGCCGTTCAGGATGATGCCGGCGCCGCTTCCTTCATTACAAGAGGATCCGTCCACGAAGACTGTCCAAATGGGGGGTCCATTCGGGATGTGGCCGACCTCAGGGATAGTGGACTCTACGATGAAGTCGGCGAGGGCCTGCGCTTTAATTGCCGTCCGAGGCTGGTAAGAAATGTCATGTTGGCTCAGCTCTATGGGCCACTTCATTAGCCGGCCCGAGGTCTCGGGCTTGTGGAGGATCTGCTTTAGGGGTTGGTCGGTGAGGACAACGATCGAGTGGGATTGAAAGTACGGCCGAAGCTTCCTCGCTGCTGTGACTAGGGCGTAGGCCATCTTCTCTATCTTCGGATAGCGGAGCTCTGCGTCCCGAAGCACCTTGCTTACGTAGTAGATGGGTCTTTGGGCCCGGTCCTCCTCTCTTACCAAGACAGCGCTTAGGGTCTGCTCGGAAGCAGCCAAGTAGACGAAGAGAGTCTCGCCTGGGACCGGTTTGCTGAGCAGAGGGGGGTTCACCAAGTAGGCCTTTAGTTGGTCGAACGATTCCTGTTGTGGTTGGCCCCATTCAAAACCCTTAGCCCCCCTGAGTGCTTTGAAGAAGGGGAGGCACTTTTTCCCCAACTTCGAGAGGAACCGACCGATAGCGGCGAGCCGACCAGTAAGCTTCTGCACCTCCTTGATGTTCCGAGACGGGGCCATGTCTAATATGGCCTTAATCTTCTCGGGATTAGCTTCGATTCCCCGTTGGCTTACCATGAAGCCGAGAAATTTTCCCGAAGAGACCCCGAACGCACACTTGTTCGGGTTCAGCCGCATGCTGTGCCTTTTCAACACGCCGAAGGCCTCCTGGAGGTCGGCCACGTGATCAGTGCCTCGGACGCTTTTGACGAGCATGTCTTCAACGTACACCTCCATGTTCCGGCCTATCTGGCTCTGGAAGACCTTGTTGACGAGGCGCTAGTAGGTGGCGCCCGCGTTCTTCAACCCGAACGGCATGATCCGGTAGCAGTAGAGGCCTTGATCGGTGACGAAGGAGGTCTTCGAAATGTCCGGAGGGAACATTCGGATTTGATTATAGCCTGAGAAGGCATCCATGAAGCTGAGGAGCTCATGGCCCGAGGTGGCGTCAATGAGGGTGTCGATGTTCGGAAGAGGGAATGGGTCCTTCGGACACGCCTTATTCAGGTCGGTGAAGTCAATGCATATTCTCCAGGAGCCGTTGGACTTCTTGACCATTACAACATTGGAGAGCCACTCGGGGTAGTTTACCTCCTGTATGAACTTGGCCTTCAGCAGTTTATCCACCTCCTCCTTGATGGCCTGCTGTCGCTCGGGAGCGAACCTTCGTCTCTTCTGCTGAACCGGTTTGCACCCCGGTTCGACACTTAGGCGGTGGACGAGCAACTCCTCGGAAATGCCGGGCATGTCCGCGGCCGACCATGCAAACAGATCACGGTTATCCCAGATGCATTTAATCAGGTCCGAGCACAGTGCGGTCGGCAAGGACTTGCTGATGAGGAACTTTCAGCTCGGGTCCTCGTCCGAGAAGAGCACTTCTTCTAACTCGTCCGCCGGCTCGGACGTTGGCCGAACTTTCGGCTCGGGGATTTCTAATGTCTCGAGTGAGAGCACTGGTCCCCCAGTGGAAGTCATGTAGCACTTCCGGGCTGTTTCTTGGCTTCCCCTGACTTCCCCTACTCCTGACCGGGTGGGGAACTTCATTTTAAGATGGTACGCCGATGGGACAGCTTCCAAAGCGGCTAGGCCGGGTCGGCCCAGAATGACATTATACGCTGCCGGGACGTCGACGACCATGAAGTCCATCGGCTCGGTCCGGGTAGTAGGGGTGCTTCCAGCTGTTACGTCTAGGGTTATCACCCCCTCGACAGTTACTGGGACCCCCGTGAACCCGTAGAGTGTGTAACCGGCCGGCTTGAGATGGTCCCGGGACAGCTGCAGGCCTCGGAAGGCCGAGAGGAAGAGGATATTGACTGAACTCCCATTGTCTACTAAGATCCTCTGCACCTTGAAGTTGGCCATGCGGAGGTCGATGACGAGGGCATCACAGTGGGGGGTTCGGACCCCTTCGAGGTCCTCATCGGAGAAAGACACAGGGACGCCGAGACCTTTGGGAGGAGGGGCGCTGTGAACCGAGTTGACCTCTCGGACGAAGGCCTTCCGAGAGGAATTAGAGGAGCCTCCCATGGGGCCTCCGTGGATCAGGTGCAGAACCCGTTCTTCCTCGAACTCGGGTGTCTCCTCGCATCGCTCGGAGCGCTTGTTAGCCCCCCGAGGCGGAGGAGTGCTGCGATCCGCCCGATCGTTAGCCTTTACGAATTTGGCCAACTGCCCCCTCCGGATGAGGGCTTCTATCTCATCTCTCAATGCCCGGCAGTCGTTCGTGTCGTGGCCGTGGTCCCGATGGTAACGACACCATTTATCTTTGTTCCTCCTCTTTGCCGGGGTGTGCATCCTCGGAGCTGGAGGGATGACTCCCTCCTTCTCCACTTCCATTAGGATGGTGGAGACGTTAATGGTGAGGGGAGTGAACTTCTCGAACCTGGGGGGAGGACGGCGCTGACCGCCGTTGTCCTTCTGCGCTTTCTTGGACCCCTCTTCCCCCGTCGCCTTCCTCTTCGACCCGGAGGAGGACCCCCCGAAGCTCGGGAGGGATTCAGCCTCCTCTGCTCGAATATACTTCTCGCACCTCAGGAGGAGGTCGGCAAAGTTATGCGGGGGCTTCTTGGCTAGGGACAATCGGAGGTTGGCATTGAGGATGTTCGACTGGAACGCCATGGTCGCCACTGACTGGTCTAAGGAGGCGATAGACCTGACCTCTGCGGTGAATCTCTTCACATAGTCCCGCAGCTTCTCTTCCCTTTCCTGCCGCAGGTTCAGTAGGGAGAGGCTTGTCTTCTCAGCTCGCCTGCTACTCATGAAATGAGTTATGAACAGTGTTTCAAACTGCTCGAACGAGAAGATGGAGGAGGGAGCGAGTCTGGAATACCATTCCCGAGCCGACCCCCTGAGGGTGGCGGGGAAGGTCCTGCAGAGCACTGTTGGTTCTTGATTTTGATGATCACAACACGGTGCATCATGTGTCTATATTATACAGCTGACATTGCAGTGCAGAGACTAAAGACAATTCTAGCTGAACAAACAGACAAGCTCAAACAGATACAGATGAAGAAGACAAGGATCAAATTTCAACTCAAGACTCAAGACTCAAGACTCAAGACTTCAAGCTCAAATGTTTTATAAATATTGTATTTTAATTCTTGTTGAGTCTTAGTATGATGTAAAGCCTTGTCAACACACACACACACACACACATATATTCAAAATTTCATCATGTGTGTCTCTTCAAAATTCCAAAAATAAGTCAAAACAGTTTGAAGAATTTTAACTTTTAAGTACCAGTCGACTTAAGCTCTTGCCAGTCGACTGCCAAGTACAAAACTGTTTAAAATTATTCAAACTCTGATCAGTCGACTCATATGGCAACCCAGTCGACTATTCGAGAGTTTTTGACCGTTTTCTGATTTTCAAAAACGAAGTTTTTCAAACTCAAACGGTCTGATCCGTTGGTTGACAGTTATGTAACTGCTTTCCAACGTTCAGAAGATCAAAACTCTTTATATAGAGTTTCTTCTCAAAACAGAAAAACTTACTTGATTTCTTACATACACCCGAGCACTCTTGAGAAAAACAAATTAAGTGATTTTCTGTAAAGAACAAAGCTTTCAAGTTCACACACTTTGGTTCTCTACATTCAGTCCAGTATAGCATTGAATTCGCTTTGGACTGAGTATAGAAGTCAACCTATTTCTTTAGCCACGTGCATCAACACATACAACAACAAGGCTATAGGTTGATTGTAAAATTCCTCTTGTACTCTTGCTCTCGGTTGGAGAGTGTTTTTGACTCTTGGTTGTAGAGTCGGTGAATTTTCACTCTTGGTTGAAGAGTGGGTCTGCTTTCTCTGGTTGAGAGAAAGGACTACGGGTTAGACAAGGTTGTTGTCGTAACGCCGTAGGGTATTCTTGTAATTTTTCAAGAATAGTGGAAATCTCAAGTGGGTTGCTTGGGGACTGGATGTAGGTCGGGAGGACCGAACCAGGATATATCTTGTGTACTCTGTGATTGATTATCTTGTGATTGCATTTACTTTTGTTAACTTAAGTTCTGCAAAACTTGTCTGGCCAGTCGACTCAGCTTCGTATCAGTCGACTGATCAGTCTCGTATTAGTTATTCTTTTTGTCTCATCAGTCGCCTGCCTTATCAATAAGTCGACTGCATCGAGAATTCAAATTTCTTTTTATTTGGCTATATCAGTCGACTGGTTCCCCACTAAGTCGACTGTGCCGAGAGAAATTATTTATTCCGCAATTTATTTTTAATAAACACTATTCACCCCCCTCTAGTGTTTGTTGCTTAGCCTACAGGATCCAACACTTGGTATCAGAGCAAGGTTACAGGCAATGGCAACTACATCAAATACAAATCAGTACCATGAAGGCCAATCTACACAACGGCCACCACTATTTGATGGAACGAACTACAACTATTGGAAGTGCCGAATGCGAATCTATCTCCAATCAATCAACTACGAGATATGGCAAATGACAGAGACGGAATACACTGCCCCTACAATTCCATATGCACAATGGAATGATGATCAAAAGAGTCAAACTATGAACAATGCCAAAGCAATGAATGCTTTATTTTGTGCACTGACGAAGGAAGAATTCAACCGTGTATCCAATGCTACAACTGCACATCAAATTTGGCATACACTCGAGGTAACACATGAAGGAACAAATAAAGTAAAAGAGTCTAAAATTTCTGTTCTTGTCCACAGGTTTGAAATGTTCAGAATGAAGGACAATGAGACTGTGTCTGAGATGATTACAAGATTCACAGACATCACAAACTCTCTTGTGGCTCTTGGAAAGACTTATACCCAAGCAGAGATGGTCAGAAAAGTTCTACGAGCACTCACTCCAGAATGGGAGAAGAAAACCACAGCAATAGAAGAGGCAAATGACTTGTCAACACTTACTCTCGAGAATCTTGTTGGTAATCTCATGGCATATGAGGTCCAACTTGAAGATCGAAAGAAAGATACTGAATCACACCAAGCAAAGAAGAAATCATTGGCTTTTAAAGCCATGACTGACTCAGAAGATGAGGAAGAAGATGAAGAAGAAATAGCAATGTTCACTCGGAGATTCAAGAAGTTCTTAAAGAAGGGTAAGTTTCATTCTAAGAATAAAGACTCTAATGATCCTCCTACATGTTTCAGGTGCAATAAAATAGGTCACATGAAGAAAGATTGTCCCTTGGAAAATGCAAAGAACAAGGGAAAAACATCCAACTTCAAGAAGGACAAATATCCAAAGAACAAATTTGCCAAGAACAAAAAGGCGTATCAAGCCACATGGGATGATAGTGATTCATCTTCCGAAGAAGAAATAGATGAAAATAACGAAGTGGCAAATGTATGTTTTATGGCTGCACAACAAGAGCATGTAAGTAATGATTATGATTCCGAAGATCTTCTTGATGCATTTAATGAAATATTTCAGGAGTTAAAGAAAGAAAAGATTAGAGTTAAGAATCTTGAGAAAGTGAATCAAACACTTAATCAAGAAAATCTTAACCTTGATAAGGAAGTAAAATCCTTAAATTCTCGCCTTGCAAGTCTAGATACTGATCTTGAAACTCTCAAAAAGAATTATGAAGAGATTTCAAAGAATGTATCTAAGTTTAACAAAGGCAAAGAGAATTTAAATGATATGCTTCATCATCAAGTTACGTCTAGTCAAAAATTTGGACTTGGTTTTAAGAAATCTTCAGTAAAAGAATCTCCTGCTTTAAACACTAGTAAGAATAAGTCAGCATCTATTTCTAGTGTTACACACAAGTTATATGATTTCTTTGCAAAACCAAAGGTTGTTAAATTCAGTGATAAAAGTGATACTAACGTTCGGTTAAGTCGACTGAACCATACCACTAGTCGTCTGTCCAGAGAAAGTGGATCTTATTCCATGAGATCAAAACCTCTTATAAGTCGACCTAGTGGATCAACCAGTCGACTGATGTACACTAACAGTCGACTGAGGAACACTGGTAAGTCGACTGGACAGAACAAACTAGTATGGGTTCCAGTCAATCTTAATCAGAATGATAGAATCGCTTATATCAATTCTTATATGCTGAATGTGTGTACTTCTACCAATTATATTCCTGCTTATGGAGGAAGATCAAACTCTTCATGGGTTTGGTTTCCCCCAAACTAATGTGCTTTGGACCCAATAAAAAAAAAGGGTACCATATTTACCTCAAACTTTTTATAGGTACCCAAGAAAGAACGCTGGATATTAGACAGCGGATGTTCAAAACACATGACAGGGCATGCCAACTTACTATCCACCATTCAAAATATAGATGGAGGTACCGTCACCTTTGGAGATAACAACAAAGGCAAAGTCATCGGTATTGGCATGGTCGGTAAAATATCTAATCCTATTATAGAAAATGTGCTTTTGGTTAATGGTTTAAAGCATAATCTCTTAAGTATTAGTCAATTGTGTGATAAAGGTTATAAAATAGTTTTTGAAAAAGATGCATGCTTAATTTATGATTCTACTATGGAAAATGTTATTTTTCAAGGCTTTCGTAAAAACAATATTTATGAATTATGTTTGAATACAATTGATTTTTCAAATAATTTTTGTTTGATAGCCTCTAACAATGAATCTTGGTTATGGCATAGAAGATTTGGACATGTGAACATGAAAAATCTCTCAAAATTATCTAAATATAACCTAGTTAAAGGACTGCCAAAATTATCCTTTAAAAAGGATAAGTTATGTGATGCATGTCAACTAGGAAAACAAATCAAATCCACTTTTAAAACAAAAGACGTAATCTCTACTAGTAGGCCACTTGAATTAATTCATATGGATTTATTTGGCCCTACTAGAGTTGCTTCTTTAAATAAAAGTAGATATGTGTTTGTTTTAGTAGATGATTTTTCAAGATTCACTTGGACATTCTTTTTAAAACATAAAAATGGTGCTTTTGAAGAATTTGCACATTTTTGTAAACGTGTTCAAAATCAAAAATCTCTAACCATAGTCACTATTAGAAGTGATCATGGTGGAGAATTTGAAAATGAAACATTTACAGAATATTGCAACAAGAATGGTATAACACATTCGTTTGCATTTCCTAGAGCTTCACCACAAAATGGTGTGGTTGAAAGAAAGAATAGGACTTTGCAAGAATGCGCACGTACTATACTTGTTGAAAGCAATCTACCAAAGCATTTTTGGGCTGAAGCTGTTGCTACAGCTTGTTATGTTTTGAATAGAATTCTTCTAAGACCTAAACTAAAGAAGACTTGTTACGAGTTATTTTTTAATAAAATTCCTAAAGTCTCTTACTTTAAGACATTTGGTTGCAAGTGTTTTATTCTAAACACAAAAGATAATTTAGACAAATTTGATCCTAGATCTAATGAGGGTATCTTTTTAGGAAACTCAAATAGGAGTAAAGCATATAGAATTTTCAATAAGTCTACTATGACTATTGAAGAATCAATGCATGTTAAATTTGATGAATCCTTACCTTCATCAACATTAAATAATGATGATGAAACTGATTTATCACCATTAGATAATGTGATTAAACCCTTAGAGCAAACTAATCTGTCTGATAAGTCGACTGATAAGGTCTCCCAGGCGACTGACGTAAAGCAGTCGACTGAAGAACAAGTCAAGTCGACTGATCCGATTGTGATATCTTCAACTTTACCAAAGTCATTTGTTGAAGTTAAAGATCATCCTCATGACTTAATAATTGGTGACATCTCCCATGGTATTCAGACACGTTCACATATGAATATGATCTCTCATACAGCATTTTTGTCGGATTTTGAACCAAAAAATATACAAGAAGCTTGTGAGAATGAATATTGGATGAATGCCATGCAAGATGAACTAAACCAATTTATAAGGAATGATGTATGGGATTTAGTTCCTAGACCTCCTGATCAGACTATCATTGGTACCAAATGGGTATTCAAGAATAAGTTAGATGAATCAGGACAAGTTGTAAGGAACAAGGCTAGATTAGTTGCCCAAGGATATAATCAAGAAGAAGGTATAGATTTTGATGAAACATATGCTCCTGTTGCTAGACTAGAATCTATTCGTATTCTATTATCTTTTGCTTGTTTTATGAATTTTATACTTTATCAAATGGATGTGAAAAGTGCCTTTCTTAATGGGTTCATTAAGGAAAATGTTTATGTTAAACAACCACCAGGTTTTGAACATGAACAATTTCCAAATCATGTTTATAAATTGAAAAAGGCTTTATACGGTCTTAAACAAGCACCTCGTGCTTGGTATGATCGTCTGAAAACTTTTCTTTTAGAAACAGGATTTGAAATAGGTAAAGTAGACACTACTTTGTTTATCAAAAGAGTTAAGAATGATATTTTAATCATACAAATATATGTTGATGATATAATTTTTGGTTCTACTAATAATAATTTATGTCAAGAATTTGCTAATACCATGAAAAATGAATTTGAGATGAGTCACATGGGTGAACTCAATTATTTCCTTGGATTGCAAATTAAACAATCTTCAAATGGCATATTTATCAATCAAGGCAAATATGCAAAGGAATTACTCAAACGTTTTCACATGGATAGTACTAGTAGTAAATCCACACCTATGGCAACTACTACTACTCTTGACAAAGATTTATTAGGTAAGAGTGTTGATCAAAAACTCTATCGAGGTATGATTGGTTCACTCTTATATATTACTGCAAGTAGACCAGATATTATGTTCAGCGTATGTTTATGTGCTAGATATCAATCTAGTCCTAAAGAATCTCATTTAAAAGCAGTGAAACGAATTTTAAGATATATTAAAGGCACATCTGAATATGGTTTATTTTATCCACGCACCGATAACTTTCAACTTTTGTCTTATAGCGATGCCGATTTTGCTGGAAGCAAAACTGATCGCAAGAGTACTAGTGGTACATGTCACTTTTTGGGACATTCCCTAGTATCTTGGTGCAGTAAAAAGCAAAACTCCGTATCCCTATCAACCACAGAAGCTGAATATATCGCTGCAAGTTTGGCATGTGCACAAATTTTATGGATGAAACAAACCCTGTTAGATTATGGTATTTCATTTGAGAAACCCTCAATTATGTGCGATAATACCAGTGCAATTAATCTATCTAAAAATCCGATTCAACATTCACGTACGAAACATATTGATATTCGACATCATTTTCTACGTGATCATTTTTTAAAAGGAGATATTTCTTTAGACTTTATCTCTACTGATAAACAAGTAGCAGATATATTTACCAAACCCCTTAAAGAAGATACTTTCATTAAGTTAAGAAGAGAACTTGGAATTTGTGATTTTATTGATATTTGTTGAACTTGGTTTCTGTTAAGTCGACTATCTTTGTGTATAAGTCGACTGAACTGCATTTTAAAACATATATTTTTTTTATCTAACCAGTTGCCTGGTTCATAGACCGGTCGACTGCTTAATATATATATCTGTTTTATGCTCTTCTCGACTCAGTCGACCGATCACCCCTAACAGTCGACTGTCGCGAGATAAACTGTCTTCAGCGAGTCTTCATCAAAATTTTTGAGATAAAACCCTTCGATTCCTCACCCGTGACTTTGGATCTCAGCCGTTGATATCTTTACATTGAATCTGAGCCGTCTATTCTCAGTTAAAACCACCTCTTACCAGCCACTCTCTTTCACTTCTACCGATTCCAATTTACCCCCAATTTGCAAACCCTAAGGCAAGAAAAGAAGAAGAAGAAGCTCCAATCCGACTGTATCTGCAAGTCGACTGCTGCTTGCATTTGTCTCTCTTCCATCTTGGTAACATCTCCTCTTCTTGTTTCCTTTCCAAAACCCTAATGGCTCCCAAACGCTCGAAAAGATCTCATGAGGGTTCTTCCTCTTCACAGGAGTACACTCAATACCTTTTGAGCCCCGAACTACTTGATCGTTGGTATCTATTTTGTACCATCCAAATCTTCCCTGGAAGATTTGTAAATTTTAATGATCTAGATCCTTTTAATCTAACTCCACTTTTTCAAAATTCTAGTCTTTATGATTTCCTCTCATTATCTAATCAACCCAATTACTACCCCCAACTAATCTATTTGTTTTATACAAATATGAAAATTGTGCAAAGACCTAATGGGGAAGTCCTAATCCGGTCATCGGTGAAAAATATTAGAATGCAACTCACACCGACTAGGATTAATGAAATTTTGGGTATTGATGATGTAGGATCACCTCTTGATGACATTGTGTTAGATAATCCCTCTATTTTATCTAGAATTCTTTTACCACATTCTCGACTACCAATGACAAGCAAAAATCTACAACCAATTGCTAAGCTTGTTGGTAGAATATTAGCTTATAACATCCTTCCTAAAAAGGGGAGTTATGACCAATATTCTACTGAATTACAAAAAGCGACATACGCAATTTTTGGTAGAATAGCTGTTAATTGGGGTCATGTCATCTTTTCAAGACTCAATCAAGATCATACTCACTTTTTACCCTTTGGTGGTCTTCTAACTAGAATCTTTATTGCTTATAAAGTTGATCTTGAATCTGAGACACATGTTGTCTCTAGATATGAGTGTTTCGATCGTGCTAGTTTGGCATGCATGAAACTTCTTGATGCCCCTACTCGATCACCCCCTCGATCTCCTCCACTGTCCCAAGCTCCCTTAGGTTCAACTTCTAGACCTAGAGTCCCTCAACCTTCTACTTCTGATGATCCACCTCTCCCTCAAGCCAATTATGATGATCCTCGAACCATGTACGACTGTGTGTCTTATCTCATTAATCATTCAGTCCAAGTCGATAGATATCTTTCTTCTCTTGGTTCCCAAATAAACCAAGTTGGTTCTGAGGTAGCCCATCTCACTCATCTCTTCACTAATCAATTTCCTAATCCTTCTCAAGATGAAGATGAAGACTCTGACGAAGATGATGATTGAAGATGTTTTTTAATTTTTATGTATTTGCTCTTTTTCTTTCAAAAGGATTTCCTTTCTATGTATTAAACTTTCTTTTTCAATGCATTATCTTGTTATTTTATATTTTTTGATGATTCCAAAGGGGGAGAGATAGTTTCTGTGTTATGTTCTGTTGCTTTATTATCTGTGAGTTCTGTGATCTATGTTTTATTTGTGAAACAACTGTTCAGTATTATTTCTCTGGTCAGTCGACTTAACCAAGAATATAGTCGACTGATGCTACTGCAGCTATGAAAAATGCATCTATGATATAATGTATGCAGGTTCTGCTCAGTCGCCTGATCTATTCTCCAGTCGACTGATACAGTCTGTATATCAGAATTGATTCTTTATGTATGCATATTGTGCTTTTAACAGGGGGAGTTTTTAAATCTATGCTTGTATGTCTGTTTATAAATGGTTATCAGCTATTGTGTTGTCATCATCAAAAAGGGGGAGAATGTTGGTTCTTAATTTTGATGATCACAACACAGTGCATCATGTGTCTATATTATACAGCTGACATTGCAGTGCAGAGACTAAAGACAATTCTAGCTGAACAAACAGACAAGCTCAAACAGATACAGATGAAGAAGACAAGGATCAAATTTCAACTCAAGACTCAAGACTCAAGACTCAAGACTTCAAGCTCAAATGTTTTATAAATATTGTATTTTAATTCTTGTTGAGTCTTAGTATGATGTAAAGCCTTGTCAACACACACACACACACACACATATATTCAAAATTTCATCATGTGTGTCTCTTCAAAATTCCAAAAATAAGTCAAAACAGTTTGAAGAATTTTAACTTTTAAGTACCAGTCGACTTAAGCTCTTGCCAGTCGACTGCCAAGTACAAAACTGTTTAAAATTATTCAAACTCTGATCAGTCGACTCATATGGCAACCCAGTCGACTATTCGAGAGTTTTTGACCGTTTTCTGATTTTCAAAAACGAAGTTTTTCAAACTCAAACGGTCTGATCCGTTGGTTGACAGTTATGTAACTGCTTTCCAACGTTCAGAAGATCAAAACTCTTTATATAGAGTTTCTTCTCAAAACAGAAAAACTTACTTGATTTCTTACATACACCCGAGCACTCTTGAGAAAAACAAATTAAGTGATTTTCTGTAAAGAACAAAGCTTTCAAGTTCACACACTTTGGTTCTCTACATTCAGTCCAGTATAGCATTGAATTCGCTTTGGACTGAGTATAGAAGTCAACCTATTTCTTTAGCCACGTGCATCAACACATACAACAACAAGGCTATAGGTTGATTGTAAAATTCCTCTTGTACTCTTGCTCTCGGTTGGAGAGTGTTTTTGACTCTTGGTTGTAGAGTCGGTGTCTTTTCACTCTTGGTTGAAGAGTGGGTCTGCTTTCTCTGGTTGAGAGAAAGGACTACGGGTTAGACAAGGTTGTTGTCGTAACGCCGTAGGGTATTCTTGTAATTTTTCAAGAATAGTGGAAATCTCAAGTGGGTTGCTTGGGGACTGGATGTAGGTCGGGAGGACCGAACCAGGATATATCTTGTGTACTCTGTGATTGATTATCTTGTGATTGCATTTACTTTTGTTAACTTAAGTTCTGCAAAACTTGTCTGGCCAGTCGACTCAGCTTCGTATCAGTCGACTGATCAGTCTCGTATTAGTTATTCTCTTTGTCTCATCAGTCGCCTGCCTTATCAATAAGTCGACTGCATCGAGAATTCAAATTTCTTTTTATTTGGCTATATCAGTCGACTGGTTCCCCACTAAGTCGACTGTGCCGAGAGAAATTATTTATTCCGCAATTTATTTTTAATAAACACTATTCACCCCCCCTCTAGTGTTTGTTGCTTAGCCTACAGGATCCAACAAGCACGGCATCGGAAGCTTGATGGATCAGCATCAGGGTCTTGAAGCTTTCGACGTAATCAACTGGGTCGGATTCCCCTGAGTACGTTTCAAACTGCGGAGGTTTGAAACCCCTCGGTATGTGGGCCTCCATGATCGACCGAGAGAAAGGGGGTCTGCTAGGGCGGACGGTTCCTGCTCGGGACTCCTCCTCTCTGTCCATGCGACCAATGCGCCTCTCCACCTCATGGAGACGGCGGTTGAGGGCATCGTCCCTCTGTTGGTAATCATACGATCCCCTGGACTCTTCTTCATAGGAAGGGGAGCGGGGACTGCGGCGCCAGTAGTCCTGGGATCGGCGAGGACTGTAGTGCTGCTGCTGGTGGCTGGTGGCTGGCAGCCGGGGAAGGACTTCGGGTTCGGCGACGAGGACTGGGAGCCCTCGGGGGCGTTGGAACCCTCTGGGCATTTTGGATGTTCTGCCGAAGGTTGAGAGCCTGCAGTACGGTGTCTTGAAATTGTAGGAACTCGGCACGAGTGATGGGTGCGTCATTATTCCTGCGTTGATGCCGATCCGCGGGGGAATGTGGCCTCCTCCTTCGGTGCTCGGGCGATGCCGCTCGGCCCCTTCGGTCCGGAGACCGTCTGCCCTCTCGGCAGTGAGGCGATGGCTTACCACGATGCTGGCGGGAGGCTCCCTCTCGGGCCCGCCTCTCGTCTAGGTGGGTGCAGAGGTCCTCATCTTTCTGGCAGTTCAGGATCGTGTTGCGGAGGTCGGGGTGATGAGAAGCCATTGAGTCCGAGGACTCATTATGGACCAAGACATGGTCCGGGTTGAGGGGCTGCTTCTGTCTCCGACCGTTATGACCGGCAAGGCCATTGGTCGGTTGCTGTTTGGGAAGAGGAGATTGGCCCTGCGGGGCCGGCAGAGGAAGTTCGGGCTGTGGAATAGGATTGGCAGGGGCTTCCTCTGTAGGGTCGGCGGGATTGGTCCCGCGATTGGACCCTCTAGATCTGACCTTCTTTGGAGGCATGGTTGGAGAGGACGACAAGGAAGGGGCTGAGGCTGTTCGTGTGGTTCTTCCCACAGACGGCGTCAATCTGTTACCGCTGATTTCGGTATGGGGGTAAACAGATAAGATTTGTGAGCTCGAGAAAACCTGAACAGCTGATCCAAGCCTTCTTACTCCTACCGCACCCTACAAGGAAGTGCGAGACACCGGGGTTGATCCCGGCGACGCACCCTCCGACGCTCTTGTCAGTAACCAGTGGTGATTAAAGAAAGAGCTTAAGGTGGAAAGAGAGTGATTACCTGGTTACAGTGGCAGAGGGGAGGTATTTATAGTCACCAGGGGAGTGATTAGAGGCTTGATTCCCTGTGTAACTGCTAGGAGAAAAATCCTCACAGCCTGTTTAGGAAACTAACCCCTGATTCCCGGTGAGAGCAAATCAGGCTCATTGACTTGGCCAAATCAGTGATCCTGATTTGTCTCCTGTTGGTCTGGGTTCGCTTCGGGTCGAGACCCGTACCCAATTGGAGTGGACCCATTCGTGGGTTATTGGATCTGTGAGAAGGAAATCCAGTACCCGCTTTGGATCCGCTCGTATGTGAAATTACCGTTTTACCCCCGAGCTTCAAGATTCGCGCCCAATCTGGACGGTTCTGATTTAACCCATTTTTAGCCATATCAGTGTGTATGTTCGTAGATATGAGGACAATAATATAGTTACCTTGGCGTTGTATGTGGACGACATATTGTTAGCAGGTTCATATATGGAGAAGATCAAAGAAGTGAAAAAGGCATTAGATTCGGAGTTTTCAATGAAGGATTTGGGTGAAGCAAAGCAAATCCTCGGCATAAAGATTAGTAGAGACAGGAGTAGCAAGAAGCTTTGGTTATTACAAGTGAACTATGTGAAGAAGGTGTTGAAGAGATTCAATATGGATGGTGCGAGGTCAATCACTTGTTCCTTGGTTGCTCACTTCAAGTTATCAATAGATTTGTGTCCTAAGACAGAGGCAGAGATGGAGGAAATGGCTGTTATTTCTTATGCCTCGGCCGTTGGATGTTTGATGTATGCGATGGTGTCTACAAGACCATACATTGCACAAGCAGTAGGAGTTGTCAGCCATTACATGAAGAATTCAGGTAAATAGCATTGGAATGCAGTAAGGTGGATTCTTGGATATCTAGCAGGTACTTCAGATCACTCTCTTTGTTTTGGGGAGATTCTTTGCATATACATGGTTATGTGGATGCGAATTTTTTAGGCGATCGTGATGGTTGCAGAAATACTACAGGGTATGTATTTACAGTTGGAGGAACAACTGTTAGTTGGGTTTCGCAGTTACAAAAGGTTGTAGCACAGTCAACCACGAAGTCAGAGTATATAGCACTTACAGAAGCGACGAAAGACTTGTTGTGGATTTCGGAGCTTATGAAATAGTTGGGCAGGAAGCAACCCATAGGTGAACTATGGTGTGACAGTCAAAGTGCAATTTTCTTGACGAAAAACTCGGTATATCACTCTAGGACTCGGCACATTCAAATGAGGTATCATTTTATCAAATTGGCAGTTGAAAAGAAATGGTTGAAGCTAACTAAGATTCTTAGCATTGAGAATCCAGCGGACATGCCCACTAAGGTGGTGGATAGCAGGAAACATCAGTTTTGTTATACCACTATCGGATTGTCACCAAATTAATTATTGAGGAGACTCGCAGAGGCACAGGCCTAGACTAGGCCAATGAAAGAATGAAGAACAGGTTAGAGACTTCATGTATATGTCTCCAAATGGGAGATTGTTGGGGTTTGTGGATTCAACACACAATAATGGGATTGGAGAAGTCAGATGAGAAGGAGAGTCGAAGTGGGAACAAGAGGTCAGAAGTGGTTTGAAGCTACAGGTAGAGTTGCGGTCGACCGCGCGGTCGACCGAACCCCCCGACCGCGCTCCAGGCAAGTGTACGGTCGACCGTGCAGTCGGCCGTCCCGTTCTCTGATTCAATTCTGTAACTTGAAGAGGCGATCGGTCGACCGTGCAGTCGACCTTCCAGTTCTCTGATTCAATTCTGTAACTTGAAGAGTCGATCGGTCGACCGCGCAGTCGACCGTACCGTTCTCTGATTCAATTCTGTAACTTGAAAAGGTGATCGGTCGACCGACCTGCTCTCTGTTGGACTTTCTGCAGTGGAAGAAAAGAACCGATCAACCGTCATGATGTTGCGGTCGACTGTCCTGACGCTGATTGATGGGCGGCTGAGATTAAAGTTGTGGAATCCTATATATATCGTATTGTGTACGATTTTAGGATTAAGTGAAAAGAAAATAGAGATTTACCAGCCGTCATTAAGAGAGAGAGAGATAGAGAGAATCCCTACACCTTAGTGGTCAGTTTTTGAGAGATTTGTAAACATAATCTTCATATTTCTAGTGAAAATCGCAGAAGTGCCTCTGTACGGGAAAATAGCCATTGTTTTAGATGAACCTCGAAAAAATCTTTTGTGTTCTTGTGTGTTGTTTTTTGTTATTCTTTTTTCTCTTGTTTTGATTCTATAGTTCTTGTATCTCGTCATTGTTGTTATTGAATTTATTTCGCAGTTAGAATTCAACAAATTCTACGTAAAAAGAAGTATATCAAGAATATCTCAAAAGATAAATTTAATTACCTAAATCAAATGTAAGTTGTGGACAAGAGGCACTAGCCAATACTTTGATATCACTGCTAATCCTTTGACATCCATCTAAGGTTTGAAGTTTATCAAGCTTTCTAGCTGACCCAGCTGGACCATCCAGGGTGACTGCGTAATAAGTTTGGCTAATGAAACAATCAGGTTGAGCTAGCCTGCCAAAGAAACACGATCGACTTTCAGGCTCCCTCCGATAAGGTGGTAACCACAAACTAACCTAGACCAAGGTGCCCAAGCTTGGACTGGATTATTCATCAATGATGACAAGTGACAACCGCAGATATATATATATTTTGTGAATTTTGCCTCACATCATAAGAAGATAGCAGAAATACAAGTATTTAGTCATAACAGAGTCGAGACCGAAGGGGTTAATATCAGAGATTAAACTATATCTATTTTCTCATTGTTGTAAGTGAGCCACAAAATTTCTGAGTCAAAATTCTCATAGAGAGAAATTCTTACATTTATGACCCTGAGTAACTATATTTGATCCTTTTCATCCTCAGTTAATTATATTTCTCTCAGAAAAAAACTAGTCTAAATATACGTCAATGCTTTAGTTTTAATACTTCCATTTCTTGTTTTACTCTACTCGCAAATAATCAGCATTCAAATACAAAACTTCTCCCACTTAGGTTTTTCCCCAAGTAAATTGGAGCATTACACCTGCAGTTTCAATAGATAAATAACGATAAAATCAAACTAACATGTATGCATGAAGGATACAAGTTTATAGTGTTACTTGTTCCCCAATTCTTTCACCCCCCCAAAATTATTAACCAATACATTGTCTCAATTTTTTCCAATGATCACGACAAAAACATGAACAAAAAGGGAAAAAGAAAAAAAAAGAAAAAAAGAAGGGTTTTTAACATATCTGCCATTAAAGCATATATGATCAAACTATATTGTACCAGCTGCAGAGTAGTAAGAGTGCAACAGCCTCTGCCTCTTGCTTGGGGATGCATCCACTGCAACCACATCAAAAGAATTCGCAACTCTCGCCAATTCAATCTTTACAGACTCCTTCAAAGAACCAATGCTTACACTACTACTACCACCACACCCCACTTTGCCTACATCTTTTTCACACAGTATGAACACAGTTTGCACCCTCCCACCTAAAGATGTGATGTCTGCTTTGATTGCTCGCAGCCTCAGCCCATGAAAGGTTCTCATTAAGGTTACGAACAAGTCCGGGTGGTCCTCGCAACAAACCGAAGCCTTTATGTAGAAGCTTTTGTTGTCTGAGTTCGATTCATCTGTTATTCTTGATTCAACCTTCACTTCATTTGCTTCTTTTGGAATGGAGGTGTTTCTGCCGATATCTGTCGCTTTTCTCTTTAGGTCCTTGACTTGGTCAATTACGCTGCCTAGGAGTGAAGCTTTGTCCATCTGAATTAGAAGTGAACTGGGCTTGGTTAAAAAAGTAGATCGATCAAATTTGAAGTGTAAAATCTCTACCTGTAGTTTCATCCTAAGCTTTAACACAATAATAGCAGCATAAGTTATATATACCCTCCATAAATTAAGACGAAAGAAAGAATACCTTGGCAGAATCAGGAACCATTCGCCTCAGCGTTGAGAGATGCGAATTAATTCTCTCCCTCCTTCTCTTCTCCGCTTGACTATGAATCTTCAACGCAGCGCTCTTCCCAATCATCGGCGGCGATGAAGAACCAATCGATGTATTATTACTCAGAAAAGGAGGGGCTGAATTTGAAGGCCGAGGAAGAATCAACGGCTCCTTGTAATAAGCCATCTTAAACAATATATACGATCATATCAGCTCCGAAGTACCAATGAATTCTTTCCTCGCTTTCTCGATCTTTCTGATTTTACTCAGCCTTTAGGACTACGAATTACCTAGTCTTTTTCACATATGTTTTCCTACTTGATGGATGATGAAGAACTTGATATAGAACTTATATCGTTATGAAAAGACTGCCATGATTTGAAATGCATCCAATCTTTTTCAGATTTTGGACCCTACTCATTAATTAATCAGTGGATGGATATCGTACTACTCTTCTTTAAAATCCACCAATCTCTTTCCATTCCACGCATCTCACAGGTCAGCATGTGGAAAAGATGTTTTTGTCCTCACTCAAATCTCTTCTTTTCATAAGCAAACCGAACCAGCTGCCGAGCCGAAAGCATACCTCAACCAGTTGAGGTTCAATCATAATTCGTTTACATCAAATTTGATGCTACGGGCCACAATAATATTAGTTCATTCAATCCTGTTTAGGCTTCTCAGAATTACACGTACGTGCGATGCATGTTTTTATAAATATATTTATAAATAAAAAAAATTGATGTTGTCTTGTATCAAACCTAAGATTTTTTTTTTACATTGTACGTGTTTATTGAATTATAATATACGTAGTTATTTAGTTACAAATAGAATTTATTTGGTTACAAACTCTTTTATTAAAATAGTAAAGATAAAAGGTAATTCTTGACAATTTTAGTAGGAGTTAATTTTAGATTTCTCTCCAATGCAGGTAGCTACAGCTGAATACAGAAAAGAGATCAGACACTACTTCAGTTAAGCCTGGTAGAATTAATCGATTTGGTTCGATTCAGATCGGTTCAGTTCGGCTGGTTCGGTTTTGACAACACTATCAACACCGTGAAAACTATATTGTTCGTCTTTCATGTGAAAGAGAGTGAGACGTAATAGTGGAAATTATATTAGAGAATAGGGAGTCCACTATCAAATAATTTGTCGGCTAGCAATAAGGGGAATTATTGAGAAGCAGTATGGGGTGTGGACTAATATGATGAATTTTTTTATTCCTGTGATGTCATGATTACAACACTAAGATGTACTATGTTTGGATCTCATGTTTGAACAACTTGGACCTTTCGTATTGCTCAACCATGTGATTTTTTTTAGGATTTAGAGTTGCTCTTATCCATAATCCATGTTTATGCTTCCAATCAATTGTTTTCTTCTTTTATTATAATCAGCAAGCATTGTTTAATTGAGTAATTATTCTGCATTAAATTGTTAGGATTCCATTTAGTTTTACATCAGTCAAATAGAGTCATTGTTAAGTAGTTATAAACTTTTAGTTCCCTTCCTTGAACACCTAGTTTTAGGGTAAGTTCGTCCAGCTTCGTAACAATTGATATTAGTGTCAACCTAATGCTTTCTAATTTGCCCGAAAATAATTACCTAGGCTGGATTAAAACTATTGGTACACCTGGATCGGACCAGTGTCGCTACCGAGAAAGCCGCCAAGGATGTGTATCTATTAGACTATGATGTTAGTAGTTACTACTGTTGTTAGTAGTCAGGATGTTGTCGGATTTTGGATGTATTTGGTTTTCTTATTGTCATAAAGTTATGTTTCATTAACTTTTCATTAATAAAATAGGTGATTCTTAGTCACCTTCATAAAAAAAAATTCATTAATAAAACAGGTGATCCTTGGTCACCTTTTTCATATATATATATATATATATATATATATATATAAATCTCTCTCCAAAGTTGTCCAAAGTTAACAATTACTATAACCTATCAGAAAAGAGAGAATTTATCGATGAAGATAAGAAATATATGTATATATAAATCTCTCTCCAAAGTTGTCCAAAGTTAACAATTACTATAACCTATCAGAAAAGAGAGAATTTATCGATGAAGATAAGAAGTTGAAAAGTACTCCACAGCAATAGAATTTTGAAGCCGTTGTTTTACATAGCACAAAGTTGGCAATCATCGTCATATTTGACTAATATTATAAAAAATAAAAATGAAACAACTATTCATAACACAAAATACCCAATAGTAAATAAAAGTCCAAACAAATAAATTACTGGTAGACCCGGATCGAGCCAGTGTCGTTAACACTGCTATCCGGTCGGGTTGGGTCGTGTAGTGAGATACCCAGACCCTGCCCTATGGAAACAGGTTTAGGTTCAGATCCGGGTCTATTTAATTTTTCCGAGTCTGTTTCGGGTACAATCGATTTCCGGGTACCCAATGGGTCTAATAATATACGATTTTTTTTTTTTTTAATGTTTACAAAAGAATTCAATATTCAAATTCCTAACAATTTTTTTTCCCCTTTTAGAGTACGTAGTACCATATGAATTAGCTACATACTAAAAGTGAAACCAAGCCATGAAAAGATTCTCTCTCAAAAGAATGAGAGGCGAGAGTTCCAAAGGCGACACAAGAGGCGATCGTCAACCCCAGAGAAACCAAGCCTCTCATCACCAACATCCCAAACTGAAGCCAAGCGAGGGCGACCACTTCAGAGCCGCAATGTCTAAACGACCTAGAGAGGAAGAGAGGTATGACCACGGTAGGCTCAAAGACGAGGCTTACGACCGCGAGCACCACAGAGTTAGGGTGAGGGAGGAGGACAGGATGGAAGTTAATCGTAGAGATCAGCAGCGGAGGAAGTGGGGAAGCGAGCGTCGCTCAGACAGGGAGAGAGGCGATCTTGAGCGCGACAGGGTTTACGGAGCTCGCCACCTCGATAAGGAAAAACGGTCGTCGCCAGAGCCGAACAAGCCTGGAGATAGGCACGGCGAGCACCTAAGGAGAAGCTATGCTGAAGTAGCGAGCCAGAACTTGAAGAGAGAAGAGGCCTCGGCTCCGCATCGTCAACTGTTTAAAGAACCCATCAGGAACGAGACTAGAGAAGATGAAGAGGGAGAATGGGTACTCGTCAAAAGGAAGAAGAAGCTTACGATCGACGCAAGCAAGAGTAACTCGTCGGAGCGCAAGAAGACAGATCGTAAAAGCTGCCACAAGTGTGCTCGTCCAGGGCACTCCATTAACAGCTGTAAGTTTGAGTGGTTTTGTTATAGCTGTAAGTTGTATGGCCATATCTCTACTGATTGCCCCAAAAACAAAACTACGACCTCTGCATCTGGCTCCAAAGCGTCATCAAAGAATCCGGCTCCTCCGATCAACTCCGTCGACAGCCCCACCCAAGAAAGCGCAGCTGGGGAGAGAAACACCATCAGAGCTTCGATCACTCCCACTCCGTTGATGGCTGAAATGGAGCGTCGATACCAAAGCTGTTTGATCGCCAGAGCTCGAACTGGGAACCCTCAGTGTCTCGACATCAGAGAGCTACTAGCAGCGACTGTTTCAGAGACGGCGTGTTGGACTGTCCAAGAAGCAACGGGAGGCAGCTTCTTCGTGCACTGCAATGAAGGGGATGCGAACGTCGATGCCCTACAGATGAAGGGGATCGAAGGTCATGATGCTAACGGTATGGAATTCTATATTACCCTCTCACCATGGACACGTCACTATGGAGCTTTCAATGCTATTAATCTCCCTACTATGTGGATTCGTCTATTCAATCTGCCCCTACACCTATGGGTCAAGTCCGGATTCTCTAATTTGGTCCGTAGCTTTGGAACTATCGTCGAAGTCGACAAAGGAACCGTTAGACATGAATGTCGAAAATTTGCTAGGATTCGAATAGCGGTGGCGAACAAGGCGGAGATCCCCTCAAAGATCATTGTTGACTTCGAAGAGGAGGTGTACGAGGTGTGGGTTGTTGTTGAGACGAAGAAAAGTGTGACTTTGGGCGTCGTAGCCGCTCTAGAACCAGATCGAAAAGTCGACGGTGGAGATTCAGGGCCAGAGGTAGAAGAAAGGCGTCAACCGTTGGATCAGATCGTTTCGAATCTGGAGCGTCCATTCACGCAGCAAACAAGGAACAACATTTCCCCCAAACAGCGACAGATTCTTTCGAAAGACGTGGAAGGATTCGACAGTACGAGGGAAGACGTTGACGGGGAAAATTTTCAAAATTCATGGCGCCGAATTGGGATGCGTATGTCAGTGCCCTTCCACACTGCAGGACAGCTATCGACGCGCGAAGCCCAAGGAGGAAAACAACTCGGTTCTCAGCGGAAGCCAAAAGATACAACGGTCCTTACTATCAACCCAACACATGAAGCAACAGAGGCGCATCAACAGGCTACGGCAGCTAGACCCCCTGGTCTATTAGGCGGAATCTTGAAAAGAAATGAAGACAGGTCAACTGGTATTGTGGCTAGTAGGGCATTGGGTATTGGAGTGGAGGAATGGAACCACTTTACTAAAGAAGAAGTAGAGGAGTCTATTAGACTTGCTATGTCCTCCATCATCAAAAAGAGAGCCATTGTGAGTCAAATCCAAGAGCATCAGCTGGTACAGGATAGTGAAGAGGGGAAGCAAGTCAACTATTCCTCCACAAATATGCAAGAAGAGAAACAACTTAACAGTCAGGGTGACAAGACTGCGTTAATCGAACAGGACGACCGCGGAGCTATGATTGGCGCCTTGGACGACATTAGGGATGATTTCTTAATTTCGGAAACTGAAACGGAGAGAGGCGACAAAGAGCTCAGAGGTAGTGTGGGCAGTAATAGCAGTAAAAAATTCAATGAATATCAGAGCAGAGGGAAGAGGCAGATTAATGTGGGGGAAGATCAATCGATCGTTCATGAGGAAAGAGCCAAAGAAACGCCAATTCTCAAGGGGATGGAGAAAGACACAGGAGGTACTTCTAATCCCAACTTTTCAATTCTCAATTCGTTAAATGATGAGTCGCTTATATACTTTACTAGTCTTTACGGTCTAGCCATGGGGTCAACCAGGGTAGAACAGCTTAATAATGTTGCTATCATTAGAGGGGAATCGATGGCTGCTTCAGCCTAAGGTTGTACGATAGTAGAGGGGGGTAGAGTGTAGGTGTCCACATAGTTGTGATTATGTCGTACATCTTTTGGAACGTGAAAGGAATGAGGCAGAAGAGTAAAAAGAGATTGATCTCGCTATCTATTAACAAAATTAGGCCGTCTATCTGCGGCTTCCAAGAAACTAGAATTGAAAACAACTCTTTAGAGGAATTCAACACGCTTAGATGGGCGGAACACTTCGATTGGAAATTCAAAGACGCAAGGGGGTTTTCTGGTGGGATAGCTTTAGGAGTGGATTTAAGAATTTTTGAGATCCTCGACGACTTCGTGGGGCAATTTTCGGTGTCTATTAAACTTAGAAGGAGATGCGACGACTGGGAACACGTAGTCACAACGGTTTACGGTCCCTATGAGTCAAGAGCGAGGAAAGAATTCTGGAGGGAATTGAAGTACATCAGAAATAGATGGACCCAGCCATGGGTGGTTGGGGGAGATTTCAATATCACGCGATTCCAAGACGAGCATAGAGGTAGAGGACACGTCCAGTCAGAGCAGGATAGCTTCAACCAGATTATCGAGGATTTGGAGTTGTTAGAGCTTCAAACGGTCGACAGGAAATTCACATGGTCTAGCATGAGCGCTAATCCGATTCTGGTCAAGCTGGATAGAGTACTAGTTACCAACGATTGGGAGGATATGTTCCCACGAGTCAAGGTGCGATCCGCAGTCCGTTATACGTCGGATCATCTTCCCCTGATTATAGAGTGCGACCAAGATTATAAACTTAAGTTCCATCCGTTCAGATTCGAGAAATCATGGACCACATTCGAGGAGACAGGGCAGGTGATTCGCGAGTGCTGGTCTCGCCCTACAAGTCAACAGTCAGCAGTTGGTATATGGGTGGAGAAAGCAAGACGCCTAAGGAAGGACCTGAAAACCTGGGCAAAGCTGAAATTCGCCAATGCGGGAGTTTTAAGAGAGACGCTCGGTAACAGGATATTCGAGCTTGAATCCATGCAGGAGGAAAGAGATCTGACAGAACCTGAGAAGGAGGAACTGAAGCATGGTAGGTTGGAAATTCTTAACATCCAAGCGAGAGAGGAAATACACTGGAAGCAGCGGTCGCGTATTCAATGGTTGAAAGAAGGGGATGCTAACACTAAGTTCTTCCATAAAATCGCCAACGGTAGAAGAAGACAAAACCACATCGGAGGGCTTCTCATTGAGGGAAACTGGATTGAAGACGAAGAGATTATCAGACTCATTTGGATGACAAATTCCACGAGATGTTGGGAACCAAAAGCAACGATAGATGCAGTCTAGTGTCGGACATGTGGAGTGAGTCGAAAATTGAGGGGAGTAACGGGATCGAACATCCGTTCACGGAAGAGGAAGTGCGAGAAGCAATAAATAACCTAGGTCAAGACAAGGCTCCAGGCCCTGATGGGTTGCCGATTTTCTTCTACAAGATCTACTGGAGGATTGTTAAGGTGGATCTGATGAACATTTTCACTGAGCTTCACAATAACACCACTACCCTCGAAAGACTCAACTACACTTCGATCATTCTGGTACCCAAGAAACAAGAAATTCGAACAGCAGAAGAAGTCAGACCAATCAGCCTTATAAACGGTTCATTTAAAATCATCACAAAAGTATTAGCACAAAGATTAGCTCCTAATATTCAGGATGTCATTGCGCAATCACAAAGCGGCTTCATTCGGGGTAGGGACATTATGGATAGCATAGCAGCTGCACACGAAGTCGTGTTCAGAGGGAATAAAGGAAAGGTGGACGGTTTTCTGTTAAAATTAGATTTCAAAAAGGCCTACGACTCGGTTAGCTGGGAATGTGTGGAGGAGGCGCTCCGTCTTAAAGGGTTTGGGGAGAAATGGAGAACGTGGATGAGAAGATGCGTTCAAGGAGGAAAGTCGTTCATCCAGGTAAACGGCTGGCAAGGAAAGGAAATCCGCTGTAAAAGAGGCCTAAGACAGGGGGACGCCCTATCCTCACTATTGTTCGCTCTAGTAGCAGACGGCCTAGCAGAGATGATAAAGAGAGCACAGGTCAACCAACAGATCAAAGGAATAGAGATAAAAGGAACTGATCAAGCCATGACCATATTGCAATATGCTGATGATACTCTGCTATTTGGAAAGGCTAAGGTAGAGGAAGTAGTAGCGATGAAAGTGGCACTAGCATGCTTCCAAGGATGGCCGGGGTTGAAGATCAACCTCCAGAAGAGCTGCGTTATTCCTATTAGCAGTCAGCTATCCATTTCGACCACAGTGATTGCACAAATCATAGGTTGTGTAACGGCGGATTACCCCCTAATATACCTAGGGACCCCAATTAGACCTGGTCCGTTGCTTAGAGAGGATTGGATGCCATTGATAGAAAAGGTCACGAAGAAATTGGAAGGGTGGAAGAGTAAGTTCCTATCGCTCAGGGGAAGGATTACCCTGCTTAACTCGGTTATCAATGCAATTCCGTTATACCTCATGTCTATTTACGAAGTCCCTAAGTGGGTCATCCATAGGATAGACAAAATGCGAAGACGTTTCTTATGGAAGGGGTCCGGCGAAGGCAATAAAGGTTTTCATCTCGTCAAGTGGGGTAGGGTTTGTAAGAAAAGAGAGTTTGGAGGACTGGGTATCCTCAATCTACATGACATGAATCGAGCTTTGCTAAGCAAATGGTGGTGGAAGATCTACAGCAGAAAGCAAGGGTGGTGGTCACTATCCTTTGATCTATACCGAAGAAGGAAAAAATATCGGTTTGGGGGGAACAAGTACGGGACGTAAGGTGTCCTTCCTTTGGAAAGGTATTGCCAAACAAGGAGAGATCTTCGCCACAAACACTAGATGCAGAGTAGGGGACGACAAAGATACCAGTTTTTGGAACGAAAAATGGTGCGGAGACAGAACTCTTAGAAATTTATTTCCGCAAGCATCAGAGGTCGTAGACAATCCGGACGCCCTGGTAGCAGACGTATGTAGAAATAACCATCTCAAGTTCACGGTTAGGGGCGGTCCGACACAAGAGAGTACGAAACAATTCGAAGAACTCAACAGATTAATTCAATCAGAGGGGAGCTACACAACCAATGAACCAGACGAGAGGAGCTGGAACCTTCAGAACTCAGCGTCGTTTTCAGTAGCGTCTATGTACTCATGGATAAATGATGGAGGAATAAGGAGCGCAGTGGAGAGTAGGATTTTGGCTACCCAAGCTCCGCTAAAAGTTAAAGTGTTCGGCTGGTTAGTGCATAACGATGCGATTCTTACAAAAATTAATCTCAGGAGAAAAAACATGCAGATAGACGTCAGATGCACGTTTTGCCTCCAGGCGGACGAGGATACGACTCATTTATTTTTCATGTGTTCTAAGGCTGCACACACATGGGAAGTTATCTGTAGAGGGTTTGGTTGCACTAGGTTCCCTAACTCCACCTCGGAGTTATGGGGCACTTGGAGGGACGATTACATTAGATCACAGGATAAAAGGGCATGGGATTTAGCAGTACCGGCTACTATCTGGAGATTATGGCTAGACCGTAATGACGCATGCTTTAGAAATGTTAATCAATCTTTTAATTCTTCTATTCATAACATCTTCCTCCTAATTCATGATTGGGCAGGTAAGGCGGGACAAGCGAAGAAGATCAGGTTGTCAGAGGAGGGGCAGTGAGCCAGGTCATGCAGTAGGCCTGCAGCGATGGTGGAGTGGGCTATCCTTTGTTTGGATGTTAGATTTCTTTCCCTGTTTTAGTTGAGTATGTATGGATGTATTTTGATGCTTCACTGAGACTAGTTGGACTCTAGGCAGTGCAAGCGGGTTAGGATTTAAGGTCCTATCTTTTGGATTTGTAATTTGTACTACTTTGTTTCTTTAATGCTCGTTAATGAAACGATGACAGAGGTCATCTTCTTATCAAAAAAAAAAATACATACTAAAAGTGAAAGTAAAATTAATTAATATGTAAATGAATATAAGTAAGTTGATTTTATAAAATAAAGATTATGAGATATAAATTGAGACTAAAAAAAGGATTGCACACTCTTTATTAAGTTATATGAATATATTAAGCTTTATTTTTTGTCAAAAAAGTGAAATTTTTTTAACACATACAACTATCTTGTTCTACATTAAGAATTAAGTTATTGGTCTACTAACGGGTCCATGGGTCAGGTCCGGGTCAGGCCGGGTCCAATTGGGTCCAAAATCATCGGACCCTAATCCTACCTGTCTAGAATCAGGTTGGTTCCGATCCAATATCGGATCCGGATCGAGTCTAGGTCTAGTCTGGATCTCGAGTAAATGTGACAGTGCAAAGTGTCGCTAGAGTCAAAGCCGCTGAAGACGTCGAAAAAGACTACCTAGAGGCTATATTAAAATTACTGGTGAATCCGGACTGGACTAGTGTAGCTTGCGTGAAAGCCTCCAAGGACGTCAGGTTCATTACATAAATTAAGTAATCTGCCATTTTTTTGGCTGGGATTATAATAAGTCCAAGTGTTCTTTATTTTCAATAAGCATTAAGGTCCAAAGGATAGGAAGGGATTTTGAGTTCGAAGGAATGCTTTGTATCTATTAGACTATGATATTAGTAGTTGCTATTATCATTAGATATTGTAGGATTTTGGACGTATTTGATTTTCTTATTGTCACTGCTTTATGTTATGTTTCGTTAATTTATCATTAACATTAAGGTCCAAAGTTGTCCAAGGTAAGCAATTATTATGACTTATCTGAAAAAAGAGAATTTCTCGGTGAAGATAAGAGTAAGGATGGCATTCGGTCGGGGCGGGCCGGTTCAGGCCCCAACCCGGCGGGCTAGCCCGGTCCGGGTTCAAACGTCAAATTCTCGACCAGCATGACCTGTGAACCCATACGGGTTCAACCCGACCCGGGCCGGGTCATGGGTTGGCCCAACAATTTTTTTTAACTCCAAAAATATAAAATTGTACATTTTATATTAAATGGGTGTGAACAACAAAATTAATGACTCACTAGTTATTAGACCACTGCTAAATTAGCCTACCCCACCCTAGTTATTTATAGCCAACTCTACCTTCTTACTTTTCTCATCTCACCAACATGGGACTAAATATATTTGAATTTTAAATTATGAAATTTTATAGTCCCACATAGGTGAGATGAGAGAAGTGAGGAGGTGGAGTTGGCTCTAAATAGTTAGTGTGAGGGTTGTCTAATTGAGTAGTGGGTAGTAATCAATTAATTTTGATATCCACACTCATTTTTATAAATTTTTGATAAATTTTAGAGTATATCTATATGCATATATACATATATATACCTATATTTTCGATCACAATATAATTAAAAGATGACAAATTTATAAATTAACAAATTCACATTTTCAAATCAACCAACATCATTCTATATTTCTAAAGCAAAGAAAAAAAGTCAAATAATTACTGAAGTTGAGCTTATAATGCAGTAATAGGTGGGGATGTGGTTCTTCTTAGACTCCTCCTAGATGTACTCTGCTATCTCCTTCTCCACAGTGTGCTTCTCAACTGCCTTCCCTCTCAAATCAAGCCTTCCATCTTAAATCATTCCCTCTCAAATGAAACATAATCAACATCAGAAGGTGAGTGATTGTTTTTTTTATTATTTTATTTTATTTTATTTTGTAAATTGACTGCACGTGTTAGTACATGTTCGTTTCTTTTTTTTTTCTCATGTATTAGCACGTGCTAGTTTTTCTACTTTTCCTCTCCTTACTCTATTTTAATAGAGGAAGGACTCTCTCTCCTAATAGTACAATATATATAATAGTATGCATAATTTAAAAAATAATTAATTTAACAATATTTGATCCGACGATTATATACATCTTCATAGTTTATCGAGTAAGAATCCAATACAGAAATTATACCATAGATCAATGTTGAGTAGAGAAATTACTGAGATTGCAACAAAAGAAAGCAACTTTAATCAAAATTGATGTAAAACTAAAAAGCAACTTTAATCAAGATATAGGTTTCTTTTTCGGAAACACCCTTAATAAACTTTGGTAATGTGCTAATGCTAATCAGAAAAAGTATAAATATATGTATTATTTTGAGTTGAAGAGACTTACATCAATCCTTTTAATACAAGGCGCATGATGAAATAGTCCCTTTTTGCACGCCTACAGAATGGCAACGGATGCTGGCCATAAAATTGGAGCATGGATCAAAAGATATAGTATATGACAAAGTTCACCAGCATTGAGAAACCACTACGTACAGAGGAACCATCGAACACGAAAAAATGTAATTGCTAAGTAGTAGACTTTTACCTTCTATATCCACATTCGTTAGCCATCCAAAATCCATCAGCAAGACAACACTTGAATGAAAGTAATTTGAACGACTAAATTGAATCAAAATAATGCCAAATAATTATAAAGATCTTTTGAGCATTTTCACAAACACTTCGTGTGCACCACAAATGAGAAACTAATTGTAATCAAGATAATTCTGAACCCAAATTTGAACCTTCCCACTTCTATAAGCATCTTACTGAACCCAATATTTCGAAGATTGGTGTATAAATTCCTAATTAAATTCAAAATTAAAACCTATCCACTTGATGAGTTCCATATGCCCCCACTACACAGTAGGCTCCTACAACTAACATATATATTTTAGTTCATTCATGCTTTTATCAAACAGGATGAGCACATATAGTAAATAGAGATAAGATTGAAGAATTTAATGGGAAGATTAAGCCGCACAGAATAAATCAAAGAATCTTTAGACATTACTATTGGATTCATCAAATATTTTCTTCTCTTTAGCAAATAATTATACGATATATACAATTCAATATAAGAGAGGATGTTACAACTTGATCAATACATTAATAACATATTCTTAATATTCTAAAAAATAATGAATATATAATCCAAAATAAGATAGGATCTTACAACTCCTGAATACCACAATCTCGACGAGGATTTGGAGTATGGCGTACGGGTGCTGCTTGGATTTGGGCGGACTGGCGAACGGCGAGCGATTATGGTTGAGTTTTGGGCTAGGGACGACGGCGAGGATAGGCGAACGAGGACAACTTGTATTTAAGTGGACTGGTGGACGGCGAACGGGAACATTTTGGATTGGGGTGGATTTGCAAACTGCGAACGATGACGGATTGACGGGTGGGTTTTGGGCGAGGATGGGTTGGGGGGATTTGGGAAGAGGAAGAGTTTTTTGTGTTTTGTATATTTTTAAATTTTGTTTTATTAAGTTAAAGGTGTGGTTTGCAAGTGGTAAGATAAGTTTGAACTTCTACTTTTGTTCTCCTTTCTCTATTTTAAAATAGAGAAACGAGGGAGTGGGTAGTCCTATTAGCTTAAGATATAAAATAAAATATAAATTATAATACCCAATAGTAAATAAAACTCAAAATAAACAAATTACATCTATCCCACAAAAGCAAAGAAACCAAATGCTAGCAACCCTAATTTAAAGCCGAAGTTATCATAACATTATCTGTAATCAGTAATTAACTGATAGTACTACCAAAGAAATTAAGTTTGAGAGATCTCAGTCTCTCAATTAGGCTGGCCAAGGAGTTCAATGCATCAAAATACCTCCCTTATACGAGAACGATTGATACTCTAGAAGAACTGTATATAAATATATAGGAGCAAAACAAAATATTTAGCGGGAGATTTGCCAATCTAATGGGATCAGTTGGAAAAGATAGTCTTGCAAGAAAACAAAACAGCAGCTGAAATCCGATCTATGATGTAGGCCCATTGAAGATTTAGGATTTGTTTAGGGGTTGCTTTGATTCAAATAATATGACGAGTGATCATCATAATCCTTTCAAAAGCCACCATTATCTTTCTTTTATGTCTCTCCTTTATTTGACAATGAGAGGTTGTCAATTACTCCGTAATTGAAGATTAGAATCGATTAGAGTCAAGATTTGCTTGACTTACGCATCCCTGATCAAGAGACCCTGTAGTTCGATGGTGGAGCATGATCTCAAACCATAAGATGTGAACCAGACAAATATCGTCAGTTGGCTTCATCTGTATGCGGTCCGAGTTACTATGTAAGGGCATTTCTGTAATTTTGGTTCATTAGGGTTAATTAGGGTTTCTAGGATTTATATTTATATTATATCTTAAGCTACTACCCCCTCCCTCCTTTCTCTATTTTGAAATAGAGAAATGAGAGCAAAGGTAGGAGTTCAAACTTATCTTACCGCGTGCAGACCACTCCTTCAATTTAATAAACCAAAATTAAAAAATATATAAAACACAAAAAAACTCTTCTTCTCCCCAAATTCCCTCAACCCATCCTCGCCTAAAACCCACCCGTCGCCGTTCGCCGTCCACCAGTCAACACAAACACAAATCGTCCCTGTTCGCCTATCCTCGCCATCATCCCTAGCCCAAAACTCAACCATAATCGTTCGCCGTTCACCAGTCCGCCCAAATTCAAGCAGCAGTCGTACGTCATACCCCAAATCCTCGCCGAGATTATGGTATTCAGAAAGTTGTAAGATCCTCTCTTATTTTAGATTATATATTTATTATTTTTTAGAATATTGAGAATATGAGATTAATATATTGATCAAGTTGTAACATCCACTCTTATTTTGGATTGTATATATAGTATAATTATTTGCTAGAGAGATAAAAATATTTGATAAATCTAAGAGCAATGTCTAAAGATCCTTTGGTTTATTATGTGCGGCTTCGTCTTCCCATGTTAAATTCTTCAATCTTATCGCTATTTACTATATGCGCTCATCCTGTTTGATAAAATGCATGAATGAACTGAAATATGTTAGTTGTAAGAGCCTACTGTGTGGTGGGGGCATATGGAACTCAAGTGGATGAGTTTTAATTTTGATTTTGATTAGGAATTTATACATCAATCTTCGAAATATAGGATTCAGTAAGATGCTTATAGATGTGAGAAGGTTCAAATTTGGGTTTGGAATTATCTTGATTACAATTATTTTCTCATTTGTGGTGCACACGAGGTATTTGTGAAAATACTTAAAAGACCATTATAATTATTTGACATTATTTTGATTCAATTTATTCATTCAAATTATCTTCTTTCAGGCGTTGTCTTGCCGACGGATTTTGGATGGCTGACGAGTGTGGATATAGAAGGTAAAAGTCTACTACTTTGCAATTACGTTTTTCATGTTCTATGGTTTCCTCTGTAGTGGTTTCTCTTAATGCTGGTGAACTTTGTCCTATACTATATCTCTTGATCCATGCTTCAGTTTTATGGCGAGCATCTGTTGCCCTTATGTAGGCGTGCAGAATGTGGCTGCTTCATCATGCGCATTGTATTAAAAGGATTGATGTAAGTCTCTTACGCTAAAAACAATGCATATGTTTATACTTTTTCTAACTAAAATTAACATCTTACCAAAGTTTATTGAGGGTGTTTCCGAAAAGGAAACATATATCTTGATTGAAGTTATTTTATTGTATTACTTCAATTTTAATCAAAGTTGTTTTCTTTTGCTGCAATCTCAGTAATTTTTCTACTCAATATTGATTTATGGTATAATTACTGTATTGGATTTTTACTTGATAAACTATGAAGATATATATAATCGTCCGATCAAATATTCTTAAAATTAATTATTTTTTTAAAATTATGCATACTATTATATATATTATACAATTAGGAGAGAGTCATTCCTCAATTAAAATAGAGCAAAGAGAGGAAAAGTTGAAAACTAGCGCGTGCTAACACATGAGAAAAAAAGAAGAAGAAACGAATATGTACTAACACGTGCAGACAATTTACAAAATAAAATGAAATAAAATAATAATAAAAACAACCACTCACATTCTGATGTTGATTATGTTTTATTTGAGAGGGAATGATTTAAGATGGAGGACTTGATTTGAGAGGGAAGACAGTTGAAAAGCACACTGTGGAGAAAGAGATAGCAGAGTACATCAAGGAGGACTCCAAGAAGAGCCACATCCCCACTATTATTGCATTGTAAGCTCAACTTTGGTGATTATTTGACTTTTTTCTTTGCTTTAGAAATATAGAATGATGTTGGTTGATTTGAAAATATGAATTTGTTAATTTTTAGATTTGTCATCTTTTAATTATATTGTGATTGAAATAGTTAAAGGACATCTCTAAATTTAGGGATCTATTGTTTAATTATGTCTTAGTGTTGTGTCGGTGTTAAATAGGGTCACTTCTGTCCTTTAATGACTTTTATATTTTTGTTTAAAAACTAAAGTTACTATGCATGTAGATGATAATAAAAGAATATGAACTAATGAAATCTTCCTTAGTGGTTTCAAAGAATATGACCGAAATAGATAAAAATATCATTATTTGGGTTTTCCACACAAGAGTAGCATATGCTATTAAATTAGATAAACTAGAAAAAAAAGACACAGTGCATATCATTATTATATTATTTAATTTCCATATAATTTTATGAGTCTGTTAAAAGTAATTTAGTCTGTGCAATTTGCATAGGGTAACACTAGTTTCATATAAGAAAATAAAAAGGAAAAAAAGAGGATTAGGCTCCTCTACTTTGCCAAAAATCAAGTGTATCCTACACTTGAGTGATTGGCACCGTCTATCTTATGTCAAGTTTGATGGATGGTCACAGTTAATTAGACCACATTATCATTCTTTCAATCAAGTAAACTCAATTATTTTCCAAATTAGTATTCATTATAAATTTAGGCTTATTGGATTAGTTTCCATCTAAATCGATTGATCAACCAATATAAAATATATGATATTATACATGTTTGGAAAGTGTTTTTTAAATAAAAACCCTAAATAAGTAAATTAATGTCACACTACCTTCACTCTTGTCAATTTCTTCTTGAAGTATAAATTTTTTTAATGGTTGTGAAGTGTGGAGAAAGATAATCTTCCAATATTCCGGTTGAATTGCTTCTCAAATAGTGTAAACAAGCAAGTTACACTAGTCCAAAACTCACAACCAAAAGATAGAAGAAAGAGAAGACAACACCTCAATTAAGATTGCAAAATAATTACATTAGCTTTGACATAATATAAAGAGATAGTTCAAACTTGCATAAGGATGAATATAGGAAGGATTATTTGTGGCTTTGGTACGTGGTTTATATGTTGGTACTTTGGTTTGTTTTTGTACGTGTTGGATGGGAAGAGATGAGTGAGTATATATATAGCCAAAGTAATGCATGGATATAAATATAAGTGGTTGCATAGGAATAGGAATAGTGTATGTTTCTAAATGTGCATGCATATAAGTAATAGGAATGTGTGGTTCCAAGGGTGCATGGGTAATAGGAATGTATGGTTTCAAGGGTGCATGCATATAGGTAATAGCAATGCATATGCATGGGTAATAGGAATTTGTGGTTTCCAGTGGTGCATGGGTAATAGGAATGTATAGTTTCAATGATTTAATGAGGACAGGGGTTTGTGCAAATTGACAACTAATTATTTATATAAAGATAATTTTTGTAAATTACTTTAACAATTTCAACACTCCTCCTTAAAGTGATTTTCTAGAGACCAGACCCAACTCTTGGTGAAGATATCCGCAACATTTGCATTGCTCCGCACCTCCTGGACTTTGATAGTTCTATCAAGCACACATTCACAAACAAAGTGATGCTCAATCTCAATGTGCTTGGTCCTTGCATGACAAACCGGATTTGTAGCAAGCTTGAGTGTACTTTGATTGTCACAAAAAATAGTAGTAGGATCATGAATTTGTGAAGACACATCATCAACCAACCACCTCAACCACACACACTCTTGAGCTGTAACAGAAGATGCTTTTTATTCTGCTTTAGTGGTAGAAAAAGATATTGAGTCCTGCTTCTTAATACAACATGAAATACATGTCGAACCACTGAAGAAAACATAATCCGAAGTAGACTTTTGTTCATCCAAGTCACCACCAAAATCAGCATGCGCTTAACCATGCAAACTAAAACAAACTTCTTTTTGGAACATAAGACACAAGTCAATAGTAGATAAGACATACTTCAATATGTGTTTAGCTACGTCAAGATGATGCTTCCTTGGTTCATGCATAAATCGACTGACGATTCCATTGGAGAAGGAAATATCTGGCTTTGTGATAGTTAAATAAATGAGACTTCCAACTAAGACACGATAAGGCTGAGGATCCTCAAGAAGCTTCCCTCCATCACGCCTTAACTTAATGTTGGCTTCAAGTGGAGTAGAACATTTTTTGCTTTGGACTAATCCGAACATTTCCACCATTTTATTTGCATAGTTTTTTTGAGACAAGAATATGCCATCCTTTAAAATTTTCACCTCCAAACCAAGGAAGTGACTCAGCTAACCTACGTCTTTCATCTCCAACCGAGTTGACAATTCCCTCCGATGGTTAGCAATCTCTTTTCCATTATTTCCAGTCACAATCATGTCATCCACATACAAGAGAACAATAATATGCAACTTCTCATGCTTAATAAATAAACTAGGGTCGGAATTCGAAGCAAAATATCCACAAAATAGCAACTATTCAGCAATCTTACCATACCAAGCCATTTGTGTTTGCTTCAAGCCATAAAGAGCTTTCTTGAGCTTGCACACATATTGTGGATGATCTTGGGAGACATATCCAGGTGGTTGCACTACATAAATCTCCTTATTGATCTCTCCATACAAGAAAACATTCTTCACATCAAGTTGCCATAAATTTCAACCTGGAGATACCGTCAAAGAAATGACTACCCGAATCGAAAACATCTTTGCAACATGGCTAAAGGTCACCTCATAATCTACTCCATATTTTTAGAGAACACACAAGCCACCAACCTTGCTTTGTATCTATCAACGGTCCCATCTTGTTTGTGCTTTATCTTGTACACCCATTTGCAAGTAATCGGCTTGACCTCCTTGGGTTTTGGCAGAAGATCCCTAGTTTCATTTTTGATAAGTGCTTGCATCTCCTCATTCATAGCACAATCCCATTCTTTCACGCCACGAGCTTCATCAAAAGAAGATGGTTCACTATCATCAAGTGAACCTACAAGAAGACAAGAGTGGATACTAACATAAGTTTCATCTGTATAGCGTATTGATTTTACAATAGTTCTTGAAGACTTCCGAAGTGCACTTCCTTGAGAACTTTCAGTTCCCCCATTTTCTTTCTCCTCCGTTGATGGAGAAGATAAACCATAAAAAACTATTGAGTCTAAAGACTCAAAATATGTGATTGGCAATTCCACCATCTCAGATTGAGAAACATTACCATCCTTCTTATAATGATAAGTTACTTCATCAAAAAAGAACATCTCCAGTGACAATGAACTTGTAACACCCCGAATCCCAAAATACAACTGAATTCGAAGTTCCACGGGATCTTTACACTTCCTTCATACAATTTTACAAGGAAATAAAAAATTTTCTTTTATCAGAGTTACATTTCACTTATACATTGTCACAGCGGAAGCAATTTTACAATAATTTACATGAAACAATATTTAAAACAATCTTGCGCAGCATATATACTTCAATTGTGTCAAGCATCTTTACCCTGCATATAAAACTGTGGGCGCGTTAGTTCATTCAACTGACGAAATATTATACACGGCCACCATCTCTATGGCGGAAACAGTATAACGATTCTCAATACTTAGCAAACCACAAACTTGTTCACAAACAAAACTAAAGGGACTATCCTATTGTTGTCGTATTGTGAATATGCACTTAGTCCTTAATGTAATTATTTATATTATATGACACTAATGCGCACTTGTTCAGAGTCTATGTAGCCCATACTACATAGGTCTGAGGGCAAGCCCTTAACCGTTCTTCATCTTGTAGGGTTCAATCCCTCGCCATGACTTAATCTACTACTGTAACTACGGTAAGTATCTTAGATGTTTTCTAACCTACGAACTCATGTCTAGGCGCCCAGGAGGGAATCCCAACGCACTGTCACATGACTCATCATGCAGGCTTCCTGTGGTAATTCAGCTCCTACCATAGACATGACACCACCCGCAGTCGTTAAACACCCCACGAGCGTCGCCACCGGGACGGTACTCTGGAGCAGTATCCACGCCCTATCATGATTCATCATGGGACGTCCTGTGAATAATCTCATGCTGCCAATCCAATGGCCCTCATACTCAATGTTTTTCTCTTACTTTCATCACATCTTCACTATGCATCTAATCCTTAGTTTAATTGAATCTTGAATAAAATCAACCCTTAGAGTGTAGCACTTCCACTATACCGGTCTTATTCATTTAATTCACATGATCCAAACCTTGGTCTTCTCATTTCAAAATATCATTTTCTCATTTCTTTCATTGCCGGTATAAGGCTTGGCTATACCATAATTCTCAATTTCAACTCACAATTACAATATCGAGCTTTTCATACTCATAAGATCTTTTCATGATTAATCACAATTCATGTTTCATAAGCATAGCATTCATGTATTCATAACTCATCACAATCAATATTTGACTTCATGTGCAACTTATGTATAAGAATAAATTTCAATTAATAGTCATCAATAATTTATGTATTCCACAAATCTATTATTCACATTTCCAAATCTTACTACTAGCACAAATTAGAAGTTCAATTAATCACAACAAGCACACATTCAAAAATTCCTCATTACTAATTTTTTTTCATCTTTTATAACTCAAAAAGTTTCATTTATTTATCTTTTATTTAAAAAGACAATTTAATTCAAAAGAAGTCATTTCTTGCAAAAACCCCAATTTCTTAATCACACTTTATCAAAAGTTATATAAATATTTCTTATAAAGTTCTAATATTTTTTCAGTAATTAATCCATAATTTTTCCAATTTTTATTCTATTTTTAAAACTCAATTTAATCAAAAAATCCCCAAAAAAACATTTTTTCTAAATTCAAACCCCCACACAGATTCGAACCCAAAACCGGCGGTGAAACAGACAACGCACAAGACCAACGCGCCAAAGCCACCAACCGATATGACTAGGGTTAAAATCCCTAAGTATCGAGTTTCGGCTAGTTGGTTTTTTAACAAAAAAATAAAAAAAGCCTCAGGTATCGAACCCGAGACCTCCCCCTTTACTGTAGCGACCGAAGGTACTGCCGACCAATTGGTCTAAGTAGACATATCGATTAAAAAATAATTAAAATAGGTTTTGATCTTACTCTCTGTTCAAAACTATACTTCAAAATTTCTCAAAACGAATTTGTCTCTTTTTCTCCTTTTTTGAAAACAAAATGTCCAGAATAAAACTACATTCAATTCAACAATAACCAGTATTTTTTAAAGGTATTTTTAACTCTTTAAAACATGTATTTTAGCCTTACTTTGTATTTTATGAACACTATTTCGACATTCGACAACTAATACATACTTATTCATGAATAAAGATAGTTTTCCACACAAAATCACTACAATGATGTTTTCTTATTCATTGACAACTATGATGTTTTTAGAACACAAACGCATATTTATAAGTGAAAAAAACTTCTATTTTATTAATTAATCTACACATGATGCATTCAATCGTTTGTTTGCAAAAATACATTCTTTTCATTTATTCTCATACTCATATAGCACATATAACAATTGGAGAATTCTACTATGACAATTAACAATCATCTCTTAATAAATTATTTCATCAATTCATCTGTAATATACCACTCTACTTTAACACTTTAATCAATGAACATGATTCTAATCTTTTACTAGTGAATTTCACATAATTGCAATTAAAGCATAATTAGCATGCACTCTAATATTATAAACAATGAGAACATACATTTTCACTTATATTCAATAAGTCTAGCAATCGAATTAACACACATTTACTAGTTTATCAATTCTACTCCAAATAGGCAAACATGTATTTCATTTCAACTAGTTACTTTGTTATACCACTTCAATTTATTTCTAACATGATTTCTACTTTAGAAGTCATGAAAAACACCCACCTCTTTGAAGAAAAGCCAATTAGAAATCTCCTAGAGTCCCCTAGAATGCGAGAGAGTGCCTTCTCCTCCTAGATTGCGATGCAACGATCTCCTTCTCCTTGCTTCCTTGCCAAAACCGAGAGCTCCTAGGTGGGGAAATGAGTGGCCGGCCTCCAATGGGGAACACACACACTCACAGTCACACTACTATAATTCTCCTATAATGTTTTCTTTCTTTCAATAGTTTCTTAGTGTAAAATACATGTAGATAGGGGGGGTATTTATACTAATTCTAGGATAGATTGGAGGGCTAGGATTCATTGGATAGTTATAGGATGGATGACTAGGATAGGAGGGGAAGTTGTAGCAACCACCCACACACACATAACTACCCAAGCACACACACACCCACTCACCATCACTCCATGCCCAATCCCGACCTCACATGGTGTGCATTGCACACTACGTGCATGTACGTGCCCCCTAGTACCCCCTATTTGAAGTTTGTACACTTTTAATTAATCAAACTATTCACATTTTTCTCTACATGAGAAGTGTAACCATTTAATTGATTAATTAAATTTGTGGGCTTAGGCTTGTGGGCTAAAATAATAAAATAAAGAATTATTAAAGTGGGCTCAAACTAAGAAAATAGTGTTTAAGCTTAATAAAATAGGCTTTTCGAAAAATAAAGGATGAAAATAATTGTTTATAAAAAATAAAATTTTATATATAAAAATAAATGAATAAATATACACATGAAATTTGCACGTGCACAACACGTGAAAATAAATATTTTATTAAAATGAAAGTTTAAGGTATTACAGAACTTGTTGGTAATGGGATCCATACACTTCCATCCCTTTTTCCTCTTATCATAGCCAACAAAGATACACTTCTTTGCCTTCGCATCTAACTTTGTTCTTAGACCATCTGGAACATGAACATAACAAATAGAACCAAATATTTTAAAATGCTTGACATTCGGCTTCTCACCACACAATAGTTCATATAGAGACCTCATGTTTATCGGGCTAAGAGGAACCCGATTAATGACATAAGTTGCACATGACATACCCTTTGCCCATAAGGCCCTGGGTAAATTTTTTGCATACAACAAACTCTTGCAAGTTTCCACCAAGAGTCAAATTTTCCTCTCTGCCTAACCATTTTGCTGTGGTGTGTGAGAAAAAGTGAATTGCTTCGTGATGCCATGCTTCTTGCAAAATTGAATAAATTGATCCGAAGAGAATTCACCACCATTATAAGTCTGCAAGCATTTAATTCTTCTATTAAGCACTCCTTTAACAAACTCCTTGAAGTCTTGAAATTTTGAGAATACCTCAGACTTTTCCTTTACGAACACACCCAAGTGTATCTTATAAAGTCATCAACAAATAGCAACATATATCGGAAGCCCGAATAAGATGGTGTATTGCACGGTCCCATAACATCACTATGGATCAACTCCAACGGAGCCTTGCACCTTGAAAGTAAATTGGAAAATGGTAGACGATGTGCCTTGCCAAATTGACACCCTTCACAAACTTCATCATAAGAAGAAAAAGATTTGGGCAACCCTTTAACCAAAAATTTCAATGCCATTGCTTTCAATTTGGTCATGCTATGATGTCCCAATCTAGCATGCCCAATTGAAGAGCTATCATTTGTGCTCATTTTGTAAACATAAGAATTACATGGAGACAATACATAGATTTCTTTTACCCCTTTCGGTGTGAATAACATCAGCATCCATGCTTGTAAGGTTCCTAAGAAACTTCACATCATCAGGTTGAAAGAGCACATGATGACCCGCATCAACAGCATTTGCCACCGAGAAAAGATTCTTCTACATTCCGGGAACTTGAAACACACGGTTAAGTGTAATATAGTACTTTTCATTTGCAATGGTGACTATGCCTTCTCTTTCCACCTGTTGTGTAATACCCCAATTTTTCAAATTAATGAAAAATTATTTATTTTTGCACGTAGTGTGCACGTGTAATATTTTGGCTATTATTTTCATCATGATGAGTAAGAATATTGTTTTCTATAAAGTCTTTTTCCTAAAGCCCAAAATTTAGTTTATTTATTTTTCTTTTAAAATAAATTATCTTGGCCTAATCAATTTAAGCCCATGGTTTAATTCTTTTTATTTCTCTACAACTTGTAATGTGTAACACTTTTAAAGACTTGTTATTTTGTGTACAAGTGCTTGTAGGGTGACTTGTGCATGCACGTGCATTTCACATACACGTGCAAGAGCACACCTTTTCTTGTCTAGTTGGGTTAGGAGTGGTGTTGTAGTCATGGGTGGTTATTGGAGTGTGGGTAGTTATTGCAACTCCCTAGTGCATCCTAGCCCTTGATCCCATAACTATCTACTGAATTCTAGCCCTCCATCTCATCCAAATTGGTGTATAAATACCCCTCTCACTCATTTGTTTCTTTTACACTAAGATCATATTTGTAAGAGAGTTATATTGTGAGAGAGTTGTGTAAGGCCGGGTAGCACTTCTGAAGTTTTCGGTGTGGAGCAAGGAGCAAGGAGCAAGGAGTCGTGCACTGCATTAAGGAGCTTTTGCTGGATTTCGGTTATTTCGTCAATAAGGTGGGTGTTTCTCAGGACTTCTAATGTAGAAATTATGTTATGGCAATAATGATTGTTACCATGCTTGTGAAAAGTAAGTTTGACTATATTAGATTACTCTGTGTATGCTTATGATGAAAGTTGTGAAGGACTAATAATGAAGTAATGACACTGCAAATAAGACCAAAATAGGTCTGTACAGTCGACTGTCACGTGTACAAGTCGACTGGTACGAGGCAAATATTTTCATGATTTAATAATGTACAAGTATGCAAAGCTGAAGTGATAGAATGATTGCTAGATTTATCTCCCCATATTTTACATGACTGAGGAGACATGAACGTATGAAAAAGAACTAGTGATAATTAGTAAAACTGAGAATAACCTGTACAGCCGACTGCTAATATGAACAGCCGACCGATAGATTTTAACTATGAATATCCCAGAAATTCCATGAAATGAGATAGTTCCATTGTGTTGTCCTAGTGTGCTAAATTGAGATTTAGTGTTCATTTCTGCAAGTAAATGATGAGTAAATGAAAATGCATGTTTAACATTCCCTTGAGAAAAGAAAACATTGCTATGAGAAAGCATATGTTGTGATGTTAGTGAACAGCTAAGAAATTACATGTTTATGTAGTATGAATATATTGTAATGTGACACAACGATGCATGAGAATGGGAGAACAGATGGAAGATAATTCCTTAATTTGAAATGTGAAACCTGTTCAGTCGACTCAATGCGAGTAGCAAGTCGACTGGGCTGAGAATGAAAATGTACAGTTAAAAACCTAGGACAGACGACTGATGGAATGACAGTCGATTGTCACGTGAATGATATTTTTGAACATAGAAAGTTGCGGAGCAGCCGACTGGCCATGTGCAGCAGTCGATTCTCCCGAGTGGTTATGAAGAACTTGAATTGACTGAACAAGTCGACTGGACTTCTCCAAGTCGACTGTCCAGAGTATTTTGATGTGTTAGAGAACCTTATTCTGTTTATGTTGAAGATTGTGAATCTGTGGTTGATGTTGGTAAACTCTACTTATTGCTGCATGAATTTACATGAAATGAATTATCGATTTGAATTGAGAAGTAAATGAATATGAAAAGATAAGATCATGATAAAGGAAGTCTGTGAGACTATTAATGAATTATGAGTTGAAAATGCTCAAATTGGAAATTGTAAATTGGAAATTGAAACCAAAGAGTAGCTAAGTCTCCCCTGGCATTGGAAATGAAATGAAATGAAATTTGAAAAGAAAGGCCAAGGTTGGTCGTGTTGAATGAATGAATAAGTCCGGTTTAGTGGAGAGGCTAACTCTAGAGCTTTGATTTTTGTTCATGATTCTAATAAAACTAAGGATTAGTGCATAGTGAAGATGTGATGAAAGTGAGAGAAAAACACGAGTATGAGAACTAGGGTTTACGGTGCGGGTGTGTGAGCCACAGAATGCATGCTTGATGAGTCAAGACATGGTGTGGGCACAACTCAGAATGATGATCGTGTGCCATGAAGGAGGCTGAATTGCCACAGAATGTATGCTTGATGAGTCAAGACATGGCGTGGGGTTTTCCTCCAGGTTTTCTGTTCACGAGCTTGTACTCATAGATCATCTAGGATACTCATCATAGTTACAGTAGTAGATTAAGTCATGGAGAGGGATTGAACCCTACAAAGATGAAGAACGAATAAGAGGCTTGCCCTCGGACCTATGTAGTATGGGATGCATAGAATCCGAACAAGTGTGCATTAGTGTCATCTAATATGAACAATTGCATTAAGGATTATGTAATATCCCGGACGGATATTACATTATATAAATTATTATTTTATTATTATCTTATTATTATTTTATTATTATTCCAAAATTAGAATATTTCGGTGATTTTCACCCGGTTTATTCATAGACATTATCTGTACCCAGATATCAGTCAGTATACATCCGTATTGTATCAAATTGGTATCGTAACCTTCCGAACTAATAATAGAATTTATTTTATTATTATTTCCGAGATTAAATTATTTTATACGGATTATGCGAAGATTTTCAGTATACAGACATATATGCGCACATACGTGTAGTATGTCGATTAGTACGTTATACAAATTGTGTGTTGTATATTTTTGGACAACATTTGTTTTGTTATAACAAAACCTATTAGATTGTTAGGGTTTATAAGTGTTTAACCTAGGTTAAGTGTGCATGAGGAGGTTAAGGAAACCCTTCTAGAAACCCCCACATAACACCTCCACCACATAACACCATACCTCACCATACCTCCACCTCATCCCTACCACCCTAGGGGTATGGCCGGCCCCCATTTCATGGGGGGAGGTTTTTGCAAAATTGTGTGTGCACATTTGCACTCTCCACCCCTCTCCCCTCCTATAAATACCCCCTCCTTCTCCACCTTGTCTCATTTTAGAAAACACAAAGAAAGAAAGAAAAGGAAAAGAAAGAGAAGAAACTAACAAGAGAGTTTTCTTGTAGGTTCCATAAGAGTTCTAGGAGCTAGGGGAAGGAGAAGTTTAGCTAGCTAGTCCTTCCTACAAGTAGAACAAGGTGGGGGTTTCTCCTTGGTTTGTTTGTTTGTTTGTTTGTTTGTTTGAATGGTTGTTTTGATGTTCTTCTTCTTCTTACCCTCCTTGTTTTATTTTCTTTTTGGTGTGGTTGTTTTAGTAATGTGGTTGTATGGGATTCTTATTTGTATGTTTGTAAATGTTAAAAGTAATAACCACATGAAAGAAAAGAACAAATAGTAGTGCTAAATACACCTAAAGATTGAATCTTTATAGTGGTAGTAGGTTGTTTTGTGGACTAAAATGACATAAGGCATATGGACTTATACAATACAACCGTTTGGGGTTGTAGGACTTGATGTGAACTTATACATAAAGCATATGAACATTTTATACAACCACGTTTGGTTGTAGGACTTGTATTGGACTTTGACTAAAAAGATAAGCATATGTTGGTTGAACCAAATGAAGGTTCTCACCTTATTTTTATTATTGTTGTTATCTTAAAAAGAACCTAAATTAGATGTTATCTCTAATTTATGAAAAAAAAATTAATTTAAATCACTAGTTGTAGAATGAAAATAAAAGATCTCTTTTTAATCACTAGTGATAATAAATCAATGCTAATAAAGATTAGTAGACATTTAAGTAGTAGTAGTATGTTGTAGTAGTTGCATTGTTCTAAAAAGTGGCCTAGGCAGCCGCCTAGGTGGCGCCTAGGCGCTAGGCGGCCCCCCAACGCCTCGGCTAGGGCCTAGGCGATTATGAAAATTGGAAATGGGTTCTAGGCGGCAAAAATCGGACCTAGGCGGCGTTTAATCGGTCTAGGCGGGTCTAGGCGGATTAGCTAGACCGATTAGACCCGCTTAGGCCTAAAGTAATTTTAAAAAAAAGTAAAAAAACCCACTTCTCTCACTTTCTCCTTCTAATAAAATTTAAGCATATCTTTAGTCTTTTTTTAATCTTGCATAATTTGACTTGTATTCGCACTTACACAGCAATCATGTTAAAACTTACAAGTATGGACTTTAATATCACTAACGCAGCCAAATAAGTGAAGTTATGCACCAAAGGGGGAAGTTTATAAGAAGTATCATGTGCCAACAACTTCAAGGCTCAATCAGTCTACCAGATTATAAGTAGTATACTTTTCCTCATTAGTGAAGCTATTTATTCATCTTCTATTTTCAGCTCCTAAAATGTCACCCAGATCTACATATCTTTCCAAAGCAATCTATGGATGGCCAATCCACTTAGTATGGGACAGCATGTCTTGAGATGGGAGGAAGTTATCTGATTTAAGTGTGGATATTAGTTAAAGCTGTTCATCGTTATCAAACATATCATGAGATCATCTATCAACTTTACATTTATTCTCTCTGTAGAACTTGTATTCTTTTATGAGTAGCCACAATGTGGTTTACATCGGATATGGAGAAGATCGAGTCCTCATGTTCACCGATACAATAATACACCGATTCGACTATGTGAAGCCCATCCTACAATTGCAAAGAGAAAAAGTTCAATAGTAAGAATGAGTAGCAATAAAGAGTAAACAGGTGTAACAACAAAATAAACCCAAAAGATCGATAAATAAATAAATAAATAAATAAATTAAAAAAACCACCTACCGCCTAGCCGCTCAATCCCCGATTACAAGGTCTAGGCGCTAGGCCTCCATCGGCTGCCCGACTACCGCCTAGCGCTTTTTAGAACATTGAGTAGTTGTATGTTATATTCATGGTTAACATAAAGTAGTAGTAGTAGTAGATGATAAAAAAAGAAGAAGTAATTGTAAATGCTTTATGTTATATTAAAATAAAGTAGTAGTAGTAGTAGATAGTTGTAGATACTTATGTTATATTCATGGTTAACATAAAGTAGTAGTGATAGTAGATGATAAAAAGAAGTAGTTGTAGATGCTTTATGTTATGTTAAAATAAAGTAGTAGTAGTAGTAGAATGTTGTAGGATTCATTCTAAAAAAATACCTATCATGTTTAGGAATGATGTTTATGCTTAGAATGTTGTAGGATTCATTCTAAAATTTCCCATCATGTTTAGGAAGGATATTTTTGCTTAGAATGTTGTAGGATTCATTCTAAAAATACGTACCATGTTTAGGGATGATGTATACCATGCTAAGTGTATATTTATGCTTAGAATATTGTAGGATTCATTCTAAAATTTCCTATCATGTTTAGGAAGGATATTTATGCTTAGAATGTTGTAGGATTCATTCTAAAAATACCTATCATGTTTAGAAAGGATATTTATGCTTAGAATGTTGTAAGATTCATTCTAAAAATACCTATCATGTTTAGGAAGGATATTTATACTTAGAATGTTGTAGGATTTATTCTTGTAACGCCCCGAATCCCAAATACACTGAATTCGAGATGTTCGACAGGATCTTTTCACTTTCTATAGTACAATTTTACAGGAAAATTAAAACTTTTCATCATACATCAGAGATTACATCAATATTACACTTTTCTTTTGCACAGCGGAAGTAAAATACAATAATTAAGTAAATGTACAACAGCATGGTATAATCTTTAAGCATCCATTCTTCTTTAATCTTTAACATGACATTTACCTGCATATAAGACTGTGGGTACGTCAGTTTATTCAACCGACGAACATTATACACGGCCATCCTCTCTATGCCGGAAATAGTATAACTTAACTTTCCATATTTAGCAAACACAATCTTGTCACATTACAATTAAAGGGACTACCCTATTGATGTCGTGTTGTGATTGTGCACTTAGTCCTTAATGCATTTATTAATGTTACATGACACTAATGCGCACTTGTTCGGATTCTATGCATCCCATACTACATAGGTCCGAGGGCAAGCCCTTAATCGTTCTTCATCTTTGTAGGGTTCAATCCCTCGCCATGACTTAATCTACTACTGTAACTACGGTAGTGTCTTAGATGATCTATGAGTGCAAGCACGTGTACAGAAACTGGAGGGGAATCCCACGTCATGTCACGACGCATCGTGAAGAACCTGTGGACAATTCAGCCTCCTTCATGGCACACGATCCTCATGCAGTCACCAAACATCCCACAAGTGTTACCACAGGGACGGTACCCTGGAACAGTATCCACGTCATGTCACGACGCATCGTGAAGAACCTGTGAAATACTTTCCGCCGTCACGGTACCCTGAGCCGTATCCACGTCATGTCACGACTCATCGTGAAGAACCTGTGAAATACTCTCCGCCGCAAATCCGATGGCCCTCACTCGTGTTTTTCTTCTACTTTCATCACGTCTCCACTATGTACTAGTCCTTAGTTTTATTAAAAATCATGAACAAAATTAATCTCTAGAGTTAGCCTCTCCATCAACCGGACTTATTCATTCATTTCATCATGACCAACCTTGGTTTAATTTCATTCCATTTCATTTCCTTTCTCAATGCCGGGGAGACTTAGCTACTCTATTTCAAATTTCATTTCACAATCTTCAACTTATAAAATTTCCATATTGAGTTCTCATACTCATATGTATATCATCTTTTCAATCCATGATTGTTCACGAGTCATCATTGTGCATAAGTTTGCATCTACTTATCAATTATCACATCAATAATTCCACATCGCTAAACAATATGCACACTTCATATTGTTCCACAAGTGAGAAAATAATTGCATCATATCATATAACCACATTTCATTTTGCCAAATCAACTCTTAATGTTTCAATTCACTTATTCTTTCAAGTTATAACTTCACTTCAATAATCTTTATAGAACTATATGTCTATATATGCATTTTAACTCCAAATCATAGTTAAATTCATTCAAATAATACCCAAATCATTCTTATAAAATTCCTTACATTTTTATGAGAATAACCATATTTTTTTCATATTTTTTGGACATCAAAAACTCCCAAAAAAAATATTTTTTTATAAATGCCAAGGGTGAGAATCGAACCCAGGCACAACAGAAACAGAGCCAAGAGCACCCGCCGTATGGCCGAACTGTGCTAGCGATATGAAGAGGCGAATTTAGTATATATGGCTTTCGGGTCGAAAGTTATATATTTTCAAATGGTGTGAAAAAATGTTGTCAACACAGGGATTCGAACCGCTCAACCCAGAGAAGCCAGCCGCACTCAGTGACCGCCTGAGCTACTAGCTCAGGTTGTCAAGATACCCAGTAAAAACCCATATGAGTCATTTTCGTACTGTTTTAAAACAACTCGATGTTCAAATAAACTTAGTTCATATTGCCTTTGTAAAAACTACTGAAAATTCCAGATTAAATCCTCTTCACATGATTTTCATAACAGCAAGTATAAAATAATTTTTGCACCAAAAACATAGTTTTTTTTCCACACAAATTAATGAATTGTTCATTAAGACTACTATACTTTTTATTTTCGACATTGAATAATCAATTAGTCTTCTAATCCTTTTTTATTCACAATTTTTCTTATGATAATTCACTGTTATTAATTTTTATTCACAACACATACCTTTTGGATTTATCCATACCCATATCAACATAAAGGTTTATTTAGCACATGAATAGGTAAACTCAAAACTACCAATTTTTGAGTAGTTCTTCTTTGATGATAACAAGGTAATTTCATTCGTTCATCTATGTCACAATGTATACTATTACTTATCAATTAGCATAATTACATCTCAATCATACAAGAAAATCACTCTTTTCAAATTAAAGTGTGCCATTTTCTTAATCACTTTCATATTTCAATATTACCATTAACAAGCAACTTTATTGGAAATTTTCATGCATCATACTAGCAATATCCTTAAGAGATTTAACCATCATTCATTCATGCTAATAATCATGGGGAATGTCACACACAATTTAATTTAATGCTAGAATTACACACTAGTTAATCACATCATTCCAATCAATTCATACACTAACTTCTCAATTAAAGTGTGTTCTTATTAGTATTTTTCATGCATAGTGTTGATAATTAAAACTAGCATAGATTCCTACATTAAAAATATGGAATGTTTACCCACCTTGAATGGAGAGAAAATAAACACACAAAGCAATCAAGTCCTTGCAACAAGGAGCACCTCCTCCTAGCCGAATGCGCGCACAAGCTCCACACCAAGCCAAAACCGAAAGCTCCCCTTGTAGTAGCCGGCCACCCCTTCAAGCAACAATGCACACAACTCACACTCTTTTATACTCACACTAATATTAAAATGAGACTATAGTTTGGAAGTATGTAATTGCATATGAAAATAGCCATGAGAGGGGGGGTATTTATACTTGAAATCAAGTGAAATGAAGGGCCAAGATTGATTAGGTGGTTGTAGAATGGAGGGCCAAGATTAGAGTAGGAGTTATAAAAACTACCCACATCCACAAAACTACCTCCATGAACACCATGATCAATTTCAAAACTCCCTCCAAAAGAGTGCATGCCAGCCATGAAAAAAGGTGTGCAATGCACGTGTACGTGTAGTGCACGTGCATGCAACTAGGCCAAATTTGTACAATTTAATTTGTATAAAAATAAATTAGTGATAAATTAGTCTTCTACATGACAAGTTTAATTAAAAATAGATTAATTCATGGGCTTTATTCTTGGGCCAAAATAGTTAGTAAAATAAATAAAATAAAATATATTTGGGCTTTTTAAGAAAAGGGCTTTTAATTAAATTAAAATAAGGCTTCCTTATTTATTAAAAAAAACTTTTGTACAAAATAATTTGAGAACAAATATATAAAATAATCCAAACAAACTATTGCATGTGCACACTACGTGCAAAATAAATAATTTTTCATTAATTGAAAAATCAGGGTATTACAATTCTAAAAATACCTATCATGTTTAGGAATGACATACATGCTTAGAATGTTGTAGGATAAATGCTAAAATTACTTACCATGTTTAGAAGTATATATATATATACTTAGGAATGTTGTATGTTCATACTAGTAGTTATCCATGCTTAGTAGTCATTCATGCTTAATAAGATTCATGCTTGGATGATAGTAGGGAAGTAGTATACCATGATAGATTAATGTGTCTATGCTTAGATGATAGTGGGAAAGCATATACCATGCTAGATTAATTTATCTATACTTAGATGATTGTAGGAAAGCATATACCATGCTAGATTAATTTATCTTTGCTTAGATGATTGTAGGAAAGCATATACCATGCTAGATTAATTTATCTATGCTTAGATGATTGTAGGAAAGCATATACCATGATAGATTAATTTATCTATGCTTAGATGATTGTAGGAAAGCATATACCATGCTAGATTAATTTATCTATGCTTAAGATGATTGTAGGAAAGCATATACCATGCTAGATTAATTTATCTATGCTTAGATGATTGTAGGAAAGTAGTATACCATGCTAGATTAATTTGTCTATGCTTAGATGATTGTAGGAAAGCATATACCATGCTAGAATAATTTATCTATGCTTAGATGATTGTAGGAAAGCATATACCATGCTAGATTAATTTATCTATGCTTAAGATGATTGTAGGAAAGCATATACCATGCTAGATTAATTTATCTATGCTTAAGATGATTATAGGAAAGCATATACCATGCTAGATTAATTTATCTATGCTTAGATGATTGTAGGAAAGTAGTATACCATGCTAGATTAATTTATCTATGTTTAGATAAGTGGTATATAATGCTAGATTAATTTATCCATGCTTACATGCTAGTAGGAAAGTTGTATACCATGCTAGATTCAGTTATCTATACTTAGACTGTAGTAGGAATCATTATACATGCTTATAATGTTGTAGGATTGATGTTTAATTAACCTACCATGTTTAGAACATTGTAGGAGTGTTATGGTTGGTGGTTATGTTATGTACCATAATTAGATTGTCGTACGTAGATGCTTGTAAGTGTATGCCATGCTTAAAGTACTATAGGTTGAAGTAATAAGGATTTGGGAGACCACTAGTAATAGTTAGTTTGATAAAGATTGTTATGTCGCCTTCGGTTTTTTGTTAGTGGAATACCGATCATAGACTATTAGAAGATTCTTCTGTTGCTTCTAATAATAGAAGATCAAGTTTGCTAGTAAGCACGTTTGGTTGCTTTTAAGATTGATTACCTGTATGGTTGTTTGCATATGGTTGTGCTCGTACGTGGCTCGACTGGCCCGTATGTAGCGGTGGGTCTCATACGTAGCTTATTTGGCTCGTATGTAGGTTGTTGTCTCGTACGCGACTCAACCGGCCCGTGCGTAGTTGTTGGTCTCATACGCGGCTTATTTGGCTGGTGTGTACGTTGTTGTCTCCTACGAGGCCCGCCTGGCTCGTAGGTAGTTATTATTTCATACGTAGCTTATTGGCTCGTATGTGGTTGTTACTAGTGTATAGCTTGTTAGCTAGTACATAGTTCGTTGTGCTCGTCTAGGGTGATATTACCACCCTAAGGGCTATCGACCATCAAGATATATGTTTTCTTACCCTAAGGAACTGTGGAGGAGTCGCTCCTTGTGTACCGTCGAGTCTTAACCAGGGTAGGTTGATCGAGGACCGGAGTATAGACGGAATCCAAGTTTAGGGTAGTGGCATGCATGTATATTTGCACGGCTGAGGCCTTGGATTGATGGGCCAGGAACCGGATCCCGAAGGATTCTGGTGAGTCTAGGTTGAGCAGCTTAGTAGAGTTGTCTTGCGAAGCCTAATTAAGGCCTAGCATGTTATGTTATAATATTATCGTCCCTAGGATTGTCGAGTCAGGGACATCATTAAGGTAGTGACTTATAAAGATCATTTTGCTCAGACCCTAGCCGAAGAGAGAGGAGTTGGTTGTAGGGGGCGCCTTACGACCAACTTGTCCCTTGAGGCAGGCCTTAGGTGGTGATAGTGGGTTGTACCTTCTCGTCAAAGGGATACGTACGGTGCCGTCTCACGAGTTGAGGACACGGGTGGCGTATCTCGCGCTGTTAATTCCTGAAATACCGTGGCTGGGGTGCCACAGGATGCGTTGTGCAGTCCTGCGCTTGCGAGACCCCAGAGGGTGCCACAGGGTAGGCTTCGCGCTACCCTGCGCTTGCGAGACCCTATGGTTTGATTTTGGAACGAGGCCCAATACACTGGGATCGAGTGAGGTCCGGCGTGCCGGGTAGTAGTGGAAAACAGAGACACCATAAGCAGACTACGTAGGGGGACTTGACCCTTTCTGCAACCTCACAGAGTCATGGAGTATTATCAGGAACAGGTTGTGTACAATTAGAATTCGTAATGCGGGTTCAAATCCCTATATATGGAGAAACAGCTTGAGATGGGGTCGCATGTAGTATGGGCTGCATGTTGCTTCGGAGACTTGCTGACGTTAGACTAGGGAGCATCCTAGTTCTATGTAAATATCGCATTAGAGTCTAGTCCTAGCACTCACGAACACTTAAACTACACCAACACCATTGCTATATTTTGTATGTTGTTTGGGAGATTCGCTGCTACATGATCAGCCTTTAAGCATCAGTGAATACTGACGTCCCCACTTCCATAGGTACTGGATCGCCGAAGTACAAAGGCGAGATTCAGGAGGACTCAAGGCAAGGAAAGCAAGGAATCAGTGTTATGTTTAGTTCCGCTGTAGTATATGTATTGATTATCTATTAGTTGAGAAGTACTCAAGTGAGAGTTACCAAGTGTTGTTCTTCATTTCTTGTACTCTGATGTAAGATATTGAAGGTTGTAATACTTGGAAATGTAAAGGTGATATTGTAACTCCATTATAAGGTATTGCAGTTGTATAATATTCAGACTTGTAATACATTGGGTGTTGAATGAAAAGTTTTAAATTCTCCTGTTTTTCTGTGTATTGTGACTAATTGAAGAAAAGATCTTGGCTCGTGTCACGGTTTCCCAGTATTGGAAATTGGGGCGCTACAGATTAAGTGCACAATCACGACACGACATCATTAAGATTTTCCCTTTTTCTTTATTTTGATATGTGAACAAGTTTGTGATCTGTTAAGAAATGAGAATCGTTATACTGTTTCTGGCATAGAGAGGATGGCCATGTATAATTATCGTCGGTTGAATAAACTGACGTGCCCACAGTGTTGTATGCAGGATCAATGGCATGAAAAGATTAAAGAGGAACAAATGCTTAAAGATTTCTCAATGTTGTTGTACATTTGTTTCATTGTTGTAAATTTTTACTTCCGCTGTGCAATGTAAATGTAATCTTGATGTAAACTCTGATGTAAAGTGTAAAGTTTGAATTTTCTTGTAAAGTTGTACTAAGAAAAGCGAAAGGATCCTGTAGAACATCTCGAATTCAGTGTATTTGGGATTCGGGGTGTTACAGAGTGGTATCAGAGCCACGCTTTTTCTACACTTTCTATATTGGTACAAATTTATAAGGAACGACACCCTAGAAGTGGACATTAGAGTGTGTGTCTGAGTTTAGAGATTTAAATGTAAGTGACTTACATTTGTGTTGCTCTATGACTTATGCTTCTTCCTCCCTACTTTCTAAGATGGCTGATCACTTCGACCCTGCTGGAGACGACGACTGGCATATCATTGAGGAAGAGTACTGTGACAGTGTAAAAATGGCCTGAGGCCCATCCAAGGCCCAATACAATTCCTATTCAGAAAAGCAAGAATACCGACCTGGTTCGGCTCCGGACCCCTTCAGGGTCGGCGCCGAACCTCGTGTTTTGCCCCCACAGTGCCGGCTTCCTCGTACTGACGAGCCTCAGTATCCCCCGGAGTCCGATCCGGAGCAGTCCCTCATGCCGTCCCCCCTCTCTGGCGGGGCGGAGGGATGACCTGGCGCAGCCTAGGCCCTCCGATTCCCCCAGAGGCACAGAGGACTCACGATGGGCCACGTCAGCTCCAAATACCGCCAAGGGTTTCGCCACGTCAGCCCTATACCACTACTGGTCTCACAGCAACCGCCCTAAACCCCCTGGGCCTTCTGCCACGTCAGGCCCATGGGCTTTCGGATCCAAACCCGGCCCCCAAGCGGAACCAAACCCGGTTGGGATTTTCTATAAATACTAGACCCTCACCCACCTTTTGAAGGTAATCAATCTTTTACCACTTAAATACACCTAGTTATTGCTACTCTCTCACAGAGACTGACTAGAGCGTCGGAGGGTCCGCCACCGGGACAAACCCCGGTGTTTCAGGACCGTCTGCAGGTACACAAGACCTCGGATCCGACCCTTCCGATCCGAGCCCAACCTTCCAACGCCTTCCGAGCTCATCGTAGCCCCCAGAAGGTCAACCGAAGGTCGGCAGACGAGCGGCAATCTCCTTCAATACAAATTGAGTTCGAACTCACACCTGGTGCTTCCACACGTGCCTCAGAAATAAACAGCATCAGGTTGGCGCCGTCTGTGGGAACAGCTGCTCCAGAAGCCGATCCGACCCAGACCCTCAAAGGCCATCGACAGCCGAATCCTCATGGCAACCAAAGGCAAGGGGGCTGCTTCCTCCGTCAACCAACGGGACTCGCCCCCACCCACCAATAAAGCCAGGCCACGCCCGTCGAAACACAAGGCTCCCTCTCGGGAGTCCCAAGGGAGCGTCGGCCGGCCAGCCCAGCCCGACCTCCGGGGAATAATCCTCAACCGCAAGATTACCCGCAGCAGGAGAAGGGCCGCTTCCAACCCGGCCCCGAACCGCCCGAGGCCACCGTCCGAGGTACGCAGACCCGCGCTCAGCCGAGTCGGAAGACAACCCTCGGACCAACCAAACCGGGCCGAAAGAGCCCCCGTCACTCACAAGGAATTCCAAGACTTCCGAAAAGAAATGCTGGGAGCCCTCCGACGGGCCCCCAGGGAAGAAACCCTCCATTCGCAAACGGGGTCGGACGCCGAAGCCAGCGCGTCCCGCCCTTCAACGATCCAGCCGGGAGACGATGACGTACTCCTAAGACGCCTACAAGAAATGGAGGACCGCCTCGATCACATGAGGGACGGCGACCAAAGAATGGCTCAGGGGTACAGACCTGTCCGTCCACCCTTCTCCGCCCCCATCCTCCTAGCGGAAATACCCCAGAATTTCCGGCCCCCTCAATTCGAGACCTACGACGGCGAGGGAGATCCTGCTGATCACATGGAGGGTTTCAAAACCCTCATGATGATTCACAGCGCCTCGGATATCCTGCTCTGCCGAGCCTTCCCCGCCACCCTTCGGGGTCCTGCTCGCGAGTGGTTCTCGAAACTCGCCCCCGGCTCCATTTACTCCTTCGACCAACTCGAGGGCAATTTTCTTGCCCATTTTGTCACTAGCCGGAAGGCCGAAAGGACCAGCGCCTCATTACTGGGGCTCAAACAGATAGAGGGGGAATCACTCAGAATGTTCGTCCGGAGATTTACCGCTGAGGCAAGGTCGGTCTCCTCCCTCGACCCAGGCGTCGCTTCAGCGGCATTCCGACACAACGTCCGCCCCGGACAGCTGAAGGCCTCTCTGGCCAAGAGACCCCCCATCGACTTCCCCGACCTCCTCAATAGGGTCGAGAAATACATTAGGGCAGAAGAGGCCCTCAACCCCGAAGATGCCAGGGACGCCACCGGGAAAGGAAAGCGGAAGACCGAGGAAGGCGAACCACCGAAGAAAGCTCCAAGGGACCCGGGGGCCATAAAGAAGGTCCCGCCAGTCCCCCGCTTCGAGAGGTACACTCCCCTGACGCATAACATCTCCGCCATCCTCTTGGAAATCGAAGACAAGGGCATTGTCCGACTACCCCCCCGATCTAATAACAACAAGAATCGAGACCAGCGCTTTTACTGTCGCTTCCACAGAGATCACGGGCACGAAACCGACCAATGCCGAGCCCTGAAAGACGAAATTGAAGAACTCATTTCCAGAGGATACCTCCGAGAGTTCACCCGAGAAGGCCCACGGGATCGGCGAGACGCTAGGAACCGGAGGCAATCGCCTCCGAACCCTGCTCCAAACCAGTCCCAGGATCGGGACCCCGACTCCGAGGGAGCCGCGGATATCCCTTTCATCTTGCACTGTGTCCACGGAGGGCCGATGGGAGGCGGATCAAACACTTCCAAAAAAGCCTTCCTTCGAGAGGTGAACGCTGTCAAAGACAACCCCTCGCCCAAACTACAATCAAGGCCGGTCTCCTTCTCAGGGGAAGACCTTGAAGGTGTTCGCTTGCCCCACTGCGATGCTCTCGTCATCAACCTCCACATGGCTAATTGTGAGGTCCGCAGGATCCTCGTCGACAACGGTAGCTCGGTGAATATTCTTTTTCTCGAAGCCTTCGAAAAACTCAGGTTACCCCGAGGAAAACTCAAGCCAGCTGGATACACCCTGCACGGGTTCTCGGGCGTCCCTGTCGTAATAGAAGGGATTGTTACCCTCGACGTTACCGCCGGGTCGACTCCTGTCAAGAGGACCGAATCCATGGACTTCATGATGGTCAACGTCAAGGCGGCCTACAACGCCATACTTGGCCGGCCTGGACTATGCTCCCTACAAGCGGTGCCTTCGGCTTACCATCTGAAGCTCAAGTTCCCCACCCCTCAAGGAGTCAGCATCGTCCGAGGCAGTCAAGAAGCAGCGCGATCATGCTACATGACCACCGTCGATGGAGGCGTGTTCCCCCTCGACGCCGGACGAGCGTAGGCTATGGCCCGGCTATATGTAAATCTTTTATTTTTGGTGTAAACCCTCGTTTGTAAAAGGCTGCCTTAGCGGCCCTCCCTACCTTATACTAAAAATATGCCTTTTTATCCGAACCCCAAATGTCTCGATAATCCCAATACGAGTCCGGACCGAAAGTCCTTCCTAAGGCCCCACTTCGATCCCTCGCGGAACGATGGAGCCAGACCTTGCCTCCGACATTTCATACCGCATCACTGGCCGGAGCAAGGAGGGAAAAGGATTCCTCTTTCATACCCCTTTATTTTTCGTCCCAAAGAGAAAAAATAAAACGAAAGAAAAAACAAAGACCGTTACAAGACCGCTCCACTCTTCTCAAATCAGGTAGATCAGGGCCCCCCCCGGGGCCCAACGAGGGACAAAGAGTACTTCGACCAAGCAATTAGGGCCCCCCCCCCTCGCTGTGATATTCCTTAGCCTCAGCCCCAATCGACGGTCCAGCCACCGAACTCTGGGCGTCATCCGGTCGCGCCCACTGCAACAACAGCAACGCAGAGGGAACCCCCTCCGCCAGTCGACCCAAGGATGAAGAGAACGAGGCTCCCAGCATCGCCTTGTAACGAGGCATCTCCGTCTCCTCCTCCACAAAGACGTCGCGAGGTAGCCCCCCAGGGGAGGACCTCGGCTCCAAGGTACTTAGCCCGGCTCGTCTGATGTCCGTCCCGCCGAGCTCCCGATCCCACATCACTCTTCTCAACCGGCGCGCCTCCGCACTCAAGACGGCGAACTTACTCCGATAAAAGTTACAGGCTTCATCAGTGTCCCGAGCCCCCCTTCGGTGGCGAGCCAGCGCAGCTTCCAGGACCTTAACCTTACTCCGGAGTCGTGCCACATAGAAACTACGGGAGTCTCCTTCAGGAAGGATAGCCGCGACCTACAAGATAACCAACCAACTCAACACACATTCTCAAGAAGATTCAGAAATGTCCGAGGTCAAACCAACCGGCCGGTCAAAAAACTTTTCTTGCCACTATAAATCCAAATGTTTCTTACAAAAAATGCGGTGGCCAGTCCGCGGGAGGCAAACACAATCGAGGGAGAGAAAAAGAAAGACGAAAATTACACAACTCATTGACCCACCTCCGCGCCGACGGACGGATCCACGGGAGCGTCGGAAGAGGGGTCGACGGCGGGCCCTGCTTCACCCGGAGTCTTCGACGTCCCCTCGATCTCCATATCATACTCAAAATTGGACAGATCGAGGGCCGGGAAGAAGTGCCTCACGTGGCTGAGGGCCCTCTCATAGCTCTTGTCCTGGGCCGCGATCACCATCTGCTGGCCCTTGCGCAACACCTCCTCCGCCTCCTTGGTAAACTTCGTCTTCAGGGAGGCCACCTTCTTCTCCCACTCCACATCCTTGGCCTTGAGCTGGAGCTCCAGCTGCTGTTCTCTCTTATGCGAACCCTCGAGTTCGATTCGCATCTCCTTCATCTCCAGCTCGCTCTTTTCCGCTCGAGCTCGCTCTTGAGCCAGGGACGCCTCGTACAGGTTCTTGATGTTGGCCCCCTGTATACAGGCCTACAACCAACGACAGACAAAGATGAGACCTCGGCACGTAAATCAACAAAGAGGGACAGAGTCGACAGACTTACCTGCACAGTGGCCTGTGCCAGGCGGGCGAACGCCGCCTCTACGGGCTCGCCCTCCATCGCCTTGCGATCGCAAGGGGTCGCCAGCTTTTCCACCACTTCGACGGCTTGGGCCTCCTCTGTCAGGCGGTCCCCCATCAGAACCGACCAGTCAGGAGCCCACCGCTGCCGCAACAGCTCCACCACCGGATCCTCTTCCTCGGTCTCGACCCAGGGACCTTTCCCCTTGTCGAGAACAGAGGCCCCTGCTCGGCCCGGACCCTTCGAAGAAGCCACGCCCTTGCTCGTCTCAGAGCGACCCCTCTTGGTCCTCGGCTCGAGTTGAACTTCCGAGATAACAAGGGGCAGCTCCCTCGACCTCTTCGCCGCCTCCGCCTTCTTCTTCTCGGCGTTTTCCTTCTTCATGGCCAGCCGCCTCGCCTGGATCGATGCCTCATCCATACCTGCAGGAAAAACCATTAAGAGCAATGAGCAAGAAAGCAAGAAAGGACCCAGAGGAAAGGAACAACTACATACGCATAACAGCTGGGCTCAGTCCAGCGTTCGCCAGAGCGGTCTCCGTCACCTCCGTCCAATCAATGCTAGGTGACTGGCGGAGGCGCTCGACAAACCCCCACTCATCTGCCGACAGATCCCCCTGCCTCGGCGGTGGGTGGCTCGGCTTGGAGTGGTTCCATCGAGTAGGAATGTCCCATGGCTCTTCACTCCGGATCACCAAATACTTCTCCTTCCATCCCTTGATGGAATCGGGGTGGTGGCGAACGACCTTCCCCCCGCTCCGGGGAGAGATATAGTATACACCCTCGGCCGACGGATTGACCATCAACATTGCACGGAACACGTTCAACCGCAGGGGTACTTGCTGCTCCTCGCACATCAGCATAAAGCAGATGATCTGCTTCCATGAGTTCGGCCCGTACTGCATGGGCGCCAAGGAGGCCCAGTTCAACACGTCCTTAATGAACGGGTGGACCGGCAACCTCAGGCCAGAGATAAATGCGTCCACCGGGAAGACACAGTACCAAGCTGACAAGGGATCGGTGGGACGCAGAGTAGGGCTCGGCATCAGCAGTTCGTGACCAGGCCCTATATGATACGCCAGCTGCAGAACCTCTAAATCCCCGTCCTCCAAAACGGTCGAGATCGCGTCCATCATCACCCTCCCCCGGCTCGGCGAAGAGGGTTGCACTCCGAAGAGCTCCTGGTCAGAAAGATCGTCGGGATACTGACGGAAATGCTTCGGCTGGACGGGCGAGCCAGTCATCAAATTACGGAAAACAGGCGCCTTGCTCGAACCGCCGGTCCTCGACCCCGGTTTTCCTGGGGCCCTCTTCTCCTTCTTAACTCGCTCCGACGGTCCTCGACCCTGAGCGGTGGATCTCCTCACTGTATTGCCCTCGCCACTCTCCTCATCGGAAGACAGCTCCAGCACGCGAATGCCGTCCGAACCCTCGCCGTTTCCCTCCGACCCACTACTCTCCACCACAAAGGGACGTCGAGTACGCGACACCCTCGGCTTGTGTATCGCTTCCCCCTCACCTATGGAGCCCTCCAAAGAAGCCAAGCCAGTATGGCCCACAACAGGCACCGATCCCTCCTCGAACACGGGCTCTTCCCACGACGTCGACGGAGAGTCAGGCTTTACTTCCCCCCTGGACGACGACGCCGACGAACCGGACTGAGCCCTATCCATCTGTGCCTAAAGATAAAACAAACTTACCAAACTAACCTGGGACCGCTTCGGAAAGGCGAACCGAGTACGGCAAACTGCAAGAGCAAACGCTGAAGGGGTGGGAGATTTTTTGAAGAAAGAAGCAGCAAGATTGTAGTGGGCGAAAGGGAAAAAAGGGGGAATACTTATATAAGGGAAGAACGGCTCCTCGACTTCCGCGATTACTGTTCACTGATTGACGCACAACTGCCGCCTGGAAAATCGCGCCACGTTCTCGAAACCTGTGCGGGGGACGTCATCAGACGCCAGACTGACGGCCTAACTCTGGGGTCGGGTCGAGTGAGATACACGACGGAGAAAACTTTTTTTAATTTTAAGGCACCGTCATATGACAGACGCCCCGGGCTCCAGCGTTCGACCAGTTCCCCTCTCACCCTCGAGCAGCCCGGGACTTACAGCCTCGGCGGCCGAAACCCCGAACTGTTCGAGGGTGGAACAGAAACCGCCATCGCCTACAACCCTATCAAGACGGACTGACAGACCCCCGACGGGAGGTGGCCCCCCCCCATCCGAGGCCCTTCAGCCCCAAGGCCGGTATACGGTGGGTGCGTCTTTTCGTCTGGATCTCCCCCGGGCCAAACCTCCATGACAGGGCAGTCTGACCCGAAAAGGGATCCAGACGGCAAAACCACCACTAAACCGAAGCTCCTCTTCCCACAGCACGGATATAGGCCGTCACCCCTCTCGCCCTGATCTCCCGTAGACCTGACCACCATATCAAGGTCCATCAGATCCAAGAGAAGATCAGGGCGGCAGAGTAACCACCTCTCCGACGCTGCTAGGGTCGAAAATATTAGCCAAAGACAGGCGTCCGCCGAAGCAGACACCTCTGAGAGCCAATGGGCCACCCCTGTTTTGATCATACCTACAATGGAGGGGGGAGGTATTTATAACCTCCCCCAGGGACTAACCGATGAGACGCCGGGAAGGTCAATCAACGGAAAACCATGCACCATCTACATTTATTAGGCGGCGCCATTAAATGCCCCTAGAAAATTGGACCATCACACCATTCTCGGAGAGCCTTCAATACACCACATGAATGGTGGGGTATCCCCGCTCAGTCACTCTGAGGCGCCAACCGGTCGCCATCCCCCTTGATTAGCCCGAAATCCCTCGGCCAGCTCGGGGTCGGGTCTAGCACCAGGGCAGTCTTCTCAGGAAGGCTTCACGGCTCGCCATCGCCCTTGCCTTCCAGTAATCCCTCGCCAAGCTCGAGGTCAGGTCTGGCACCAGGGAGGTCTTCTCAGGAAGGCCAACGGCTCGCCACCCCCCTTGTTGGTCCATAATCCCTCGATCAGCTCGAGGCCGGGTCCAGTACCAGGGGAGTCTTCTCAGGAAGGCTTCACGGCTCGCCATCGCCCTTGCCTTCCAGTAATCCCTCGCCAAGCTCGAGGTCAGGTCTGGCACCAGGGAGGTCTTCTCAGGAAGGCCAACGGCTCGCCACCCCCCTTGTTGGCCCATAACCCCTCGATCAGTTCGAGGCCGGGTCCAGTACCAGGGGAGTCTTCTCAGGAAGGCTTCACGGCTCGCCATCGCCCTTGCCTTCCAGTAATCCCTCGCCAAGCTCGAGGTCAGGTCTGGCACCAGGGAGGTCTTCTCAGGAAGGCCAACGGCTCGCCACCCCCCTTGTTGGCCCATAATCCCTCGATCAGCTCGAGGTCGGGTCCAGTACCAGGGGAGTCTTCTCAGGAAGGCTTCACGGCTCGCCATCGCCCTTGCCTTCCAGTAATCCCTCGCCAAGCTCGAGGTCAGGTCTGGCACCAGGGAGGTCTTCTCAGGAAGGCCAACGGCTCGCCACCCCCCTTGTTGGCCCATAAATCCCTCTATCAGCTCGGGGTCGGGTCCGGCACCAGGGGAGTCTTCTCAGGAAGGCTTCACGGCTCGCCATCGCCCTTGCCTTCCAGTAATCCCTCGCCAAGCTCGAGGTCAAGTCTGGCACCAGGGAGGTCTTCTCAGGAAGGCCAACGGCTCGCCACCCCCCTTGTTGGCCCATAATCCCTCGACCGGCTCGGGGTCGGGTCTGGCACCAGGGTACTCTTCTCACGAAGATCCAATGACTCACCATCCCATTTTCTACAACCATGAGCACTCCTCCACGGCTAGCTCCCGCACCCCCTGCAGGAGTGGGGGGCTTGTGTGACAGTGTAAAAATGGCCTGAGGCCCATCCAAGGCCCAATACAATTCCTATTCAGAAAAGCAAGAATACCGACCTGGTTCGGCTCCGGACCCCTTCAGGGTCGGCGCCGAACCTCGTGTTTTGCCCCCACAGTGCCGGTTTCCTCGTACTGACGAGCCTCAGTATCCCCCGGAGTCCGATCCGGAGCAGTCCCTCATGCCGTCCCCCCTCTCTGGCGGGGCGGAGGGATGACCTGGCGCAGCCTAGGCCCTCCGATTCCCCCAGAGGCACAGAGGACTCACGATGGGCCACGTCAGCTCCAAATACCGCCAAGGGTTTCGCCACGTCAGCCCTATACCACTACTGGTCTCACAGCAACCGCCCTAAACCCCCTGGGCCTTCTGCCACGTCAGGCCCATGGGCTTTCGGATCCAAACCCGGCCCCCAAGCGGAACCAAACCCGGTTGGGATTTTCTATAAATACTAGACCCTCACCCACCTTTTGAAGGTAATCAATCTTTTACCACTTAAATACACCTAGTTATTGCTACTCTCTCACAGAGACTGACTAGAGCGTCGGAGGGTCCGCCACCGGGACAAACCCCGGTGTTTCAGGACCGTCTGCAGGTACACAAGACCTCGGATCCGACCCTTCCGATCCGAGCCCAACCTTCCAACGCCTTCCGAGCTCATCGTAGCCCCCAGAAGGTCAACCGAAGGTCGGCAGACGAGCGGCAATCTCCTTCAATACAAATTGAGTTCGAACTCACACCTGGTGCTTCCACACGTGCCTCAGAAATAAACAGCATCAAGTACCATCCTGGACAGGCTGATCCCGAGGAAGAGTACCACCCTGGGCAAGCAGATTCTGATGAGGAGGAATGACCTGAATCCCGAGAGATTACCCCACCTCCGGACTCGTCTGACGATTCTTCTTCTGATGAAGAAGAGGGACCAGTTTTGAGTAGTCTTGTGACTTCTCTTCAAAGGCAAGTAGAGACACTGCGAGAGAGAGTCGGATTATTGGAAGCTCAGCTGGCAAAGCGAAAGGAAAACTTTTCAGTTCTCAGTCACCGTGTGTGGGAACTTGAGAAGAGGAAGAACCTGACTGATGTGCTGAAGGATGAGGTTGATGAACTATGGGGAGAACTTCGAGAAGCGAAGAGGAACCGTAGGAGTTAGATTGTTGTAGCTTCTATTTCTTCCATTCTGATGTTAAGAAATGTTTTTAATTCGAATGTATAAAGTTTGGAATTCAATAAAATGCAAGTTGATTTAAAATTCTTGTCTTATACTTCGAATTTAATGGATCTTTTGCATCAGAATATGTCATGAAGAGGAGCTAGAAATGGGGAAGGTTTGGATCTGGAGACAGAACTTGCAAGGGTCTACCAGACGCTCAATGCAGTGGCTATGAACCAAGTAAGGGGGCCGGTGAATCTAGTGCCCGAGGCGATTAAACTGGTGGAATCGTTCAAACGAATGAAACCACTTGTATTCGAGGGAAAGTCAGACCCAGATGCGGCTGACGACTGGATTCGTCAAGTGGAGACAATCTTTGAGGTGTTAGAGACCCCGGAAGGCAGCAAGGTCAAGTTGGCGACTTTGCAATTCGAGAAGGACGCGGCTGTTTGGTGGCAGTCGATGAAGAGGACCATGGGAGGTATAGTGCTTGGCTGGGAGGAATTTCTGGAAGAATTCCGCAGTCACTATCTTCCCTTCGATGTTCAAGAGAAGAAGGCTATGGAGTTTCTGTCGCTACAGCAAGGTGGCATGTCAGTGAGGGAGTATGAGACCAAGTTTACTCAGCTCTCTAGGTATGCGCCTGAACTGGTGATGGATGAGGCTAAGAAGGCTCGCAAGTTCGAGCATGGATTGAGACCGAGCCTGAGGTCCCGGATGATACCTCTTGGTATCAGGCGATTTGACAAGTTGGTGAAGAGAGCGGCAGCGACGAAAGCAGATATGGAGCAGTTCCATGTTGTTCAGAACCGGAATAACAACTGGCAGTCTGGAAAGAGGCCCACCAATTCTGGGAGTTTCAAGGGGCACCCATCTGCACAAAGGTTCAAACCGACAGGGGCGAACGCTGTTAGTGTAGCTGGAGGACCTGGGAACAATGTGGTGAGACCTCCTGCGGTGACTTGCTACAACTGTGGTGAAACGGGACATTTTCAATCTCAATGCTCCAAGCCACGGAATAGTAATCGCAATGCACCATCGCAGCAGACTGGGAAGAGGCCGTACCAGCCAGGGCGAGTATTTGCCTTGACGGAAGCTGATGCTGATGAGGTCGATCACGTCATCACTGGTACGAGGGCTGATGTTTAGTGGTTTTTGTCATTTCTTCTTCCCGCTCATATTGTGAAACTGTTATGTAATGGTGTGTATTATGTAACAGGCGAACTTTATCTTAATGGAATGAAAGCTGTTGTGTTGTTCGATACTGGATCCTCTCATACCTTTGTGTCTCCTAGATTTGCTAAAGTGTTGGGAGTTGAACCGAAGATTTTTCCAGGCAAGATCTTGGCAGTAGCTACTCCATCAGGGAAAACTTTAACCACTGACCGGTATTACGCTGATTGCGAGATTGTGATTGGGGATCAAATCTTTGGGATTGATCTGATCGAGCTGACTATCTTGGGAGTCGATGTTATCATTGGCATTGATTGGATGTCGGTGTACAGTGCAAGCATCGAGTGTAAGACCAAGACGGTAACAGTGAAGGCTCCAGGTGGACCTGAAGTCACTTTCCAAGGGAAGCAGAAATGTTCTAAGCTGGTGGCAACTATCCGCAAGGAAGAGACTCCTGTGGAAGTGCAAGGGATTCCTGTGGTTCGGGACTATCCGACTGTGTTCTTGGAAGATTTTTCTGGGTTACCCCCGCATCGTGATGTAGAGTTCAACATCACTGTTCAACCGGGAAGTGCACCCATTTCTAAGGCACCATATAGGATGGCTCCAGTGGAACAGGATGAGGTGAAACGGTAGATTGAGGAACTGTTGGAGAAAGGCTTTATTCAACCTAGTGCGTCACCTTGGGGAGCACCAGTGCTTTTGGTAAAGAAGAATGACGGATCGATGAGAATGTGTATCGATTACCGGGAGCTGAATAAAGTCACTGTTCAGAATAAGTATCCTATTCCTCGAATTGATGACTTGTTCGATCGTCTACAAGGAGCAGCTGTTTTCTCCAAAATAGATCTTCGATCAGGATATCACCAAGTTCGAGTGAAAGCTGAAGATGTGCACAAGACAGCATTTTGAACTTGACATGGGCATTACGAATTCTTAGTTATGCCATTTGGTGTGACGAATGCACCCGCAATCTTCATGGATTTGATGAACAGAGTTCTGAGGCCGTTCATTGATTCTTTCGTCGTGGTGTTTATCGACGATATTCTCGTGTACTCCAAGTCAGAGGAGGAGCACACCGAGCATCTGGCAGCAGTGTTGAAGAAGCTGGAAGAGCAGAAGTTATATGCCAAGTTATCCAAGTGTGATTTCTGGAAATCTGAAGTGACATTCCTAGGTCACATCCTTTCTAAGAAGGGAGTGGCAACTTACCCTCAGAAGATAGAGGCAGTGAGAGATTGGGCCAGGCCTACTACAATAAAGGAAGTCAGAAGTTTTCTTGGAATGACTGGATACTACAGGAGGTTCATTCAAGGTTATGCTCAGATAGCCGTCCCGCTTACTGGACTGACCAAGAAGAATGTGAGCTTCAAGTGGACTGAGCAATGTGAGGCGAGCTTTCAGGAATTGAAAGAGAAGCTGACTACTGCACCTATTTTGGCTTTGCCTAAAGCAGGTGTTGAGTATGATATTTACAGCGATGCTTCACATCGTGGGCTTGGTTGTGTCTTAATGCAAGAAGAAAGAGTAATCGCTTATGGGTCTAGGCAACTACGACCGCATGAGAAGAATTACCCGACTCATGATCTAGAGTTGGCTGCGATTATCTTTGCCCTGAAGCAATGGAGGCACTACGTGTACGGTGAGAAGTTGAACATGTACACGGACCATAAGAGCTTGAAGTATATATATCAGCAGAGGGATCTGAATCTGAGGCAGCGAAGATGGTTGGAAGTGCTCGAGGACATGCGACTTGAAATCAAGTATCATCCTGGGAAAGCTAATGTTGTGGCTGATGCACTTAGTCGCAAGAGCAGTTTGGCCAGTTTGATTACAACTCAGAAGCATCTGATTGAGGAGCTGGATCGAGCAGGTATTGAGGTTGTCTTGCAAGGATTGGGAGCATCTTTGGCTCAGTTGAGGCTTCAGCCTACACTGAATGCAAGGATCATTGCAAGTCAGGAGGTTGATGCTGATATTTTGGAGATGAAGGAGCAGGGTGGTGCTGGTAGGTTGCCCGGATTTCAAATCAGGGATAGAGTGCTGTGGTTTGGAGAGAGGCTATGTGTTCCAAATCAGGCGGACCTGAAAGAGAGTATTCTTCAGGAGGCGCATGCTACTCTTTTGTCGGTACATCCTGGGAGTACTAAGATGTACAAAGATATCAAACAACATTTCTGGTGGTCAGGTTTGAAGCAGGATGTGGCTGAATTTGTGGCGAAGTGTGAGGTTTGTCAGCAAGTCAAAGCCAAAAATCAGAGACCCGGATGTCTATTACAGCCGTTACCTATTCCGGAATGGAAGTGGGATAACATCAGTATGGATTTTATCACGGGATTGCCTAAGAGTCCTAAAGGCAATGATGCGATTTGGGTTATAGTCGATCGACTAACTAAGTCCGCTCACTTTTTGGCGATGAAACTCACTGCTTCGATGGACAAGTTGGCTGAGTTGTATGTTGGTGAGATCGTCCGGCTTCATGGTGTTCCGTCAACTATTGTGTCTGATCGAGATGCACGGTTTACTTCGCATTTCTGGAGGAGTCTTCAGATAGCTTTGGGAACCAAGACAAATTTCAGCACTGCTTTTCATCCGCAAACTGATGGGCAGACCGAGAGAGTCAACCGTATTCTTGAGGATATGCTTCGGTGTTGTATACTAGACTTTGGAGGCAGTTAGGAAAGGCATTTACCTTTGGTAGAGTTTGCCTACAACAATAGTTTTCAGACTAGCATCCGGATGGCACCGTACGAAGCTTTGTATGGCAGGAAGTGCAGAACACCTGTTTGTTGGTTTGAAGTTGGGGAGCGTCAGTTGTTTGGTCCTGAGCTTGTATAGCAAACCTCTGAGAAGATTGTTCTGATCAGGAAAAGGTTGGTGGAAGCTCAGAGCATGCAGAAAAGCTATGCAGACAACCGGAGAAGGGACCTTGAGTTTGAGGTTGGTGACTTCGTCTTTCTGAAGGTATCACCCAGTAAAGGTGTGGTTCGTTTTGGCAAGGGCGGAAAGTTAGCCCCGAGGTTTATAGGCCCGTACAAGATATTGAAAAGGATCGAAAAAACTGCTTACTGGCTTGAATTACCGGAAGAGTTGTCTCAGGTGCACAATGTCTTTCATGTGTCTATGCTGAGAGGTTACATTCCGGATCCGAGTCATCATTTGCCTGAAGTGCCGGAAGGTTTGCAGTTGGATCTGAATTACATCGAGTCTCCTGTCGAGATTGTTGACCGCAGGGAGAAAGTCTTGAGGAATAAGACGATACCGATGGTCAAGGTAGTCTGGAGAAACCATTTGGTTGAAGAGGCTACTTGGGAATCTGAGGAGAGGATGTTGAAGGACTATCCTGAGCTTTTTGCTTGATTGTATCTTTGTATTTTCTTTGTTTGTGAGTGTTTGTTTTCTCACTCTCGACTGTAGTTCCGGGGACGGAACTATTCTAAGGAGGGAGTGTTGTAATACCCCGATTTTTCAAATTAATGAAAAATTATTTATTTTTGCACGTAGTGTGAACGTGTAATATTTTGGCTATTATTTTCATCATGACGAGTAAGAATATTGTTTTCTATAAAGTCTTTTTCCTAAAGCCCAAAATTTAGTTTATTTATTTTTCTTTTAAAATAAATTATCTTGGCCCAATCAATTTAAGCCCATGGTTTAATTCTTTTTATTTTTCTACAACTTGTAATGTGTAACACTTTTAAAGACTTGTTATTTTGTGTACAAGTGCTTGTAGGGTGACTTGTGCATGCACGTGCATTTCACATACACGTGCAAGAGCACACCTTTTCTTGGCCGGTTGGGTTAGGAGTGGTGTTGTAGTCATGGGTGGTTATTGGAGTGTGGGTAGTTATTGCAACTCCCTAGTGCATCCTAGCCCTTGATCCTATAACTATCTACTGAATCCTAGCCCTCCATCTCACCCAAATTGGTGTATAAATACCCCTCTCACTCATTTGTTTCTTTTACACTAAGATCATATTTGTAAGAGAGTTATATTGTAAGAGAGTTGTGTAAGGCCGGGTAGCACTTCTAAAGTTTTCGGTGTGGAGCAAGGAGCAAGGAACAAGGAGTCGTGCACTGCATTAAGGAGCTTTTGCTGGATGTCGGTTATTTCGTCGATAAGGTGGGTGTTTCTCAGGACTTCTAATGTAGAAATTATATTATGGCAATAATGATTGTTACCATGCTTGTGAAAAGTAAGTTTGACTATATTAGATTACTCTGTGTATGCTTATGATGAAAGTTGTGAAGGACTAATAATGAAGTAATGACACTGCAAATAAGACCAAAATAGGTCTGTACAGTCGACTGTCACGTGTACAAGTCGACTGGTACGAGGCGAATATTTTCATGATTTAATAATGTACAAGTATGCAAAGCTAAAGTGATAGAATGATTGCTAGATTTATCTCCCCATATTTTACATGACTGAGGAGACATGAACGTATGAAAAAGAACTAGTGATAATTAGTAAAACTGAGAATAACCTGTACAGCCGACTGCTAATATGAACAGCCGACCGATATATTTTAACTATGAATATCCCAGAAATTCCATGAAATGAGATAGTTCCATTGTGTTGTCCTAGTGTGCTAAATTAGATTTAGTGTTCATTTCTGCAAGTAAATGATGAGTAAATGAAAATGCATGTTTAACATTCCCTTGAGAAAAGAAAACATCGGTATGAGAAAGCATATGTTGTGATGTTAGTGAACAGCTAAGAAATTACATGTTTATGTAGTATGAATATATTGTAATGTGACACAACGATGCATGAGAATGGGAGAACAGATGGAAGATAATTCCTTAATTTGAAATGTGAAACCTATTCAGTCGACTCAATGCGAGTAGCAAGTCGACTGGGCTGAGAATGAAAATGTACAGTTAAAAACCCAGGACAGACGACTGATGGAATGACAGTCGACTGTCACGTGAATGATATTTTTGAACATAGAAAGTTGCGGAGCAGCCGACTGGCCATGTGCAGCAGTCGACTCTCCCGAGTGGTTATGAAGAACTTGAATTGACTGAACAAGTCGACTGGACTTCTCCAAGTCGACTGTCCAGAGTATTTTGATGTGTTAGAGAACCTTATTCTGTTTATGTTGAAGATTGTGAATCTGTGGTTGATGTTGGTAAACTCTACTTATTGCTGCATGAATTTACATGAAATGAATCATCGATTTGAAATGAGAAGTAAATGAATATGAAAAGATAAGATCATGATAAAGGAAGTCTGTGAGACTATTAAATGAATTATGAGTTGAAAATGCTCAAACTGGAAATTGTGAATTGGAAATTGAAACCAAAGAGTAGCTAAGTCTCCCCCGGCATTGGAAATGAAATGAAATGAAATTTGAAAAGAAAGGCCAAGGTTGGTCGTGTTGAATGAATGAATAAGTCCGGTTTAGTGGAGAGGCTAACTCTAGAGCTTTGATTTTTGTTCATGATTCTAATAAAACTAAGGATTAGTGCATAGTGAAGATGTGATGAAAGTGAGAGAAAAACACGAGTATGAGAACTAGGGTTTACGGTGCGGGTGTGTGAGCCACAGAATGCATGCTTGATGAGTCAAAACATGGCGTGGGCACAACTCAGAATGATCGGACTCTAGTCACGCTTGTGGGATGTTTGGTGACTGCAAGAGGATCGTGTGCCATGAAGGAGGCTGAATTGCCACAGAATGCATGCTTGATGAGTTAAGACATGGCGTGGGGTTCCCCTCCAGGTTTTCTGTACACGTGCTTGTACTCATAGATCATCTAGGATACTCACCATAGTTACAGTAGTAGATTAAGTCATGGCGAGGGATTGAACCCTACAAAGATGAAGAACGAATAAGAGGCTTGCCCTCGGACCTATGTAGTATGGGATGCATAGAATCCGAACAAGTGTGCATTAGTGTCATCTAATATGAACAATTGCATTAAGGATTAAGTGAACAATCACGACACGACATCATTAAGATTTTCTTATTTTGATATGTGAACAAGTTTGTGATCTGTTAAGAGATGAGAATCGTTATACTATTTCTGGCATAGAGAGGATGGCCATGTATAATTATCGTCGATTGAATAAACTGACGTGCCCACAGTGTTGTATGCAGGATCAATGGCATGAAAAGATTAAAGAGGAACAAATGCTTAAGGATTTCTCAATGTTGTTGTACATTTGTTTCATTGTTGTAAATTTTTACTTCCGCTGTGCAATGTAAATGTTATCTTGATGTAAACTCTGATGTAAAGTGTAAAGTTTGAATTTCCTTGTAAAGTTGTACTGAGAAAAGCGAAAGGATCCTGTAGAACACCTCGAATTCAGTGTATTTGGGATTCGGGGCGTTACAGGTTGAATGGTGTTATCTTCCGTAACAATAACATCCTTCCCATCGTAATGACAAAATGTAGAAAACTTGGAATCATTTCCAGTGAGATGATGACCACAACCAGAATCAATGATCCAATCATCTTCGACGTTTATGGATGCCATAACATTCAAAATAGTGTGATCTGCTATAAAACATTTTCCTCAATCTTCTTCCTTCTAAAATGCATCATTCTTTTGAACAATATTTCCACCTTTTAGCTTCACTCGACAATTCTTTCGAATATTGATATGATTAAAAATGGGATTAAATCGGGACCGTTCAAATCGGGCACGAATCTTAAAGTTCACAGGGGTAATTTCACCTACAAACGGGTCCAAAATGGGAACTGGGTCTCTTCTCCAGAGCCCAATAACCCATGAACGGATCCAGTCAACTGGGTACGGGTCCCAAACCGTTAAGAGTCAGTTCATATGGATATGGAGAGATCCTAACTCATCCTTATCCCTATGGGGTGGTTTTAACCACTTCCATCCATCCACACCGGGGAGTAGAAATTTGTTCTTATTTCGAAACAGATCCCCACGACGGCTATAAATACCCCCTACCTCCTACCGTTACAAGGTGATCACTCTTAGCCAATCTAAAGCTCTTTCATATTTTTTTCTGAGTACTGACAAAAGCGTCGGAGGGTTCGTCGCCAGGATCAACCCCGGTGTTTCGAACTTTGTGCAGGTCAACGGGAGCAGCGAGAAGCCAGCCAAACAATAGTGGAAGAGGTCAGGTTTGACCCATTCAAATTCTTCATGAACCCACAAATTCATCTGATTGCCCACACACCAAAATCAGCGGCAACAGATTGGCACAGTCTGTGGGAAACTGAATAGCAATCCGACCCTACTTTATCAGCAAAAGCAGCTCCTAGCTATGCCTCCGAAGAAAGGAAAGTCTGTGGTCTCCAACCGTAGATTAACTTCCATCCCTCCTCCGCCTCCAGAGGGTCTCCCTCCGCCCGTCCAGTCGGCCCAGCAGCTCAAACAACCAATCTGTCAGCCTGTTCAGCATCCTCCAGGGCCTCAAGTGGCTGTTGGAGAACCCTCTCGCCGAAGTTGCCAAAAGCAACCTCTTCATCAAGTCCATATCTCCATACACAACCCTTCCTTCGACTCCATGGCCTTCCATAGCCCTCCATCACCGAGAGATCTACGAGATGTTCTCAACAACCGGCAGAATGAGCCAGATCTTCGGATCCGCTTGGACGACAGGCAGACCTGTGATGGGAACCCTCACCGGGAGCATCAGAGGGACCGTTCACCTCACAGGACAGATCGCAAAGGTTCAACTCTCCCAAGAGGCAGAGAGAGTCACCTCAGTACCATCAGAGAAAAAGTCGTTCCCTAGCTGGCCGACCTACCACTCAAGCTAATCGGGAACAGCAGGCCCCTGTCACGAGGGCAGAATTCCAAAAGTTATAGGAGGCAGTCCTACGAGCACTCAACATCGCCCCCAACAACGACCAACAGGCTCCCAGTCCTTGGCCAGCTCCTAACCAGTGTTGCCGCTCTCCTAGTCCTCGGCTGGCTCCGAGCCATCGCCGATGCTCTCCCATTCCTCGGTCGACTCTGAGCCATCGCCATCGAACCCTCAGTCCACGACCTACTCAAAGCTATCGCCACCATAGCCCTAGCCCTCTTCTACATGAAGACGAGTCTCGGAGCTCAGTAAGGCATGACCGAAGGGAGGACTCGGTCTACCGCCATCTCCGTGAGATGGAGAGGTGCCTCGGCCAACTCGATAGAGATGAGGAACACCAGGCAAGGAACCTCTATCCGAGCAAACCCCTGTTCTCTCGTACTATCGTGGAGGCCCCCATCCCGGAGAACTTTAAGCCTCCGCACTTTGAGTCTTATGCTGGGGAGTCGGATCCCGCTGATCACATTGAGAGTTTCAAAACTCTCATGATGATCCACCATGCCTCTGACGCCATTCTCTGCAAAACCTTCCCACCCACACTTAAGGGGCCTACTCGGGAGTGGTATTCCAGACTTGCTCCAGCCTCCATTTTCTCCTTTGACCAGTTCGAAGGTCTCTTCCTTACCCACTTCGTGGGCAGTCATCGCTCCGAAAAGACAAGAACCTCATTGCTCTTTCTCAGTCAAAGGAAGGGCAAACGGTTGAGGGACTACGTCAAGCGGTTCACGGCGGAGGCCAGATCTATCGCCTCTTTGAATTAGTCCGTGGCCTCGGCAGCTTTCTAGTCCAATGTCATTAACCCCGATCTCAGGGCATCCCTGGCCAAGAAGCCTCCTCGGGACTTCTTAGAGCTCTTTCATAGGAGCGAGAAGTACATCCGAGCTGAAGAAGCTCTCAATCGCCCCACTCTTGAAGGATCGTCTTCCGGGAAAAAAATGGAAGATTGCTAAAGAAGAAGGAGCTAAGAAGCTCCAAAAAGACAATGGGGGTCAATGTCGCCCTCTTCCCTGCTTTGAAAAGTTAACTCCACTCAATGCGAGTATCTCGGTCATATTGATGGAAGTTAGGAAGGAGGGTCTTCTACCGCCACCTCCAAAGATGAATACCCCTGGCAAGAAGAGAAACCGAGATAAGTGGTGTCACTTCCACAGGGACAACGGCCACGACACATACCACTTTTGGGCCCTGAAGGACGAGATTGAGGCCTTTATTCAGAGAGGGAAGGTCGCTATGTTCGTGAGGAAGGATAGGGCTGATCCGCCTCTGCCCCCAAGGGGGCTAACAAGCGAGCCGAACAATGTGCAGAAACCCCGGATGTCGAAGCCGAAGCCGTCCTGCACCTCATACACGGAGGCCCAATGGGGGGAGATTCCAACTCCTCTCGAAAAGCC